>OW804099.1:111692803-112892803 GCA_942159475.1 Sthenelais limicola
ATTGGTGAAAACAAATTGTACATTTTCTGAAAATCTGACCCATATATTTATTACAATCTCCTCACATTTGCTACACAGATTCATAGACTATAAGTGCTAACCACACTAAGAATCAGAACATTTTCAATGAGGAGATCTTGTGATAAAACCACTTTGGAAAATATTGATTTTGCGACTTGTGACTTATTGTGATGTATGTAGGAAAATGAGTCATAAGTCACAACATTGTTCTTTTTCTAAGTGTTTTATTCACAAGATGTATTTGTGGAATGTCTTTAGTGTTAGGGTACTTAAGGCTGTTTGTAGCATGAATTCAGGTGTGAAATTTCAGGAAAATATATTAACTATATTCGTGCATTTTAAAGGTCATGTTATAGAGTATATTTTGCTACGTTATCACTGAATGTCTACACAGAAACAATGTAAACCTCTTTTGTCAAAACTAAATATATCAACCATAATATATAGAAAGATTTGTGTATAATTATACAACTGCTATATAATCAAGAGGTCTATATCTGTGAACTGATGTAGAACTAGTGCTTTATCGACTTGTTTTATGACGTCACGTCTAGAGGAAAAAGAGGGCACATGTGGGTCAGATTTTCAGAAAATGTACAATTGGCAGCTGTACACATTTAGTAAATTCTGCAAGATTTGGCTACAATTTGGTCAATACTAGGTAAATTCGAGTATATTTGGCATTGCATTGATCCTAGCAATCTGTTTGGTTAGGTTGAACTGAATTTGAACTTTGTTTTCGTCTGAAATTTGGGTTATTTGAGAAGATTGCTGAAGTTGAATTGTACATTTTCTGAAAATCTGACCCATGTACTAATGAATTCATGGTACACGTTCTACGTGGGTAAGGGAAATGTAGAACTCGTTTTCTGGCGGAGTGATACATCACCCAGCCTTCAGCTTCCTGGTGTAACACTCCACTGTATCACTCCACCGGGAAAACAAGTTCTACATTTCCCCTGCCCGCTCCTAACTTGGTTCCATAAGTGTTTAGTGTTTACCATCATTGGAATACACATGATCTCATCTGTTCATATGATAATATCTCAAAATTCATTTTTTGCGACTTATTTGAGACTAAGTTCCCTCTCAAATATGCACACACAGTAATCCTACACTTGAATAATTGATTAATGTACAGAAGAACTTTTTAAGACACCACGCCTAGTTGTTAGATATGATATTGTATTACTAGGAAGGATACTTAAATACCTGTGAATCTGCGTAATACTATATATGGGTCACATCTTCAGAATATGTACAATTCGCCTTCACCAATCCTCTCAAATATCCCTAATATAAGGCAAAAAGAGATTCAGAATGAAGTTTGAAATAACAGAACTGTTAATGTTGATCAATGTGATACTAAATATACTCAGATATTCCCGGTATTCATCATTTGTCCGCCTAATTTAGCGGAATTTCCTAAATAAGTAGAGCAGCAAATGGTACATTTTCTAAAACTCTGAGCCATATACAAGCTTTCATGAGTTCTAAAGATGTTTGAGGCAAACCAGATAATGAGAAAATGGAACGATGCACAGGTAAAGACAATTTGATGTTTGTCAGGGAAATGTGTCACAAGTCACAAAATTGATAATTTGTATTTATTTAGATTCATTTCTTATACCCACGAGCTCTATTTGTGCGAATATACTGATGTAGAGGGGGGTTTAACGGTCTACTTCTATGTGGGTCGGTTTTGTCAGAAAATGCACAATCTATAGTTTTACACATCTATCAACAAAGTATGCTAAATAAGAGTGGGAAATGATAAATACTAGGTATATCTGAGTGTATTCTGTATTGTAGTCATTCAATAGATCTGTCTGGTTATGGTAAACTGAACTTTGAACTTAATTTTCGTGTTATATCCAGGTTATTTGAGAAGATTGGTGAAGGTCAACTGTGCTTTTTCAGGAAACTTGACCCATATGGTAGATCTAGAAAGTATCCGCTTCAATGGGTGTTGTGTCTTAGGCTATGTACTTGTATTATATCAATATGTAATCTTTTTCTCATTTTCAATGCTGCCCACCACCCCACCCCCTGGCTCCTGCACCCCCACCCTTAGCGCTGTTTAGCCTCAATGGCTAAACAGCGCTTGATACAGTTGCGCTTGCGGCGGTATTGGGAGACACCATTGTCGGCGCTTGTTGATATATTTCACGGCAATGGCCGTCGATTCGAATCTTCCCGAGCGGATCTTTCGAGCTATACCTGACCCTATGATTGTATATAGACAATATTGTTCCAGTAATCACTAGCTAATATCGTTGCTTACTAATATACGGTAGTTCTCACACCTGAGACAAAGCTGAATGAGCATTTATTTCGTGGGCAGAGACAGCAGCAATTCCCTTTTCTTCTACTATGTGCGTAGGACCGTGATAACGGGTACGACTGGTCTAATTTTAGTGAGTAGCCGGTGGCGGCTTTTTTTTAAAAAAGCGGTGGTCGTGGGAGAGTCTAGACTCCAGCCGAATTATAATTTATAATCTGGCCGACAGGATGCCCTTTTGTAACAGTGGACCACAATGTCTTGTTCATTTAGCAGAGGATGCAGCTGGGGAAGATAATAGAATCAAACAGATCCGGCACATGCTGAATAGGGGATTTGCACAGCTTCATTTGATTCGCATGGGATTATGGGACTAATGGTATGTTGTAAAATGTATAGAAAACATGCCATGTTCAGCATGGAATATTTTTTAATGCTCTAATGACAACATCTGTGTTATACATGTTTCCATGACACAAGTCCCCGTCTTTCCCATCATACATTTTAGGCCATAAGCAGGGGCCTCAAAATGTGGCTAGAAAATGATTTTCGTTGCACCCAACTGGGGAATAAGTGAACTTTGCTGATTTCTATGTAAAAAAACCTGCTGAATCTGAAAATCAAACTTCCCACCTCGAAAGCTGTGGACATCATTATGTAATTTACAGTTAATTAGGTGAAAAATAGGTGAAAATGTGAAAAACAATTATATTTGTGAGACTCATACAAACGTTCTCAACTTATTTGCAATCAAAATTATGTGACATTGTATGACAAGACAGTTACAAGTTAACATGTATTGAGTATGAAATCGATACATACATTATTTATCATTAAAACAGCAAAAAAAGTTGAAAATATTGAAAAAAAATATTTTTGCAATATTTGAGTATCACCATCCTAGTCAAATCATAATAGAATTACGTGATATAGTATTCATAGAAGATCAGGCATGCATACAATTGGCATGCCAAATCTTAAGATCATAAGTAAAAAAGTTTTTAAGTTAGAGCAATTGAAAGTTCATATCAGGTCACTGAGGAACGGTGAAAGCTCTATGTATGGTACTGGAAGTACAAATACCCTGCAATACCATGACATGATGCATTATTGAGTTATATAGTGTGCTTTATCTTTGAAATGAAATGATTTAACAACTAGCCTCTGATGAAGGAATATTTAAATTTCATAAAAAAAGATTAATGTAAAAAATTCGAAAAAAATGGAAATAAATTGTAAAAAGGTCAGATTTTTCAATTGTGCTGTTTTGCCATTATAACATGTTTTGCGAAGTATATCTTTCATTATTTAGAGAACTTATCTCTACTCTATATATCTGTATTCCTCTCATCGAGAGCTTTCATTCCATAAATACTTTTCTATACCAAGTCAGATCTTACTTTGATAATTAGATACGAAAATCTAATTTTTAACCCCTAATTTCACAAATATTTAATAAATAAAGATATTCTCCCCCCCCTATTTCATTTATAGCAACACAAATCTCATTGGTTTTTAATTTTCCCATAAATTCATACATATTGCTAGTGAGTGAGTAATGGTTGCTTAATGCCATGCCATATTGCTAGTCGAAGCACTCATCCTGCAACTGTAATTTATTTTATTTCATTTATTATGTTTTTTATATTTTCCCCCAAACTGAACTAATGATAGCACCCCATAACGATAGCACCCCCTTCCCCCTCTGACACTCTCACAGCATTGCGCAAAACGCAGCACTGGGGAGGGTGCAGGAGGGGGGCGGGGTCTGGGAGGCAACCCTACAAAAAATGGTGAATTTTACAGGAAGAATGAAGACTTCTGGTGTATTCTCCTCATATTTTCCATAAAGATTTCGGTGTTAATATTTTATACATTTTCCACTTCATGTATATAAAACAACAGTTTCTGTCAGATCTATTACAGTGCACACATTCACTTTGAATCAGACATACTCATATTTAGCCACATTTTTATCAATGATAACCAGAATATCTTCAATAATAGCTAGGCCTACTATATTTGCTCTATATAAAACGTTAATGGATCAAGAATACATGATCGGTATTGTACAGACTTGTTGTAGGCCTCCTACTGTACATTCTATAAAATCTAAGGTGTTATTCAGTGTACAACAGAGTGGGTTGGGTTGACAGTTGGGCTATGACATTTTGAGAGTTCATGGCCTGACTAGATTTTCCTTGGCCGGACTGTTATATTCCTCATAAATTACATTATCGTGGTTGGGGTGGGAGTCAGGGGCAGTGCTATAAAGCTTTGATTATAGACATTTATTGAGAATCAAAATAATTTTCTTTTCATTTTTTTATGAAGCTCTGTTACTCACTTTGTGGGTAAAAAATATTCAGTAAATATTATAGGCGACAATGTTGACCAAGCAGTATAATGAACAGAGCTCATTAAAGGTGAAAACGGGCAGACATCCAGAAAATGAATTGTCTTAATATGAACAGGTTTAAAACGATTTAAATTATTCTGGATGAAATAAAGCATGAATCGATGTATCATCTTCTCAGTTCTTAATAAAGTAGTAGCTATGAAATTAAGCATCCCAATTTCCCCATGGCCAGTCGGACCAGTGCATGGATATTGGCAATTTATATTCTGGGAATGATATGTAGGCTTATATTTTACACTGATTTTCCTAGTGCCTATGCAAATTCCCCTATTCAGTAGATGCATGGTCTTGACGTTGGTCAAATTGATCTGTGTGAAGAGGGCAGACGTCATCGTGTCCCTGCTACTGTTAGGCTACAGACCATTTCTCACTATTTCTGAAAAGTAAACATGAAAAAGAAACTTCCTCCCCGTTGATTTACATACCTTACAGGTGTTTTCATATTCCCTTACAGAATGAAATAATAGTTATACCATATAAACTACATCACTTAGTACGCTTTGACTAAAGGCCAGGACGCCGTTTAACCCCATTGGTGAATGACTGCAAAATGTAAACAAACCTTCCTGGACCATGTTATGGTGTTGGTCAGCCACTTTCTGCTCCTGTCAGTCGAGCTCAAGCGATTTTCCAGCAAACTATTATACTCAACCACACGATTTCACTGTTAATCTATTGAGTTCCCTCTTAATCATCTCACAAACATGAATTAAACAAGTTGCGGCCGTCCCCGACTGAACGTGTACCACGCCATTGTGGTACAGTCACGTGGTCCAAAGCAGGGCTCCTGATTGGTCAAGAGAAGGGCGGCCATGGTGTAGCATGTAATATGTTCAGGAGAGAAATACCAGATTTTGTCTGCTGTTTTCTCATAGTTGTCCACACTTTTGAAGGTGGGAACAAGGAACATTGTGTTTTAAATGAAATAATCTCAATATACAATGCTTAAGATTATAGTCCCTCGTTGGGTGCAACGAAACTGAACGATAAATGGCCCCTGCTTACGGCCTATTTGATTTTCATAGATCATTTATAAAAGATATGATATTGGTGAACATATTTGTACAACAGATTCGACGAGAATCCATCCCAGCATACATTGTGACAGACATGCGCAGTAGCACATGCAAATGCCCTATAGGTTCGGGCCCTTGGGTCAGGGAGCAGAGGCATATGGTCAGGGCAGTTTACTCCTCCGAGTCTAGACCAGTAGAGATTAAGATTAAAATTAAGATTCTTTTATTCAATCAATGATTGCGATGAGAAGGGATTCTCCAGCGGGTGGGAGGTCTCCCATCCTTCTTTGCAAATTTTACAATTTCTTTTTAGGATGGAAACAATGCCACTTTCGTCAATGACTGAAAGTGGTTTACATCCAATCTTCAGTTGTTTAATGTATAATGTAATGATAACATAGCGCTAGTTTCGTAATTCATTTTTCTATCTCCGATATGCATTATGATGGTACAATTCATTTAGTCTATAAAATTCTCATCTGACCAGATTGAGTTTTTGACAGTATATTTTTTTAATTTTTTGGGGTCGATAATTTGGTGGGCCTCCGTCTGTAACCTGTTCCATGAGTACGTTAATCTATTTAATACAGATTTTCTAATTTGTTCGTCCTTGGGGGTGATACGTTTCATGACTTTTCTACGTAAAGTAAAATTTCGAGTATTTATACTACGTAAATCTAGATATCGTGGATTTCGCATCAGACGGCGTCCCGCCTGTAGGAGGTGGAGCCTCCTCCTATGTTTCAAGGGTAATAATTTCAGGGTTATATATACATCTTTTACACTGTCCCTCGACGGCACCTCGTAGATGACTCTTAATATCTTGTTTTGGATTATTTGTAGTCAATGAGAGATGTAATGGAAAACACTTTAACCACACATTTTCATTGTTCCCAATATAAGTATATATAGATATGTGATGACAAATTTGCACAGCTAAAATTAAATACATGATAGCCGATTAGTTTGACTAAATCCATACGTTTTTGTAAGTCATCATTCTAGGGAAATGTGGTTTGTGATTCTCGCAACGATATATACGGTGTTGTGGATACCCAAAGTGCTTGAAATCGTTGAAGATATTTATCAAATTTATGAGGATTTAGGTATGTGATGTGTTTCAGGAAAATGAGTCATACATCGCAAACAATAGATTTTGAGATTCCATTATATTTGAAAAGATGAGATCAAGCTGATTCCAATGAGACTAAACAGTCTAATAGTGTAATAAGTATTTCAAGATTTTAACATTTTTGAAAAAAAAAAGGTTTCCAATATTACTGGGGGGCAATACACAGTAAAGTAACTAAATGTAGTCCATATGAGGACCTTTAAAAAGAAAGGATATATTATATACATTGTCCTAAAATTTGATACATCGATCGATATCGCTATGATCAATCTTGTAAAATAAACACTTTGAAAAATACCATTTTTGCGACCTGTGACTTATTTCCCTGAAACACATCACATATTCCCTCATGAATATAACAAAAACAAGAAAAGAAGTAGTTTCTTTCAAAAAATAAAAGCAACTCAATTAGTGTTGGAGGACCTCACAGGTGGCGCTACAGTCACGCGGAAAATTGCCGCCATTTGCCGAGGCCTATACATGGCCTACCATGCGGTGAACGTCAGTGTGGAATGTGATACAATTCATCTACACATACCACACAGATTATGTTGATGCATTAATTACGATACAATAGGGGATTTGGATAGCCGCCATTTTGAATTTTGATTCACCTGGAATTCTTGGATTAATGGTACTGTCAAAAATATATTGAAAACATGTCATGTTCAGCATGGAATATTTATCAATGCTCTAATGTCGATATCCATGTGTTTTACATATTTCCATAACACATGTCCCCATCTTTCCCATCATGCATTTGGTTTTTTGGTTTTCACAGATGATTTAAACAAGCGCTGATATTGGTGAAAGCATTCTTGCAATTTTTTATAAAAATCCTAGCAAATATTTGTACGACAGTTTCCAGCAGAATCCATCCCATGAAGCACTGTACAGACATGCGCAGTGGCACATGCAAATCCCCCATTAAGCAGAGACATTCATCCTGAATATTCAGTCAGGGCTACAGTTTTACTATTGAATGTAATGGTGGGGACTTTGTGGCTGGGTCGGGGGCGGGGGGTGCAAGTACTTTTCAATGAAACCCTCTTATATATGTCATTCTCATCTTTCCTCTCCCTCTCTTCTCCTCTCCCCTCTCCTCAATTGTGCTCTCTCCCCTCCCTTCCTTATCTATCCCTCTCCTTTATTTTTTATCTCCTTAAATTCTTAAAATGCTAATCTTAAATCCTCATTATTTCTATATGAAAATAGAATAGGTTTCCAGTGTTCAATTTGTCTAAGTCTAACATTTAAAATAATGAAGGTATCGTTCCATTTCTTTCTCGGGATATACCCAGATAAAGAGGGGGAAGGGAGAGTGTAGAGGGGGGGGGAAGAGAGAATTGCAGACCTAACCTGCTATATTCCAAGTGCCGAAGGCGCTTGTACTATTGAACAACGTAGCTTCGCTCTCTGACTGTCTAGCGACCAACAACAGCAGAGACAGAGTACCTCGGGCTAATACTGAATGGGTCAGGTTTTCAGAAAATGCACAATCTGCACATCTACACATGTATCAAATTCTGCTAAATTAGAGTGAAACATGATAAATACGAGGTATATCTGTGTGTATTCTGCATTGTATTGATTCAATAAATCTGTCTGGGTATGTTGAACTGTGTTTTTGAACATCATGATTTACGTCTTAAATGTGGGTTATTTGAGAGGATTGGTGAAGGCCAATCGTACAATTTCTGGAAACTTGACCCAAATATGAATGTTGCATTGTGTCATCTTCATCCCATCTCTCATACAGTGTTGGTGCTTTATACACAGCTCTTAACCTAAGTGCAATGTAAATATAGCTATTGAAATACTTGCGGGCGTTTAACCAACAAAGCCTCCAATAGTATTCCTGGGCCTTCACGGCAGGCAATAAGGGATTTGCTATACAATGCTGGGATGGACTCATGTCAAATTTGAGGGATAAATATTTGGCGACAGCTTTATCGAAAAATGAAGGCATCACTTTACCAATATCATAGCAATTGCATACCTTGTGTTGATGATCCATAACCATCAAATGCATGAAGGGAAAGATGTGACTTTGTGTTATGGGAAACGTGTATACCACACATGGCTATTTACGCAAGGTCACTATTAGATATTCCATTCTACCAATGAGATTATATTTAACACAGTGTTAGATATATCTCGTTGATTCTACATATGATATGTTACCTAACGTTATATCATTATTACTGTCATACAGCCCCTAATTATAGGGGACCTGCATGTGCCACTGCGCATGTCTAATACAGTGCATCCTGTTATGGATTTTGTTGAAATCTGACATACAAATATTTACAAACATTTGTATCGACAATTGCAAGGATCTTTTCACCAATATCATAGTTTGTGAACATGATCTGTGTAAACCGAATGCATGATGGGAAAAATGGAGGTTTGTGTTATTGAAACATAAAAAATATGGCCACATTAGAGCACTCATAAATAAATATCCCATGCTGAACATGGCATGCTTTCTACAGATTTCATACTGTACCATTACTCGCAAAAGTTGATGCTAATCAAGAATCAAAATTAGCGGCTACGCAAGACCCTTATAGTCCATGTGTATATTGCTTCAAGATGGCGGACATGCAAGTCCCCTATCATTTAATTCGCAAACATAGTTTCAGAGCGACTCATATGCAATGCCTTGGATCACAGCAGATCACTATTTCAACATTTTAGTTTAGAGACTGTTGCAGTATTCATGGTTAATTCCTAATGGCATTAAGCTTATCGCACTTATGGAGGTTTAGGTGGGAATAAAAGCAACTTTATTCATCAAAGCCAAGATGGTGTTACATAGTGACGAAAATAGACTCCTTTTAACGTGAGCTGGGCTTTAATGTAAATGTTGTGAATCTACAGAATTCACTAAAAGGGTCAGATCTTTAGAAAATGTACAATCTACAGTTCTACACATTTAGCAAATTTTGCATAATTAGGCTGTAAAATGATAAATACTAGGTATATCTGAGTATATTTGATATTGCCTTGATTGAAACTATCTATATTATGTTGAACTGAATTTGGAACCTGATTTTGGTCTTAAATTTGGGTTATTTGAGAGGATTGGTGAAGGTGAATTATATATTTTCTGCTGGTTTCACCCCTCAGGAGAAGGTGGGTCAGATTTTCAGGAAATGCACAATCTACAGATTTCTCAAATTCTGCTAAATTAGAGTGAAAAATGATAGACACTGAGTATATCTGAGTGTTTTCTATATTGTATTTATTTAATAAATCTGTCTGGTTATGTTAAACTGTATTATGAACCTGGTTTTCGTGTTACCTTTACATTATTTGAGAGAATTGGAGAAGGTCAACTGTACATGCTCTAAGAAACTTGACTCAGATGGTATAAACGATGACTAACCCATACCGGAGGCCGTAATGTTTACTCAGGAGCAAGTGATCAACATAGAGTGGTCAACATGGAGTGGTCAACATATGGGTCAGATTTTCAGAAAATGTACAATTCGTCTTCACCAAACCTCTCAAATAACCCCCATTTACGTAAAAAATAAGCTTCAAAATGCAGTTTAACATAATAAAACTGATACTTTAAATCATTGCTATACCAAGTACACTTAGATATACCCGGTATTCATCATTTTTCAGTCAAATTCAGAAGATTTTACTTGATATGTATACTGCCAATCGTACATTTTCTGAAAATCTGACCCCTAGAGTGGTCAGTCATCCCAGGGGTAGAGTGGACACTGGTTATACAACCCTGGGCCCTAGTGGACGCTAAGTCCTGCCCATCAGAAATCAATGCTAATCAAAAGGCTATTTACATATCCACCATCTTGAATATGGTTTAGCATGGGAGAATGGGAGTTGTCGCCAGAAAATGTACAATCCTTCACCAATCCTCTAAAATAACCTACATTTCAGACAAAAGTATCGTTCAAAATACCAAAAAAGTAAGATATGGTAAAAAACAAAACAGGTATGGTAAAAAAATATTTTGGTAGAGTAAGTTTTGTTTAGGTAGGGGTAGGTGGTGGTTGAGGGGGGTGTGGTGGAGGAGTAAATCGAAAACAAGCCTTTTCCTTATTTTTTTTGGCGGTGGAGGGGGGGGGGGGATTTACTAGGATTTACCTGGTATTAAACATGTACATTAGATTAGCAGAGCCATGTAAAAAAACATAAATTTTAGGCCTAAAGGTAACGTCAGGGAGAACTGGGGATAATCTAGATGTCTGTATACCTGTTTATCGTGTAATTTATACCAATTTGATGAATAAAGTAGTTCTTATCTTATCTTATCTGATCTTATTGACCATTTGTCATCCTAATTTCGAAGAATTTACTAAATGTAGGCTAATCTGCCAATTGTACATTTTCTGAAAATCGGACCTTTGTATGTCTGTGTAGAAGGTATAGAGAAAATACCATGTTGAGCATGGACTATTTAACAGTAATCTCATGTAAATAGCCATGTGTTTTACATGTTTCCAATATTCATTTACACAAACTGTATAGCGGTGAAAGGGCATTTTATTTGACAAACAGAGTGTGCCAGATGTAAACCGACTCCTTCCCAGCATACCCTGTATTAGACATGCGCAGTGAGATATGCAAATCACCCCATTAGGGGATTTGCATATCTGCCATAGCTTATTTCCATTCACATGGAATTAGGGGAGTTGTATGTCAGTGTGCACACTATTAACATGTGATGTTCAGCATGGAGTATTGGGGAGTTATCCCATGTACACATATTTTATATTATCCAATGACACAGGACATAATCTGCATATTTCCGATCATTTATAGATCATTTCCAAACTAAGATATGGTAACAGGTTCAATGTTCTTTTTCTTGAAAATCCTGTTAATACTTTGTTAGATTTGAACTGAATCCATCCCTGAATGCACTGCATTAGACATGCGCAGTGCTAAATGCAAATGACCTATTGTGTGTGTTGAACGACTGTGCAGTAAGGGATACTATAGGGCAGCTGTAGTCGATGCTATGTAACACTGTGTGTTTAAGGCATTGGTTTGTGTTGGTTAGAAGCCCCCCTTGGATCCATTACACTCAGCCTGGATCGTTCTACTATAGAGCTGTGTGTACTACCACACCTGAGTCCTTCACATGTGACTTCCACATATGGGTCAGGTTTTCAGAAAATGTACAATTGGCAGCTGTACACATTCAGTGAATCCTGCTAAATTTTACTTAAATTCGGTCAATACTAGGTAAAGTCTGCATTGCATTGATTCTAGCAATCTGTTTGATTAGGTTGAACTGTACTTTGAACTTTATTTTCGTCTAAAATTCAGGTAAATTGAGAGGATTGGCTAAGGTGAATTGTACATTGTCTGCTGGTTTTACCCATATCTGTAATGCTCTACACTATATATTATAGATCGGTGCATGAGATTAGGCCCAGGTGTGATGTCTTACAGAGAATAGAGAGAATCAAACGAGCCGTCAGTAATTGACAATTTATTGGACGAGATTCGTCAATGTAAGCATGATGCCAAATGAACCCCAATAAATGTGTTACTATGGCGGCGAGTTCCATTCTATATTTATTATAATTATGTGCATAACATTTGATCATTATATCATCGGATACCACTGCAAAAATATCAAACAAGTATCAGAGATAGTCCCAGCACTCCTTTCACCCAGTGAGAATTTGTTGACATGCTTTACGGACAGGCAATAACAAAATTTTAGGGTGGTAGTGATATTTTTCAGTGGATAATTACTAATAAAGTACATTCCAAGACGGACCCTACAAATATAGTTGTGTATAATATTATTGGTAAAGCACTCAAAAATGTAAGTGCATATAAATATCTTGGAATTGAACTAGACAACAGACTAGACTTCAAGGTATTCCTCAGAAAAAAATACTTCGCAGTCAGATCAAAAATACATGCTATGTCAAAGTTGTATGACTCCTGTGATAAAAAAAACTCTAATGCGTATGTACAA
The DNA here is from genome assembly GCA_942159475.1 of Sthenelais limicola. Taxonomy (NCBI): domain Eukaryota; kingdom Metazoa; phylum Annelida; class Polychaeta; order Phyllodocida; family Sigalionidae; genus Sthenelais; species Sthenelais limicola. Next base: position 111,705,647 of record OW804099.1, read on the forward strand.
GACTATGGTATTGCCAGTGATCGATTATGGAGATCTATTTTATGGCTCGTCGGCACAAGCCAAATTACAGAAACTTCAAACATTGCAAAATGCTGCTATAAAAATTATTTTAAAACTCCCAAAGTACACAAGTACAGTGGAAATTCACAAAAAAGTTAATTTACCCACACTTGCAACCAGAAGAGATAGCCATCTGCTAGGACTAGCTTTTATGCGCTCAACAGACGTGAAAAATATAGATAATAGGAAATTGGGATTAAGAACATTAAAGAATGGGAAGAAATTGATAGTGCCACAGCCGAAAAGTGAAATTTTTAAAAGATCATATATCTACAAATTAACCAATCTATGGAATAATATCCCAGTGAAGCCCAAATAATCAAAACTCATGAGGGATTCAGGCAATACCTACGCTCTTATTATTTAACAGAAAATGATATATATTTAATAGAAGGAGATGAGTAAGTATGTCTCAGACTGGTCTGAGATGCTTTCCAGTATAGGAAAGAAAAAAGGACTACAAGATCTTATGTAAGATCGATACATCGATATAGCATTATGTGTATTCATTGACATTTGAACATTATGTACATAGCGTTTAAGCTGCATTGTGTATCGCATTTTAAGATGGGTGAAAACTCATAACCATGTAAACATTTACTGTAGAGCTAGTTACAAGTAGATAGAACACACAGGAAAGTTAATTACATTAACCATAATCATGACTTATAAAAACAAAAGCTATATGTATGTATTTTCTGGAAAACAAAACTTTGTATATGATCAAGATATATGTAGGAATGGATCTATCAGGAAGACCTGCTCAGGCAGAGAGTAGTATCCAATTTCGGAATGTTATTTGTTTCTGAATAAAAATGCAATATATATATAAAGTATGTAAATGTACTCCATGAGATGACCTTAGAAATGCATACATTCATTTAATACATTGCGTTAAAATGTCGTACATGTATTAATATTACTAGCAGCATTAAGCACCCCAAAGGTTAGAATATTCCAACAAAGATATCTTATGAATAGATCACTTTGAAAAATATCCATTTGGGGACTTTTTTCTGAAATACGCCAAATGTAGACTTATAGTGGCCAATGCAGCTCTAATTATAAGTAATAGCTTCTTTTTCTATTCAGATTACAATCCAATACGTATTTATTACTTTGAAGTGAAAAACAAAATGGGCGTGGCTGAACATATGTAATCTCCTCGTTCATTCACCCACACATCTCAGCTGCTTCTAACCTAAAAAAAACCCTGTGTTGAACAACCATGGTCTCATTAATGTGATTTGCCACGCTTCGTTACCGGTTTTTAAGGAGCCATTGTGAATGGATTAGAGACAGGACGGATCGGTTTACACTAGCAACACTACAGCCTCATCAGATGTTTTACCACATACCAGCTGTAGAACATGGGTCTTATATGTGATGTGTTCCTGGAAAATGGTCATAAGTCGAAAAAATTATTTTTCAAAGTGTTTTTTTCACATGATTACAATATTGGAATGTTCTATTTTTTGGAAGGTTGATCACTTATAGCTATATCAATCGATGTATCAAATTTTGGGATAATCTTTATTATATATCCTTTCGTTTTAAAGGTCCGGCTATGGACTACATTTAGCTAAGTTTTTGTTATTGCCTGAGGAGCATCAGCGGGACTAAGCTCCCATATGGTAGGAGGGTTTCAAGCCCGACTGCTTATTTTACTGTTTATTGACCCCAAGAAACATTTGTATTTTTTTTTCACAAACGAAAGTATCAAACTTAAAATCAAGAAATACTTATTCGATTATTAGACTGTTTACTATCATTGGAATCAGCTTGATCTCATCTTTTCAAATATGATGGTATCTCAAAATACATTTTACATATTCCATGCTAAACATGGCATGATTTCTATGGATTTTATACTGTACCATTAGTCCCATACTGTACCAGAAGTCCCAGGCGATTTAGGATTCGAAAATGGTGGCTATGTAACTCCCCTATTGCAACAACTATGTTTGGTGGATTGGAAGTAAACAGAACCAAAAGTAGAAAATCTTTAGTTTTGGACAAATGATATCAGACTGTAGCTTTAATGTAGTTACCCATGGTCTATTCATTAGATGTTTTACCAAGCGCTAGAACAACAGGTTTATTGTTTCCTGCCTATCAGCCCTCGCTAACTCAATCCTATAGGGGCATGCTGGTGATCCCCGCAGCATGTGGGTCAGATTTTCTGAAAATGTACAATTCAACATCGCCAAACTTCTCAAATAACCCATATTTCAGACAAAAATAAAGTTCAAAATACAGTCCAACATAACCAAACAGATTGCTAGAATCAATACAATACCAAATATACACAAATTGACCTAGTATTGGCCAAATTGCAGCCTACTTTACTAAATGTGTACTGCTGCCAATTGTACTTTTCCTGAAAATCTGACCCATATAGTAGAGTATAGGAGTAAGGTGTAATGTAAGATATCTTACCTCCTTATTGTGATCCGTTTAAGTCATGAGTCGCAAAATATGGGTTTTGAGAAATCACGATATTTAAAAAGAGGAGATCAAGCTGATTCCAATGACAGTAAAAACTAGGGCACCTAGTAAGTATGTCTATATCTTAAGTTTGATATTCTTATTTTTGTAAAAGAAAAGTTTGCAATGTTTCTTGATGGGTAATTATCAATAAAGTAACTAAATATCCTCCACACAAAGGTCTTCAAAATACAGGGATATATTCAATACAATGCAGCTGGTAAGGCCAAAAAAAATAGGTGTGTTTCCGATTTATTTGGCTGAAAACTAGGTAGGGGGGGTTGGTATTTTTTTTTTTGTTAATTTTTTTTTGTTTTGAATTCACCTCCCAGAGTCCTTTTCATAACAATAGTTGTTTTGAACATGGGAAATGAGCTTTTTGACAGTTTCGGGTTAGGAAAGCCCGTTTTCCTGCTTTTATCAGCTTTTTTTGTCAAAAAAATCCAAAAAAACTAAGATACGATGGGGAAAAAATCAGGTATGGTAAAAAATGTTTTAGGTAGGCTAAGGTTTTTTCTAGGTAGGGGGGTAAATTGGAAACACACCTATTTTTTGGGGGGCCTAAAAGGACCCTTCAGGGAAGTTACTTGCTATAAAGACTATGCTCATGTTGATTTTCCTCTGGCCGGATTCTGTCTGGCATAAACAATCTCACCAAATTTACTCATCATACAACTTATACAACCACATTAATATTCTCTTAATGTTAGAATTAGAATTATATTTTGGTCGAGCAAAAACAGCCACTGATGAGCGATACTAGCAGAAGTCATCTTAAGAAGGGATTCGAGCAGGTCCTCCAAATACAAATAAGCACGTTTTACAAGTCATCTAGCTAGAGAGGATCTGAGTAACTCTTGTATACACATATAACAGCAGCACAATATTGATAAATCCAGTCCTAGTATGAGTAACTCCTGTATAAACAACAGCAGCAGAATATTGATAAATACAGTCCTATAAGTCATAATATGAGCAACTCTTGTATAAACATATAACAGCAGCAGAATATTGATAAATACAGTCCTATAAGTCATAATATGAGCAACTCTTGTATAAACATATAACAGCAGCAGAATATTGATAAATACAGTCCTATAAGTCATAATATGAGCAACTCTTGTATAAACATATAACAGCAGCAGAATATTGATAAATACAGTCCTATAAGTCATAATATGAGCAACTCTTGTATAAACATATAACAGCAGCAGAATATTGATAAATACAGTCCTGTGAGCCATAGTAAGGGATGAATTTGGTCACATGTATGTGTCCATAATAACTGAGACTACATGTTTACCCTACACTATTTGTGAATATTTATGCTGAAGTGCAGGGGTCCTAATGAGCAATTACAGTGAGTTGTAGGAGGCGGAATGAGGGACTCATATGTGAGTAACTCACCGTATAATGTGGGAGGCCTACAGCTGGTACTGCTAGGTAGGCTATAAATAACTCACTCCCTGGTTATAGTCCCCCCCCTAGGCCTGCACAGTCAGGTCCCTATTGGACAAGCTTAGTATGGTGGATGGATGTGGGTCAGATTTTCAGAAAATGTACAATTCCCGGTTCACCAATCCTCTCAAATAACCCACATTTAAGACAAAAATGAGCTTCAAAATGCAGTTTAACATAACAGAACTGATATTATAAATCAATGGGATACCAAATATAATCAGATATACCCGGTATTCTTCATTTTTCAGCCTAATTTAGGAGAATTTCCTTAATATGTAGATCTGCCAATTGTACATTTTCTGAAAATCTGACCCATGTGTGTTATTGTGATCTCTTTGAGGAAAATGAGTCATAAGTCGCAAAATATGGATTTTGAGATATCACCATATTTGAAAAGAGGAGATCAATGTGATTCCAATGATAGTAAACAGTATGATATCTTATAAGTATTTCTATATTTCAAGTTTGATATTTTCAATTTTTTAACAAAAATGTTTCTGGATGGGTAATTACCAGAAAAGTAACTAAATATACTCCATAGAAAGGCCTTCAAAACCCAAGGGTATCTTTGATACAATGCCCCAGAATTTGTTATATGGATTCATATGACTGTAAGTGCTATACCCTTTAAGAATCTGAACATTTCAATAAAGAGATCTTGTGGGAAAAACCCTTTGAAACCTATTAATTTTGCGACTTTTGACTCATTTTCCTGGAACACATCATTATTCGATGTGTTAGAGAAAAAAAAGTGTCACAGGTTTTATTTGCAAGATATCGTTTGTGGAATGTTTTTTTCGGTATCTAATTCCTTTGGTCGTATAGATATACCGAATTTAAGTGTATGTGATACATCCCTACATTTCTACTGTCAATCTGTAGACTATATAGAGAGTATTTACTAGTATAAGAATTGTAACGCAAAAATATTGCAAACTTTTTTTTCGAAAATAAAAATATCAAACTTAAAATATAGAAATACTTATATTTCCCATCATTGGACTCGGTTTGATCTCATCTAGTCAAATATGACGATGTCGCAAAAACCAGTTTTTGCATGTTGTGCTTTTTTAATTGTGGTACAAAATCACATAAATAACGCAGTTCAATAGGTTCATGACATTGCGCTTTTAGGGGCTGCTGCGTAGCGCTGGCTCAATAGTTTTCACACATTGTTCCGATTATTTTGCAAGAAATACAGTTCTATTACGGTAAATAGAGCAGATAAATCTACAGCTCACCTTATAATATATACACAATTGCACTCCATTTGGTGTGTAACCGATCTCGATGTTGTGTCAAAATAAGACTATTTGTCCTGATCGATTACAAACCTCCATCATGCCATTGTGTATAATTAGCAGGCATTGTGACAGGTGAAACATATTAGCCGTTAAGTAATTAGTCATACAGCTTCTCTTGCAAACCCCACACCCTAATACTACAGGCATAACAGCAACACCTAAACAATAGGGGATTTGCATAGCCACCAATTTGAATCTAGATTCACATGGACTAATTAATGGTACAGTCTAAAGTCTATAGAAAAGATGCCATGTTCCACATACAATATTTATCAATGCTCTAATGAGTGAGTGAGTTAGTGAGGTTGGTTGCTTTATGCCCTTATCAACACATTTAATATGGTTATAACAAGGGCGGGGGAGCTGAGAGGGAGTGAGTGAGTGAGATTGGTTGCTTTACGCCCTTATCAACACATTTAATATGTTTATAACAAGGGCGGGAGAGCTGAGTGAGAGTGAGTGAGTGAGATTGGTTGCTTTACGCCCTTATCAACACATTAAATATAGCTATATCAAGGGCGGGAGAGCTGAGGGGGAGGCAGTTTATGATCATACCTAGGAAATAGAGATGGAGAAGAAGGGAGTGAGAGAAAGAGAAAAAGAGCCAGAAAGGCCCTAATGTCAATACCATATGTTATACATGTTTCTATAACACAAGGCCCCATCCTTCCCATCATGAATGTGGTTTTCATAGATCAACCTCTGATATTGGTGGAAACATTCTTGCAATTTTCTATAAAAATGTTGCCAAATATTTGTATGTCAGATTTTATCAAAATCTATACCAGCATGCACTGTAACATTCATGCGCAGTGAGACATACAAATCCACTATTGGCAGCTCCTTGGTCCAGACTTGTCAGGTGCAAAATCCTCATGCCTGGCCAATCATGGTTCTGCCCGCCCACTTGTTATTCCCAAGGAACATAAATACTCTATAATTTTACCGCCATTTGTGCCTATGGAAAGTAAATTACGAAAGTAAATTCATGTTCCGTTACGCCGTTCCGCCGTTCCGCCGTTCCGCCGTTCCGCCGTTCCGCCGTTCCGCTCTCTCTCTCTCTCTCTCTCTCTCTCTCTCTCTCTTGAATTCCTCCAGTCTTCTCTCATCTTTTGCCCTAATCTATCTATCAGTCTATCTATCTATCTATGTCTGCCCTGCGTCCCTCTCTCATCACTCCACAGTCCTATCTCTGGTTCTGCCATGCCTATGTGTGCAGCCTCCCCATCCCTCACCCCCTCCACTCACTGTTCTCATCGCTTCCACTGTCTGTCTCTGCTCCCTTCAAACTCCACTCTTTCTTCTCATCTCTTCTTCTGTCCGCTCTGCTCCCTCCCCTCTTTCCTATCTCTCTTCAATCCCCTGTTCTATCTATATATTGCCCTAATCTATCAATCTATCTATCTATCTCTCCCATCTGTCTCTCTCTCATCATTTCCCTGTCCTGTCTCTACCATCCATCTCCCTCTCATCACTCCCCTGTCCTATCTCTACCATCCGTCTCTCTCATCATTCCCCTGTCCTATTTCTACCATCCCTCTCTCTCTCATCACTCCCCTGTCCTATCTCTACCATCCCTCTCTCTCATCATTCCCCTGTCCTATCTCTACCATGCCTCTCTCCCTCTCATCACTCCCCTGTCCTATTTTTACCATCCCTCTCTCTCTCTCATCACTCCCCTGTCCTATCTCTACGATCCATCTCTCTCTCTCATCACTCCACTGTCCTATCTCTACCATCCCTCTCCCTTCCATCACTCCCCTGTCCTATCTCTACCATCCCTCTCCCTGTCATCACTCCCCTGTCCTATCTCTACCATCCATCTCTCTCTCTCATCACTCCCCTGTCCTATCTCTACCATCCCTCTCTCTCATCATTCCCCTGTCCTATCTCTACCACCCCTCTCCCTCTCATCATTCCCCTGTCCTATCTCTACCATCCCTCTCCCTCTCATCACTCCCCTGTCCTATCTCTAACATCCCTCTCCCTCTTATCACTCCCCTGTCCTATCTCTACCATCCCTCTCTCTCTCATCACTCCCCTGTCCTATCTCTACCATCCATCTCTCCCTCTCATCACTCCCCTGTCCTATCTCTACCATCCATCTCTCTCTCTCATCACTCCCCTGTCCTATCTCTACCATCCCTCTCCCTCTCATCAGTCCCCTGTCCTATCCCTGCCATCTCTCCCTCTCATCACTCCCCTGTCCTATCTCTAACATCCCTCTCCCTCTTATCACTCCCCTGTCCTATCTCTACCATCCCTCTCTCTCTCATCACTCCCCTGTCCTATCTCTACCATCCATCTCTCTCTCTCATCACTCCCCCGTCCTATCTCTAACATCCCTCTCTCTCTCATCACTCCCCTGTCCTATCTCTACCATCCCTCTCTCCCTCTCATCACTCCCCTGTCCTATCTCTACCATCCCTCTCTCCCTCTCATCACTCCCCTGTCCTATCTCTACCATCCATCTCTCTCTCTCATCATTCCCCTGTCCTATCTCTACCATCCATCTCTCTCATCACTCCACTGTCCTATCTCTACCATCCCTCTCTCTCTCTCATCACTCCCCTGTCCTATCTCTACCATCCATCTCTCTCTCTCATCACTCCACAGTCCTATCTCTACCATCCATCTCTCTCATCATTCCCCTGTCCTATCTCTACCATCCATCTCTCTCATCACTCCACTGTCCTATCTCTACCATCCCTCTCTCTCTCTCATCACTCCCCTGTCCTATCTCTACCATCCATCTCTCTCTTATCACTCCCCTGTCCTATCTCTACCATCCCTCTCCCTCTCATCACTCCCCTGTCCTATCTCTACCATCCATCTCTCTCTCTCATCACTCCCCTGTCCTATCTCTACCATCCCTCTCCCTCTCATCATTCCCCTGTCCTATCTCTAACATCCCTCTCCCTCTTATCACTCCCCTGTCCTATCTCTACCATCCCTCTCTCTCTCATCACTCCCCTGTCCTATCTCTACCATCCATCTCTCTCTCTCATCACTCCCCTGTCCTATCTCTACCATCCCTCTCTCCCTCTCATCACTCCCCTGTCCTATCTCTACCATCCCTCTCTCCCTCTCATCACTCCCCTGTCCTATCTCTACCATCCATCTCTCTCTCTCATCATTCCCCTGTCCTATCTCTACCATCCATCTCTCTCATCACTCCACTGTCCTATCTCTACCATCCCTCTCTCTCTCTCATCACTCCCCTGTCCTATCTCTACCATCCATCTCTCTCTCTCATCACTCCACAGTCCTATCTCTACCATCCATCTCTCTCATCATTCCCCTGTCCTATCTCTACCATCCATCTCTCTCATCACTCCACTGTCCTATCTCTACCATCCCTCTCTCTCTCTCATCACTCCCCTGTCCTATCTCTACCATCCATCTCTCTCTTATCACTCCCCTGTCCTATCTCTACCATCCCTCTCCCTCTCATCACTCCCCTGTCCTATCTCTACCATCCATCTCTCTCATCACTCCCCTGTCCTATCTCTACCATCCATCTCTCTCTCTCATCACTCCCCTGTCCTATCTCTACCATCCATCTCTCTCTCTCATCACTCCCCTGTCCTATCTCTACCATCCCTCTCTCTCCCTCATCACTCCACAGTCCTATCTCTGCCACTGTTCATGCCTATGCGTGCAGCCTCCCCATCCCTCACCCACAGAACCCATTCCGCACTGGCAGACCTAATAGACACAGTTTTTAGAGACAAGAGAAAACAAGATTAAAGCTGACACAAAAAGTGAAAACGGCCTCGTCAGTCGTTGCTAACTGCACGCTTGACTACAATACCACTAGGCCTCTCAGCATTAATCACGCACCTGTCCCACACGACAAGGCCCTGTAGCCTGCATCACGCTCCTCTACCACTTGCCACATTTACTCTCCATGACGCAGAAATTAGGCAGCCATGATGTACATGGCGGCCGTACAAAACTATTGTTTACATGAAATGTGTGTAATTTTGGCAAAAGCATGATCAAAAGCATGTTATATTGTACGTTCTGATTGGTGTGTGTCATATTACTTGACAACTACTCATTTAAAGATTATAGCTTTGTTTGTTAAACTCGTTTATTGTGCTTGAGCGTTATATTGAGTTAGACAGCTTGGATAGCATACCGAGCTAATACAATGTATTACATCGAAGTTAATAGCAAATGATTTCGAGTTAAAATGAAATATCTTACATCTAGACACCATCATTGAAGATATATTAAAGTTAGAGACAACATCATCTTTCAGACAGCAGAACAATTGAAGACAAATGCCCCACGTGGGTGTATGTACCTAGTTAGAGTAAACATCGAAGAAATGATAACCGATAATGATAATAATAATAATAATGATAACCCTACGGCGAACCGCTCCAAGTAGATCTCAAATAGAGTGTACCACATGTTATTTGTATGGGCGGGAGTAGTGTGGTAATTTGCACCATTCAATGCAACCAAACAGATTGCTAGAATCGATGCAATGCTGAATATACTTGAATTTACCTAGTATTGTCCAAATTGCAGCCTAATCAAGCAGAATTAGCTAAATGTGTTAATCTGCCGATTGTACATTATGTGAAAATCTGACCCATCTAAAACTGGCATGTACCATGTTGCAAATTAAAGCCGACCAGATTTTCAGTAAATGCACAATTTACATTTGTACACATGTATCAAAATCTGCCAAATATGAAAATTGATAAATACTAGGTATATTTGCGTGTATTCTGTATAGTATTCATTCATCTGTCAGGTTATGTTGAACTGTAATTTGAACCTTAATTCCGTTTCAAATTTGGAATTTTTCAGAGGACTGGTGAAGGCCAATAGGGGATTTGATAGCCTCACTAAGCGTCCCTGCTGCAATGCATACTGGAATGGTTCTGATGAAATCTGAAATACAAATATTTGGCAACATTTTAGCAAAAATTGTAAGAATGTTTCCTGCAATATCAAAGCTTCTATAAATGATCCATGAAAACCAAATGCAAGATGGGAAAGATGGAGGCTTCTGTTATGGAAACATGTAAAACATTTGGGTATTGATAGCAGAGTATTGATAAATACTGCATGCTAAACATGCCATATTTTCAATATGTTTCATAATGTACCATTAGTCCCATAATGCCATGCGAATTGGGATTCAAAATGGCGGCTATGCAACTCCCCAATTGTACATATTCTGGAGACTTGACCCATGTAGCCAATTAAAGGCAACCAGGGGCGGGAATATTAATGAACTTTTTATTCCACCCTTCTACATCCGGGAACCTGTAGACAATGGCCTGGAGGGACGCTAGAGGGCGTCTGAGTAGGGTGGACAGAATGTAGAATGAGCTCAGGTCTGGGGTCAGTATATAGGTCATAAAGATGCTTGACCTTCATGTTATAGTGTTAGAATTGAAGCATCTGTTTAGTGAGGCTCATGGGTTAATGGAAGACTTGCTTCTAACAGAGTGTGATGTCCTTTTTACATGCTCTTGTTCTGTATATAGTTATGATGAAAAATAAAGAAAATGATATAGTTTACTTTATTATACACGCATTGCTCTGAAAACAACGTATCTAGAGTGAGTTATGCATGGTGCGTATATATATAGTTCACTAGTGATTTATGAGGGGTTCTCATGGCAACCAATTTGTTTTTTATATAAGATTAACGCTGAAATTCAAATTCATGATTTGATTTTCTTTCTATTTTCATGATTGAAAGCATATATGATAAATCTGAAAACTAACTGGTTGGTTTCAGTCCTTAGAATATTGCACTAATTGCTATGCAACTCGTGCTATATTCACGCTCCTTAAATTGACTCGTTAGTTAACCGGTATATATCTAATTTGTAAGAATTATTAGAGTATTAGTAAATGAGGTATACCTCAGGTCATGGGCATTTACTGCAAGTGTGGTATGTCACAGGAAAATGGGTCAGAAGTCGCAAAAATGATATAAATTTGTCCTCGTTATTTATTCATAAGTACTTTCCTCACATTGTGTTCATTATTGGGGTGCCTAGCATTCTTAGTAGCATCAATAATTGTACCAAATATGCAGACTGTGAATTCAATATACCTTTGTATATCAGAGGTTAAAGAGTACATATTACATCACTTTACTGTAACGATTGTCCTATATGTGTTTTATTGACTGGTTCTCTTGGTGGGAATGTTTTCATTTTTGGGTGCTTAAAACATACTAATTATGTCCCTGCATTTCTAAGGTCATGTTATAAAGTAGATTTACCTCGTTTACTAGTAATTATCCACTTATAAATATTGCAAACTTCTTTTTAAAAGAAAATCATCAAACTTATATTATAGAAATACTTGTCCTAATGTTAACTATCATTAGAATCGGCTTGATCTCATGGTATTATCATTTGAATCGGCTTGTTCTCATCTATTCAAATATGATGATAACTCAAAATCCATTTTTTGCGACTTGTGACTCATTTTCCTAAAACAGATCACAAATGGTCTTCCATGTCTACTTTTAGTGAAATACATATCGCATACCGGCAGATTACAGAAGATGCTGCAAATTAAAAACAGCTTTCAAGTCTCCTGCCTCTGAAATTATCCCGATTTTGCGACTTGTGATGTATTCTGCTGTAACACATCACATATGGGTCAGATTCTCAGAAAATGTACAATTCAACTTCACCAATCTTCTCAAATAACCCTAATTTCAAACAAAAAAAGGTTCAAAATACAGTTCAACCTAACCTAACAGATTGCTAGAATCAGTGCAATGCCGAATATACCCGAATTAACCTAGTATTGGCTATTGTTAGGTATACTTTAGCAGAATTTACTAAATGTGTACAGCTGCCAATAGAGGAGTTGCATGTCTCACTGCGTATGTCTACTGCAGTGCATGCTGGGATTAATTCTGGTGAAATCTGACATACAAATATTTACAAAAATTTACCGAAAATTGTAGGATTGGTTACACCAATACCATAGCTTTTAATAATCATCTATGAAAACCAAATGCATGATGGGAAAGATGGAGGTTCTGTTATGGAAACATGATTAAAACATGGATATTGACAATAGAGCATTGATAAATAATCCATGATAAATATGGCATGATTTCTATAGATTTTACACTGTACCATTAGTCCCATAATTCCATGCAAATCGAGATTCAAAATGGCGGCTATGCAAGTCCCCTATTGTACATTTTCTGAAGATCTTACCCCTATACAAGACGCCACGGTTGGTGCAGGTAATGGTGCTTGTACATTGCTACACGACTATTCCACCCTCAGTAGGCAGGGTTACATCTAACACAACCTTTGTACACTCAGCCCTTCACAGGGCAGGGTGGGGCAACAGCTGCTGTCGGTAACATATGGGTGGAGTCACCAGAAAGTGTAGAATTCATTTCACCCATTCTTCTAAAATAATTGTGCTTCAAGACGGGAAGAAGGTACAGAATGCAATTCATCATAAAGAAATTAGACTGTACTAATTATTTTTTACTAAATATATACTTAAATGTGATGTGTTTTTAGGAAAATGAGTCACAAGTCGTACAAAAAGGATTTTGAGATATAAACATATTTGAAAAGAGGAGGTTAATGTATTTCTATGTTTTAAGGTTTGATATTTTCATTTTTGAAAAAAAAATTGGCACTATCTCTAGGCCGGCATTAACTAGTAAAGTAACTAAAAATTCTCTATAAGATGGCCTAAAAAATACGTGGATCTATTTATTTCATACACTGTCTTGAAATTTAGTGAATGTATTTATGCTGCAGGCAGCGTTAAATACAGCAAAAATCAAAACATTCCCACAAAGACATCTTGTTAATAAATATCTTTGAAAAATATGAATTGTATAACTTGTGACTATTTTTTCTAAACACATCACAGATATATGCATCTTTCTTCATCATCTTAAAGGGTCAGTTATATGTATATATCGTATTTTTATTCTGATAAGACAGTTACATGTTTCAGAAAGAGACGCCAGCCTCTCGCAATTAAGGTCTTCCTGGGGTATCCCATTAATGGGTTCCCGGTCACTTTTAGGACAACAAACTTCATGGAGCCATGAATACAACACCCAAGTCTCAATTTTTTTACTTCCATTTATGTCTAACTTATAGTCAGATACAGGCATGAATTGGGAAAGCTTAGTTGAAAAGGTCTGTTTAGCACAAGATGGCACTGAGAGTGCTGTGTGACAACACAAAGCTGAGCCAGAAATATCCCTACCTTCCCCCCCCCCCCCCCAATCTCCCAGCAATTGAAACAGTTCACTGTCACTGCTTTCAGCCATTGTTTTGACCAGAGAACTATACACTTTGCTTTGGTCTGAACACCTGCTTTGGTCAAACTCCTTCCTCCCCCCCCCCACACCCTCCTACTTTCTAGCAGCAATTATGAGACTTGTTTATTGTGTTCATTGCATGTTCATTTCAAGTTTGGCACAACTTGAAAACAGTGGTGCCTTGAATGGAGTGTTAAACTATGGAACTACTTTTTCCCTCCTTTAAATGGGTAAAACTTGCTAAATGATAGATTGAATTAAGTAAAACCAGGGTGGTTACATTTCAATAGTAGCAAAGAAATGGATTTGCTTATAATATTTTGGGGTTGACTGACCCTTTAATCGGGTTTAGAAGAAGTTGTACACTGTGTGGTCAGTTTACGTTAGACTAAAACTGAATATTGTCTACTTTTTGTAACATTCCTTTTCAACTTATCAACAAATAATTTAACAATAATTTGAGGAGGATTTTGTCTGGTTCTTTTTGCTACAGGGCTTCATCAATTCCACTGTTTGAAAGACCCACTGACATTGTACTGTGTTTTGGTCTCACTTTTCATCGTGGAACAGCGGCTGTTTTCTCAGGGCCCTTTCAACTACAAAATCTTGTAGGAATCTATAACAGCAACAGAACTTTGAGAACGTCATTTCTATAGAACTTGTCCCTATCATGTACTACGACCTATGTTGTTGGAATAAATGATAATGCAACTTTTAACTTAAAGGTAAATGCCAGAGTTTAAGAAAAAATGAATTAATCATGGAATTTTGTTTCCCAAAACAATATGTCAGTGTATAAGTTTTTGTTTCCGGGACCACTGAAATTTATTAATGTTCATTACAGAAACATTACGGAAAACCAGTATTTCCGGAATTTTCCCCAATAGCAGATGATTGAATCATGCAATTTTTCTTTAAAATCTGGATAGCTGACATGTTATTTTACCCTCCCAATTAAAAAAATAGGGGGTAATTGAAAATAAAATGAACGTTATACGGCTAAACCTGTATCAAGGTAAGTTTTCCCCAAAAGTGAATGGAAGTCCCTAGAACACAAACAAATATGATATTATCCTCTTTCGGGGGCTTTTTTGGGGGCGTATTCCCCCAAGCATGTTCTTTCGCAAGACAAAGTCTGAAAACAATATTCTGACTTATTTTCTACATGCATTTGTGTCCTGAATACCCGCCTGCTGCAGTGCTGATAACGTTACCTTTAACAAAACATGAAGCAGACATGGGAGGAGAGAAATGTTCAAGGCTTTTGTATTAGTGGTTATTATATTTTAGCTAATAAATTAGCTTAGGCCTTCCTTGATCTTCGTTTTAATATAATTGGATCAATTAATAAGTATGCGTTCACCTCACACATGTTATATGTTACAGGAAAATGAGTCTCAAGTCGCTAAATTTGTATTTCAGGGTGATTTATTTGCAAGATATCCTTGTTGAAGTGTTCTGATATTTGAAGGGTTTAGCGCCTTTAGTCCTGTGAATATATGTATCAAGTTTCAAGACCGTGTTTAAAGATCATTTTATGAAAGTATATTTAATTACTTTAGTAGGGCAATTGCCCACATAGAAATACTGCAAAAATTGATACATCAAATATAAAATACTCCCTAGGTGTCATTAGTGTTAACCATCATTAGAACCGGCTTGATATCGTCTTTTAAAATATGATAATATCTCAAAACCCATTTTTTGTGACTTGTGACTCATTTTCCTAAAACAGATCACAAATGTGATGTGTTTCAGGAAAATGAGTCATAAGTCGCAAAAAATAGATTTTAAGATATCATTATATTTGAGATCAAGCCGATTCCAACGTTAGTAAACAGTCTAATAATCTAATAAATATTTCTACATTTTAAGTTTTTGAGAAAAAAGTTTCCATTATTTCTGGGGGTCAATAAACAGTAAAGCAACCAAATATACTCCATATGAGGACCTTTAAAACGCAAGAATATGTTGCATAGATTGTCCTGAAATTTGATACATCGATTGATATAGCTATAAGTGATGAATCGCCAAAAGATTAGAACCTTCCAATAAAGAGATCTTGTGAAAATAACACTTTGAAAAATATCAAATTTGCGACTTATGACTCATTTTCCTGAAACACATCACAAATTGTCTGCCATGTCTGGTTATATTGAAATACATATCGCTTCCTGGCAGATCACAGAATGTAGAAACAGCTTTGAAGTCTCCTGCCTCTGAAATTATCCCGATTTTTTGTAATAATTAACCTCATTAATTCATTTCCAAAAGGCACAAATCTTAAGACATCATCTTCCCAAATCAATAATCACTGCTTTCAAAAGAGTTTCTGATTTAATTATATCGAAATAGATTTAACATCCGACAAGATTAAAGGGAAGGAAACAAGTTAGATCCTCTCTTTTCCACCTTCTAAAGCGAACATAAAGTATTTCTACACTTCATTAGTGGACTCCCAAAAGACACAAAGCGTGCGTTTTCCTCTTGAGTCTGTTTGATACATTAGAAGGCTCTATACTTTCTACTGATAGATCTTCACATCTCTGTATAAGGGTCAGATTTTCAGAAAATGTACAATTGGCAGCTGTGCACTTTTAGTAGACTCTGCTAAATGCGGCTGCAATTTGGCCAATACTAGGTAAATTTGAGTGTATTTAGCATTGCATTGATTTTAGCTATCAGCTTGGCGAGCTTGGACTGTATTTTGAACTTTATTTTCGTCTGAAATTTGGGTTATTTGAGAAAATTGGCGAAGTTGAATTGTACATTTTCTGAAAATCTGACCCATAAGCCCTACCCTCTGTGATGTTCGTTTCAAAAGGCAGCCCATCAAGGTCTGATTTTCAGAAAATGCACAATCTACAGTTCTACACATCTATCTAATTCTGCTTCATAAGAGTGAAACATGATAAATACTATGTATTTCTGAGTATATTCTATATTGTAATTATTCAATACATCTGTGTAGTTATGTTGAACTGAAATTTGAACCTAATTTTCGTCTTAAATTTGGGTCATTTGAGAGGATTGGTGAATGCCAATTGTACATTTTCTGGAAACTTTACCTAGAAGGCCATTGACTTTTCTCTGTGAAGTTAGCACTAGAGGCGTAAGGACAGGGGTCAGATTTTCAGAAAATGTACAATTGGCAGCTGTACACATTTAGTATATTATGCTAAATTAGGCTGCAATTTGGCCAATACTGGGTATATTCGAGTATATTCGGCATTGCATTGATTCGAGCGATCTGTTAGGTTAGGTTGAACTGTATTTTGAACTTTATTTTCGTCAGAATTTTTTAGAGGATTGTTGAATTGGAGAGAGGGAAAGAGAAAAGAGACAGAAAAGCACTATATGGTGTTACCCAGGAAATAGAGATAGAGAAGGGAGAGAGGGACAGTGAAAATAGACAGAAGAGCACTTCATGGTCTTACCCACGAAATAGAGATAGAGAAGAAGGGAGAGCGAGACAGAGAAAAAGAGACAGAAAGGCACTTTATGCACCAGTTTTCCGATGCGAGTATAATGAGATAATATAATACATATGGTTGATAATTTAATACATATGGTGGATAATATAATTTATACCAAGATCAGGGGTTGTACATGAGCAAATGAGCGGATATGTGCCATCATATACTGTTGGATCGATGCACGCATGAAAATATGACGTTTTTTAAGCCTAATTATAAGAAGGCTCCCTATTGGTTGACGTTACGCTCGCTTATGATGTCACGCCTACTTGTGACGTCATATAAGTCCAAGCCGTTGTTCATTGGCCAATCAGCTACATGCTTGTCTAACGCTTTGGCATAAAAAAAGGAATATGGCGGGTCATTGGAAAGAAGCGAGGTAAATAGATAGTATGTTTATGCGATTTATTTTTAAATATGACATAGATAAAAATAGGATGCAACTTGGTTGGTTTCTGACATACAATGCCAACTCGTTTTCTTCAACTGGGGATGTCACTCGATGCCTGCCGCTTCTCGTGACATCCCTGGTTGAAAAAAATTGTTGGCATCGTATACGGTAGGTAAGAAACCAACCTTGTTACATATATCATAACATAGGGTGGATCAATTAACATGTCTAGTTCAATATTATTTCTCCCCATGAAATATTTCAAGTGTTGGAGAATACTTTACAATATTTAGCGCCTCCTCATTGATTATGACCCGTCGTGGATTGTTCCCTAGTTAGATTAAATAAATTGTGTTACATTGCTTGTAGGCCGTGTAGGGATTCCAAACGAAAAAAGGAGATTATTAATCTGTTTAGTCTCTCGCTAAGTTGTTTATAGCCCAAGAACATGTCCGGGTTAGTCAACATTAATTATCTCAACCATTCCTCGGTATGACCATGAAGTGCCTTTCTCTTTCTTTTCTCTGGCTCTCTCTCACTTCTTCGCTATCTCTATTTCCTGTCTATGATCATAAACTGCCTCCCTCTCAGCTCTCCCACCCTTGATATAACCATATTAAATGTGTTGATGAGGGTGTAAAGCAACCAATCTCACTCCTTCACTCCCTCTCAGCTCTCCCGCCCTTGATATAACCATATTAAATTTGTTGATAAGGGCGTAAAGCAACCAATCTCACTCCTTCACTCCCTCTCACCTCTCCCGCCCTTGATATAACCATATTAAATTTGTTGATAAGGGCGTAAAGCAACCAATCTCACTCACTCACTCCCTCTCAGCTCTCCCGCCCTTGATATAACCATATTAAATGTGTTGATAAGGGCGTAAAGCAACCAATCTCACTCACTCACTCCCTCTCAGCTCTCCCGCCCTTGATATAACCATATTAAATGTGTTGATAAGGGCGTAAAGCAACCAATCTGACTCACTCCCTCTCAGCTCTCCCGCCCTTGATATAACCATATTAAATGTGTTGATAAGGGCGTAAAGCAACCAATCTGACTCACTCCCTCTCACCTCTCCCGCCCTTGATATAACCATATTAAATGTGTTGATAAGGGCGTAAAGCAACCAATCTGACTCACTCCCTCTCACCTCTCCCGCCCTTGATATAACCATATTAAATTTGTTGATAAGGGCGTAAAGCAACCAATCTGACTCACTCACTCCCTCTCAGCTCTCCCACCCTTGATATAACCATATTAAATTTGTTGATAAGGGTGTAAAGCAACCAATCTCACTCCTTCACTCCCTCTCAGCTCTCCCACCCTTGATATAACCATATTAAATTTGTTGATAAGGGTGTAAAGCAACCAATCTCACTCCTTCACTCCCTCTCAGCTCTCCCGCCCTTGATATAACCATATTAAATGTGTTGATAAGGGTGTAAAGCAACCAATCTGACTCACTCCCTCTCAGCTCTCCCGCCCTTGATATAACCTTATTAAATGTGTTGATAAGGGTGTAAAGCAACCAATCTGACTCACTCACCGAAACAGCTCAATTCTGCACACATTAATATGGGTCGGATTTTCAGAAAATGTACCCTTATTTTTTGTCTGGAATCTTCTGAAAATCTGACCCGTAAATAGCATTTCCATTGTACCATGTTCAGTATGTGAACTCTATCTATAATGTGGCCCGGGGCTCTGCCTTAAAGAGCAGTTGATTACACTCATTTGTTTGAGACAATTGCAAGACAAATAGTCGCTACTCATTGCTCAAACAGCACTCCTCTCCCCATGATCACATTTCCTGCCGCTAGGTGCTAAAGGGGAAGCTGTAATTAGATATAGGGAGTCTCATTGCACGTTGTCTGACTAGAAAATGTGATGTGTTTCAGGTGAATGAGTCATAAGTCGCAAAATTAATATTTTTCAAAATGTTTTTTTCACAAGATCACATCATTGGAATGTTCTGATCTTCGGGGAGTTCATCACTTATAGTTATATCAATTGATGTATCAAACTTCAGGACAATCTATGTAATATATACTTCAGTCTTGAAGGTCCTCATATAGACTACATTTAGTCACTTTACTGTTTATTGATCCTAGAAATATAGGAATTAAACCTTTTTTTTTCAAAACGGAAATATCAAATTTCAAATCTAGAAGTACTTGTAAGATTATTAGACTGTTTACTATCTTTCGAATCGGCTTGATCTCATCTTTTCAAATATAATGGTATCTCAAAATCTATTTTTTGCGACTTATGACTGATTTTCCTGAAACGGATCACATTTGGTATTGACTTGATCTGTTTGGTTATGTTGAACTGAGTTTTGAACCGGATTTTTGTCTTCAATGTAGCTTATTTGCGAGGACTGGTGAAAAACAATTGTACATTTTCTGAAGACGTCACCCAAATACCCCATTCATATATAGAATGCTTTGTATAGATTTTACACTGACATACAGCTCCCATAGTTCAATGTCCAACAGGGTTCAAGACGGCGGACAGGTACCCTATTTATAACTGTTTTCCCCTTAACTGTACAGAATCGTACATTTGACAAAACATATACATACATAAATGTGTATCAACTGTGCACCCTAATGCATTAAAGGTTTCATGCGACAGGTTTTCCGCGACAGTCACAAATTGTATTTCTATACTGATATATACTTAATTGATTGCATTTAATGCAGCTTCGATAATGAGAGGCTGCAAATCATTAAGTGAAAAGAAAAGGTGCACTGTTTTTCCCCAATTTAGAACATACAGTATGATAGTGCATGAGATGGGATATTCATCAGTGCTCTAATGTCCATATGGTATCTCTCGATAACCAAACTCTCCTTCTTTCCATCATGCATTTGGTTCTCACAGATCATTGATGAGTGCTACTTATAAATATATGAGATATTGGTCAAATTATTCTTGCGATCAAAATGTTGCCAAATATTGTGTTGGGAAATACCCTCAGGTTATCAGTAATTAATAGGGGATTTGCATAGCCGCCATTTTGAATCCTGATTCGCGTGGAAAGATGGGACTTATGATACAGTTTAAAATGTATAGAAAACATGTTATGTTCAGCATGGAATGTCTATCAATGTTCTCATGTCAATATCCATGTGTTATACATGTTTCCATAACACAAGCCTCCATCTTTCCCATCATGCATTTGGTTGTCATACATCATTTATACAAGCTATGATATTGGTGAAAAATTTCTTGCAATTTTGGATAAAAATGTTGCTAGATATTTCATGTCAAATTTCATCCGAATCCATCCGAGCATGCACTGTAACATACATGCGCAGTGGTACATGCAACTCCCCTATTGGTTGAGTGATCTTACATTAATGGGACAGGGTATATATGTCACTATGTACCTCCTGCCTCGCCAGTACTTCACATCTGTTCACTAGTCACTGAGGACAGCACTCTATTGTCTAGTTACTACCCTCTCTTAGATTTGAATTCTCCAGTGGAATCTATGCCACGTTCTTCATTAACAAATACCAATTAATCTAAGGAATTCATAACATTGGTAATCCACACAAATTGCCTTACATATCACATTTCCAAAAGATGAAAATAGTGTTCTTAGCCTCATTTGACTTGTGACATCCAAATATGTAGCAATATTTTCATCGAAAATTGTAGACATGCGCAGTGGCACAAGCAACTCCCCTATTATTCCCATACCGAAATACTAACACTTACGCCATCTGTATTTACAGGAGAGAGCGATTAGGCTGATGGATGCTTCCCCACAGCCCGCCAGCTCCACATACCGGTTGCCATGACAACACAGGCCGCCATTATTACTCACTGCACACAGGCAGACGACATTTGACTTGCCATAAACAGGCCATATTTTGCGGCAACCTTTTGCGACTATATGCTAAACTAATTAGCGAATTTACACATGAGGGGAAGGTAGACAGAGGCCGGCTGGAGACAACATTGACCAATCCACCCATGTAAGCCTCTTATTCATTGGCTGTTGCCATTAGTGACCAAAGAAAGCAAGGGATACACATCAGAACGAGGCTGGGTTTGAACATCCTGCAAAACGAACATTCCATAAGCATATTCAAAGAGACATAACACAACGACCCCTATTTTCGCTCAAAAAGCGGAGGAACATTAACAGGATCAATAGATTTACATTTGGGACTATTTCCCGGCGGCGTATGGAGACAGAGGTGTGATAAGGTGCTAGAACAAGGCGTAGTGCCTGAGGGAAAGTGTACGAGGTGACAGGGGGAAGTAGTTCTGTGTCAACCCGGCTTAACACATCATCAATACAGGTAAAGGATTTGCCTTTCATCTTTTTACCAATAGGCCGTTTTGCATCTTTTTACCAATAGGCCGTTTTGCATCTTTTTACCAATAGGTCGTTTTGTGTCGCTCTCTGGCCAGAGCGCAATGGAATATTATGACAAGTATATATTTGATTCATCTAGTGCAAAGGTTAAGTTGAATTTAATTACTTTTTCTAAGGTTTCCCCCGCCAAAGGCAGTACGAGCGCCGAAGGCGCTCGTACTGGGAAACTTTTTGTAGGTTCCGGTTTTAGCCTGTCCCTTGCTTGTTCTTTGCGTGTCAGCGTTGCCCCCTTATATAGGAAACCCAATTCTGCCTATTGCCACCTGAATTTCAGTCGCACTTGCGTATAGTTGATACTGTGATTTTACACTCCCACAAATTCATAAAAAAATCGCCATTTCTACTTGAAATACATTGCCAAAAAGTTGGAATCCAGAAAGAGCATGCTTTTTTACCCCTAGATATGTGTTTTTTTCAAGTTCAGCCTTTAAGTGAGGCGTATATGAGAGAATATTTTCAGTTATTAAAGCTTGCCGACAATTGTACATTTTCCGATGGGCTGATCCGTTGTGGGAGTCACATCACGGAGAAATTACGCTCCTGCGAAATGATAAAAAATGCTTTTTCTACATGAAATACATTGTCAAGATGTTGACATTATGAAAGAGCATGCTTTTCTACCCTGAGATATATAATTTGATCAACATTGATGTTTAAATAAGGAAGATATAAGGGAAACTGTACTGTTACAACTAAACAATAAGTTTTGGCCCTTCCCCTGCTGTGGACAAATTGTTGACACACTACGATGGCGGACCCCAAGCAAGACCCTCAAGTTGAGGGAGACAGACGCTCAGAGTCAGTGTCTCAACTTACAATTTATGGGGGGGGGGGGGGGGGGCGTGGCCATGCAGGTTATCGTAATGACTTTTCCATGCCACACTCTAAACAAAAACAATAATTTTTATTTCTTCATCAAAGGGAATATATGAAATGTGACTTGGCTGGAGGGGTATGTAACTCTGACCATGGAGGGGACCGAAGATAAGGGTCAGATAAACCTGTCATAGCATCGTAATGGGTTTTTAGGGGAACCCCCTCTCGCAAACTGAATGGTATTGGACCTAAGAGTGGACAGTATTAGTCCGTACCCAAGACCCAAGCTCGCTCATCGGGCACACACACACTAAGGTCTAGCATCTCGTAATGTAAGGGATAGATATTGACAGATACAGGAGAGATTAAAGGTGGGGCCCCTGATATTTTTTTGTCAACACCAGATTTGCCGGCCATGACGCAATATTGTACCGGTCATTGTGACGTCTTCTAAATTTACGTTAGTAATGCGCGTTGTACTTGACAACGCTTTTCCCGCGTGGGTGTGTTGGGGTTGGAGATTATAGTAAAATTAGGCAGGGGAAACCGTTTTCTCCTTGGTCACAACCAAAATTCCTTGTTTAAAGCATAATTTAAGGAGTTTCCTAGCCATATGTGACTTATTTTCCTAAAACGGAACACATATTTAACTATATTACTGGTAATTGTCCAGTTATGTAAAACCCTATTCTCAGAAGTAGAAATCTCAAACTTAAAATACAGAAGTACTTATTAGAAGTCCTAATGTTAACTATTATTAGAATCCACTTAATCTCATCATTGAGTCTGATGGTGAGTGAGTGAGTGAGATTGGTTGCTTTATGCCCTTATCAACACATTGAAAGGTTATATTAAGGGTGGGAGAGCTGAGAGTGAGTGAGTGAGTGAGTGAGATTGGTTGCTTTACGCCCTTATCAACACATTTGATATGGTTATATCAAGGGCGGGAGAACTGACAGGGAGTTAGTGAGTGAGATTGGTTGCTTTACGCCCCTTATCAACACATTTAATATGGTTATATCAAGGGCGGGAGAGCTTAGAGGGAGGCAGTTAATGATCATACCCAGGAAATAGAGATAGAGAAGAAAGTACAGAGAGAGACAGAGAGAGAGAGAGAGGAAAAATGACAGAAAGGCAATTTATGGTCATACCCAGGACCAGTTGAGTATGATGGTGTTCAAGATTAATTATTTTGCGACTCATTTATGTGTAATACAGTTTTCCTTTCTTAAGCGTGTAATTACACTAATGAGTCAATCCACCATAAAATGTACAATAGGCCTTTACCAATCCTCTCAAATAACCAAAATTTAAGATAAAAGTTCAAAGTACAGTTCAACATAACCAGACAGATTTATTAAATGACTATACTCAGATATACTCAGTGTTTATTATTTTTCACTCTAATTTAGCAGAAATTAATAGATTTTTAGAACTGTTGATTGTGCATTTTCTGGCAACTTGACCAAAAACATCCCCTACCAGCAGTTTAGCAAGGAAAAGTAGCGGAATAACGGAATTGTTACGTACATATTTGTGATGTTTTTCAGGAAAATGAGTCATAAGTCGCAAAATTGATATTTTTCAAAGTGTTTATTTTACAAGATCACTTTATTGGAATGTTCTGAATTTTGGCGAGTTTATCCCTTATGGTTGTATCAATCCATGTATCAAATTTTAGGACATTATATATAATATATCTTTACGTTTTAAAGGTCCAAATATGGAATATATTCAGTTACTTTTCTGGTTATTGCCTACAAGAAATATTACAAACTTTTTTTTTCAAAAATAAAAATATCAAACTTAAAATATGGAAATACTTATTAGAATAGTGCACTGTTTACTATCATTGGAATCGGCTTGATCTCCTCTGTTCAGATATGGTGATATCTCAAAATTCATACTTTGCGACTTATGACTCATTTTCCTAAAACGGATCACATTTATTATGCACCGATCCCCAATAGGCATACCTCACCCAGGTAAAAACCTGGATGATGGAATTGTACTTTTTTTTTTTGAAGTTGGAATCTGAAACAAGAGCCTGATCCTGCCTAGTGGTGCAATTATTATTGCTTAGCAATTTCAAACCAGGGTTAAACTGTTTTCTCAAATGCTAGACTCAACGCTGGAATTGGATTTCAATTTTTCTTTATTATACTTTAAATTGCCTATGTGCAAGGTTCTTAGAAATAGTAATTTGTAAATTATTCAATGTTTATAATATCTGTGTTTATTATCTTATGATCCTGTCAACAGATTATTACTAGAAACCAACTCTTTTTCTATGATTAAATCAGGACACCCTGAGAAAATAGTAACTGTTACATAATGTTCTATTGCTGAATAAAAACGTTAAAATATAATACAAATAAATCCAATTATTGTGCATGATTGTTTAAAGAGGAGCTAAAAATCAGTATTACCTCTGTAGGGATTCCATCCATAGAAGTCCTTATAAGCTGCTTCGATCGGAAAAGACGCATTAGTGAATTGTTACGTAAGGACTTCAGCCGGGTAAAAACTTGGCTGATGGAATAGGGGAGCCACTGCGCATGTCTACTGCAGTGCATGCCGGGGTGGATTCTGTTGAAATCTGACATATAAATATGTAGCAAACATTTTTATCAAGAATTGCAAAAGTGTTTTCATCTATATCATAGCTTGTATAAATGATCAATGAAAACCAAATGCATGATGGGAAAGATGAAGTCTTGTGTCATGGAAAGATGTAAAACACATGGATATTGACATTAGACCACTGGTAATATTCCATGCTGAATACAACATGTTTTCTAAAGATATTATACTGTACCATTAGTCCCATAATTCCATGCGAATCAAGATTCAAAACTCCCCTATTGTATTTTTTTTTATTGAAGATGGAATCTGTAACGAGAGCCTGATTCTCTGTAGTGCTGCAGCTCCTATTACACAAGTCCATTTGTTTTCAATTTTCTATTTAATTGAGTTGGGGGAGAAATATAATTGAGTTGACATGTGGGTAGGAATAAGCGCTACCACATTAGCTGAATTGGTGGGTCAGATTTTGAGAAAATGCACAATTTTACATTTCTACACATCTATAAAATTCTGTTAAATTAGAGTGAACATTGATAGATACTGAGTATATCTGAGTGTATCCTGTCTTGTATTCTTTCAATGACTTCCAGTCATGGTTATATTGAACTTATTTTGAACCTGATTTTCGTCTTAGATTTTGTTTTATATAATATTATAAGAAAATGTATTTCCATTTTGTTATACAGACAGTGATAACAGCTTTCTACATGGAAATCGGTTTTTGTTCTCTCTCCCAGACAGCTCTTCCAAACAAACCTTCTGTAACTACATCTCTAACTACCCTTTTATAGAAAAATAAATCAAAATATGATATTTTTCGAGAGGATTGGTGCACTTTGGTTCTTTGGTTCTTTGGTTCTTTGGTTTGCATGCTGTATTTGATAATAAAACAGTTGAATAATCACAGACATCTGCGGTTTTGTATGAAACTGTGGAACCAACTAATAATGAATAGTGGAAGACACATGAGGGGGGGGGGGGGGAGGGGGGAGGTTGAGGTTGAAGGAATGGTATGTACTAACACCAACAATCTGTAAATATGTTCAAACTGAATTTCAAGAAATGTATAAAGAATCTAATGAAGTTTGCATAAAGATTATCACCTTGCATAATATATGCTACATATCTTCTAGTACCATGATGTATAATACTATTGTATCTCATATCTTGTATAAATAGTAATTTATAAACAAACATTCCCTAATATAATGTAAAATGAAAAGTATTATCAGTTAAGAATCATCAAGGATACAATAAAAACGTTACAACAATAAAAACGTTACAACAACAACAACAACAATGCTACACTGTGAGGTGCTACAGAAAAAGGAGTAACAAGTCGCATAAATTGTATTTTGAGATATCACGATATTCAAAAAGAGGAGATCAAGCTGATTCCAATGATGGAAAACACTAGGCAATCCAATAAGTGTTTTTATATTTTAAGTTTGATATTTCTATTTTTGAAAAAAAAATGCAATATGCCTGGTTGGAGAATTGCTTGCAAAGTAGCTGGATATATATACTCCATAGGTTGACCCTAGCAATATTTAATACACAGTCTTGAAATTTGGTAGATGTATCTTAATGGTGAGCGAGTGAGATTGGTTGCTTTACGCCCTTATCAACACATTTAATATGGTTATATCAAGGGCGGGAGAGCTGAGAGGGAGGCAGTTTATGATCTTACCAAGGAAATAGAGATGGAGAAGTAGGGAGAGAGAGACAGAGAAAAGTGACAGAAAGGACTTGGTTCATTAGATAACCCAACAATCAGAACATTCGGACACTGAGATCTGGTGAATAAAATACTTTGAAACTTATCAATAGTGCAACTTGTGACAAGTTGGATGTTTTGCTGAAACGCTTCACACTCTGTAGGCAGACAACCCGCCATGCCACCTCCATGGCAGTATATTGACAATTCTCTTCTTACAAATCAAACCAGTCGGCCATTAATGCATTCCCCCATAATGCATTAGTGCAGGTCAAGCAATTTCCTCTCTTACTGCCCTCTGGTGTCAACGACCGTCACCACAGCAGACATTCCCGCTTAAAACCACGTGACAAATGAGTCATTGTCGTCTGCTGGTATTTATGACGTCACCCCAGCGTCTGCTGCCCTTTTAGCCAAGTGTAAATAATTATATCTGGGTCCTAAAGACTACCATACTTCTGATGAGAAATGTCTTATCAGTAATACCGTTTGATATGGCCTTTTGTTCAGACCAACTGTCCTAATACAAACAAAGTGCTGGCTGTAGGCACCCTGTAGGCAACCTGCCACTAGATTACCAAACTAATAATTTCTAAATTTATTTAATTTAATTTTGTTTCTGATCTTGACTTTTTCTTATTTTGTACTTTGTTTAATAGAGTTAGGTCTAGATAGACTCAGCGGTGGATGTAAGACCATGGTTATTCTGTATTGGATTATCATCTGTGAGCACATATTTCAATGTTTATGTCCTCAATTAATTATTAGAACTTCATGTACAATGTACTTGTTTGTTGATAACTCAACTGTCGTTATTACAGAAGATGTGCTGTATAAAAATACAAAATATAAAAAAAAAGAAAAATCATAACCTTGGATCATTAAGTGCTGCAATTTCAGTTAACATTGGTGAAAATATAGTTTTATTTTTGGATACGCTTTCGGATTTTGTCTTATCCCGCATATGTAAAAGACTTCACCGTATTAGTGTGATGTGATATAAAAAACAGTCACACATCTCAACATTGATATCTTCTGAAGTGTTTATGCACAGGATGTCTTTGTGGGAATGTTTTAATTTGTTGGCTGTTTACGCTGGTTGTAGTGAGTGAGTGAGATTAGTTTCTTTACGCCCTTATCAACACATTTAATATGGTTACATCAAGGGCAGGAGAGGGTAGAGGGAGTGAGTGAGTGAGATTGGTTGCTTTACACCCTTATCAACACATTTAATATAGTTATATCAAGGGCGGGAGAGCTGAGAGGGAGGCAGTTTATTATCATACCCAGGAAAAAGAGATAGAGAAGAAGGGAGAGAGAGAGACAGAGAAAAGAGACAGAAAGGCACTTTATGGTCTTACCAAGGAAATAGAGATAGGGAAGAAGGGAGAGAGAGAAACAGAGAAAAAATGACAGAAAGGCTTCACACTTTACACTTGATGATCATATACAGGACATGCATTTTTAAGATCATCCTGTACACTTCCTAAAATTCTAACAACTTTCGCTACAAAAGTGCCGATACTTAAATATATCTCAAATGCTCAATTTGTGTTTCTGTGTTTCGTTGTCCATAGCCATATCTAATGGTAACTGGCAGCTTCCATCCCTTAACGTCAAGGTACCTTTCCTGATTCAGCGTTTGTGCAAAAGAAAGTGAATTCTGCTGGGAGTTGGGGTACTGTAAGATAGATATACTCGTACATGCACCCGGGACAGTAAGGACTGCTATAGTATGCATGACGTGGATTCAACGTTCAACGACCGACAAGTCTCTGTGGGTCAGAACATATATATAATATTATATGTGTTATATAGGCAATTAATTGAACTATGGTATTCAAATTCCTGGAGTTGTATGAACATATACCAGCAGCAGAAAATGGATGAATTCAGTCCTATGATTCCTAATATGACCAACTTTTGTATGAACATATACCAGCAGCAGAATATTGATAAATTCAGTCATATGATTCATAATATAAGTAACTCTTGTATGAACATATAACCGCAGCCGAATATTGATGAACCCAGTCCTATAAGTCATAACATGAGTGACTCTTGTATAAACATATAACAGCAGCCGAACATTGATGAACCCAGTCCTATAAGTCATAACATGAGTGACTCTTGTAAGATTGCTTTGGTTGTAATATTTGAAAATGCAGCTTAATTTTAGAGTGAAAAATAACGGGCTAAATGGCAAGGAGAATAGGGAGATTTAGCAACCATAACGCACCAACACAACACTAACACATCCACTAACTATTAGTACATCACATAATAGGGAGATTTAGCAACCACAACACACCAACACAACACTAACGCATCATGTAATAGGGAGATTTAGCAACCACAACACACCAACACAACACTAACGCATCCACTAACTATTACTACATTACTACCGCTGTGGGGATATCTCAAGGGGTGCTAGGCCGAGGGCATCTGCATTGCAGGCCTCACAAGATATCACCACAACGGTAATAATGTACTAAAAGTTTAGTTTAACGATCAAATCAAAATCAGTTTTGCTTCTGCAGAAATACACAATAGGTATTGAGCACTGTTGGCATCTCCACCCCAAGCTTCGAATGGATTACTCCAATGTGACACCCTCATCAACTGACACCAGGAGGGAAAGAATAAACCATGACAAAGCAGTCAATTTAATCAAAAGGTAAAATGACGCCATTACAAATCCTCTTACAAATGCATTGACGTAGTGTTGGAGTAGACCTGTGGGTCAGATCCTCAGAAAGTGTACAATTCACCTTTACAAATCCTGTTAAATATCCAACATTTCAGATGAAAATAAAGTACAAAATACAGTTCAACCTAACCAAACAGATTGCTAGAATCAATGCAATGCCAAATATACTCGAATTTACCTAGTATAGACCGAACTGCAGCTTAATTTAGCAGAATTTACTAATTATGTACAGCTGCCAATTGTACATTTTCTGAAAATCTGACCCAGGTGGAGGAGGAGCTCATCATTGATAATGACACTTGCTCACCTTACCCAAGCCATGCAGCATCCATGTGTTAGTAAAGACACAATACGGACGATCTGTAAACAAACCTATCAATTACATAACAGTATCCATAACCTATTTCTTTTTTAATTACGTCGCATTTTTTGGTATGAAACAAAAGTGTGCGATGAAACATTTTTTTGCTTGATGTTTAAATTACGTTTTCCCCGCCATGTTTTGCTGAACCTCCCTTGTCCTTTTAATGTATGTTTGTATATCAGAGATACGGATACCTTTACGTTTATGTATAAGTTAGACTACCTCCATAGTCTTACTGGGGGTATTATCATGGATGCAGTTATTTTCTTAGATCCCCATCTGAGTGGTGGTGACTGGCCAGTGAGTCAGATCATTCGAAAATGTACAATTGGCAGCCCTACACATGTATTAGCGCTGCTAAATTAGGCTGCAATTTGGTCTATACCAGGTAAAATCATGTATATTCGGCATTGTATTGATTCTGTCAATCACTATGGCCAGGCTAAACTGTATTTTCAACTTTATTTTCGTCTGAAATGTGGGTTATTTGAGACGAATTTGCGAAATTGAATTGTACACAAACAACCAGAAACAACAAGTCATTCTTTACTAAGCTGTCATCAGTTAACACATCAAACACCACCTTCTTACATTCACGCATTTGATGCCACTCGATTCAGAGAAAATGTGCCACATTTTACTGGGCTATGCTAGACAAACGGAAGGGACTGACAAACAGGTTTAGGCTAGGTCTAACTGGATATAAACCATGATATGTGATGTGTTACAGGCAAAGAGGTCCGAAGCTGCTAAAGTGATTCGTTGACAAGATGTCCTACTGTTTACTATCATTTGAATTTCCATCATATTTGAAAAGATGGTATCTCAAAATCCATGTGTTGCAACTTATGACTCATTTCCCTGAAACACGTCAGATGTGAGTGCCCTGAGGAGCCACAGCGTTATTGGGTGAAGTCGCCAAAAAATGTACAACTCGTCGCCACCAATTCTCTCAAATAACACAAATTAAAGACAAACATCAGGTTCAAAATAGAGTTCAACATAACCAAACAGATTGCTAGAATAAAGGCAATCCCGAATATACTCAGATATACCTAAGATTGATGATTGTTTAGCCTAATTTAGCAAAAATTACTAAATCAGTACAGCGGCCAATTGTACATTTTCTGAAAATCTTACCCTATTAGCAGGGTAATAGTGAAGAAAATGGGAGTTGATCTAAACACAGAAGGACATTACCATTTATTTAGATTTGAGTTCATGTTGTTGTTGACATTGTACACTAATTGCATATGCTGTTCTTGCAAGACCATTATATTTCCATAACTTTCACAGACAATATTCATTTGATCTGTATATTTCTGTATTTTCTAGCACCGAATGCAACGGTATCCTTATATATACTATTAAGTCACAAACAGAAAAAACATTCACATAATAATATTAATATTAGGTGCAACATAAATAGATATATGGGACATTGACACAGACATATATACTGCAAACATGTATGTAAAACCTTATTATATACAGCACATATTGGTACAAACAGGGCGTTGTGATAACGTATAGTAAAATATGGGTATTGGTAGACGTGGCTTTGAAAAACTCCACCGGTGGAGTTTTTCAAAGCTTTACCAATTACCAAGCTTTACCAAGCTTTACAATTTTTAAAGTTTTACCAATACCCATATGTCCAAACTCACCTTGCTTTGAGAATGCCACGTCGGTCAATTGACCAAAATATATAGTAACATATACCGTAGTTAGCAACAGAGAAGGCGACAACCAAAAATCAGTAGAAGGCGGCAACCCTGAGAAATGGTTATCGCCTATGCTGAATGGCTTGACACAAGGGGTCTGTTCCATGAACTACTTTTCCTCTCTAAGCAATTTGCAAAGAAATTGTATGGATGGAATTAGCTATACAGCCAATAGGGGATTTGCATATCCGCCATTTTGAATCTTAATTCGCATGGAATTATGGGACTAATGGTACAGTCTAAAATCTATAGAAAACATGTCATTTTCAGCATAGAAAATTTACCAATGCTGTAATGTCAATATCCATGTCTTATATTATATATATACATGTTTCCATAGCACAAGTCGGCATCTTTCCCATCATGCATTTGGTTTTTATAGGGTATTTAGACAAGCTGTACAATTGGTGAAACTATTCCTGCACTTTTCGATGAAAATGTTGTCAAATATTTGTATGTCAGATTTCAACAGAATCCATCCCAGCATGCACTGCAGTAGACATGCGCAGTGAGACATGCAAATCCCTATTCTAAATCTTCTTCCTTCAGTTGAAATCTAGGCAAGTAAGAAAATAGTTGAGCAAGGAGTATTTTAAGGAAAGATTTAATGCAAAGCACCCCTTATTGATTGATTTGTACTAGTCCCACCTAGCCCCACCCTCCACATCCTTATCTGCGCCCAACCCTGGATATGACCCTGAATCTGACCCTGGATTTGACCCTGGCTCGGCCCTGCCTGCAGCTTAGAGACCGCAAGCTAATATTGTCAGCGGGGTGAAGCAGCCTGGAGGCACTTCACCAAAGAGGACTAGGTAGATGGGTTTTATATGATGAGACCAGGTATCAATATTATATATGATGTGTTCCAGGAAAATAAGTCATAAGTCGACAACTTGATATTTTTCCAAGTGTTTGTTTCACAAGGTATCTTTATTGAAGTGTTCTGATTTTTAGAGGGTTTGTCACTTATTGACATATGAATCTATGTTACAAATTTCGAGACATTCTATTGAATATATCACTGCGTTTAGAAGGCCTTTGTATAGAGTATATTTAGTTACTTTACTGGTAATTATCCATCCAGAAACATTGCAAACGATATTTTTGAAAAGTAAAAATATCAAACTTAAAATATAGAAATACTTATCAGGTGTCCTGGTGTTTGCTATTTTTGGAATCAGCTTGATCTCCTCATTTCAAATATGGTGATATCTCAAAATCTATTCTTTGCGACTTATTACTCATTTTTCTAAAAAGGATCACATATGGATATTAACATTAGAGCATTGATGAATATACTATTTCTCCCACAAATCCATGCGAATCAAGATTCAAAATGGCTGCTATGCAAATCCCATATCAACACATCTCCATCATCAATAACAACAACTATTGTTCATTCATATTTTTGAGGAAATCAATATCTTTTTGTGTTTATTCATCAACAGAACTTTCCAGAAGGTTGAAGAAAGTCCATACCTGTAATGACTTTTATGGATTATGATTATTTCACAAATTAGTTTTTGATTGCAATCAATACTAACCAATTATCATTCATGAGGTTGGGAGCCTTCAATCCATTTTCTGATATTTAGTCCTCATTTTGTTTAGATTTTATTTTGTGTGACAAATTTGCATTCAAGTTAAATTTAACACTTGTGAAATGTCCTCAATAAGGTAAAATTGACAGGTTTTTAACCAGCATAGTATTAACTAGAGGAGTTGTGGCCCCATGCGAAAAAAATAGTCACCCATACATCGGTCAGATTTTCAGAAAATGTACAATTGGCAGCTGTACACACATAGTAAGTTCTGCTAAATTAGGCTGCAATTATGTCAATACTAGGTGAATTCGAGAATATTTGGCATTGCATTGATTACAGCGATCTGTTTGGCTAGGTTGAATTGTACTTTGTACTTTATTTTTGGCTGAAATTTGGTTTATTTGAGAGAATTGGTGAAAGGTAAATTATACATTTTTTGAAAATCTGACCCACATAATATATAAACAAGCTTAGTACTTCTATCTTATGCAGAACCTATATCTTCCAGAACTCCAATTTACTCAACTTTCTCTCCTAATTTGATCTTAGACTCTCTAATTCTTTCACCAATTGAGATGAATGCCACCGATAACTAAATGTGTGAGTTAAACAATAAAAGGAACTCTTGATTTGGAGATATTAGTGAAATTAAAATAAAAGATGACCTGAAAATGAGACAATTGTAGAAAGGGTTGATTCAAAGTATCAGTTTTGTTATGTTAAACTGCATTTTGAAGCTAGTTTTTGTCTTAA
The DNA here is from genome assembly GCA_942159475.1 of Sthenelais limicola. NCBI lineage: Eukaryota > Metazoa > Annelida > Polychaeta > Phyllodocida > Sigalionidae > Sthenelais > Sthenelais limicola. The sequence continues at coordinate 111,739,741 of OW804099.1, forward strand.
ATGTGGGATATTTGGGAGGATTGGCGAAGTTGAATTGTACATTTTCTGAAGATCTGACCCATTAGGAGAATGGGGAAAATAAATCAATTATGAAGCCCCTTGTGTTTAAAGGGAAAATACCAGTGCCATCAACACTGCAGCAGGCGGAAATTCAAAGAACTAATGTATGAAACAAAAGTGTGTTTTGGGGATGAGTGAAGATTACTTTCATTCACTAAAGATTTCAATGGGGGAAACTTGGGTTTTGATTGGAAGGCTAGTATAACATATCAGTTTTGTATATGTAGAAAATCGTATGATTATTTCATCTGCAATTAGGGAAAATGCTGAAAATACCCGTTATTTCCATAAACTTCTATTGTGTTGAGGTAAAGCGTGTTGCGGTGTTCAGTGTCAGCACAGTGACAGTACAAAGCCAAGGAACCTGTCCAGTGACGTGTGTGTTTGTTTAGCCAGCCTCCTCATTATAGGCTGTTTACTCACACACAATACAGGCAATATTTCTCTACTTTACATGTCCATGTTAGCCTCATTATAGGCTGTTTGCTCACACACAATTCAAGCAATATTTCTCTATTTTACATGTTCATGTCACCCTATAGGGGAGTTGCATGTGCCACTGCGCATGTCTGTTACAGTGCATCCTGGGATACATTCTGACGGAATCTTACATACAACTATACAGCAACATTTTAACAACAAACTTCAACAGTCATTTCCCTTATATCATAACCCGTGTATAAGCCCCAGCTTATATCAAATTCAAATGGCGAATTGACCCGGCTTATATTTGAGGTGGGCTTATATTCGGGGCCCGGCTTATATTATAAGTATTGTAAACCAGTAGATATAACTAAAACATATGTTCATCATTATCTTCATTCGTCACTCTGGTTTTCATGTTTTAAACTCAAATTTAACATAAAAACTCTACTTGAATTGGTGAGTTCACAATTGACCAACAACAACTGAGTTCTATATTCAAACTATCATTCGAGATCCAATATAAGCTCGTTCTGGACGATCTATTCAGCATCTTACATTAATTAGCGCTATTATTGGTACATGGCAGAACAGGCACCCAGCTTATAAACGGGGCCCGGCTTATGTTAACCTTAGGACGTGCTAAAAAGGAGTGGCAAGAACAACCACAGAAAATCCTCCAAAACATTGGTTAAATGACTTTTAGAAAGTTTGGAAAAGAATGGAACAACAAGTAGAAACTATTTAGTTCTTGACCGACGGCTTTAGTTTGTGATGTTTTTTTCAGGAAAATGACTTACAAGTCGCCAAAATTATATGTTTCTAAGTGATGTATTCGCCAGATTTCTACATTATTGCAATGTAGTACATTTGGGAGGGTTTAACGCTTTTAGTCATATGAATCTATATGCCAAATTTCAGGATATTCTTGTGTTTTGAAGGCCATATAAAGTCCCCCAGAAATATTTGAAACTTTTTCACAAATCATATATCAAACTTAAAATATTGAAATAGTTATTAAAAGTCCTTAATGTTTACTACCATTGAAATCAGTTTCATCTCATAATTCCCAATATGATGATGTCTCAAAATTATTTGTTTGCAACTTGTGACTCATTTTCCCGTGACACATCACATTCCCAAGAAGCACAGTCCAGATGGTGCACATGATCTGTTCCTATCAGACATTCTGATTGGTATTGACCTTGGGTCAGCCCCGTGACCTTGTAAGCACTGAGATGTTCCCTTGAGGTATGCGGGCCAGGCTGGTCTAACTTATATAGCATGGGGGTCAGACCGCCAGAAAATGTACAATTCGCCTTCCCAAATTCTCTCAAATAACTAAAATAAGACAAAAATCAAGTTCAACATTCCGTTTAACATTACCAAACAGATTTTTATAATCAAGGCAATAGAAAATATTTTCCAGATCGATCTGACCCATGGATGGATTGGTCTGAGTTGGTTATCATACATCAGGCAGTAATGGAATAGTCCAATATGTGTGTGTGTGTGTGGGGGGGGGGGGGGGTGGCGGGTGTTGGAACCGACCCAACACGGGGAGAAACATGTGGTCAGTTAGCGTGCACAATCAATGCTCCAGTATTGACCAGTCTAGGAATGGCCAGTCAATGGGTCAGATTGTCAGAATATGTACAATTGTCAGTCACCAGTCATCTCAAATAACCCACCTTTAAATGCAGTTTAACATAACAGAACTGATACTACATCAATGCGCCACCAAATATACTCACATGGGTGAAGTCATAATCAAAACATAGTAATTCAATCTTACAATTCATTTATTCTCAAAAACTTGTATAATTTTGAACAACAAAGTAAAAACGTTGTCTCTCAAGTGTTGCTTCTGTTTATCTGATACCTCATTCAATATAACTAAGGGATACCACGAATAGTGTATTTGTATTTAAAGATTTTTATTCAGTAGAAAACATTATGTATCAAGTACACTTCATCTCAGTCGTCACTGAAGGTAATGCTAATATTAATCATAATCATTATTACATATAATATATCTAGATATTTCGTATTCTGTCAAGTTAATATTATTACAATTTACCAATATACACAAGTTAGGAACAATACATAATTTAAAACCGTCACCGACACATCTCTATATCAACAGTCCGTTCGGTGTGTTGTTCCATGCAATGTATTCATCAGTTTGTTGTAATAATGACATTGTGTGTTCATACATTGCAGGTGAGTTCCCCACTTACTATTGCTGCGGGTAGGACTATTTACACTGTATGGTTTTATCTATAACAATTCCATTTGGAAAGGTAATATGGAATGTGTATTTTTTTGTTTTTCAGCTCGTATTCATGTGATACAAGTATGTGATGTGATTAAAAGAGGCAATTATCATAGTGTGAGTGTGGATATATGGGTCAGATCTTCAGAAAATGTACAATTCACCTTCACCAATGCTCTTGAATAAACCGCATTTAACACAAAAATCAGCTTCAGAATGCAGTTTAACATGACAGTAGTGATACTTTGAATCAATGTTATACTAATTATACTCAAATACACCCGGTATTCATCAGTTTTCAGTCTAATTTAGCAGACATTCCTAAAAAAGTAGAGCTGCCAATTTTCTGAAGATCTGACCCATGTATTGAAAATTATAGATCTGGTGACTGACTTGTGACTCGTTTTTCAGAAAATGTACAATTCATCTTCACCAATTCTCTCAAATAACCCAAATTTCAGATGACAATAAATTTCCAAATGCAGTTCAACCGATGCAAACAGATTGCTAGAATCAATGCAATGCCAAATATACTCAATTGTAACTAGTATTGACCAAATTGCAGCCTAATTTAGCAGAATTAACCAAATGTGTACAGCTGCCAATTGTACATTTTCTGTAAGTCTGACCCGTGTGCACAACAACAGTCGATCTGCTACTGCAACCAACAAAGCAAGGCATTGACTTAGATGTTTCCATATATATATCTAAGGTTCTTTGGTCGGTGCCAAATCAATGTCTACAGACGAGAGAACCGCCTTGTCTGGAACCCTGCCGTTACACAGTTGTAAACATGGGTCAAGTCGTCTCACGATGTACAGTTTGGCTTCACCAATTGTCGCACATATCGAAGTTTCAAGACAAATGAGTTGGTGAATGCAGTTCGTCATATCCAAACATATCAACATAGTACACAGTGAAGTTAAATGTGATGTGTTTGAGGAAAATGAGTCATAAGTCATGAAATTGATTTTTTTTTCAAAGTGTTTCTTTTACCAAATCTCTTCCTTAAAATGTTCGGATTTTTTAAGGTTTTAGCAATTACAGTGATATGAATCTGGGTAACATATTCCAGGACATTGTATAAAAAATATCTATGCGTTTTTAAGGCCTCCGTATGGAGTATATATAGTTATTTTACTGGCAATTACCCATCCAGAAACATTGCAAATCTTTTTCTAAAAATAAAAATACAAAACTAAAAATATAGAAATACTTATAAGGTGTCCTAGCGTTTACTATCATTGGAACCGGCTTGATCTCCTCTTTTCAAACACGGTGACATCTCAAAATCAATATATTGCGACATATGACTCATTTTCCTAAAACACATGTACCTATAAAGTGACTAACAAGATGTAATCACTTCTTTCAAGGTCTCATGGGGTATATAGAACCTGATGAGAATGTGGTACAAGCGCCACTATTGCACTGTCCCAGATGTTTGGGTTTTTTCGTGGCCCACAAGCAAATAGGCTTTTCAAATATGATGATATCTCAAAATCCATTTTCTTTGCGACCTATGACTATTTTCCTAAAACGGATCTCATATCAATAAATCACATCGATGTCAACACCGTCTGGCCTCCCTGTGAGATAAAGTGTAAGCCCCAGTAATAGCACTTCCCCATTGAAGACGTGAGAAGATGAATAAAAGCAATAAAAGCAATTGTCTGCAATCTGTTCTCTGCTGGCGGTGGGTTCTCGTGATCACAAGCATCGCGGCTAAATTGCTCGATATCAATCTCTCTGTCTCTACTCTTCACAGCTGCCCCATAATTCATAGCAATTCATTCCCACAATGCCTTTCACTATAGATTGAGGCACTGTTTAGGGCATGGATTAATTTCTTTCTTGGATCATTATGAGTAAATTGGTCGATGTGCTATGGCAGCTTTTATTGTGATGAATTTTCACAGTCTGGTGCCCCGTCTGGCAAAAGGAACGGCTGTGCTAGCCATGTTATTGGACTGCTTCCTAGTGCAGAGTGCAGTTGGTGCAATGCCAATAGTGTGGGACGTGTTCAAGAAAAATGAGTTATAAGTCGTAAAAATGATATTTTCAAAGTATTTTTTGGCATGACCACTTTTTGCAGGGTCAAAATGTTCAGGGGCTGGACAAAAATGGCAAAAACCTTTCATGGCAGGAACTAAACATTGACAGTAAAGGGTGGTCTCCACTGGCTGCGGTAAGCTCTGCGGTAAGCCTTGCAATGGTGTTGATGAAGAGTGGCGAGGACCTGCCTACATGGCCTGTGAACCATGTAGGCAAGGACCTACAGAACCAGCACAAACCATCGCAAGGCTTACCACACAGCTTACCGCAGCCAGTGGAGACCACCCTTTAGTGAGTAAATCACAATCAATGAGAGTTAATAAAGAAACGTCATTATCTCAATAGGACAGAATTGTAGGCAAATGGCGATGTATTGAAGTGATGGGTCAAGTCTTCTAAAAATGTACCATTGGCCTTCTTCAATCCTCTCAAATAACCCAAATTTAAGAGGAAAATCCGGATCAAAATACAGTTCTATAGAAACAAAAAGATATATTGAATGAATACAATACAGAATACAATCAGATATACTCAGTATTTGTCATTTTTCACTACAATTTAGCAGAATTTGATAGGTGTGTGTAGAACTGTACCTTGTGCATTTTCTGAAAATCTGACCCTAAATTAGGGTCAGATTTGCTAATGCATCAGGCTATGGTGAATAATATCACACACTCAAACCTAAAACACAGCAAATACATGTGTAGCTTAGGTGGGCCTAATGTAGTAAATATAATTTTAAAAAGTAAAACTGACATTGTACATTTCTAGGCGACCCCTAGCTGTCTCTCCCTGTCCCCCACACCCCTCTCCGCTCCCCTCTGCCTCTTCTCTATCCTTCCTCTTCTCCCCCTGGGTCATATATTCAACAAATGTACAATTGGCAGCTGCACACATTTAGTAAGTTCTGCAAAATTAGGCTACAATTTGGTCAATACTACGTAAATTCGAGTATATTAGGTATTGCATTGATTGAAGTGTATTTTGAACTTTATTCTCGTCCTAAATATTTGGCTATTTGAGAGAGGTGGTGAAGGTGAATTGTACATTTTCTAAAAGTCTGACCCATCTCCCTATGTGATTCCCCCCACGTTCTCACTCAACTTCTTTCATTCTCTTCCCTCTCTCATACTTCCCCCTCTCCTCTCCTCCATCATCTCTCTCCCTTCTTTTTCTCTTCCCCTCCCCCTCTACTCCCTCTATCCTTTTCTCCCTCTCCCTATCCGATTCCTCCCAACCTCCCCCTACGACATCAAATGCATGACATCAGTACGTTTTCATTCAAGTGACAGTCATGTGATGGGTCACATGCACCTAACTTTTGTGGCTATAAATAGAGTGGGGATTTTGTGGCTATAAATAGAATGGGGATATCCCAATTAAAAAGGGCTTCAAAAAAACATTCCCTTCCAGACACCTTCTCAAACCACATAATAATACTGTGTTGTGTTTCAGGGAAATGAGTCATAAGTCGCAAAAATGATATTTTTTAAAGTGTTTATTTTACAAGATCACTTTATGGGAATGTCCTGATTTTTGTGGAGTTTATCACTTATAGCTATATCAATCGATGTATAAAATTTCAGGACAATGTATGTAATATATCCTTTCGTTTTAAAGGTCCTCGTATTGAGTATATTTAGTTACTTTACTGTTTATTGCCCCCCAGAAATATTCTAATTTTTTTATTCAAAAATACAAACATCAAACTTGGAATCTAGAAAAACTCATGAGATTATTAGACTGTTTACTATCATTAGAATCAGCTTGATCTCATCTATCCAAATAATGGTGATATCTCAAAATCCATTTTTTGCGACTTATGACTCATTTTCCTGAAACACATCACAATTATATGGTTGAAGTCACCAGAACATGTACAATTCACTTTCATCAATACCCTCAAATAACCCAAATTTCAGCCGACAATAAAGTTCAAAATACAATTCAACCAAACAAAACAGATTGCTTTAATAACTGAAATGCCAAATATACCCAAATTTACCTAGTATTGACCAAATTGTAGCCTAATTTAGCAGAATTTACTAAATGTGTTCAGCTTCTAATTGTACATTTTCTGAAAACCCAACCAATATATTTTGGCAGGTAAAGAGTCAATGGAATGTCATAGAGCAGAAAAACTGTTGAAAACATTGCAGATTCCAGAAATATGTCTGACAAAAAACTCACTGATTGCCTCTTATATAATAGATCATTACACTGTCTTGACTAAGCGACCCCAGTGCTGATCTCTAGGGTCGGACAGACCAAACCAAACAACACTGATCGGGTCACTTATTACAAGAACCTTGTGCTTTTTCTAGCTAGGCCAAAAAAAAATAGGTGTGTTTCCGATTCACCCCCCCCCCCCCCCCGTACCTAGATAAACCTTACCCTACCTAAAATTGTTTTTACCATACCTGATTTTTTCCCCATCATGTCTAACTTTTTTTGGATTTTATGACAAAAAAAAGCTCATAAAAGCAGGAAAACGTGTTTTCCTAACCCAAAACTGTCAAAAAGCACATTTCCCAGGCTCAAAACAACTATTGTTAAGATAAAGACATGTTTTTCAGTTCCCCGGAGGTGGTTTCCAAACAAAAAAAAATTAACAAAAAAAAAAAAAGTTACCCCTACCTAGTTTTCAGCCAGATAAATCGGAAACACACCTATTTTTGTTTTGGCCTTACAGACCTCAGTCGCCATTGAACTAAATCAAAAACTCCTCCTGTGAACCTCTTTTTTTAACCATGTTCAGGCATTCACACTAGCGTTGAGATTAGATGCATTATCGTGAAAATGCTCTAACATCTGTAGGCCTACAATTATTTTATTTATGCCAGCATGCAGTTGAGCATGGCCATGTTCTTATAAGTTAGTATATCATAAAGGACAATCAAGCCTATGCCAATACTTGTTTCACCGTGAAGACGTTGGCGGCATTGCGCCGATGGGTTTGCATTGTTTAGGAGGGGGAGGAGGGCAAACGTCTATGTGCTTAGAAATCAACAATGACACTAGGAACCATAGAACTTACAGATCTTTTTTTAACATATCTTTATTCTGGGAATATAAGTTGGCATATGCCATAGCTGTTGTTGTATAAGGATCGGGTAAATCCGATATTCCTCCTTAGCCTGAATTTTCGCTAGCACATTTCATTACTTAAATGTTTGTGTGTGTTATAACATAACTAGTATACTTTTCCCTCTAATGGGGTAGAGTAGTAATGAGATGAAATGAGTTATTGAAAGGTGAATGGATGGGGTGGTAGGGTTGGGGGTCTTATAATGGGATAGACATTTGTCTTGACACATTAGAAAGCAGAAAGAATTAAATTAGATTTAGATTCGAATTAGGTACAGTTAAATACATCACATACATTACATTGCCACTGGTGTTTGCACGCTATTCTAGACATCTAGTACATTATTCATACATCGTAAAGTGCTAGATATTCAAAAGCTGAGAGAATTCCTTAATAAAAATTAAAAATATAAAAATACCTATTGAATACAAAATTTTGCTTGTCACTTATTTATCTGTAACGCATCACTTTGTGTACGGATGGTATAACTGTCTAGTATCTTCATTCCAGCTTTTCATTACAATGAACCTCATGACAGTGATATATGTGCCTTGTGGTATGAATTAACAAATACATACCATGAGACACCTACATTACTGTCACAGAAGCAAGCAGATGAAATGATGATAAGTGTTTGCTCTTGACTGTCAGCGGTGTAATGTACAGGTAACATAAGCAGGTACCTTTAACAACAGCTGGCTAAAACATCCTGTCCATGATAAATCAGGGCTATACCATTTCATCTGTTTCAATAATGTTACATCTTTTAGTTCCGAACTATATATTCAATGCAGTGACCAAATTTCAGTTTGACTTAACCTAATTTACTAAATGTGTAAAGCTACCAAATGTGCATTTTATGACAATCTGACGCACAAGGATGCAATCTCCCCGGCCGGTCCCACGGGTGTTTCACCGTGGCTAGACAGTAAGCTGCGGCGGGTAAATGCCAATTTCCCACCCCAAGCCTCTCACTACTGTGTGGGACTTATGCAGCAATTACTCCCTCTACAGCAGGCTAGCCCTCTTTACTCATTAATTTCCTTTTGTAAACTCCTCACTTTGCATCTGAAGCCGTAGAGTTGGAGGTTTATTTATGTGTTATATGGGTCAGATTTTCAGAAAATGTACAATTGGCAGCTGTACACATTTAGTAAATTCTGCAAAATTCTGCTGCAATTTGGTCAATACTTGGTGAACTCAAGTATATTCGGCATTGCATTGATTCTAGCAATCTGTTTGGTTAGGTTGATATGTATTTTTTTTTTTATTTTCGTCTGAAATTCGGGTTATTTGAGAAGATTGTTGAAGGAGAATTGTACATTTTCCGAAAATCTGACCCATGTATATCTATAGTTGTAGAATCTATGGTCTAGCTGGTCTCAAAGTTTGCACCTAGTTCCAGTAGAAAGGGTTTTTTACATTCTACGGTATTTTAAAAAAAAAAAATCGTGAATGTTAGTGAATTGGGTACCATTCTGTCAATCATCCTGAGTAGCAAGTTCATGTGATACATTTTGAGGTGTTGGTTGAGGATTGGTGTGAGGACTGTGGACATATATCTGGGAGGATATCTGGATGCCCATCTCTGTGTGATGTAATTCACACCAACACTACTAACTTTGCACTTATGCAAGGACTGCTTGATTGACAACCTTCTACCATCTATGCAGTAAATCCCTGAAGGCCAGTGTGACATCCTATTGGTTGACATTTGTTGTATTCTATTGGCTATCTTGGTTTGATTGACAAGTTGCCACTTAAGGCCACTGTATAGGTGTTGAGAGGAACCCATTTAGAGAGGACCACCCATGTCTGAATCTGAGTGATCTACACCTACTACACCCTTTGGGATTTCTGGGTTCTAAGTCTTTGAGACAGACAAGCTCGGAATTGCAAAGACTAAAAGACAATTGTTTATTATTAGATTACAATATGTTGTTTGATGTCTTATGTCATTGCATTGTACTTTCATGTTTATCCAACTGCCTTTGTAAACAGGGAGCGTGCAACTTTCCTAGTTGTTAATAAACTGAATTTTACTTCCACTCCTGTGTTCTTCTAATACAGACATTCGAGGCATTTCAGATTACAGTACATCTGATTCAATTCAATTCAATTCAAAATTCAAAACATTTTTTATTTGCATCAATGGTGATTACAAAAAGGAGGGCCCGGTTTTGAAACCTATGTTCCAAGTCTTCCACTGGGTTCCTGGTTGGTTGGTGATTGCCGAAACAAATTTATAATAAAATACTAGAATAGAAATTTCATGGCTATTTCATTTGATATTCAAGGGCTACTTACTACTTGTCTAGGTTTAGGTTTAGCTGTTTGAATATTATATATGATAATTAGCTAACACTAAGTTGTACTAACTAGAGCATGAGGTTAAAATTAGGGTACAATAACAACAGTGTATCCAATGGCTGGTAGTTTGTATGGTCGGTCCAGACCAAGAAGTATTATACAGACATAACAAAATATGTATACGTATTAAAAATACAATAGCGATAAAAATAGAATAAAATAAGATGAAAGATCTGCAATAGAACATGAGATAGGCATAGTAATATACATATTCAGAGTTTGGTAGGGGATGATCTACAGTATTTCAATTGTATTTAAACAGGTATCAATAATTTTGCTACAGGTTTTCCGGTCCTGTACCTGGTGAGCATGAGTTTCAAGGGAATTCCAATATTTCGCTGATTTATAAGTGAAAGAATTTAGAATTTTTGCAGATTTTGGTTGTAATAATTTTAAATTACGTCTGCCTTGGGCATGACTTCTAGTTGAAATTTTTCTGTTATCCAAATTGGTTCCATCGGTAGCCATGAAGTGGCTTAAATTAATTATATGTTTTTGTCTCCTCTTGTTTAAGTGTAATAAGTTCAGGTCTAAATGTTCTTGATCCACATTTGTGTATTTTGTTTTACCAAAAATGATTCTAAGCGCTGAGTTTTGTAAGGACTGGAGCTTACCAAGTAGTGATTTTGGTCCGGAATCATACAAATAATCACCAAAATCGAAGTGTGGGAGAATGGTAATTTTATATAGGTCTTTTTTGCTCTTCTCTGTTAGACAATGCCTTACTTTATACAATAATCGTAATTTTGCACTGACTTTATTTCTGATAATATTTATATGTTTCTTGAAGGAGAGGTTTGTGTCCATGGTTAGGCCGAGATATTTATATTCTTCTACTGGATTCAGGATATTATTTCCCAGTTTTATGGTACTTTTTTCTATAATTTTTGTGTTTGATATCGAAAATTGCATAACATTGCTTTTGGAAGTATTTATGGATATTTCATTTAGTCTACACCATAGGTCAATTCTGTCCAGGTCATGTTGTATGTTTTGATTTACAGTCTCAAGGTTCTTATTGTGGCAGTATAGAATAGTATCATCTGCGTAGTGCTGGACTGTACACTTTTCCACAACCATATTTAAGTCATTAATATAAATTGAGAACAATACAGGACCCAGGATAGTGCCCTGTGGTACTCCATATGTTATTTTGCCTTCTGTTGACTCTGTATTATTTACTCTTACTAATTGTTTCCGATTATGTAGGTAATTCTTGAACCATAATAGTTCTATGTTTGTAATACCATATTGTTCTAATTTTAATAATAGTCTATCATGGTTAACTGTGTCAAAAGCTTTTTTAAAATCTAAGAAAACAGTGTTATTATAGGATTTGTCATTCAGATGGTGATAAACTTCATTCATAAAATCAATGTGGGCATGCTGGACTGACCTCTCCTTTCTAAAACCATATTGCTTCTCAAAGAACAGGTTATTATCTTCAAAGTATGTTGAAAGTTGCTGTTGAATTAATTTTTCTATTATTTTTGCTACTAGATTGATGCTTGAGATTGGTCTATAGTTGTTGGTATCATTTCTTGTGCCACCTTTAAAGAGAGGGGTCACATTTGCTTTTTTGAATATATCTGGTATGTCACCATTCTTTAATGAGAGGTTTATCATGAAGCACATTTGTACAGATAGAGCTTTTAAACATGATTTAAGAATGGGGGTAGGTAAATGTATAAAACCTGAGCTTTTGCTATTCTTAAAGCCAGATATGACTCTCTTCAGAGAATATTGAGTCACCTCTGAGAACTCAAACCTTTTACCTGCATGCAGCTCATTTATTTGAGAAAACATTTCTTCATCATTCATGTTTCTCATATTGAGATTTTCCCTAGTTGGATCCTCAATTTTTGCTGCTAGATCTGGACCGACATTTAGAAAGAAAGAGTTAAATTCATTGGCTATCTGAGATGACTCTACATTCATACCATTTTTTTCTAAAATTATACTCTCATTTTTTTTACTTTATCCGGGTTTATAAGAGGTTTTAAAATTTCCCAGAATTTTTTGGGATTAACTTCATTGATTTGAAGTTGTTCCCGAACAAATTTTGCTTTGGCTTTTTTGCATTTGTATTTTACCTCATTTCTGATTACTTTTGCCTGAGCCATAATCTCTTTATTGTCATCTCTTCTAGCCTTTTTGAAAAGAAAATCTCTTCTGTTCATTAATTGAGTTATTTCCTCTGAAGCCCATTTTGGCTTTTTTTTCACTTTCTTAAACTCCTGAAGGGGGCACATTTTGTCTAGAAAATGGCCATTGCGCACAAATTGTTGACTGTAGAATTTGTTTCCTTTTGAAACGCACAATATATACATTAACTTAAACTGATTATAAAGTTAAACAGAAAAATAGTTCATTAAATGATTGATTAACTTAATAAACTTATAACTTGTTATAATTTCCTATTCTTTTTTTCATTTCTTTTAATCGCATTATATAGATATTTCATTTCCGTATACAATACCTAGAGGAAGCATTGCTTTCCCCATTACTTCCAGTTCTTTGTAGAACGTGATGAACGAATAGCGAATAACACATAGGGAAAAAACATCATAATTATACAATATACAGCAGTACATTATACTTATTATGGAGTTCTATAAGAGAATTATATGATGTTTGCAACATTGTTGGACCAATATGTACCATAACTCATATGAGTAATACTACCTATTGTTTATTGCATGTTCCAGTAGGAAAACCTGCATGAACTTTATTTCAATTCCCTTGAACTAAAATAAAATTAAAATCTATGTATATGTGAATACATTTCTCAAATTTAAAAACAGGATATTCATTCTGACGAGCTGACTATCCAACCATTTCACGCTATTGATTAAACTTAACAAGCTTAATCAAAAGTTTAATCGTGGAATGGGCGGATGGATAGTCAGGTCTGGTTGTGTTGGACTGTATTTTGTACCTAAATTTCTTCTTAAATAGGCTTTATTTGAGGGGATGGGTGAAGGGCAAATGTACATTTTCTGAAGAATCTGACCAAATTATTTCGTTTTCGTATCGTCATCGTCAATCCTGTGTAGTCAAGAATTAGTGGGTCAGATTTTCAGAAAATGTACAATTGGCGAATCAGCACATTTAGTCAATTCTGCTAATTTAGACCGAAAACTGGTCAACATTTGTTATATCTGAATATATTTAATTGCCTTGATAGAAACAATCTGTTAGATTATGTTGAACTATATTTTGAACCTGATTTCTGGCTTGAATCCGGGTTATTTGAGAGGATTGGTGAAGGTTGAATTCTCTGAATATTGTCAAATAATAGTAATAATGCATCCACTCAACTACCACGTACTTTTATTACAATGTCTTATGATGTAACCCTGTTTTTCCTATATCATATTCAGCTATTTCCTTCCTTGTTTTAGAAATTGTCCTGGGAAATCTACGCAGTAGAGGGAACATCCCATTTTGTATCATTATTTGATTACTGAATGAAAGTTGTTATATATATGAGGTGAATTGTACATTTTTTGGCGATTTCAGCCTACTCATGTAATCAAATAACTATAGAGACAGTCTGCTAAATTATGCTGCAATTTGGTCAATACTGGGTAAATTCGAGTATATTCAGCATTGCATTGATTCTAGCAATCTGTTTGGTTAGAATGAACTGCATTTTGAACTTCATTTTTGTATGAAATGTGGGTTATTTGAGAGAATTGGCGGAGTTGATTTGTAAATTTCTGAAAATCTGACACTTATGCAAATCTCCTATTACTCATGTAATAAGAAAAGGTAGAGAGACATGACAGGTTGCAGGTGTGGAAGATGAGAATATGGTCTAACGAGGCGTTGTATGCCCCATTAGTAGCACCTGGTGAGCTATAAATAGACACACAACAGGTAAAGACGCACAGGTAAAGCCTCCGGTAAGGCTGAACAGTGGAGATTCTCAGGAAATGTACAATTGGGTCAGATCTTCAGAATATGTACAATTCGCCTTCACCAATCCTCTTAAATATCCCTAATTTAAGACAAAAATCAGCTTCAAGATGCAGCTTAACATAACATAACTGATAATTTTGATCAATGCGACACTAAATATACTCAAATTTACTTGGTATACATCATTTTTTAGCCTTATTTAGCAGAATTTCCTAAATAAGTAGAGCAGCAAAATGTAAAGGTAAAGCCTTTAGTAAGGGTAAAGAGTGGACATTTTCAGAAAATGTACAATTTGGGACTTACTGCAGTGCATGCTGGGATGGGTTCTGATGAAATCTGACATACACATATTTGGCAATATTTCATCGAAAATTGCACGAATGTTTTCACCAATATCAGAGCTTGGATCTATGAAACTAAATGCATGATGGGAAAGATGGGGACTTGTGTGATGGAAACATGTATAACACATGGATATTGACATTAGAGCATTGATAAATATTCCATGCTCAACATGGTATGTTTTCTATAGATTTTAGATTGTACCATTAGTCCCATAATTCCATGTGAATCAATATTCAAAATGGCGGCTGTGCAACTCCCCTATAGGCAGATGAACATTTTTAGTGAATTCTGGTATTTGGTATTGACTTAAATCAAATAGTTATTTAACTGTGTATTAAATCTCATTTCTCTCTCGAATGTTGATAATGTTAAAGTATTGGTGAAGGTGAATAGTACATTTTCGGGCGATTTTAACCAAGAGGACCAAGGAGCAGTAGGATCTGCTAGCAAGATGGAACAAGGGGATGGGTAATGTCGCCAGAAAATGTACAATTCATCTTCACTAGTTCTCTCAAATAACCCAGACTTCAGAGGAAAATAAAGTTAAGAATAGTTTCCATTAGTAATACTTGTACCTGTTGAGCTATAAATAGTCAGACAACAGGTAGCGCAGCATTGTAAAGCCTCCAGTAAGGGTCAGACTTTCAAAAAATGCACAATCTACAGTTCTACTGTAGTGAACCGCAGGTTTGTGGGCACAAGTTAACACAAGTTAACAGCATTCAGGAAAGTTGTTTGAACTGCGTTTTATTACCCAAGGTATACAGTTACAAAGGTATTGTCTCTGAATGAGGGTGCTTAATTTGAACAAGATGGAAGAAGACGAAGAGACAGAAAAGAGAAAAAGGTATAAGCTAAAAACCAACTCCGGGTGGATAAATCATTTTGCGATATGTTAAATACAAGGTAATAGTCGCTAAATTAGTATTAATAATGGTCAAATTAATAATTGTCAAAGTGTTACAATCCAGAATAATAAAAGGATCCTTGCTTTTCTAAATCCATCCGGTCGCATATATTCAGCAACTTATCTAGTAATTGTCAACCCATAGTATTGCGAACCATTTTTTTATAGAAAAACCAATGGAACTTACATTCATATAGAAATAATCTTTAGATTTCCTGAAGGTCATTGTAATCCACATAATCTAATCTTTTAAAGAATGATGGTATCTTAAAGAATGTTGTTCGATTTTGCAATATTACTTGTTGGGTAATTACAAGTAAAGTAACTGAATATACTCCATGGAATGACCTTTGAAACAAAATGTGATCTGTTCTAGGAAAATAACTCACAAGTCGCAGAATTGATATCTTTCAAAGTAATCTAGTTATAGAATATCTTTGTTGGAATGTTCTGCTTCTTGGGGAGTTTAGCACGTATAGTCATCTGAATATATGTACTAAATTTCAGGACATTGATAGAAATATATCCCTGCGTTTTGAAGGCCTTTTTATGGATTATATTTAGTTACTTTATTGGTTATTACCCACCCAGAAACATTGCAAACGTTGTTTTTTTTAAATAAAAATATCAAACTTAAAATATAGGAATCTCTTTTAGGTGTCCTAGTGTTTACTATCATTCCAATCGGCTTGATGTACTCTTTTCAAATATAATGGTATCTCAATATCCATATTCTGTGACTTATGACTCATTTTCCTAAAAACGGTCCACAAATGATGTATTAAATTTGGTTTTAAATTTATAAGACTTAGAACGCTAAGCCACAGATGAAAAAGAACATTCCAACAAAGAACTGTTGTGAATAAATCATTGTTTGTGACTTGTGACGTGTGACACATCACAGGAACCTAACAGGTGAAGTCACAGCAGCGCATGCGTCAGAGGCTTCAGGTTTCATTTGAAAATCCACTTTTAACTTTTTATAGAGGCTTTAGGTTGCATTCGCTTTTAAATTGTCTCTCTGAAGTTGTGCCTTGTTACACAATAGGGAGATTTAGCAACCACAACGCACCCACACAACACTAACGCATCCAGTAATAGGGAGATTTAGCAGCCACAACGCACCAACACAACACTAACGAGTCCAGTAATAGGGAGATTTAGCAGCCATAACGCACCAACACAACACTAACACGTCCAGTAATAGGGAGATTTAGCAACCACAACGCACCCACACAACACTAACACGTCCAGTAATAGGGAGATTTAGCAACCATAACGCACCCACACAACACTAAATTAAACTCGAGCATCATGCTTAATTATTAATTGTTGTCAAATCTCGAACTATATCGAGATTTTCATTTTCTGATATTAGATGTTTTATTGCTTGTACAAGCTCATATACCCCCAGATGGAGTAATACCCACTCGTCCTACTGTAACGCGTAGTGACGTATTCTTCTATACAATAGGAATGTAGTCGTTCGATAGTACACTCTTCAAGTTAAACTTATTATTTTAAACACTTATTCAAACCAGGGTGACATCAGCAGGAAGAAATATGCTGATACATTTTTTCGACACATAAGCATGTCGGCCCATTTCTCTTTATTTAATGTAAATGCCATTGGACAAAAAAAGATTTTCTATTCTATTCTATTATATATATATTAAAACTTTATTTTCATTTTGTCATACATAATGTCTATAAATGAATGAAAATAGGACTCTCGTCTCTGTCAAAGATAGTTCTTCCGACGGGCCCTTCTACATCTAAATAGTAAATAATCATTTACTCATAGTTTACAATAGAATAAAGCAAGATAAAATAACATAAAGTACACTTGGCTAGTTAGCCTTGGAGAACAGTCAAATAAGGGTTGGAGTAAGTCTTACATGCTTACATAAGTATAAGTGCTTATCATAACTTTACATTAACATCAACATCTTGTGACCCAGGGGATTTGTCCTTTGTACTCCCTTAACATATAGTCTCTGAGGAATGTTCTAAACTCTCTAAGGTCATACTTCTTAGGATGGTCTGGGATGCTGTTCCAAAGAACAGGTGCTTGGTATATGAGGGATCTTTTTATTTTTTCATTTTTGGGATTTGGTACTAGCAGTGATTTTCCTGAAGCAAGATTTCTTAGGTTAATTTTCCTGTTATCAATATTTTCTTCATTTTGACATAATTTGAAAGCGTATTCTAATAAATGTGCCTCTCTTTTCTTATGTAGTAATGGTATTCGCAGATCTTTATGTAATTTTTGTACATTACTTCTTTTATCTAGACCCTCAGATATCCTCAAAGCTGTGTTTTGGATTGTTTGTAGTCTGTCCAAAATGCTCTTTGAAGCAGCATTATACAAAGTGTCTCCATATTCTAGTATGGGGCTTATAGTGACCTTATATAGCATTCTTAAGGTATTTGGTGTAGCTATTCTTTTCAGTTTTGATAGATAATAAATTTAGTTTTTTGCTTTTGTCAATTTGTCTTGTATATGGTCCTTGAACGACAGATCTTGGTCGATGTTCATGCCTAAATAAGTGTAATTTTCTGTTTGTTCAATCTCGTTCTTTCCTATAAACATTGGTTTCAATAATGTGCAGTCTATTTTTCTTGAGGTAGTTAAGGACATAATTTTGCATTTTCCTACGTAAAGAAATCTTATTATGCTCACACCATAGATCTATACCTGCAAGGTGTATCTGAAGGTTCTCCTCTGCAATTCCCCTATCTCTATTCTATTCTAACTGTTTGTACATTTGTTCACTTGTACTTTTCAGAAAATGTACAATTGGCAGCTCTACACATATAGAAAATTCTGCTAAATTTGGCAGAGAAAAGATGAATACAATGTATATCTGAATATATTTAGTATCGCATTGTTTTTAAAATATCTGTTCTGCTAGGTAAAAACGTATTTCTAAGCTCATTTTTGTCTGAAATGTGGGTGATTTGAGAGGATAGGTGAAGGCGAATTGTACATTTTCTGAAGATCTGACCCGTATATGAGGCAGTAAGGCAGTCTGGACAACTGTGTGGTTTGCCCAACACTGGCCATGGATTTATTGGTATTTCTGTGTGGGAAGTTGTGACAATGTTACTGTAGAAGGTGAAATATTACCACTGGAAGTTCACTGAGCAAATATGTGATGTGTTTCAGGAAAATGAGTCATAAGTCGCAAAAAATAGATTTTGAGATTCCATTATATTTGAAAGGATGAGATCAAGCCGATTCCAATGATAGTAAACAGTCTAATAATCTCATAAGTATTTTTAGGTTTTTAAGTTTGATATTTTCCTTTTTGAAAAAAAAAGTGTTCAATATTTCTGGGGGTCAATAGACAGTAAAGTAAGTAAATGTAGTCCATATGAGGACCTTTAAAACTAAAGATATATTACATAGATTGTTCTGAAAAAAAACTTTGAAAATAATCAATTTTGCGACTTATGACTCATTTTCCGGAAATAGATAACATATGAGCTTGCAATAGTCAGAGACCAGCAATTGGTGGGATTGGAAATGGGATGTGGGTGAAATCGCCAGAAAATGTACAATTGACCTTCACCAATCCTCTCAAATAACCCAAATTTAACACCAAAATCAGGTTCAGAATCCACTTCAAAATAACCAGACAGATTTATTAAATGAGAAGTGCCTGTTCTTAGGGTGTTCGGTCACATATAGTCAGATATGCCTATCAATTTTTACTCTAAATTAGCAGAATTTGATAGATGTGTAGAACTGTAAATTGTGCAGTTTTTGAAAATCTGACCCATATAGCAGGTGATTGGTCCTCTCAAGCCTTACTGTACGGTTTACCTGTGTTGTGTGTCTATTTATAGCCCACCAGGTACTAGTGTTACCAATAGGAATTGCATTTTTAACTTGATTTTCGTCTGAAATTTGAGTTATTGGAGAGAAGTAGTAAAGATGAATTGTAGAATGAATAGGATTTGTAGAACAATAGATTGTGAATTTTCTGTAGATCGGACCCATGTAATGATTTTAGTTCAGTTTCTCCGTTCAGTGAAGGAGGAGCGACATGAAAACTATTGACCAGGGCACGCATAATTAACTCATACTGATAAAAAGAAATGTTATTTCCACAGAGACTGATATTAATTTCTAGTCACTGCCTGGTACTGCCCAAGTGCTATAACCACCAATTTGATTAATAACATTAGTCCTATTAGTGCACTGTTTGCGTATATGGGTCAGAATTTCAGAAAATATACAATTTGCAGCTGTACAGATTTAGTACATTCTGCTACATTAGACTAAGAAATCGTCAACACTAGGTATATCTGAGAATAATTATTATTGCCTTGATTACACAAATCTGTTAGGTTGAACTGTATTTTGAACCTGCTTTTTGTCTTAAATTTGGGTTATTTGAGAGGATTGGTGAAGATGAATTGTACATTTTCCAACGATTTCCCCCATGGATGAATCAAGGCATTATGGTGGTGTATCAAGTATGCTCACTACAAGCCAAATCCCGAGTTAGAAAGAGCTCAACCTTTGTGTGTGACTAATAACTCCTGAAGGTTTACACATATCAAGATCAAAATACCAATAATGCAGCTTTAAGTGGGGTCTCCACTGACTCAGTAAGTCTTGCAATTGCGTTACGATGGTTCTGTGGATGGAGAGGCGTGACTCCCTATATGGTTCACTGGTCACCTTGCCACCCCTCTCCACCTAGAACCATCACAACAACATCGCAATGGTTACCGCAGAGCCTACCACAGAGCTTACCGCAGCTAGTGGAGACCACCCTTTAAACTTCAACATCATCTACAACACAAAGGAGCATAAAGGGTGGTCTCCACTGGCTGCGGTAAGCTCTGAAGTAAGCCTTGCGATGATTTGTGCTGGTTCTGTAGGTTGAGAAGAATGATGAGGTCCTGCCTACATGGATCACTGGCCATGTTGGCAGGACCTCGCCACTTCTCACCCTCACTGCACCATCGCAAGGCTTACGACAGAGCTTACCGCAGAGCTGATCGCAGCCAGTGGAGAGTACCCTTTAAATTCCAGCATCATCTACAACACAAAGGCATAAGATACAACAGTAGGTATCTAGTGACATATGGTATACTGCCATCTGTGCAATGCCTGCCACTGAATGCCAAGTATATGCCTTCCCTAGGCGCTATATATTACCAATATGAGTCCCTAGCCCATGCTGGAAGTATACAGCACTCCTGGAGTTACAACTACAGACAGTGTTAAGTTGCCCTCTCAGTTAACGTTGATGAAAGAGGATTTTTATCCCCTTCAACACTAACCTCCCCAGGGAAATTTGGGGCCATATTTTCTATAATTCATATATATCTGTAAACAAACTACAATTTAAGATTTTCTTCCACCATAACATATACACAGTAGTGAGTAATAACATGGTAGACGCGTTATTATACCTGTTATTAACATGTCAACTTTTGTGCCACGTCTATCCAGGTATTAGTACACGACTGTTATGCTTGTCACATTAATGAATGCCTTCTGTCACGTTTAATTTCAAGCTAAAACTTTGGGGTGTGACGTAACAGACGCCAGCAGGATGGCGGGCGTTGAACCATGAAATGGCTAGCTTGCAGGGGTAGGGAGGGTGTGGTCAGTAGACCATGGAAAGCTTCAGAGGTTGAGCAGGGAAATTAAAATATGTAATAGTAATACCTGTAGATTTAATCTAAATAGCTGAGTTGATGATTTGACTAAATAAGTAATGTTCTGAAATGTTCCAATTGTGAGAGTATTGGGATAGCTCTGCTCAAACAGACTAGTATTGTGGTCTATTCTGCAGGGACCGTAGAAAGAGCTTTGTACTTGTAAATAACGAGTACATTTTGCTGTGGACGAGTACCATTGCTGAAGCACTCGTCCACACTTACAAGTACCAATAACGAAAATAAAATAAAAAATTAAAAGACGAAAATAAAATAAACAAAAACAGAGGACATGATCCCTATGCCTTGAGCGAGGGACAAACGAAAATCCAAGGGGTTTTTTCTTGTCTCATTTCTCTTTCTCTCCTGCTGACTCTTTCTCTCTCCCTCCTCTATGCCCTCTCCTCCCTCTAAATGGTCGGGAGAAACGCTCAGCAAACAGCAGAATAATTATATAAAATTCACTCAATATGTCCAATATTTCGAAACGAATGCAAGGACTTTAGATGTACAGGTGAGCGTGGCAGGTATATACAGTAGAACTCCACTGTTACAGCCAGACTGGTCCTGTCCTGACTGAACCCCTAGCTAACCCCTTGTGTTACTGGTGTATATAATGTGTGCATTGACCTAAATACCCATTACCTGTTACTAAAACAATAGCCCCGTTGCTATATCATCATGCTTGGTCGCACACAGGTATAGGCTATTTCGGCAGGCGCGTATTTGGACGCAGCTTGGACGCAGCTTTCTCGCGACATGAATTTTTAAAGCGTCAACCACTTAGGACGTGACAAAACGCCAACATAACCGCGGCAATCCTTGTCTATATACGCGGAGTGTTAACAGTGTATATATTACCCTGAAGCACATACAAGAGAGATTCCGATTTTTAAATGGTTATGTATTAACATCAGTTAGTAGGCCCTATATAGGTCAGATTTTCTGAAAATGTACAATTCACCTTCACCAATCCTCTCAAATTACCCAAATTACAGTTCAACCGAGACCAAACAGATTGCTAGAATCATTGCAATGCCAAACATACCCAAATTGACCTAGTATTTACCAAATTGGAGCCTAATTTAGCAGAATTTACTGCAACAAAGCCCGTTATGTTAGGTTAAACTGCATTTCAAAGCAAATTTCAGTCTTGAATGTGGGTTAATAGAGAGGATTGGTGAAGGTGTGGAATACATTTTCTACAGATCTGACCCACATAGTACAGCTGCACTGTGTATAAGTGGATTGGTGACTAATGTTGTGGTATAGGTGCAATCAGGCTGTGGGACTAATGTTGTGGTATAGGTGCAATCAGGCTGTAGGTAGAGGCATCCATTAGCAGCCCTAAGTAGGGATGAGTTTGATTGCAGCAGTCACTGGAGCTCACTCCCTGCTCACATTAATTGTACAACCATCACATTACAGCAGAGGCATAGGCTGGATTAGCTTCTCCCTTCCCTTCCCTCTCCACGCCTCTCCTCTCACTCTTTCTCCTCTCCTTCCTTTTCCTCTCTTTCCTATTGCACCCTCACTCCCTCTCCTCTCAGTTCATCTTCTTTTCTCTGTCCCTCTGTCCCTCTGTCCCTCTGTCCCTATTGCTTCTTCCCTCTGCTCGCCTATCCTCTCCTCGCTTCTCTCTTCTCCCCCATCCCTCCTTCCCTCTCCTTGCTTCTCTCGTCTCCCCTATCCCTCCTTCCCTCTCCTTCCTTTACCTCACTCTTCCCTATTCCTCCCTCTCCCCTCTCCTCTTGTCTCGTTTTCTCTTCTCTGTCCCTTCCCTCTGGCCCTCTGTCCCTCTGCCTCTCTGTCTCCCTGTTCCTCTGGCTCTCTCTCATTAATTGTACACTAGGCTAGGCCAGGGTAGATTGGCTTCTCCCTCTCCTTCCCTGTCCTCGCTTCTGCCTTCTTCTCCCTTTTTCTCCCCTATCCCTCCCTCCCTCTCCTCGCCTCTCCTCTCCTTCCTTTTCCTCTCTCTTCCCTATTCCTCCCTCACTCTCTCTCCTCTCATCTCGTATTTTCTTCTTTGTCCCCTCCCTCTGTCTCTCTGTCCCTCTGGCTCTCTTATTAATTGCACAACGGTCACAATACAGCAGAGGCCTGGGCTAGATTGGCTTCTCACTCTCTCTCCTCTCCTCACTTTTCCATTCTATGCCCTATTCATTTGTTTCTCTCCAAGCCTCTCTTCTCTCTTTTCTCTCCTTTCCTCTCCTGGCTCTTCCCTGTTCCTTTCCCCTTTCCTTGCCTCTCTTCTCTTCACTTTCCCTTTCCATCTGTCTCTCTCTCTAATTAATTGCATGACAATCTCATTATGATTTTCCTATTCTTCACTCTCTAGATATGCTTCTCCCTCTCCCTCACTCTTCTCTTCTCTCTTTCTCTCTGTCCCTCTCCTCACCTCCCATCTACCTCTCTTCTCTCTGTCCCTATCCCCTTGCTCTCCCTTCTCATCATCCATCTCCCTCTCTTTCCTCTCCCTCCCTCCATCCCTCTCTCCTTGCTCTCCCTTTTTCTCCGTCTCCCTATTATTTCTCTCCCTTTTCCTCCTTCTGCCCCTATTTCTCTCCCTTCATCTCCTTCTCTCCTTCTTTATCTCCTTGCTTTCCCTAGGTTGCTCTAGTCACTGCCTTATATATTCCAGGGCGTATAACAACCTCAGCCAGAGACTAACAAGATTAATAACCTGCATTTTGGTCAGCAATCGTTCTTTGGCTGCTATCCAAGGAACTTGTTAGGAGACAAAACTAGGATTATGGTACTGTGAGTCAAGCATAAAGTGGGGACTAAATAATAAATAGCTATGTCAGATGCAGTATGGGTGGAGGTCTGTAGGGAGGAGCAGAGGAGCAGAAGAGCGGGAGGGATCATATATAACTCCTCCATCCTTGTTTGTTTTAGGAACATCACAGTTTATTACTTTATCCTGCCGTCTGGGCATATACAGGTCTAAGCGATTGATTTGTTTTTCAGTGCTTCGTATTTCTACTTGCTCTACCCCAAATGTTGATGTATAATCCTGAGGTTAATGACTGACATTGAGGTCCTGCTGGTGCACTGTTTGGTGTATAATCCTGAGGTTAATGGCTGACATTGAGGGGCTGCTGGTGCACAGTTTGGTGCATAATCCTGAGGTTAATGGCTGACATTGAGGGGCTGCTGGTGCACTGTTTGGTGCATAATCCTGAGGTTAATGGCTGACATTGAGGGGCTGCTGGTGCACTGTTTGGTGCATAATCCTGAGGTTAATGACTGACATTGAGGGGCTGCTGGTGCACTGTTTGGTGTATAATCCTGAGGTTAATGGCTGACATTGAGGGGCTGCTGGTGCACTGTTTGGTGCATAATCCTGAGGTTAATGGCTGACATTGAGGGGCTGCTGGTGCACTGTTTGGTGCATAATCCTGAGGTTAATGACTGACATTGAGGGGCTGCTGGTGCACTGTTTGGTGTATAATCCTGAGGTTAATGACTAACATTGGGGGGCTGCTGGTGCACTGTTTGGTGTATAATCCTGAGGTTAATGGCTGACATTGAGGGGCTGCTGGTGCACTGTTTGGTGCATAATACTGAGGTTAATGACTGACATTGAGGGGCTGCTGGTGCACTGTTTGGTGTATAATCCTGAGGTTAATGACTAACATTGGGGGGCTGCTGGTGCACTGTTTGGTGTATACTCCTCAGGTTAATGATTGACATTGAGGGGCTGCTGGTGCACTGTTTGGTGCATAATCCTGAGGTTAATGACTGACATTGAGGGGCTGCTGGTGCCCTGTTTGGTGTATAATCCTGTGGTTAATGACTGATATTGAGGGGCTGCTGGTGCACTGTTTGGTGCATAATCCTGAGGTTAATGACATTGAGGGGTTGCTGGTGCACTGTTTGATGTATAATCCTGAGGTTAATGACTGATATTGAGAGGCAGCGGGTGCACTGTTAGGTGCATAATCCTGAGGTTAATGACATTGAGGGGCTGCTGGTGCACTGTTTTGTGTATAATCCTCATGTTAATGATTGACATTGAGGGGCTGCTGGTGCACTGTTTGGTGTATAATCCTGAGGTTAATGACTGACATTGAGTGGCTGCTGGTGCACTGTTTTGTGTATAATCCTTATGTTAATGGTTGACATTGAGGGGCTGCTGGTGCACTGTTTTGAGTATAATCCTGAGGTTAATGACTGACATTGAGGGGCTGCGGGTGCACTGTTTGGTGTATAATCCTGAGGTTAATGACACTGTTAATGATTGAGGTTGTGGCACTGCTAGTGCACTGTTTGGTGCACAAGGGAGGTCATTAATCTGTTTAGTCCATCGGTCATGTAGGTTTTTGGACATTACTTTGCGGTGTAGTGATACGCTGTGGATCCACCACATTTATCCATGGGAAAATGCAGAGTCTCTCAAATTCTGTCAAATTAAAGAGAAAATTGATAATTGCTAGGTATATCTGAGTGTATTCCGTATTCCATTCATTCAGAACATCTGTCTGGTCAAGCTGAACTGTATTATGAACCTGATTTTCGTCTTAGATATGAGTTATTTGAGAAGATTGGTAAAGGTCAATTGTACATTTTCTCAAGACTTGACCATTGTATAATAAACAAATAAAGGTAAGGTAATCACAATTAGACCTGAAGAGAATGGTGATTTTCCACAAGTCCTGCCCGCCCCAAACCACTACTACTAGTAGAAGGCCAATATATGGGTCAGATTTTCCGAAAATGTAGAATTCGCCTTCACCAATCCTCACAAATTACCCACATTTAAGACAAAAATGAGCTTCAGCATGCAGTTTAACTGATACTGATACAGAACTGAACCAATGCGATGCCAAATATACCCTGTATTTATCATTTTTCAGCCTAATTTAGCAGAATTTCCTCAATGTGTAGAGCTGCCAATTGTACATTTTCTGAAAATCTGACCCATATATCAAGAATATATACCGCACACAGAGGAAGCGTACATTTGATATGATAAAATGTGATATATTAAACATACCCAGAGGGACTGCACGCTCAGGTTATGTCTAATGACTCTCTTTATGTCCTCCTGGGACACAAGCCCTGCCATCCAGAAGACACAGGCCCTGCCACCCAATGTGCATCACATGAAGGCTTAGATGCATCAGTATATTACAGCAATATTTCACTGCTTACTTACACGTCTTGTATAGGGGTCAGATTTTCAGTAAATATACAATAGGGGACATGCATAGCCGCCATTTTGAATCTTAATTCGCATTGAATTATGGGACTAATGGTATCGTGTAAAATCTATAGAAAGCATTCCATGTTCAGCATAGAATATTTATC
Source organism: Sthenelais limicola (assembly GCA_942159475.1). NCBI lineage: Eukaryota > Metazoa > Annelida > Polychaeta > Phyllodocida > Sigalionidae > Sthenelais > Sthenelais limicola. Next base: position 111,766,183 of record OW804099.1, read on the forward strand.
AATGTTCTAAAATCAATATCTATGGTTTATACATGTTTCCATACTGCAAGTCCCCATCTTTCCCATCCTGTATTTGGTTCACATAGATCATTTATACAAGATGTGATATTGTTGAACACATTCTTGCAATTCTCGCTGAAAACGTTGCCAAATACTTGTATGACCCTACCCCAGCATGCACTGTAACATATATGCGCAGTGGCAGATGCAACTCCCCTATTGGCAGCTCTACTCATTTAGGAAATGCTGCTAAATTAGGCTGAGAAAAGATGAATAGCGGGTATATCTGAGTATATTTGTGACTAGTGACTCATTCCTCTGTAACACATCACATATGTGAAGTGGTGACCATGGTGACCACCAGGGCAACATTATCTCTCTGCTACATGGGTCAGGTTGTTAGAAAATGTACAATTCGCCTTCACCAATCTTCTCAAATAAACCACATTTAAGACAGAAATGAGCTTGAAAATGCAGTTTAATATAACAGAACTGATACTCTCTTTGCAGAACTGATACTCTCAATGCAATACCAAATATACTCAGAACTAATCTTCATTTTTCAACCTAACTTAGGGGAATTTTCTAAATGTGTAGAGAAGCCAATTGTACATTTTCAGAAAATCTCTCCTACGTATGACTGAGTACTGCAAGAGAAGCCATTAATGCAGACAACTATACACCCATGGCCGCCATCACTGCCAACACTAATGTACCATTAACTGCCCTGGTTTAGTATTACCCAACATAGCGTACGGGTGTGATACACACTGTACTAGTATATTGTAACACTGAGTGAGTGAGTGAGATTGGTTGCTTTACGCCCTTATGAAGACATTTAATATGGTTATATCAAGGGCAGGAGAGCTGAGAGTGAGCGAGTGTGTGGGATTGGTTGCTTTACGCCCTTATCAACAGATTTAATATGGTTATATCAAGGGTGGGAGAGCTGAGAGGGAGTGAGGGAGTGAGACTGGTTGTTTTACGCCCTTATCAACACATTTAATATGGTTATATCAAGGGCGGGAGAGCTGAGAGGGAGTGAGAGAGTGAGATTGGTTGCTTTACGCCCTTATCAACACATTTAATATGGTTATATCAAGGGCGGGAGAGCTGAGAGTGAGTGAGTTAGATTAGTTGTTTTACACCCTTATCAACACATTTAATATGGTTATATCAAGGGCAGGAGAGCTGAGAGGGAGTGAGGGAGTGAGATTGGTTGCTTTACGCCCTTATCAACACATTTAATTTGGTTATATCAAGGGCAGGAGAGCTGAGAGAGAGTGTGTGGGATTGGTTGCTTTACGCCCTTATCAACACATTTAAGATGGTTATATCAAGGGCGGGAGAGCTGAGAGGGAGGCAGTTTGTGATCATACCCAGGAAATCGATATAGAGAAGAAGGGAGAGAGTGACAGATAAAGAGACAGAAAGGCACTTATTTATTTATGACATTCTGCTAAGTTATCTGAAAAATGATGAATACCCGCTATATCTGAGTATATTTAGTATCGCATTGATCAAAATTGTTCAATAGCATTCTGAAGCTCATGTAAAAAGCCATGTGTTTTACATGTTTTAATGGAGCAAGTCTTTATCTTTCCCATCATGCATTTGTCTTTATAAATAGATCATTTACAGAAGCAATGATATTGGTTTCTTTATGACAATGTTGCTAAATATGTGTATGTCAAATTTGTACTGGATCTATGCCAACATGCACTTCAATGGACATCCGCAGTGTGACATGCAAGTCACACATTGGGGCACACATGGGTCAGATTTTCAGAAAATGTACAATTGGCAGCTGTACACATGTAGTAAATTATGCTAAAGTAGGCTACAGTTTTGGCAATACTAGGTCAATTTTTTTTGGCATTGCATTGATTCTAACAATCTGCTTCGTTATGTTGAACAGTATTTTGAACTTTATTTTTGTCTGAAATTTGGGTTTTCTGAGAGGATCATTGGAGATACATTGTACATTTTCTGGAAACTTCACCCACATTCTACTTATATAAAGAGCGGCTATGCATTGCCCTGTTGAGACTCACTTAATAGCACCAATGACTCCAACACTGTGTATAGGTGCGGAGAGTTTTAGTGACTCTATAAAGCGTCTGCTACAGGGGCTTCCCGTTGTGTTAAAAGGGCCCAGTATCAATGGCTGTCACCCATAGAACCTCCAGGAGAGGTTTAGGTGTATAAGTATGTATAGAACCAGACGTGACGGGAATAATTCAATAAATAGGCCATCAGCTGTACCCTAAAAGTGTGATTCCGGATTGTGGGCACTACTTTTTGTCAATTTATTTCAATTGCTAATACCCTATATTATAATATGCCAAAAGTTCTCCTTGTAATTCCTGCCAGTTTTTGAGTGATTGGGCATTGTTTCTGACAGCGTAAAGCCCATGGAGCCGACGGACTGGCTTTATTTCTATGGTCATTTTAATAGAACATCATTTATTTGGTGAACGTTGAATCTTAGGTCATACCAATGATTTTTGATTAGTTCCAAATCTGCCAATATTTACTTTCTAACTTTTTGGGAATCTTAATTATCTATGTTTGAAAGAAGAAGGTAACAAAATGAATAAACATATTTTTTAAAAAATAATTTACTAGATTTAGAATCAAGTGACTGATCTCAATTGATAGGAAATAATGTGCCCTAAAATCGTTTTTATTTGACCTACAATGTCAGTGCATTGTTTTCAAAGTTATCAATAAAATACCTCATGAAGGTTGTACTTTGCAACTAACTCTGGAAAGAAGCACTGAAATCTTAGGTCAAATAAAAACAGTTTTAGGGCAAATTAATTCCTATCAATTCATATCAGGCACTTGATTCTAAACCAAGTAGATACTTTGTTTATTAATAAATTATCTATTTTTTTAACTCTTTTATTCAAACATTGATAATTACAATTCCTCAAAAGTTACAAAGTGGAAATTGGCAGATTCAACGTAAGGAATTTCTGGAGATTTAGAATCAGTCATAAAACTTTGCTATGACTCAAAATTCAACATTCACTAAATAAATGATGGACTATGAAAATAATTACCATTAAAAATGACGCCTGCCCATAGGCCCCATAGGCTTTGCACTGTTAGATTGATTGCTCAATTTCCCCAAAACTGTTATGAATATCATGGAAAACGTTTGTGATATTATAACGTAGACTATTAGCAATAGGAAGCTGCTCACGAAAAGAAGTGCCCTATTGCCGGAACAAACATCACTTTCTAGCCACATTCTGGGCCTCAGCCTCAGCTGGCCTATAATACATCAGGGAGGTATATACAGAGGGAGCAGAACCGAGGTTCAATGCGTGGTACCCCCATAGTTAAGAGTAATGCCACTACCGCTTGTGGCGCTAACTCAATAATAGAAATAGACACATAGCAATAGACACATGTGTCTATTTCTATGCTACAGTGAATCAGGTTCACCCACACCCACCCCCATCCAATAGCCAGCAATTGTATAGCTATTTTTAAGTATATGACTGTTACAGTGTTGCTGGGAAAAGGCAACCAAATTAACCTGGGCTACCAATGTGTCAAAGATTATGTATGCTGATGGAACAACTTATAATTATATAGCTGTTGTTTATTGATGTATGATTAAATGGTACTAGTGTCATATTTGTCTTAAATTTGGGTTATTTGAGAGGATTGGTGAAGGTGAATTGTACATTTTCTGAAGACCTGACCCTCTAGCTTCCTATAGATGCTCTAATGGCACTCGTTTGAAGCTAATCTAATTGGCCGTCATTAGTCTGTGATCAATTAGACAATTAGACACAAAACATACTGGTGATGAAGCCCAATCAGAGGAATAATAAAAGGATTAGTGACTGACATTGAGGACCTGCTGTGGCACAAACCACATAATATAATATTATGTTCATTTGACATAGTTCAATACACCACTAGCAACCAGCACCTCCACCCCAGGCCACCACACATATACCTAGTGTTGACGTTAGGTGAAATCGCCAGAAAATGTACAGTTCAACTTCCCCAATCCTCTCAAATAACCCACATTTAAAACGAAAATGGGCTTCAAAATACAGTCCAACCCAACCAAACAGATTGTTTGAAGCAAGGCAATACTAAATATATTCAGATATAGTCCCTAGTGTTGAGGGTTTTTTGGTCTAATTTTTGTATCTGCCAATTGTATATTTTCTCAGAATCTGACCCATGTATACCCGAAGAAACGTTTGCAATATTTGTTACGGTCCTACTTGTAAAATAAAAATATATACTTCTGAGGATAATCTCATATGTGCATGGATATAGTCACTATACATTCTCTATATTTGGTCAACCGATTCATGCTACTAGCAGCGCTAAACTACTCTGAAGTGAAAGCATTCTCTGCAAGGAACTAGTGAATAAATCATTTGGACAAATAGAAATGTTGCGACTTGTGACTCATTCCCATGTAACACACATCGCACCCCCACTGACACGGACTATTCCCATATATGACAATAGGGGACTTGCATAGCCGCCATGTTGAACCATGATTCGCATGGAATTATGGGACTATTGGTACAGTGTAAAATGAAACCATGTCATGTTCAGCAAGGAATATGTATCCCTGCTCTAATGTCAATATCCATGTGTTATACATGTTTCCATGACACAAGCCTCCATCATTCCCATCATGCATTTGGTTTACATAGATCATTTATACTAGCTATGATATTGATTAAAACATTCTTGCAATTTTCGATAAAAATGTTGCCAAATATTGTATGTCAGATTTCAATAGAATCCATCCCAGGGTGCACTGTAACAGACATGCGCAGTGACACATGCAAGTCCCCTAGTTGTAGGTGGTTCTGAGTTGACACAAGACTGATACAGTTGTAAGGTAATAATCACATATTCCTGTGCCCCGCTCCTGTGAAGAATGATTGGGTTACACCATTTACCACCATGCCAATATCCATCGGTCAGATTGTCAGAAAAGGTACTATTGATAGTCATCAATCCTCTCAAATAACCCAAATTTAAGAAGAAAATATGGGTTCAAAATACAGTTCAACATAAGCAGACAGATTTATTGAACGAATACAGTAAGAATACACACAGATATACTCAGCATGTATGCAGAATTTAGCAGAATTTAGCAGAATTTCATAGTTCTGTAGAACTGTAGATTGTGCAATTTCTGGGAATCTGACCCCCAGAGCTTATAATGTGATGTAGTGGCAACATCAAAGGTGGGATATTAATTACCTGGCTTATCTGATGTGGAATAGGGGATTTGCACAGCCGCAATTTCGAATATTGATTTGTATAGAATTATGGGACTAATGCTGCAGTATTTAATGTATTGACAACATGCCATGTTCAGCATGGATTATTCATCAATAATTTAATGTCAATATGTATTTGTTATATGTGTTACCATAACACTAGTCTCCATCTTTCCCATCATGCATTTGGTTTTCATGGAGCATTCATGAAAGCTATGATATTGGTAACAACTGTCTTGCAATTTTCGATAAAAATGTTGCAAAATATGTGTATGTCAGATGTTATCCGAATCCATCCCATGATGCACTTTAACAGACATGGCCACATGCACATGCCCTATTGGAAGGGTTACCACATCTGTAATAGATACCCTTCATTGTACGGCTTCTGTTGATATGGCTCTATACATAGCCTTACCACTTCTTCTCACATATGGGATGTGGTAGATCTGTCTGGTTATGTTGAACTGTATTTTAAACCTGATTTTCGTCTTAAATTTGCGTTATTTGAGAAGATCGGTGAAGGCCAAGTGTACAATTTCTGGGGACTTGACCCCATCACCCCTACTCCTGGGCAATATGCAAAATGGATGGTACACCCAGCTGCTTGTGCATATCTGAAAGCGACTCAGTTTGCCATGTATTGTATGCATATAAATCGCTCTGGAAGTGAAAATGAATATAAATGAGGAGCCAGAGGGAGGTACTATAACACACAGTTGAAGGAGATAAATGGGCCTTTTAGCTTTTACATTACACTATATGCGCTATTATAAACAAATAGATGTCCGCCGTATACTGCTGTTTGTGTGAATAGATCCTATGTACAGACTATTACTCTGAGAAGAGATGAGAAATGAAATGAGTAGGGATAGAATACACAGAGAGAAAGAGAGGGGAAGTGAGGAATTGACAGGGAAAAAGAGAGAAGAAGGTAATAGGACAGAGAGAGAGAGAGAAATAAAGACAACCGGATAGGGAGAAAGACGGAGAAATTGTACAGATAGAGAGATAGATACAAAGATGAAGAGGGAGAAGCAGAGAGAGAAAGACAGAAAGAGACAGACAGAGACAGAAATACGGACAAGGAGAACGAGAGACACAAAGAGAGAGAAAACATGAGTGCAGGGAGAGAAAGATAGAAAGGAACAGAGAGAGAAAGACAGACAGAGTGTGACAGAGGGAGAAAGAGATTGTGTGACAGAGAGAGAAAGAGAGAGTGTGATAGAGGGAGAAAGAGAGAGTGGGACAGAGAGAGAAGGAGAGAGTGTGACAGAGAGAAAGAGAGAGTGTGACAAAGAAACCAAAAGAGAATGTGACAGAGAAAGAAAGAGAGAGTGTAATAGAGGGAGAAAGAGAGACTGTGACAGAGGGAGAAAGAGAGAGTGGGACAGAGGGAGAAAGAGAGAGTGGGACAGAGGGAGAAAGAGAGAGTGGGACAGAGGGAAAAAGAGAGAGTGTGACAGAGAGAGAAAGAGAGAGTGGGACAGAGGAAGAAAAAGAGAGTGGGACAGAGGGAGAAAGAAAGAGTGTGACAGAGCGAGAAAGAGATTGTGTGACAGAGAGAGAAAGAGAGAGTGTGAGAGAGGGAGAAAGAGAGAGTGTGACAGAGAGAGAAGGAGAGAGTGTGACAGAGAGAAAGAAGAGTGTGACAAAGAAACCAAAAGAGAATGTGACAGAGAAAAAAAGAGAGAGTGGGACAGAGGGAAAAAGAAAGAGTGTGACAGAGAGAGAAAGAGAGAGTGGGACAGAGGAAGAAAGAGAGAGTGGGACAGAGGGAGAAAGAGAGAGTGGGACAGAGGGAAAAAGAGAGTGTGTGACAGAGGGAGAAAAAGAGAGTGGGACAGGGAGAGAAAGAGAGAGTGGGACAGAGGGAGAAGGAAAGAGTGTGACAGAGCGAGAAAGAGAGAGTGTGACAGAGAGAGAAAGAGAGAGTGGGACAGAGGAAGAAAGAGAGAGTGTGACAGAGGGAGAAAAAGAGAGTGGGACAGGGAGAGAAAGAGAGAGTGGGACAGAGGGAGAAGGAAAGAGTGTGACAGAGCGAGAAAGAGAGAGTGTGACAGAGAGAGAAAGAGAGAGTGTGACAGAGAGAGAAAGTGAGAGTGGGACAGAGGGAGAACGAGAGAGTGGGACAGGGAGAGAAAGACAGAGTGTGACAGAGAGAGAAAGAGAGAGTGTGACAGAGGGAGAACGAGAAAGTGGGACAGGGAGAGAAAGACAGAGTGTGACAGAGGGAGAAAGAGAGAGTGTGACAGAGGAAGAAAGAGAGAGAGTGTGACAGGGAGAACACATGTTATAGCAATCCGCCTCGCCCTCCCCCATCACTTAACCCAGACTGGCCACAGAAGCAGTTATCAGTGTTACGTATGGCTATTATAGCTGTCCATATAAGCCCATTACCAAGCATTGAGTCCCTAGTGGCCGCCATATCCGTGTTGTGATTGCCTCCCGGTGTTATCACATCCAGCTGAATATACAGCAGACAATGGCCGCCACAGCCAGACATTGATACTAGTGAGTGTTCCTATTAACACAAGGCCTTAGTAGTATAAGGGTCAGTTTTCTGAAAATGTACAATTGGCAGCTGTATACATTTGGTAAATCCTGCTAAATTAGGCTGCAATTCAGTCAATACTAGATAAATTCGAGTATATTTGGCATTGCATTGATTCTAGCAATCTGTTTGGTTAGGTTGAACTGTATTTCAAAGTTTATTTTTGTCTGAAATTTGGTTTATTTCAGAGGATTGGCGAAGGTGAATTGTACATTTTCTGAAGATCTGGCCTATATATGTGATGCGTTCCAGGAAAATGAGTCACAAGTCGCTAAATTGCTATTTTCCAAAGTGAGCTATTTACAAGTTGTCTTTGTAGGAACTTTTTTAGTTTGGGACGTTTAATGCTGCGCGTAGTATAAATATATTTCCCGAATTTGAAGAAAGAATATTCGACATATCCATGCATTTCTAAAGTCATCATATGCAATACATTTAGCCACTTTATTAATCTAATGTCCACCGAGATTTATTGCAAACCTTTTTTCCACCACAGCCAGACATTGATACTTGTCAGTGTTCCTATTAGCTCAAGGCCTTATTGGGTGAAATCACCTGAACATGTACAATTCCTCTTCACCAATCCTCTCAAACAATCCTAATTTAAAACAACAGTAAGGTTCAAAGTTTAGTGCAACATAACCAAACAGATCGTTTGAATTAAGGCAATATCGAATATACTCAGATATACATAATATTGACCATTTCTCAGTATAATTTACAAAATATCCTAAAAATGTAGGTCTGCCGATTGTATTTTTTTTCCAAAGATTTGACCCTATTAGTATATGTGGTGTGTTCCAGGAAAGTGAGTCACAAGTCGCAAAATTGATATTTTCTAAATCGGTCTATTCACAAGTTGTCTTTGTGGGAATGTTTATATTTTTGGGATGCTTAATGCCGTTTGTAGTATGAATACAGTTCCCGAATTTAATTAAAGAAAGAATGTTCGATATATCCATGCATTTCTAAGTTCATTTCATGGAATACATTCAGCTACTTTACTTGTAAATGTCCAACAAGATTAATTGCAAACTTTTTAAATTTAACATTTTTTTTTTAAATTTTTAAATTTTAGGAAAATGAGTCATAAGTCGCAAAAATTGGGTTTTGAGATATCATCATATTTGAAAAGAGGAGAAAAAGGCGATTCCAATGATAGTAAACACTAGGACACCTAATAAGTATTTTCATATTTTAGGTTTGATATTTTCATTTTTGAAAAAAAAATGTTTGCAATGTTTCTGGATGAGTAATTACCAGTAAAGTAACTAAACATACTCCTTACGAAGGCCTTCAAAACGCAAGGATATATTTATTACAATGTCCCGAAATTTGTTGTATAGATTCATATGACAATAAGTGATAATCCCTCTAGAAATCAGAACATTGCAATGAAGAGATATTGTAAAAAAAAACCTTTGAAAAATATAAATTTTTGCGACTTATGACTCATTTTCCTGAAACACATCTCAATTATGTCACGGCGAATATCCCTTTGATGGGGATGTGTGTAAGAAGGAATGACATTACTGCCCATTAATCTGCCACCTCATGACACAAACAACAGATCATCACATTGACTCTGGTGCCTCAACCCCAGTTCCCCCTTTTTTATCATTTACCCTCTCCCCCCAACAATATCCTAAGACACAGAGGCGGTGAGCCATAACTATATCAGCTTCTGTGACGAAGCGTTGAGTTCTGCGACAATGCGTCAAGCGTAATTGAGACACCAACTGGTTGGATTTATTTTTCGTGCCCCCACCAAAGTGAAAACGGCTTGTACTATAGATCAGATTTTCAGAAAATGCAGAAAATCTATAGATTCACACATTTAGTAAATTCTTCTAATTCAAAGTGAACAATAATAGATACAGCGTATATCTGAGTGTATTCTGTATTGTATTCATTCAATAAATCTGTCTGGTTATGTTGAACTGTATTTGGAACTTAATTTTCTCTTTAAATATTGGTTATTTAACAGGATCGGTGAAGGTCATTTGTACATTTTCTGACGATCTGACCCTGATAGTTGTGAGTGTTCCCATTATCTCAAGGCCATGTACAATTTCTGTATATTATTGTTTTAATTGAATAATCTGTTATACGCTAAAATACAACTACAGTCTGGCTAAAACAACTTCCAAATCTACAACCCAGAGTCACTGCCTGTAGAAATTGTGGTGAATTGAGCCTCCTTGAGCTGAACCAAGTTAAACGTACCTTTAACAATTATAGATTTTATCCTTCAAGTGTGTAGAAATAGCAAATGGCACTCTGTTCATGTTCAAACCGATGTTGACATAATCAGAAAACGGGACTCACCCCTTGGAGGTTGGTCCCGTTTTCTGATGTGTCTCAATCAGTTTGAACCCTCCATTCAATTCAATTAAACTAATTCTTTATTTACAAAGGTCTTACATGGACACAAAGTTATGAGCTTATCCGAGGATCTCTTCCAGCCCATGCCTTCTTTTTAACCTTAGATTTGTTGTTTGTTTCCTAAAAACTACATCATGGAGTATATTTCAGTGATTTTCAAGATAAAAGGAGATTACAACACTCTTTCGATCTCATTGAATGAGTGCCATCCCGGTTAAGATGGACACAGAATATTATTTCTATATAAACAAGTACAATTGTTTCTAAGCTGCGATCTAGCTGAGATCATGCCATTTACTATAAAAACGTCCCATTTTGTAAGATATATTTACGATCAATTTCCTGTAACTAACCAGAAACTATTTCATTATTTCCAGGTGAGAGCATTATACTCCTGGGTGGTGAGCAAATGTACGGGTAAGAAATGAATGGAGTTGTTAATGATCAATCAATATAAACGGTGTCTCCCATTGCGAGGAAGGAGTGTGGTATGGCAGAGTACAGGAATATCAGTAGACCAGCAAAAGGTTCGTCCTTGAGCTGAGATATGATGCCTTTTGTGAGTATTATACACCTATGCGCACAGCTATTTGTCAAAGATCATCCTCCAAGCACCGGTTAATTACATGTATGCTCATAATGATCCTTTATTTTAAAAAAAATCAAAAGATGCCGCTCTCTCGACCACAGAGATTAGTGAAGAAGTGAACTATATATTCTCTAGGATAACCTCAGCTATGAATAGATATGTGATGTTAGGAAAATGAGTCACAAGTCGCTAAAAATTGATTTTGAGATATTATCATATTTGAAAAGATGAGATCAAGCAGATTCTAACGATGGTAAACACTTGAACAGCTATCAAATATTTCTGTATTTTAAGTTTAATGTGTTTACTGTGTTATCATTTTGAAACAGATCTGCGGTATCATATAAACCTATGTACAACTAAATGAAAATAAAGTTTCAATTATATTATGCCATGATAGCTGTGCGTATCCACAAAAACATGGCCAGATTAGACCATGGCATAAACATGCCTGGATTTCACTAGCGGAATCCCCTTTTCGAATGCAACCAATTTACTCCCGCTATTTTGATTGGTTACGTAATTCTAGCTGTGCCAATCAATGACGCTCATTTCATGACGCTCATTTCATGACGCTCATTTCATGACGCAACGTTGTAGGCGCTTGTTTTCGCCGAGTCAGAGGGTTGCGAGACATGAAATGAAGGTAGGCCTAAATAACTCTTAAATAACTCTTAAATATATATCATGGCATAAAAACATAACTAAACTTGAGCTGCATATGGGGCAACACATTCACAAAATGCTTGTGCCTTTTGGTGAGTGTCTTTCACACGTGCTTCGGCACGTGTAAAAGACACTCACCAAAAGTCACTTGTGTTTTGTGAATACGTTGCCCCATATGCAGCTCGCGTTAAGTTACATCTTAATATATAACTGGTGAGAAATAGATCCCTTGTTGCTTGGAGGATGAACTACACATTTGAAACACATGTAATGCAATGGAAACAGTGTACTATTTGCCTTCACCAATCTTTTCAACTAACACAAAAGGATAGGCGATGGCCCCCTGGTCGTTGTCAACAGTGACCAGAAGGTACCACGCCAAGGTGTCTGGGGTACCATGACAACATTACCTGCTGCTATATATAGCAAGTCGCGCAGGAGGAGCTCCATTCCATAGCCAAACAACAAGCTGGACATACCTCCAGATTGACATTTAAACTTTTCTGTTTCCATGGCATATATGAGCCATTTCCTGTCTTAACGTGATAATTTCTGGTATGTGTAATAAACATGTCGAAACATATTGAAATCAAGACATTTAAGATTTAAGAAACATTTATTCAATCAGTGTTATGTAACATTACGTAACATTGTGTACCCTCATTATCTATCTAATTATCACCTATTAATTATAATATCTCATTATTAAATTCACTAATTATACTTAGCTATCCAGTACTGTGCAAGTCTACTTATTCATGCTAAGCCATAGGTATTACGTAAGGGCTCCGCCCCCTACTCTTTCCCACATCCTGTAGGAACATGTGTACAGATTCTAGTTCATTAAATCAGTTGCTTAGTTCTTCTCACAAAGACCACACGTTCGTTTGCTATTCTTCCATTCATACCTTAACACTGGTGGAGAACCCGGTTGCCATAAGAAGAGATTCTCCTGCAACATTACAAAATAATGCCAGTATATATGTATATTTATAGCAAGATTTACCAGATTTACCAGACACTACTCCTGATGAAGGGCAAGTAAGCCCGAAAGCCTTGAGTTAAATAATAAACAACATCAACTTTATTCAAAGAGCTTCTCTATTTCATCATCCATTACATCCTCGGTTCCCCCGATATAAAGCAATCTACATTCCCACTACAGATTTACCAGATGAGGGCTGCAGAATGTACATTGTCTGCTCACCTGACCATACATGGATTCCCCCCCCCCCCCCACCTCCCATGCTTTACAGCAGGTAGTCCACCAATCAGTGAAGACTGATCTGTGTTGCTTCAGAGCTGACATGTGTGTGGAAGGGATAAACTATGTCTCGCCACTGCTGTAGTTGTCTGCCTGTGGAAACAGACATCTTAAATACAAGGTATGCTGAGTCGATCAATTATGTCAACATCGGCTAGACAGTGGAGGAACAACACACCATAGAATATTAATCTTTCGATGTTTTTAACTTTACAATTAGTGTCAAATTAATGTAGCTAATTCTAGTTTCCAAGGGAAACGTTTCCCAAATTTGGAGAGGGGGATCGGGGAGGCGGTTAGGTTTAATGATCATTGGCCTATGCATTGGCATTACACTGGCTCCGCATAAACCAACAAACCAAACCAGGCATGAATACATGTGCCAAGTATGTAGACCTTATGGAATGTGTCTCGATGCATATAGAAGGTTAACCTTGAGTTTATTCAACTAAATTAACCTACTTTACTATAGTTCTTAACTGGACACGGGTGGAGGTGAGGGGAGGGAGGACCAGCTAGGACCACTCCTTTAGGTAATGAGGCCCGCCATCCTGATACATACTGTTACACTTTGTCGCCTCTGTTACTGTCTGGTGTTCAGCTTCACCACCATTCTAGGCTGTGAACAATGGGGTGATGATAAGACAAGGGGAGCTGTCCCCCAAATCTGAGTTCCTCTATCCTAACCCAGCTGTTGTTTCAATGAGGAGGTGACAGATTTCGAGATGTTTAATGGAATTCCGTCTTCCACCCTTCCCAATCAAAGAAATGTCACCGCAGTACGGGTATCAAGTTACCAACTATATAGTGAGTGACTCATAAGAAATATCACCGACTTTTTTCTTCATGCATACATACATCTAGAAATAATTATTAGATGTCCCAATATTTACCATCATTGGAATTCCCTTGATCTCATCTTTTCAATTATGATGATATCTCCAAATCAACTTTTTACGACTTGTGACTTAAAATTACATGCTCTACTACACACACACACCTGCACCCATTACATAACCCATGCTCTCTCTTGATGCATGACCTATACAGTATAATACATCCGATCTCAGCCATGCTCAACCCTGTATGCCAAGAGATTCTATCTGATTGTAAAACACATTCAACACACAGATTAGTTCATATCTTTCTGGCAAATACCGGCCCCATTACCCCGATCTTATCAATGATTGACAACTTTTCTGGGCGTTCAACTTACTACACAATTACGTAATTTTCGAATCAAAAGTCGTTATGTCAGTGGGGAAGCATTGTGTTTTCACCTTGAGATTATATTCACCCAGCTACTTATATCTTTCAAAAGTCCAATACTAGGTTTCGGGCCTCAATCCCCGGAATATACAGAACACTTGTGACTTCTCCAACTAGACGAGGAGTCAACACTAAACGCTCGTATACAGCATAATTACTGACGTAACATTGACTTAACATTATTGATCACAACGCAATACTTATAGCACCCCAGCCCCTCAATATTGATCATAACTCCTTTCATAATTGTTCTCTTATGGTGCAATATGGCACCAGGGGGAGTCATTGATCCGTGCTCACCTACATACCCCACCTATCTACAAACCCTAAAACCCTCTACTTCCTCTTCCGCCTTCTCTCTCCTACCTACTCACTCTGTCCTTGCTTTCCCTACAGGCAGGACCTAACCAAATTTATGCCCACCCTCCTCATCCCTCTTTTATCATAATTTCATTTCAACAATTCTCATCAATTAAATCAATTTTATCAATTCAATTATTTTATCAATTCTTATCACATCATCTCCTTTATATAAAATCAACTCATATCTGAATTCGACCATTCAAAACTTTTATATTTATATAGTTTTAAATTATAAATTATACAAAAATAAAAATTTTACAGCCCACTACAGCCTTTACTTTCTTTCCGTGAGCGCGATAGATTAATGGTGCTAACATAGCGGCGCTAACATACATCCTGTGTAATCGATGTTTGTCACTATAAATTAGGGTAAAATCGCCAAATAATGCACAATCGTCACGTGTTCCAGTAAAATGAGTCGCAAAATTGATATTTTTCAAAGTGTTTTTTCCACAAGATCACTTTATTGAAATATTCGGATATTTACAGGGTTTAGCACTTATTGTCATATGAATCCATGTAACACATTTCAGGATATTGTATTAACTATATTTTTGCGTTTTGAAGGCCTTCCTATGCAGTATATTTAGTTGCTTTACTGGTAATTACCCATCCTAAAACGGATCACAATTCACATTCGCCAATTTTCTCAAATAGTCAATATTTAAGACTAATAAGGGGTTGAAATGCAGTTGAGCATAACCAAACAGATTGTTTGAATTAAGGCAATATCAAATATACTCAGATATATGTTGCATTGGCTAAATTTCAGCCTAATTTACTTGAAATTACTAAATGAGTAGATCTGACGATTGTACACTTTTTGAATATCTGACCCTTATGCTGTCGACACTCATTGCTTAGATTAGACACTCATGGTCGCCAAAAAATCTCTAAACAATTAATTGGAAAATATTATTCACATACTCCATTAACGACCATATAATGGGGCAGACCGTCAGAAAATGTACAATTTGTCATCACAAATTCTCTGAAATAACCCAAATTTCAAATGAAAATCATGTTCAAAATACAGTTCAACACAACCAGACAGATATATTGAATAAATACAAAACAGAATATACTCAGATATCCCTAGTAATTATCATTTTTCACTCTAATTTAGCAGAATTTGATAAATGTGTAGATCTGAAGATCGTGCATTTTCTGAAAGTCTGACCCATATGGGAATGCTATAGCTATAGTACTGTGTATGTAAGCCTGTACGTGAGTGCATATGTTTACCATGGAGTATCGAGTGAGAGCAAATACCACTAAATGCATGGGTCAGATCTACGGAAAATATACAATCTGCACATTCTGTCAATTCTGCTAAATTGAACTGAAACATGGTTAATAATAGGAATATCTGGATATATCGGAAATGATCTCTATTCAAACAATCTGTTAGGTTATGTTGAACTGAGTTTTGCACTTAATTTGTGTCTTAATTCTGGGTTATTTGAGAGGAATGGTGAAGTTGAATTGTACATTTTCTGGTGACTTCACACGTATATATAACACACGTGTGGAAGTCTGCACCTGCTGCCCATACACATGTGTTACACTATCAAACAGTACACAGATTCCTGGCTCGATTTATGGGTCAAATATTGTGGGAGAGTTCAAAGCTTTTTTCGAGGCCTTGTCCTTTATCTTTCTCTATGTGGGTCTTATCATTAGAAAATGTACGATTCTATGTTCTCTCTCCCTCCTGCCCTATCCCTCTCCCTCCTGCCCTATCTCTCTTTCTATCCCTCTAGCTCTCCCTATCTCTATGTTCCACTATCCCTCTCTCTCTTTCTCACCTTCTCTCTCTCTCTTGTTTCGCTCCCCATCTCTCCCCCTGTCTCTCCCTCTCCCTCTCTCTCTCTCTCTCTCTCCCTAGCTCCCTGTCTCTTCTCGGTCCCCCTCTCTCTTTGTCCCTCCCTCTGTCTCCCTCTTGTCTCGGCCTTTTTCCAATCTCTCCCTCTCACACTCTCTTCCTCTCTCTAAGTCTCTCTGCTTCTTTCTTACTCTCACTATATCTCCTCTTCCTCTCTCTCCCTCTCCCTGTCTGTCGCCCTCTCTTTCTTTCTCTCCTGTCTTCTCTTGCATCATGCCCATTTGTGATGTGTTTTATAAAAATGAGTCAGAAGTTGCGAAAAATGGATTTTGGAATATTATCATATTTGAGAAGATGAGACCTAGCCGATTCTAATGATAGTAAACAGTAGGACATAGGCAATAGGGTTTTCTATATTTTAGGTTTATTTTGTTTGTATCTTTTAAATAATATTTCTTGATGGATACTTAGTAAAGAAGCCAAATGTACTCTACAGGATGACCTTGGAAATCCGTAGACATATTTAAAACACTGTCTCGAAATTTGGTACATGTATTTATGCAACTAAAGGCGTTAGATAGCTCAAATATGAGATTATTCCTACAAATATATCTTGTGAATAAATCCCTTTGAAAGATATCAATTTTGTGACTTGTTACTTTTTTTGCTCATAAACCACAAGGTAAACGCACGTTCTCTCTCTTCCTCCACTCCCCCCCCCCCCCCACACACACACATACACACTCCACCCCCACCCCTCACCCCTCTCCAATCAACATCCTGAAGGTCAAGGTGGATGGTGGTGTCATGGGAACTGGATGGTGTGTAATGGTATGTAATGGTATGCCCGACCACTCCATCTTTATATCCTCTCTGTAGGCGTTACCCGCTGAGTAGCTCCTTCTTACTGCTCATAGGTCAGATAATTATTGTTTACCAGAGCTTTTATAATGATTAGAATACTTGTGAAGTAGTAAATAGTGGCCTTTAATCACTGTCTTGACAGTTGTTGGGCTATAACCACCTTAGACAGTGACTAAAGTGACTTAGGCTAAAAGGATTAATAACCTCCATTTCTGTCCTGCTGGTGCACTGTTGGGCGATTAGATCATTTGGTTTTCTTGCTTCAGCTGGTCTATTGGCCGACAAACAAGAGCGAGGGTCAGCCAAAGCAAGATAACCAAATGATCTAATGCATTTAGTCAATATTTGTTGGGATGTTATTGTCACCAAATGCACATTAACAACAAATAAGGAATGATCTTAAAGCAAAATGTACCAGTGGAAAGCCAGAAGCGGATGTCCAACACCTACAATTGCCAATTTCACCCATTCTCATGCAATTCACACATAACTTAATGGAAAAAAGGTCCTCTGTGGTGCAAAATCACATGCAAATTGGTTCAGTGAATTAAGGCCAGACAGATTTATTGAATAACAATAACAAGCAAATTTAGAGCAAAACCAGATCGGTGCATTAGAATCGGTTACACCGCTTTCTATACACTCTTAAAAACTGCTATTTGCGCTTCTTCTGGACGTTGCGCTAATATCTGTTGTGTTTGATTTAGCGCAACTACACAACACTCCTTCTGCCTGTTAAACTAACAGACCAAGTGCGCAGTAAGAGCACACCAACGGATTTACTATTGATTTCATATAGGAAACAAGCACACCAATAGAATTGCTCTGCGCTTGTATTGCACTAAAAGTATTAGCTGATGAAGAGCGAATGACAAGTGCACTATAAACAAGCACAGCAAGAGCAAGCCATGAGCACATATGAGCCATGAACACAGTGGAATCGCACCTTAAGGCATTACATCTCTGTAGAGTTGAATACCAGTCTTAGCTGCTGGCAGGATTAGGACATAATAGACTTACTCATAAGTAAATTTACCTGTGTGAGTGACTCTGCCACCTGACACTGGCTGTCACTGGGGTCAGGCGAGAGTGACAGGCGAGCATGACAGTGTGACAGCAGCTAGCTAACCTCTACAGGTAACCTGAGCCACATTACTGCAGCATAACAGGTAAACATGTATGTTGGGCAGGCCCGGGGAACACGGGTCAAATCGCCAGAAAATGTACAATTCACCTTCACCAATCCACTCAAATAACCCAAATTTCAGACGAAAATAAAGTTTCAAATACAGTTCAACCTAACCATACACATTGCTAGAATGAATGCAATGCCGACTATACTTGAATTTACCTAGTATTGACCAAATTGCGGCCTAATTTTGCAGAATTGACTAAGTGTGTACAGCTGCCAATTGTATATTTTCTGTTAATTTCTGACCCACATGCATTATGGCAGCTGGGCACCTCTGAAACAGTACAGACGAAACCATATAACTTGGTTAAGTGGTGGAATTAACACACACATGAAGGACCATTCATATCTGATCTTGCTTCATGGCACTAGCTTGCCCAATTTATTGTTTATTGTATTGTCTAATCTGTGTTGTTATTACTGCCATATTAGTTTATCACATTAATGTAGTCGCTGTATCTACCTATCTATCTATCAAATACTACTGTATCTATTTAATAGCGTAACTCCATTTTCTCCAAAGGGGACTCTCAGGAAGATCTATGGTTTCATAGAGGAGACCCACCCCCTTTTTCGGTGTCAAAATTTGATATGTTATTGAAAAGTGTAAGCTTCCGAAAATAAAAACATATACATACATACATACATTTGTCATGACATGTTTATACGATTTGTGGTTTCAGAAAATGTACAATTGGAATTTCAGCACATTTAGTACATTTGCGATGTCTTCCAGGAACATAAGTTAGGTAGTTATTATATATTATTCAACTGAGCCTACCCTTAAAAAAACAGCTAAACATAGACAGATAAAAAATAGCCCTTGAATATCAAATTAAATAGCCATGAAATCTATATCGGAGTGTTTTATTGTAAATCAGTTTTGGCAATAACCAACCACCAGGAACCCACTGGAAGACTTGGAACCAAGGTTTCAAAACTGGGCCTTCCTTTTTGTGGTCCATTTATGCAAATAAAAAATGTCTTGAATTGAATTAAATTAAATGAGTCACAATTCGTACAGTTAATCTTGCTTTTCCTATTTTCTTATTCTCTTATTTAGTTTCACCAATGTCCGTTTTACCAATGTTCTCACTTTCTACTGATTAAGGTCATATTAGCAGAGGTACCAAATTCCAAAACATTGCATTAAATATATTTTTGTGTTTCGAAGGTCAACCTATGGAGTATATTTGATAACTTTACTGGTAATTGTCCTAACAAGATATTACAAACTGGTGGAGGAGAATTGTGTAGTTTCAGACCATTTGACCCACACAAGTTGCCTTCATACAGACGAGGCATAATAATGAACATTTTCATATTGTGTGAATTTGTTATGAAAGGAATTTCACTTGAATTAAAAACAACTGGGGAATGAGCGTTTATATGAATATTCTTTTCAATCATGTCCCTTCCCAAACATAAACAATACAATATGTAACACAACAGATTAGATTCCGTTTTCAGACCCGTATATGCCAACAATGTCTATAGTGACCAGATGGTACCATGATTTCATATAATATTATGATTGATAAGCGACATGTGGAACAGAACTAGCAACATGATTCATATTTAATGTTATGTGTTGCAGGAACTTAGTCACAATACAATACATTACAATATGCTACACAGACTTTGGATATGGGTCAGACTTTCAGAAAGATGTACAATTCAACTTCGCCAATCTCCTCAAATAAACCAAATTTCAGGCGAAAATAAAGTTCAAAATACAGTTCAACCGAGGCAAACAGATTGCTAGAATCATTGCAATGCAGAATATAGTATTGACAAAATTGCAGCCCAATTTTGCAGAATTTACTGAATTAGTACAGCTGCCAATTGTACATTTTCTGAAAATCCGACCCATATAACATTGCCTGAGAGCACCATTATATCATGGAGTTTATACCATGGTTAGGGATTGCACACACTGCATAATACATTGTTTGTTTATATACGTTTTATTTAGAAATATGAGATTGTGGTATAAAAATAGGATGCAACTTGTTTAGTTTCTGTGTTACACTACACGATGCCCGCTCGTTTGTTACGACCAGGGATGGCACAAGAGGCCGCAGGCTTCGGGTGACATCCCTTGTCAAAAAAAACTAGCGGACTATACGGTAAGACTATACGGTAAGAAACTAACCTTGGTAGTCCTATCATACCATTGGATTGTAGATTTTGTTGAGAGTGTTCATTGCCTGACACTGAGGTTCTCACCAGAACCAATATATGGGTAAGATTTTCAGAAAATGTACAATTGGCTCCTCCACACATTTAGGAAAATCTCCTAACTTAGTGTGAAAAATGATGAATATTGGGTATATTTGAGTATATTTAGTATTGCATTGATTTAAAGTATCGGTTCTGTTATGTTAAACGGCATTTTGAAGCTAATTTCTGTCTTAAATGTGAGTTATTTGAGAGGATTAGTGAAGCCGAATTGTACATTTTCTGAAAATCTGAGCCATATGTTCCTGACATTGCACAAACTGTTAAAGCTGTATTCTCAGCTGTTACGACAAAACAAATCATACCAAATGTATTCATATAAAGGGTGAAGTGTCATTAAACAAGACAGGAGGGACTTTTCCACAAACTGGGTCATGGGAGGCGAGCTAAGGCCATAGTCCAGCGGTTCTTTTAGGGGGATATGAACTGATTAACAGGGCCTAATGGTAATCCTTCTTCCACACATCATCCGTTACATAACCGAAAAATCACCATTATTTATGCGTAGTGCATATTTCACTAGTGATTTACGTGGGGTTGACATGGCAACCAATTGGCTTGTTTAACTAAGATTGCCGTTAAAATTCAAATTCATGACTCAATTTGTTTCTATTTTCATGATTGAAAGCATGTATAATGAATCTGTTAACTAACTCGTTGGTTTCAGTCGCTTAGAATATATTAGATACGTTCACGCTCCTTCAACTAACTTATTAGTTAACCTGTATTAATTCATTATTTTTCTGCAACTTTTATTTTACTTTTATACAAGAATATCAAGTGGGAACGGGCAAGATAAAAGGGCCGCCGGTGAGCGATATTAAGTGAAAGGATTCGAGCGGGTCCCCCAAATAAAAATGAGGACGTTTTAGAGCCTGTGTACATTAACAACTGTCTAAATTCCTTAACAAATTTGGTCCAACGACATTTAGAAGGAGTGGAAAAGAGTGGAACAAAGTTCGCAAACAATAGATTTTGAGATTCCATTATATTTGAAATCATGAGATCAAGCCGATTCCAATGATAGTAAACAGTCTAATAATCCAATAAGTATTTCTAGATTATAAGATTAAAAGTTTGCAATAGTTCTAGGGGGGGGGGGTAGTAAACAGTAAAGTAACTAAATGTAGTCCATATTAAGACCTTTAAAACGAAAAGATATATTACATAGATTCTCCTGAAATTGTATACGTCAATTGATAGAGGTATAAGTGAAAGGCTCTCCACAAATCATAACATTCCAATAAAGTGATCTTGTAAAATAAGCACTTTGAAAAATATTTTTTTTGCGACTAACAAGTAATTTTCCTGGAACGCATCATATATTTAATTCACTGCCATGATGAGACTGTAGCAAATAACCGTAGACATCCTGCACCGGTCATTCCCACTATGTATAACACAGAATGATTAACTAGCAGACGGAAAGGATTTATCCTGTGGCTGACTAATAACAAATTACTGCTTTTTATTCAGCTTGCGCGGTGGTTCAAATCTAATTACTGAGTCAATAGCCCAGTTAGACTGGCGACTATAGGGGAGTTGTAAGGTTAATAGCTCAGTTAGACTGGTGAATATAGGGGAGTTGTAAGGTTAATAGCTCAGTTAGACTGGTGACTATAGGGGAGTTGTAAGGTTAATAGCTCAGTTAGACTGGTGACTATAGGGGAGTTGTAAGGTTAATAGCTCAGTTAGACTGGTGAATATAGGGGAGTTGTAAGGTTAATAGCTCAGTTAGACTGGCTACTATAGGGGAGTTGTAAGGTTAATAGCTCAGTTAGACTGGTGAATATAGGGGAGTTGTAAGGTTAATAGCTCAGTTAGACTGGTGAATATAGGGGAGTTGTAAGGTTAATAGCTCAGTTAGACTGGCTACTATAGGGGAGTTGTAAGGTTAATAGCTCAGTTAGACTGGTGAATATAGGGGAGTTGTAAGGTTAATAGCTCAGTTAGACTGGTGAATATAGGGGAGTTGTAAGGTTAATAGCTCAGTTAGACTGGTGAATATAGGGGAGTTGTAAGGTTAATAGCTCAGTTAGACTGGTGAATATAGGGGAGTTGTAAGGTTAATAGCTCAGTTAGACTGGTGACTATAGGGGAGTTGTAAGGTTAATAGCTCAGTTAGACTGGTGACTATAGGGGAGTTGTAAGGTTAATAGCTCAGTTAGACTGGTGAATATAGGGGAGTTGTAAGGTTAATAGCTCAGTTAGACTGGCTACTATAGGGGAGTTGTAAGGTTAATAGCTCAGTTAGACTGGTGAATATAGGGGAGTTGTAAGGTTAATAGCTCAGTTAGACTGGTGAATATAGGGGAGTTGTAAGGTTAATAGCTCAGTTAGACTGGCTACTATAGGGGAGTTGTAAGGTTAATAGCTCAGTTAGACTGGTGAATATAGGGGAGTTGTAAGGTTAATAGCTCAGTTAGACTGGTGAATATAGGGGAGTTGTAAGGTTAATAGCTCAGTTAGACTGGTGAATATAGGGGAGTTGTAAGGTTAATAGCTCAGTTAGACTGGTGAATATAGGGGAGTTGTAAGGTTAATAGCTCAGTTGGACTGGTGACTATAGGGGAGTTGTAAGGTCAATAGCTCAGTTGGACTGGTGACTATAGGGGAGTTGTAAGGTTAATAGCTCAGTTAGACTGGTGACTATAGGGGAGTTGTAAGGTTAACAGCTCAGTTAGACTGGTGACTATAGGGGAGTTGTAAGGTCAATAGCTCAGTTAGACTGGTGAATATAGGGGAGTTGTAAGGTTAATAGCTCAGTTAGACTGGTGACTATAGGGGAGTTGTAAGGTTAACAGCTCAGTTAGACTGGTGACTATAGGGGAGTTGTAAGGTCAATAGCTCAGTTAGACTGGTGACTATAGGGGAGTTGTAAGGTTAATAGCTCAGTTAGACTGGTGAATATAGGGGAGTTGTAAGGTTAATAGCTCAGTTAGACTGGTGACTATAGGGGAGTTGTAAGGTTAATAGCTCAGTTAGACTGGCAACAATAGGGGAGTTGTAAGGTTAATAGCTCAGTTAGACTGGTGACTATAGTGGAGTTGTAAGGTCAATAGCACAGTTAGACTGGCAACAATAGGGGAGTTGTAAGGTTCATGGATGAGTTGTGGCCTGTGCAAAACTAGGTTTTGCTGAATATAAACACAAGCTTAGTTCCGACACCCATAACATAGGTCTGGATATCCATAGTATCCCGAACCCCATTTGGGTCACTTTTCTCGATTAATTTGATCTTAGACTCTCTGAACCTTTCACCAATTGAAATGGAATCATATCAAAAGTGAAATGTGTGAGTTTAAAAGAAAACTGAGAATCAGATGCGGAGATATTAATAAAATCAATAACAAAAATGACTTGAAAATGAGACAATTAATGTAAACAGGCTTTCTCCTCTGGGACTCGACTTTGGAAGTGTGAGACTTTACCCAGTTGACTACCAGGGACTAAAGGGCACATGCATATAAACACTGACATTAGTTGTCACATTTTATATTTACTTAAAACCCCCACTCTTCTCATGTGATTGAGGAGAACAAACGTATATCTTGCATCTGCTATCTATTTCTATCATAGGACGAGAAATATTGTTCTTGCAAAATGTCTGAGCAAAATAACATTCATCTGAAGGTAAACACTATGAATAGATTCTCAGATTTTAAGAAGTGCGAGCTATGGGAATGAAACGGCGTGAACTGAATCCATTCAGTGTTCAGATCTTTAGAAAATGTACAATTCACCTTCACCTTCACCAGTCCTACCCAATAAACCACATTTAAAACATAAATGAGCTTCAAAATGCATTTTACCGTAACAGAACTGATACTTTAAATCAATACAATACTAAATATACTCATATATAATATACCCGGTATTCATCATTTTTCTGCATAATTTAGAATTAGTTTCTACATATGTAGAGCTGCCAAGTGTACATTTTATAAAAGTTTAACCCTCATGGAGGTTTCAAACCTGATGTATTGAGCCGTGCACAAACAGCGAGGAAATCTGACGGATTAATCATGAAATGGAGAAGAAAATGGCAGTTAATTCCGCAAAGACTTCCCAGCCTTCACACCTTCCTCTGGGGATCATTATTCATCAATTACACAACTCATGATCGATTTAAAACAATTCATTTCATTGCACAAAGCAGGTTTTGCTCGATGAATAGAGACTTTTGATTTGTGAGAAAAAGGCTGCAAGATTTGAAACAACATTTGTTCTGAAATTGATTTGATTCATTTTTCTTTCCATGGATTGTGAATGGCTGAGGGAAAATTTGAGGCAAAAAGTGATGCATGAAAATAAATTTTGTGATATCATCATATTTGAAAAGATAAGATTGAGCCGACTCCAATGATTGTAGACATTAATAATAAATTATTATAGGCTACATATTTGAGGGTTTTTTTGAGCTGTTACACTAGATGATACAATATCAAGAATATTTTGAACACTGTTTTGCAATAAATTCTAGATCTAATAAACTTATTTAAAAAGTAACAAATATCTAGAAATGACAAACACTTTTCGCAACTACAAGACATGTTAGAGGTGCATCCCACTTTTAATAAATATTAAACCCCTGTGAGAGGAACTAGATCAATGTTAGACGCCATTTTCTAAGGGAATTTAACTGACAAATACCATTAAATTGACAAAAAGCCACTTTTCCCTGTTGACGTTCCAGGGAGAAATTGATGCATTCTCTACGCGACATGGCCAGCTTCTGTGGCTCTTGTGGGTCAGATCTTCACAAAATGTACAATTCATCTTCACCAATCCTCTCAAATAACCCACATTTAAGACAAAAATGAGCTTCAAAATGCAGTTTAACACAACAGAACTGATACTTTAAATCAATGCAATACCAAATACACTCAGATATACCCGGTATTCATCGTTTTTCAACCTAAATTAGCAAAATGTCGTAAATATTTGGAGCTGCCAATTGTACATTTTCTGAAAATCTTACCCATGTGGGCTGAATGACTCAAGTTATGCCCTGTGCGCTTGTCAGGTTTTTTCAAGCAAATCCATCACTCTGACTGACACTTGCCCGCCGCGGGACCAAATATAATTATCCCCGCACAGCTTCAGTATAATAGGGGGATTTACATTGCCGCCATTTTGAATCTTGATTTGCATGGAATTATGGGAGTGATGGTACAGTTTATAATCTATAGAAAACATCCCATGTTCAGCATGGGGTATTTATCAACCATGTAGTCATTTACTGTAGTGTTAGTTGCAAATAGAAAATAGAAAACCTAAAGGACATTTGGTGAGCAGACAGGGGAACAATCATATCGGATTTAATTGATTTAGACAACAAACTGAATGACAGAGAACTATTTTAAAAATGCACAATGATGATAAGTCAATTGCAAGAACTATAATCCTATATGTGATGTGTTTCAGGAAAATGAGTCATAAGTCGCAAAATTGATATTTTTCAAAGTGTTTTTTTCACCAGATCTCATTATTGGAATGTTCTAATTTTTGGTGGGTTGATCACTTATAGCTATATCAATTGATGTATTAAATTTCAGGACAATCTATGTAATATATCCTTTCGTTTTAAAGGTCCTCATATGGACTACATTTTAGTTACTTTACTGTTTATTGACCCCCAGAAATATTGGAAACTTTTTTTTTTTCAAAAACGAAAATATCAAACTTAAAATCAAGAAATACTTATTGGATTATTAGACTGTTTACTATCATTGGAATCGGCTTGATCTCATCTTTTCAAATATAATGATATCTCAAAATCTATTTTTTGTGACTTATGACTCATTTTTCTGAAACACATCACATATTCCAATAAAACTTTATGTAAGATCAAAATACTTGTAGGGAATGGATATCTCAGGAAGACCTGTATCCAATTTTGGAATGTTATTGTCTGTTCTGAATAAACAAAAAATGCGCTATATATATATCAATGCTCTATTCTCAATATCCATATGTTATGCATGTTTTCATAACACCAGTCCCCATCTTTCCCATCATGCATTTGGTTAGCATAGATCATTTATACAAGCTATGGTATTGGTAACAACATTCTTGCAAATTTCAATACAAATGTTGCAAAATATTTGTATGACAGATTTGATTAGAATGCATCCCAGGATGCATTGCACTGACATGCGCAGTGGCACATGCAACTCCCCTATTCTAGTTTTTTTTTGCTTGATTTGTTTTTAGCTCCGTCTGAAATGATTGAGTCAATTTTATCCACCGTAAAAACACACTTTATTCAGATCTTGCCCCCAGCAATAATGCCTTCATATGGTACCTGTGACATTTGAAGGGAGGGACTCATTTAACACGGCAGTTTTTGTATTTGTGATGTGTTTCAGGAAAATGAGTCATAAGTCGCAAAAATAATATTTTTCAAAGTGTTTATTTCACAGGATCACAGTATTGGAATGTTCTGATTCTTGGGGAGTTTGTCACTTGTAGTTATGTCAATCAATGTATCAAATTTCAGAACAATCTATATAATATATCCTTTCGTTTTAAAGGTCCTCATATGGACTACATTTAGTTACTTTACTGTTTATTGACCCCCAGACATATTTGAAACTTTTTTTTTCAAAAACGAAAATATCAAACTTAAAATGTAGAAATACTTATAAGATTATTAGACTGTTTACTATCATTAGAATCAGCAGTTTTTGTATTTTTTATTCAATCTTTCTATATGATTGCCAGCCACATCAGTATGTTTCACTGCTGTTCTGATTCGGCAGAAGTTTGAGATGACAGCTCAGTTATGGATATAGATATAATTGCCAATAAGTTCTAAGGTCCTTAATGCAGCGCTGAACATTAACATGGGCCATCAACTAAAGAAATATAATTTTTGTTACATTTGTGTAACTATTTAATTGCGCATAATTAAGGCCAGATAATGTTATATAATACATAGAGGGAATCTAGCTAGAGTCGAAGGGTTATGCATTGAGGTTCATCAGTAGACTGAGCGGTGGAGCGCAGTGATGCCCCGAGGTCTCCCGCCGCAACCAAGATGCATAACTCATTGACAGACCATACCTGTAGTAGATTTCATATCTATTACACCCCGTTAATAAAAAAATATATAAATAAATCAAAATCAAATAATTAATTTCAGTGTTCTGCCTTTTTCTATGCATTTTGCGAAAAATGAAGAAAAGGTATGGGCAACTCCTCACTGGGGTGTAATGATGTGCGAAATCACACATGGAGACTTACATAGAGAGAATGGGATGAGCCGGCAATGATCGAAAATTTATTGGACAAGATTTGTCCACATCAGCACGATGCCGTAGGCAGAGTGCTGATGTGGAAGAATCAAGTCCAATAAATTTTCGATTATTGCCGGCGAGTTTCATTCTATATTTATTATATGTGCATAAAATTTGATCATATGTCATCAGATATGACTGAAAAAATCTTAAAGAAGTCTCAGAGAGCCCCTGCTGCCCCGCTGACAGCCCCACTGACAGCCCCAGTTAGTATATTGAAGAATTAAAACGTTCATATCATGGCCATTTCTCAAGCTACATTAATACAATTTATATCATTCAAAAGAGAATGTAATGCTCTATCTAATGATAATTTGTTTGCATACTTCGCGGAGAACCAAAGCTCCGCGAAGCATAACAACAGAGCTATTTTTAGACAACTACATTTCATATAGGACGCGTCCTATATGAATATTTTTATAGCACCCCACTTATAGCATGTCTCATATAGAATGCGCGTATAATAGAGTAGTATATAAAAGTTGGGGTTGCTTGTGGCACTACAAATGTATGAATAGAGAGCTTTGTCCAGGGCATGGACACAGCCTCTGCTTATAGACAAGCCATATCGTTTATAATATAATGATCCACTGTAATTGAATAGTAGTTTGTTAGAGTGTACCATTCATCATTGACAGCCCAATGAAGGCTTAGTTAAACCTGCAGCTTATGTGTGGCTCAGGCATATTGTTTCACTGACAAGTAAGGCCTGATATCCTCAGTGTAACACCATATCACCCATGCCTCCAGCTTGTATTACACGCAAGCTATTACTGGAGCCTAATTATGTAATTACACAACCACCAGGGCCACCAATAGGGGAGTTGTATGTCTCAATGCACATGTCTACTGCAGTGCATGCTGGGATGGATTCAGTTAAAATCTGACATACAAATATGTAGCAACATTTTTATCGAACATTTTTATAAACACATTTTTATCGAAAATTGCAAGTGTGTTTTCACCAATATCATAGCTTTTATAAATGTTCTATGAAAACCAAACGCATGATGGGAAAGATGGATGGATGCTTGTATTATGGAAACATGTATGACACATGGATACTGACAATAGAGCATTGATTGATATTCCATGCTGAACATGACTTGTTTTTTTTAGATTTTAGACTTTACCATTAATTCGGTAATTTCATGCGAATCAAGATTCAAAATGGCGGCTTTGCACTCTCCATTATTCCATTGAAGACTGGAGGCTGCATTTATTCAGGCTAGGCATTGCTATCTGATATTGTTTGATATTGATAGAAGGGACCATAACTTAACAAAACATCGTTCTGATCCGTCTGGAATTTGACATATCAGCAAACAAACACATTAAAAACACATATAAAGTATTTGTATAAGCATGTTGTTATAGGGACAATAATCATAATGTCATACATACATGCTGGAAAGTTAATTTAGAGCAAAGAAACCCGTCCTGAAGCCCCAAAGGTGTGTAAACTGCCTCCCGTCCTTAAAGTCCATCCACCATACAATGACAAGGCTTGTTAGTCTGATTGTGGAGCTTTGTGCTCATCGTATTAACACTGCATTCTCAGTTTCATAACCACAAAACAAATGTTTATTCAAATTTATTCAAATTATGAGAAAAATGCTGTCGCTGAGTGATAATAGGTGAAGTGGCCATAGGAAGGGATTTGGGAGGGTTCTCCTAATTACAGATGAAGACATTTTAGAAGCCCTTTAGTAAATGTGATGTGTTTCAGGAAAATGAGTCATAAGTCGCAAAATTGATATTTTTCAAAGTGTTTTTTTCACAGGATCACATTATTGAAATCTGACAGTGCTATAACCAGTAAAAATCAGAAGATTTCAATAATGTGAGGACATACTCCATACAAATGCCTTTAAAATGCAAGGATATATTTAATACAATGTCCCATAATTTGTTACATGGATTTATATTTTAAAGGCATTTGTATGGAGTATGTTTAGTTATTTTACTGGTTATTACCCATCCAGAAACATTGCAAATTTTGTTTTTCAAAATAAAAAATATCAAACTTAAAATACAGCAATACTTATTAGGTCTCCTACTGTTTACTATCATTGGAATCAGCTTGATCTCCTCTTTTCAAATATATTGATATGTAAAAATCCATATTTTGCGACTTATGACTCATTTTCCTAAAACGGATCACAAATGAACTAAAGAACTAATCAACTGAAGAACATCTTCTTTAGAGAGGTTGGATGAGAACGGGAAAAAAGGGGAAAATGTTTAGATTTTAACTGACGTGAGAGTGCAGCTTTGACATTAATGTTGTAGTAATGTTATTCTCGTTTTTACGGTGTAGCCGACTGTGTCTTGTGTTTTTCTCTCAATCATTCTGCATGTGTTATTTCTCAAGAGCGTGATCCCAGGTTGTATATTCCCTTGCTGTATCCAGGAACTCTTGTGTATGCAAATTTCATTTGAAGAAAGTTTCATGTGAGTGAGTGAGTGAGTGAGATTGCTTCACGCCCTTAACAACACATCTAATATGGTTCTATCAAGGGCGGAAGAGCTGAGAGGGAGGCAGTTTATGAGCATACCCAGAAAATAGGGACAGAGCAGAAGGGAGAGAGGGACAGAGAAAAGAGACAGAAAGGCACTTAATGGTCTTACCCAGGACCATCTAGTTACATGTATATTCAAGTATGAAATCGCCAATGGAGTCATACTCATATTATTCAGATGTTTTGACCTGATGATGTTCTTCTTCTATGGATAATCTTTGAAAATATTTCTTTCATATTGAGCAAGATGAAGGCCAGAAAAAGCAACAACTCGAAATAAAGTTTCAAAAGATGGTTCAGATTTTAAGAAAATATACAATCCACTGTTCTACTGATTTACCAAATTCTGCTAAATTAGAGTGAAACACGGGTAATACTAGGTGTATCTGAGTATATTGTCTATTTTATTCATTCAGTAAATATATCTGGTTATGTTGAACTGCATTTTGAACTAGATTTCTTCTTAAATTGTGTTTATTTGAGACGATCGTTGAAGG
The DNA here is from genome assembly GCA_942159475.1 of Sthenelais limicola. NCBI lineage: Eukaryota > Metazoa > Annelida > Polychaeta > Phyllodocida > Sigalionidae > Sthenelais > Sthenelais limicola. The sequence goes on from OW804099.1 coordinate 111,796,994, forward strand.
CCAATTGTGCAATTTCTGGAAATCTGAGCCACAAAGCCCTTGGTGCATATCTTGCACACTCCTCCGTGCAATAACATACTGTAATAGGGGATTTGCAAGTTTCAATGCACATGTCTATTACAGTGCATTCGGGGATGGATTCAGCTTCAATTCAATTCAATTCAGAGATTCTTTTATTTGCTGATAGTATTGCAAAACAGGTAGTTCAATGTCTGGTCACAGGGACAGGCCCCTGAGACCAGTTCTTCCAGAGAGTGCCTCTTGAACTTGACGTACAGACATTTAACAACATTTTCTGTGAAAAATGGAAGGATCTTTTATAATAGCTTGTGTAAATGATCTATAAACTAATAAATGCATGATGGGAAAGATGGCCATGGAAACATGTAAAACACATGCATATTTACATTGAAACACCGATAAATATCTCTTGCTGAACATTGCATGTTTTCAATTGATTTTACACTCTACCATTAGTCCCATAATTTCATGCGAATCAAGATTCAAAATGGCGGCTATGCAAATCCCCTGTTAAGAGCAGAATAGTGGCCCCACTTCCAGCTGTGCATCGCCTAGTGTTGCTGTGTCAATAATTAGGGAGGCTGTACATTGGTGGGGGATTCATAATCAGTTGTATTGTATCTCTGGCCGCTAGATAGGTAAGAATTTCAGAAAATGTACAATTGCCAGCTCTACACATTTAGAAAATACTGCTAAATTAGGCTGAAGAATGACGAATACCGGGTGTATCTGAGTGTATTTAGTATCGCATTGATTTAGAGTATCACATCTGTTATATCAAACTACATTTTAAAGCTCATTCGTGTTTTAAATGTGAATTAGTGGAGAATATTGGTGAAGGTGAATTGTACATTTTCTGAAAATCTGACCCAATGATCTACAGCACTAGACACAACTTCCCTCATCTAAAACTAATACCGGCTTTGTACACATACCAGCAGGGCAATATATGGCTCAGATTTACAAAAAATGTACATTTCAACTTTGCCATTCTTCTCAAATAATCAAAACTTTAGACGAAAATAAACTTCAAAATACAGTTCAACCTAACCAAACACATTACAAGAATCAATGTAATGCCAAATATACTCGAATTTACCTAGTATTGACCAAATTGCAGCCTATTTTAGCATAATTTACTAAAAGTGTACAGCTGTCAATTGTACATTTTCTGAAAATCTGACCAATAAAGTAAACAATGGAGGTTGATTACGTATATATTACCCATATAGTGAACAATCATAGCTAGTTCTTTGTATTGCCTCTATAGTAAATAATGATGGCTAATTACTTATACAGCACCACGACTGGTGTTCTCTGTGTTGTTCTGCACATCCTGCACATAATATGATAGATTTAAAAACACAATAGGCAACAATTAGGTAGTGTTTGTGCATTTTCTTTCGACAAAATAGAGAACTTTCAACTTCCCTGGTTTCAGCGAGAGTTCGCAACAACACTGATTACAATTTTATAAGCAAAACTAACCAATTGTGTTTTAGGAAAATGAGTCATATGTCGCAAAAAAAAAGATTTTAAGATTCCATTATATTTGAAAAGATGGGATCAAGCCGATTCAAATGATAGTAAACAGTCTAATAATGTAATAAGTATTTCTAGATTTTAAGTTTGATATTTTCGTTTTTGAAAAAAAAGTTTCCAATATTTCTGGGGGTTAATAACAGTAAAGTAACTAAATGTAGTCCATATCAGGACCTTTAAAACGAAAGGATATATTACATAGAGTGTCCTGAAATTTGATTTATCGATTGGTAAAGCCATAAGTGATGAACTCTCCACAAATTGGAACATTCCAATAATGTCATCCTGTGAAAAAACACTTTGAAAAATATCAATTGGCTCTATGGCATCCTAGTACAAGGCTAGGTATAGTCTGAACATTTGCTATTGTCCCAGCTTGGGTTGAGTGTACTGTTTAATCTGGAGGAGATAATGAGCCAGGTATACTGTATAAATAAACTGAAGCAAGTCTATGGATTGAATAATTTCTTTTGCCTTGCTGAGCAGAACAACCAATATTGCTTCCTTGTGACTTCTTAATTTATTTTAATTTAAATACTTTGATGATTTCACCGTTTTGAGACCATTGTATTTGCAATAGCAACATTTATTTAATCGAGAGCAGAAGAACGCTTAATGTGTTAGCGATGTGTTTCTCTTCTGCCAATTATCAGTGTATATGTGAAAATGAAAACGTTTAAAAACAAATAATTTAATGCTTCAATTACATGGTGATTTTCCGCTGTTTGACTATGATGATATATTGTTCTGAGAATTATCAACAGAAATGTTGTTTTACTATTTTGTCACCCACTAAATGGATACACAATCTGTTCCGTCCTCAGAACTCTCCAAATATTGATTTTGCTCTTAATATTTCCTAAGAATCGATTATCATGAGTGGAATAGAAACAGTGCAAATACTTTATAATTTAATAAAGGATAATCTTTGACCTTTGAGTTGCTACTCCGAGTGACTGCTTTTGATGGTTGAAAGCCACTTCTAACCATTCCAACAATTCCTTCCTTATGATGAACTATAGAAACCAGAGGACATTTTAAATTTGCAATCTCTCTTAATTCAAGATAAAATTTCTAGAAAGTGTAATAACAGTAAACCAGCCTTAACAGTTTCTAATGTAGGGATACAAATTGTTTCAAAAAAAAATACATGTTCAAGAATTGTAATTCATTGAGATGAATATGAATAAAAGTTAACTAATACATTGGTTGAAGGATCGTGAATATTGCATAAATATTGTACCAACAAGTGCAATATTCTAAGCTTTCAATCATGAAATAGAAACAAATCGAGCTATAAATTTGAATTTTACCGGTCATCTCAGTAAAAAAAAAGAGATTGGTTGCAAACACAAACCATGTAAATCACTAGTGGAATATGCACTATGCCTAAATCACTCTAAATATGTTGTTCTCAGAGCAATGCGTGTATAATAATATGGCATAACTCATAACATTCTAAATTCATTGATTTCACCACTTGTACACACGTACACACTGTTCTCAATCAATGCATACTAATTTCATGACTTATTAACGTGTATATGCGGGTCAGATTTTCAGAAAATGTACAATTTACCTTCGCCAATCTTCTCAAATAACCCAAATTTTAAACGAAAATAAAGTTCAAAATGAATTTTCAACCCAACCAAACTGATTGCTCGAATCAATGCAATGCCAAAAATACTCAAATTTACCCACTATTGACCAAATTGCAGCCTAATTTAACATAATTTTCTAAATATGTAGAGCTGCCAAATGTACATTTTCGTAAAATCTGACACATGAATGTTAAAGATAGCCTTTACGAGAATACTCGTTGTTTTTCTCCACCACAATATGGTAGAGATGAGGCTATTGAATGTAACATTCCATTAAGGCTAAAAACTGTGTCTTATTCGCTGTAAGGAAGCGGGGAAGAAGTCTTTCCTATCTCTGTTTTTACAAGCGGATGTTTTTGTATGGAAGCTATGTTTCCATCCGGCAGGACAGCTGTAGAACTCAGACTACAACTTGATAACTGCCTGTTAATGGCGTTTGTTCCGGGGACTACAGGATTAATGATCCACATTGAGGGGCTGCTGGTGCACTTCAGTGTATTATTTCATACATATGTGAATTCAGGGGTGCTAATTATGTGCTATTTTAGCCGAATATCCACAAGATTGATGGAAACCAAGGTAAAATACTATTAAAATTGAGTTCTCCTTTTGATTTAGTATGTAATAAATACCTCATGGACTAAGACGGACACCGGGTTGGAGAATAAAAGTTTATTTATAATATTTATTAAATATGATGAATGAATTGGTAAGTACATGGATGATAAATAAACTTTGATGTATAATAAGAAGATAAGAGATCAATATATTTGTTTGATTGATCATTGATAAAAGTGATAAGACAATTGTAAATTGATGATTAAGTTAAGAGGTAATCAGCGATAAACATGGCAGCGTGATTGACAATGGCAATTGATGTTTGAAGCAGATGTGTAGTTTTAAGCTGCTTGGAGGAGGTGCCACTCGATGGAGTTGAGGACACCTGAAAGTATATAAATTGAAAGTTAAGAAAAAGGAATGTGGTGGGTGAAAGAATGAGGGTTAGTGAATGGATGAATGCGTTTATATAGGATTAGTAGGCCCGGTGATCGAAGACCATGCAGCCCCATTGGCTAATTATAACCAATGCGAATCAAATATAGCACTCTAGTAATCAATTGAGACGTCTCAATTGATTATAAACCTGCATCGCGCCATTATGTATAAAATCACAAGGGGATGCTAATTGATCATATGGGCCAGATTTTCAGAAAATGCACAATTGGCAGCTTGTTTAGGAAATTCTCCCAAAGTAGGCTTAAACATGATGAATACAGGGTATATCTGAGTATATTTGGTATCGCATTGATCAGTTCTGTTATGTTAAACTGCACTTTGAAGCTCATTTTTGTTATAAATGTGGGTAAATGGAGAGGATTGGTGAAGGCCAATTGTACATTTTGTGAAAATCTGACCCATATGCAAACAGTGCACCAGGAAGCCCAGAATAAAGGTGATTAATCCATGTAGACTATTCATGAATGTGTTCAATGCATCAGCCTTTTATTCTCAGCTATTACGAGAAACATAACCTCATCAATTTACACACCTTCAGTTTTAGAACTATGAATCATCTGCAACTGTTATACTGTAAATAGATAGATTTGTAGTTCTAGAGCATTGGTGCATCGCTTAGATGGAGTATGAATGAACAAAATGTGAGGCAGCTGTGGGAAATTAAATGTTTATTTAATTTTTGTTCATATAAAATTGTATTAAAATAAATGTTTGGTATTTTAAATAAATATAATTGATATAAAATTGGTGAAATTGATGAAGAATAAAAATGATGAATGAATAATTGAGTTGATAAAATAAATAATTAGTGTGGAGGAGTTAGTAGTGATATAGAAAAAGGTGTGGGTGGGTGGGATTTAATAGGTGCGATCAAAGCGGTGGCTCGAAGTGAAGTGAAGGGTTGAGGTGCGGGGAATGGGGAGTGCGAGAGGGCGGCACCAGGTGGGGTTAGTGTATGTGAGTAGGGATTGGCTAGCCCCAATGCACACGCATCGCTAATAGCAATGCTGTACACATGTAGTAATAATGGCTTAATTAAATATATATTTATTTGATTTGAGAACATTTCTATGTTGCCATTAGAGGGTACATCTTTTTGATTGCTCAATGTTTTCATCTTCATTTTGTAACATGGAAAACAGTACAGAAGCCACACGCTGCTTACCATGTAAATATCTCATAACTCATATGTGAATGATGTTTAAGTATTACAGGATCTACCAAATTTCATTGTTTGTTTGTTACTGTTTTGATTGATGAATAGGTGAATCAACCCAGACATATCTAGTAATTATTTATCTTTGTTTTTCAAGGCATGACGTAAAAGGAATTACCGTGCATACACCCAACCCCTTTTAGTATAGGTGAGTGCCCTCGTTTTAACATTAGCGGGTAGTATTAATTATGCATGAATATGCATAATTGGGCGGAATCGGTATTAACGGTGCTGCAGGCCATGGTATACAGATATAGTACAGAAAAATGTGATGTGTTTCGGGAAAATGATTCACAAGTCGCAAAATTGATATTTTTCAAAGTGTGTTTGTCACAAGCTCACATTATTAGAATGTTCTGAATTTTGGAGAGTTCATCACTTATAGTTATATCAATCGATGTCTTAAATCTCAGGACAATCTATCTAATATATCCTGTCGTTTTAAAGGTCCTCATGCGGACTACATTTAGTTACTTTACTGTGTAGTGACACCCAGAAATATTGTAAACTTTTTTTCATCAAAAACGAAAATATCAAATTTAAAATATAGAAATGCTTATAAGGTCTCCTAGTGTTTACTATCGTTGGAATCGGCTTGATCTCCTCTTTTCAAATATGGTGATATCTCAAAATCCATATTTTGCGACCTATGACTTATTTTCCTAAAACGGATCACATATGCATAATTGGACCGGATCGGTATTAACGGTGCTGCAGGCAATGGTATACAGATATATGGCATGTGTTTCAGGAAAATGAGTCATAAGTCGCAAAAAATGGATTTTGAGATATCATCATAATTGAATGGATGAGATCAAGCCGATTCTAATGGTAGTAAACATCAAGGACATCTAAGTAGTGTTTCTATATCATAAGTTTGATATCTTTATTTTTGAAAAAAAGTTATTGATACTTTTGGGGGGTTAATTATTAATAAATTACCTCAACATACTCTATAAGATGACCTTGGAAATGCATAGATATATTTAATATATTGCCTTGAAATTTCGTACATGTATTAATATTACTGGCAGCATTAGATAGCAGACAGATTAGAATATTCCAACAAAGATATCATTGAATAAAACACTTTGAAAAATAGCATTTTTGCGACTTATGACTCATTTTCCTGAAACACATCACTTATGGTATGTGGTACAGAAAGATTTGATCTGTTCTGGTTCTAGTTTATCTAGCTCTAGTGCTATGATAGAGCAATTATACTAACACAATGTGCTTTTACAATACAATGCAATGGGTGTTGGGTGATGGTTTTGTTTTAGTTGTGAAGTTTCTGACCACTCTCATTATTGCTCAGGAGCATCTTTTTTCTCAGCCAATTCTACTCCGAACTCCTGTAAATGTCAGATTTTTAGAAAATGTACAATTGGCAGCTGTACACATTTAGGCTGCAATATGATCAATACTGTGTAAATACGAGTATATATTTGGCATTGCATTGATTCAAGCAATCTGTTTGGTTACGTTGAACTGTATTTCGAGTCATTTCTGTCTTAACTATGCGATATTTGATTGGATTAGTAAAGACACATTGTACGTTTTCTGGCGTTCTCATCCATATATGTAAGCTTGATGCAAAGACAAAAGAATAAAGTCAATCCATTAAATCACAACTTGAGTGAATTTGGTGAGATGTGTTTATCATACTAACTAAGCAGGCTGCAATAACTCATAGCGACAGAGGCAGGCTCTAATTCACAAGGTCAAATAGAAGCAGACATGGTTGCCTTACATTAGCTGTATATTGTCCTGTAACAAGCGGTAACCAGCGGTAACATGCGGTAACCAGCGGTAACCAGCGGTAACATGCGGTAACATGCGGTAACATGCGGTAACCAGCGGTAACATGCGGTAACATGCGGTAACCAGCGGTAACCAGCGGTAACAAGCGGTAACATGCGGTAACATGCGGTAACATGCGGTAACATGCGGTAACATGCGGTAACATGCGGTAACATGCGGTAACATGCGGTAACATGCGGTAACAAGCGGTAACCAGCGGTAACATGCGGTAACATGCGGTAACCAGCGGTAACATGCGGTAACATGCGGTAACATGCGGTAACAAGCGGTAACATGCGGTAACAAGCGGTAACAAGCGGTAACAAGCGGTAACCAGCGGTAACCAGCGGTAACCAGCGGTAACCAGCGGTAACATGCGGTAACATGCGGTAACATGCGGTAACAAGCGGTAACAAGCGGTAACCAGCGGTAACCAGCGGTAACCAGCGGTAACCAGCGGTAACAAGCGGTAACATGCGGTAACAAGCGGTAACATGCGGTAACAAGCGGTAACCAGCGGTAACATGCGGTAACCAGCGGTAACCAGCGGTAACCAGCGGTAACCAGCGGTAACATGCGGTAACCAGCGGTAACATGCGGTAACAAGCGGTAACATGCGGTAACAAGCGGTAACATGCGGTAACATGCGGTAACAAGCGGTAACAAGCGGTAACCAGCGGTAACCAGCGGTAACATGCGGTAACCAGCGGTAACATGCGGTAACCAGCGGTAACATGCGGTAACATGCGGTAACATGTGGTAACAAGCGGTAACATGCGGTAACATGCGGTAACATGCGGTAACAAGCGGTAACATGCGGTAACAAGCGGTAACAAGCGGTAACAAGCGGTAACACGCGGTAACAAGCGGTAACCAGCGGTAACCAGCGGTAACAAGCGGTAACATGCGGTAACAAGCGGTAACATGCGGTAACAAGCGGTAACCAGCGGTAACCAGCGGTAACATGCGGTAACAAGCGGTAACCAGCGGTAACCAGCGGTAACATGCGGTAACATGCGGTAACATGCGGTAACATGCGGTAACAAGCGGTAACATGCGGTAACAAGCGGTAACCAGCGGTAACATGCGGTAACATGCGGTAACATGCGGTAACATGCGGTAACATGCGGTAACATGCGGTAACAAGCGGTAACATGCGGTAACAAGCGGTAACATGCGGTAACATGCGGTAGGTAACGGCTTGGTCACTACAGATGCAACCTTACATGTGTAACCCAGTCTTCTCTGTGCAATCTATGCTGAACGCATTATACATGTAGCAGGGTCAGATTTTCAGAAAAAGTACAATTGGCAGATGTACACATTTAGTGAATTCTGCAAAATTAGGCTCAACAATGGTAAAAACTAGATACATCTGAGTATATTTGGCATTGAGTTGGTCCAAAGGAGGTGTTTGGTTACGTTGAATTGTGTTTTAAGTTCCGTTTTTCTATTAAATTTGGAATGTTTGGGAGGTTTCTGAATGTGGGTTTTCTGGAAGTTTTACCCACCATCGCTGTCATGTATTCTACAGCTGGGTGAACTCGCCACAAATTGTACAATTGACCTTCACCAATCCTCTCAAACAACCCAAATTTTAGACAAAAATCAGGTTCAAAATTCAACATGACCAGACAGATTGTTTCAATCAAGGCAATACTAAATATACTCAGATATACCTAGTGTTGATGATTTTTTCGGTTTAATTTAGCAGAATTTACTAAATGTATTCATCTGCCAATTGTACATTTTCTGAAAATCTGATCCAGCTGGTCCCGGTCTAATCTGCCCCTGATAGTCATTACCGCACACAACAATTAAAACCATACAACCACACGGTATGGTTCAATAATACACCTGAATGTCATGTATTCCATATGCCCCCACTGCTAGAGATGAGGGTCGGATTTTCAAGTACAACTCAACTTATAAGACAACATATGTATGGGTCAGATTTTCACAAAATGTACAATTCACCTTCACCAATCTTCTGAAATAACCCAAATTTCAGATGAACATGAAGTTCAAAATGCAGTTCAACCTAGCCAAACAGATTGGCCGAATCAATGCAATGCCATTATATACTCAAATTGACCTAGTATTGACCAAATTGCTGCCTAATTTAGCAAAATGTGTACTAAATGTGTACAGCTGCCAATCGTTCACATTTTCGGAAAATCTGACCCATATTATTCTTGGGCTTGATGGTATAAGGGAAAAACTAGATTAACTTCATAATCCTCGTGGCCAAATCCTATATTCAAAGGCAAATGCAGTTCTTGGTAATAATATACTGATAGACATCTTCCTTGGAGAGTTTGAAAAGAGATTATGCGTGATGAGTGTTGCGTCTCAAAGTAGATATTTGTACCGATGACGAAATTGGTACAGTCTTTTCCACTTTGGTACAAGCTATTTCACATACTACAAATTCTTTTTCAACTCCCCACTTCCTATTTCCCAGCAGATATTTTAGCAGACTTTTTCCCTGAGATATCCACCACACAAAAGTATATCCCTGCACCTTTTTCCTATTTCACCTCTGGTACACTACTTTTATCTCTGTACCAAAGGAGACATCCTATGGTGACTCCTATTTCACCTCTGGTACACTCCTTTTGTCTCTGTACCAAAGGGGACATGTAATACATGACCACTGTGTGTTGCTCCTAGCTGCATGCATCCCACCCTCCCTCACTCACTCACCCTCCCTCTCCCTCTCTCCCTCCCTCTCCCTCTCACCCACTCCCGCTCTCCCTCCCACTCCCTCCCACTCCCTCTCAACCCCATATTGTTTCATTGGACATGTATGTTGGCATAGGAATACATCATGGTACTTTTGGGTGAAAAGAACTGAGAAAAGGATATTCCAAAAGGAAAAGTCTTGGCTTTTTCCTATTTCACATAGATATCCTTTCCGATTGGGGACAAATGAGAATAGCAATGAGAATAGCAGCTAAACACAACCCTACCATAGGAACAGATTTTGAGGGCTGCTGGAAAACATGTTAAAAACTATAAAGGTTGTAGACATTTTGGTCTAAAGTGTTAATAATGTCGCTTTAAAAGTGGGATTTTGTTTCAGTTCATAAGATAAGAACAGCTTAAACCTTATGTTGTCCTTGTCAAAAATTGTATTCTAGGGAAGTGACTATGTTTGTTTTAATGTTACCACAAGATTCAATGGAGAAAAACGGTTACCACAGTTACCATTGTCATGACGATGTGTGTCTAGAATTGTAAATGCCATCTGGCAGGAACAGAGAATAAAGAATTTGCAAAAACAAGAACAACACCTGCACCCGTAAATTAGATATACCTTCAGCTTTGGCTCCCGATTGTCTTCCAATGTAACCTAGTATTTGATTTCCAATCCTGGTTGATGATATTTCAAAAAGTTAAAGCAGGACCTAGAACGAAATCAGAGGATTTATCGGGAGACCAAAATCGGGGGGCAATCGGGAGCCAAATCGGCTGAGTGTGTACACGGCTTTACTCTCAGTGTTTTAAGGCTGATGGTGTGCTAAAGGTTCGAAACATGAGAACATCAAACGTTCTCTTGGAAAGAACCTTTGACATGCACAACGTTTAAATACAGTATATTAGATATACCTATGCTTTTTGAAGATCATCCTATAGAGTACATCTACTTCAATTTTAGTTTTCCAGCCCAAAATATGTTTTTTTCAGAGATAGAAATATCTAAGTTAAAATATAGAAATACGTAATATATGTTCATAATGTTTAACACCCTTGGAATCGCCTTGATCTCATCTTTTCAAATATGGTGATATCTCAAAATCCACTTCTTGCGACTTGTGACTCATTTCGCTTAAGAACATATCACATATTTTATTTTTTCTATTTTTTCATTTCGGGCCAATCAACACATTTGAATAATCATTACAAAAAAACGCACTATCCCTCCGGGAAGTTTTAATGCGGTGCCAATTTTTCAATATATTAATATAATGACTCACACACTTCACATCTATTTCGATAACAAAAACTACTACTTGTAGAATCAGCTACAGAAAGAACAATGAAGTAATAATTACTACTAAAATTCAGTCATTTTACCACTAAATTTTCACAATGTTCCAGTAACATAGGTCATATCAATCAGAATATTACTGAGTGCGTGATATCATTCGCTCCTACTCCACCGTGATATGCTCATGTTATAATTGTTTAATCGGCCTGGGGTAACATTTACTGCAGCTGCAGGTTCACGCGGTAATTAAACCTCTCACATGAGCTGGGTCTAATCGCCTGAACATGTACAATTGGCCTTCACCAATCATCTCTAATAACCCAAATCTACGACAAACACAGGTTTCAAATACACTCTAACAGAACCTAACCGATTGTTTGAATCAAGCCAATACTAAATATACTCGAATATACTTAGAATTGAACATTTGTCAGTGTAATTTAACAGAATTTAGTTAATGTGTAGATCTGATGATTGTACATTTACTGACGATCTGGCCCAGTTATGGATCGGGCCATACGTCACTCTTACACACGTGTAGATACAGCCGGCCCTGCTCCCATGCACAGTCAACATACCGCCCGGCCTAACTATGTGCAGTGCAACAACATAGAGGCGCAGATTTTCAGAACATACACAATTTACAATTGTGACTCATTTTCCATAAACAAATCACAAATTGTCCTTATATTTGCTGTGTTGATGTTAGTATCACCATATCTCTACATCAAGTGAGCATGAAATAGATTATTTTAAGAGATTATCAATTGGGTCAGATTTTCAGAAACTGTACACTTGGCTGCTCTACCTACTTAGGAAATTCGGCTAAATTAGGCTGAAACATGATGAACACCGGGTATATCTGAGCATATTTAGTATCGCATTGATTTAAAGTATCAGTTCTGTTATGTTAAACTGTATTTTGAAGCTTATTTTTGTCTTAAATGATGGTTAATTGAGAGGCTTGGTGGAGGCGAATTGTACATTTTCTGACACTTTGGCCGATGTATCATTCATGGTAAGAACATTATCACTGGTGCTCAATGCTTTATAATTAGATGTTAGTTGCCAAGGATACACATAAGTGCCCCCTTCACAACCAGAGCCTCTGGCGGCCACAATGTAAATAACAGGCTTGTTGGCCTCTGTGATTTCAACCGCCATTTTTAATATTGACTCGCATGAAATGGGACTAATGGTGTAGTCTGGAATGTACCAGACATCAAGCTATGTTCAGCAACCATCTCACACACACATCAAAATAACATAAACCCCATGTACAGTTAAGCTTCTAGAGCCCTATTCTCTGAAAACTGAGCAATTTGTGGTGAAGTGAAAAATAATTTATATACATTGGTTCGCTCAGAGCAGTAGGGAGTATGTAGATCGGTACCACTGCTGTGGCGATGAAGCCTGGACTGAAAATGTACCATTAGATACAGGGTATATCTGAGTATATTTGGTATCACATTAATTTAAAGAAGAAGCCATTGGCGTGTTGCGGAGGCTTGATTGCCCTACACACACCCCAGGGTAGACTTTACACTCCCCTTACGGTTCCCCAGTAATGTGCACATATAACATCGGTCGGCCAAGGATTGTGTCAGTGGCGTAAAGATGCCGACTTGTGCCTAACCTCCAGGTAGTCAAGGGTTACCTGGGACATTTGAACAATGCGTAAACCAGATCGATCAGCGACTTTGGAGACGCAACATTCCAAAACAGTGAGAACATTTTGTTTCCGTTATCTTTTGGATGTGACGTCCAGTGAGCAATGAATCAATTGTAGTGTCTGTTTGTTCAGACACCCAAGGCCTAGTTGTACTTCAGGGGTCCTGATGCCTAAATCCACAAACTGACCTAGCCATTTCTTATGTCTTAAATGACATAGACCCTTTCTTAGCGGGACAAATTGACATGCGATTCTGGGGACAAGGGACAAATGCTCATACTTAGCGTGACAAATCGACATTATAAGGGGGAAAATTGACAAACTGACATAGCCATGTCTTATGATTGACAAATGACATAGACCCTTTCTTAGAGTGACAACTTGACATGGAATTCTGGGGACAAGGGACAAATGTTCATACTTAGCGCGACAAGTTGGCACAGGACCCCCCCCACCAGGAGCCCAGACTGTCAAACACAGGAGACAAGCAGTTTTAAATGCTGCCATTTTATTATGGAGACGTCTCGGGAAGGAGGAGGAGGATATGAGTCAGATTTCAATAAAATGTAAAATTCACCCTCCCCAATCCTCTCAAATAATCCAAATCTAAGAAAGAATTACGTTCAAAACGTAGTTTAACACAAAGAAAGTGATATTTGTAGTCAACACAACGCCAAAGATGCCTGGATGTGCATAGCATTTAAAATATTCCAGTCTAATTTATCAGATGTTGCCAAATTCGAACTGCTGGGAAAGGCCTTGTTGATCGTGACAGGAATAACACCTGAATATAAATAATCCAATAGTACTTACTATGTAGGCCCATGAGATTATTGACACAACAGACAGTGATGTGTTTCAGGAAAATGAGTCATAAGTCGCAAAATTGATATTTTTTAAAGTGTTTTTTTCACAAGATCACATCATTGGAATGTTCTAATCTTTTAGGGGTTGATAACTCATGGGGACATCAATCGATGGATCAAATGTCAGGACAATCCATTTAATATAACCTTGCGTTTTAAAGGTCCTCATATGGAGTATATTTGGTTACTTTAGTGTTCATTGACCCCCAGAAATATTGGAAGTTTTTTTTTTCCAAAACGAAAATACCAAACTTTAAATCTAGAAATACTTATTTGATTATTAGACTGTTTACTATCATTGGAATCAGCTTGATCTCATCTTTTCAAATATAATGCTATCTCAAAATCTATTTTTTGCGACTTATGACCCATTTTCCTGAAACACATCACAAATATATTCAAGATTTGGGCAAACACAACTTACATTTGGAATGACAACAATTGTAATGATTAACTTTCTGCCATAACAGCATCATTGTACAATATCAGATGGAACCAACACAAATATCATAATTGTACATTTTCTGGAAATCTGGCCCATATGTAAACTTAAGTATTATAGTACTTAAGTATTCGCTTTTGGATTAAGAGAAAAGAATAGTGATGCTAGTAAGAAATGCCTTTTTGAGACCATTTAGAGACTATTGTGAGGAAAATGAGGGATAGCAATAAATAACAATAGTTCTAACTGTAAATTGGATTTAAAATTAAATATGTATAAGTACGTGCAGAAGGAATCTTCATTAAAAAAATAAATAGAACAGAGAGGAGGTTTCTAAACGAGAATTGCGGTAAGATACATGAATGTTCAACTTCTACAAACGACTATTGTATGTAATCTAATATTGTTATATGAAAAAATATGTCATTGTGAAATGTAATCTCATCTCGTGGGGAGGACCATCATTGTGTCGCTAACAATAGTGCCGTCGTTGCTAGGCAACTGATGCAATATTCACGGTACTTGAACCAAGTCTGTATAAATGTCTAAAGAGAAATAAAACTTCGTATATAATTATGTGATGTGTTCCAGGAAAATATGTCAAGAGTCGCAAAATTGATATTTTACAATATTTCTTTATTTAAAAGTTCTGATTTCTATAGGGTTTCGCACCTATAGTCATATGAATCCATGTGACTAATTTCAAGACATTGTAATAAATATAACTCTGCGTTTTGAAGGCTTTCGTTTGGAGTATATTTAGTTACTTTACTGGTAATTATCCATCCTGAAAAACTAAAAACTCTTTCTTTTAAAAAATGAAAATATCAAATTTAGAATATAGAAACTCTTAATAGGTGTCCTAGTGTTTACTACCATTGGAATCACATTGATCTCCCCTTTTCAGATATAATGATATCTCAAAATCCATATTTTCCGACTTATAACTCATTCTACTAAAAACGAATCCAATATATGGGACAGATGTTCAGAAAATGTACAATTGGAAGCTATACACATTTAGTAAATTCTGCTAAATTTGGTCAATACTAGGTAAATCTGAGAATATTTGGCATTGCATTGATTCTAGCAATCCGTTTGGTTATGTTGAACTGTATTTTGTAATTTATTTACGGCTGAAATTTGGGTTATTTGAGATGATTTGCGAAGATGAATTGTACATTTTCTGAAAATCTGACCCATATATGTTATACAGTTAGAGATGGTTTGAATAAGTGCCTTTAGCAGGCCACAGCTCCACGTTACTGTCTATAGCACCCGCACAAGCAGTTAGAAGCCCCCAGTCTTAGTGTATAGAACAACCGCCTGGGGGGCCGTGCTGTTGACATTTCCATGTGCCCTCTCTCTTCCTGCCTCTTTTACACCTCCTGAATGCCACCTAGCGGGAGAGGCTGAAACTCTAATACCTATATCTACACATATATGTGTGATGTGATCCAGGAAAATGAGTCACAAGTAATGTTTTTTCAAAATGTTTTATTCACAAGATATCTTTTATGGAATGTTTTCATTTTTGGGGTGCTTAACACTGCACGTAGCATGAATACATTACCCAAATATCAAGACAGTGTAACAAATATATCCATGCATTTCTATGGTCATGTTATAGAGTACATTTAGCTATAACACTACTAAATGTTCGCCAAAGAAATATTGCACATTTCTCTTTCAAAAACAAAAATATCAAACTTTAATTTAGATTACAATAGAAGTTTGGATCTTATTACTGAATTGTGTTGTGTCATGTATCACACATACATGGATCTTGAGAGGCCTTCATATGTTGAAGTATGAGAGTAGGATGTAGGGTATATGTGTTGTGTTACGGAAGAATGAGCCACAAGTCGAGAAAAAAGGATTTTAAGATATCATTACATGTAAAATAATGAGATAAATATAGTAAACATTGGGGCGTCCAATATGGTCTTGTATATTGGTGTACGCATAAAGGACTTCAAAACACAAGGATATATTTGGCAAAATATTCCAAAATTCTTTACATGGATTTATATGACTATCAGTACTAAACCCTCTAAGAATCAGAACATTTCAATTAAGAAATCATGTGAAGAAAACGCTTTGAAAATATCAGTTTTGCGACTTGTGACTAATTTTCCAGGAACACATCACATTTACCTTTAAAAGCCCCCCTGCACCTTGATCCTATACTAAGGAGCATCATATCACCTCAACCCCTTGCCCTCTGACACCCACCAGCCCTGTAGTCAGGATCAAAGATTCATTCCTTTCATCTTGACAATTCCCCCGGCACCAGGAAATTACTTCTTACTCCTATCAATATCACTGAGCGGACGCAAGCCTCTTATGAGAGATGGGCTGTTAGAGTTTCAGAAAATGCACAATTTACATTTCTACAGATCTATCAAATTCTGCTCAATTTTTGTTGCCCACTAATAGCGGAACTCCACTATAGGTAAAAAACGGCGCCAACAGGCAAAAAACGGCTGCGACGAATTTTTTGTGACGAAATATCTAATCAAGTTAGATATTTTGCAATTGTTGGCAACAAATAAATGTGTTGCCAACAACCTATTTTACCCCCTCATCCACTAGAATTTTTAGTCATATCGAGTTTTCTGAATTTTTAGAAATGTCGGCGACAAATTTTGCCTGTTGGCGCTGTTTTTTACCTATAGTGGAGTTCCACTATAACATCAGTTCATTTCATATTTGCAGTGAAAACGCAAATGGAGAAGTGTCAGATGTGTTGCCATATTATCTGGGAAATGTTGTTTCTTCATGGATATTTGTTGCAACAATTTAGTGGGCAACAACAAAATTTGTCGTTGCCATTTTTGTCTCAAGTTGAGTCGCCCTATTAGAGTGCAAAGTGATCAATACTGGGTATATATGAGTATATTCTGTATTATATTCATTCAATCATTCAGTCTGGTTATGATGAACTGTATTTTGAACCAGATTTTTGTTTTAAATTTGGGTTATTTGAGAGGATCGGTGAAGGCCAATTGTGCATTTTCTGGGGACTTTGCCCTTCTACTACTATCGCTGAGCGGCCTCAAGCCTCTGATGAGAGATGTGTGGATAGGGAGGAGAATAGGGGATTTGCATAGCCGCCTTTTTGAATATTGATTCACATAGAATTATAGGACAAATTATAGTCTAGAATCTAAAGAGAACATGTAACATTTAGCATGTCGTATCTATCAATGTTCTAGTGTCAGTATCCATGTATTATACATGTTTTCATAACACAAGCATCCATATTTTCCACCATGCATTTGATTTCAATGTGTCATTTATACAAGTTCATGTATTGGTAAAACATTCTTGCATATTTTTATAAAATGTTGCCACCCATTTGGATGTCAGATTTCATCTGACTCCATCCCAGGATGCACTATAACAGACATGCGCAGTGGCAAATGCAAATCAGGGGAGGAGAAGGAGAAGGAGAGGCAAAGAGAGGGCAAGGGACAGTAGTAAGGAGAGCATAGTGATGGAGAACGAGGGGAAGAGTTGAAAGGGAATGGGAGGGAAGGGAGGGAACGGCTGAAGGAAGAGAGAGAGAGAGCAACAAGATATAAACCAGGGTGAGGATATAAGAGAAAGGGGAGAGATCAGAGAAAAAGATCAGAGAGGGAAAGAGAGGAAGAGAAACACTGAGAAAGGAGAGAGAGGGAGGACTAGGAGACTGAAACGAGAGAGAGGGAGAGAGAGGGCGAGAGTAGAGAGAGAGGGTGAGAGATAAGAGGGAGTGGAGACAGGGTGAGAAATGAGAGAGGAATAGAGGGTGACAGATGAGAGTGAGAGTGAGAGAGGAGAGCGGAGAGAAAAAAGAGAGCGGGAGAGAGTGGGAGAGAGAGTAAGAGCGAGGAATAGAGAAAGAATGACAACGAGAATGGCAGATAGAGGAAGGAAAACTGAGGGAGGGGGAAAAGAAGACAGGGAAAGAGTTTTAGAATTGATCGGAGACTGTATTAGGAAAAGCAGAAAATGACAAACCGAAAGTGGGTTAATGAGAAGGGAATAGACTTGAGCAACAACTCAGTGGGGGAGAGTAAACGCTAGCTATGAGGATAACGATAGCTATGGGGATAACAACAGCAGCCTTGGAAAAAGGAAGACATAAAGAAACAAAACGTGTGAGAGAGAGAATCGGGAGAAGGGTCTCAGCGAAAAGGAGATGAAATAAGAACAGAAGGAAAGAGAAAAGAGGGAGAAATTGTATGAGAAGATTTATGAAGCCAGTACCAGGCATTGATGTGAGTAAATTATATCACAGTGCACAGTGCAAATATTCGTTAAAGGCATATATATTTGATGTGCCACAGAGAATTTAGTCCCAAGTCACAGAAATGGTATTTTTCAAATAAAATCCCACAACACTGTTTTTAGGAATATGTTCATATGTTGAGGGTTTAATTTCCTCTGTGGTTGTAGTACACATTCCATGACTGTGCACTAGTAGGTATTTATCATACACACATTGCTCTGAAAGCAACGTATCTAGAGTTACGCAAAATTTGTATTTCACTAGTGAGTTATGTGGGGTTGTCTTGGCAACCAATTTTTGTTCACTAAGAATACCACGGAAATTCAGATTTATGACTCGATTTTCATGATTGAAAGCATGTATAATACATCTGTTTCAGTCACTTAGAATAACGCAACTCTTTCAATATTCACGCTCCTTCAACCACCTTGTTAGTTAACCTGTGTGTATGCGATTCTGATGTCATCCTAAGGAGTATACTACCTAATTCACTAATCATTGCCCCTCAAGAAATTATAACATTCTTCTCATGCATAAAAACTGTAGAAGAACTTATTATCTATGTCGTAATGTTAACCATCATTGGATTTTGCCTGACCAGATTTTTGCGAATTATGACTCAATTTCCTGAAACACATCACATTTAGCCACACGACTGGAGGCCCTTGTGAAAGTTAACACCACCTCGCCAGTGCCACCCAGACTGACCCAGCCAATGCCTTAAGGGAGCACAGGTAATATTATTAGGAATTGCTGACTCATGATGCCGCTAATATGACCATCTTCTGGTCCTTCCCTCACGGCTAGCTATTTGTGGTCCATGTAATTTGTCAAATATGGGAACTGACCATACGGCACAAGTTGCCTCAAGATGTAATATCTGACTTTAGACTTGGATACGGTGGCTCAAAATACAGCAAAACAATAGGGGAGTTGCATGTCTCACTGCGCATGTCTGTCACAGTGCATGCTGGGACGGTTTCAATTCAAGTCTGACATACAAATAGTTGCCAACATTTTAGGCAAAAATTCCAAAATTCTGTTCACCAATATCATAGCTTGTATAGATGATTTATGAAAACCAAATGCATGATGGAATCGATGAAGTCAAGGATTATGGAATCATGCATATCACATGGGTATTGATATTAGAGCATTGACAAATACCCCCATAATTCCATGCGAATCAAGATTCAAAATGGCGGCTATGCAACTCCCCTATTAAACTTGTACCGCAGTTGCCTAAGAAAACCTAGAACAGCGACAAATGGATTGAAAAACCATGATCAATATGTACTCATAGGTTGCTGTAGGTAGTAGAACAAAGTCCAAAATACCCCATATGATTGTAAAAATTGGGGAAATTCAAAAGCTCCAATCTGTGGAAAAGATCGCCCTCACTCTATAATCTATATTGTTAAAAGACCGGTATCAATCAATCAATCTATAAAGTGATTATGTGTAGCAATCAATTCCGAATAATATTTGTAGATTGACATTAGTTATATTTTTCTTGAAATCCGCTACATATATTTCAAGCTATGGTCGCCTTTTCTTGAACCGTCATATATTATTGGTTTGTTTTTATATGTTGTCTAAAGAAATCGTATGAATTTCTTTTAAACCCAGTAGGGGGAAGTGTAGTGCCATAAAGATCTTATACACTCTCCATATACTACTTACATATACCAACCTTACTTGAACTCTCAATACAACCGGCGTTTCACACCAGGTGGAGCTGTGATCCATACCTGTGTGTTTGTTGTATCTTCTTGGTATCTTGTTACCAGTGTTTATGTTATGTCAACTTATAACACCTTCATATATGACTGGATGTATTCACCTACACTGTGCTTGGAACTTCAATAAATCAGAGTAATAATATAGAGGCTTGTGTCTTGTATTATCTATTCTCCTCCTCAAACGAAACCGAGTCACTACATTTTTACCTTCTTCATAACAAGATGACAATTTTACAATCAGTGACTATGGAAGCTATGCTAATTTGTTTCCCCTCCCTGTCCCCATGCAAGTCCAGGCATTAAGTTACCTACTTCCCCTTCCACAATGAAGCACAATGTTTATAAGTAAGGATCATTAACCAATACTTCTGGTCTGGTGGGCCACTGATTGATGACCAATATTGAAGACATATTATTGTGCTTGTATGGGTGCCCATGTTACACCTCATTGGGGACACGCCCCAATATCAAGGCCTGTTTCTCCGCCGCTAATAGGGGGTTTGCATTACCGCCATTTTGAATCTAGATTTGCATGGAATTGTGGGACTTATGGTTAACTTACTCGCTGTCTCCTCTGTACTTCCGTTTGAAGCTGTTTTTATGTGCGCACCGTTCGAGAGGTGTGCACATAAAAACGTGTGGGCTGGGAGACAGTGGTGTTTGTTTGGCTTAGTAGTGCATACAACAAAATCCTAACTACGGACAGAAGGAACCAACTAGAATTGTGTCTAAAGTGGTATATCCACTTTCACATTGGTTGGAACCACCGTCAAGAGTGACCAGAGGGGACGGTCAAACGGTGACCACCGATGGCCTCTTTTGACTCTCACTGTTGACCGTCCTCGGTACTCACTTGGACGTCAAAAAGAGCCCACCATGCAGGTCACCGTCAGACGGTCCACAACGCGTCACCGCTCAACGGTCCATGGTATCCACTTGTACGTTGGACGGTCCGCATGGCTCTGACCAACTGACAAGTGGATATGGGCCTTTAATCATAGCAAGATTTCTCTGAGAATTAAAAGAGATTTTTTTTTGTTGCAAGGTGCTGCTTTCCAATTTCTACAAACTTAAATTCCCGTATCGCGGCAATGTGTCACATCCATCACATGCCAATGGGCTGCGTGAGTCCAGTGTTGTGATGTTGTTGACGGTAACACGTCATCATCACTTGTTTTGACGACACAATACATGTACCCTTTTTCCCCCCTCAGTTTCCATAACACAAGTCCTCATCGTTCCCATCATGCATTTGGTTTTAATAGATCATTTGGACAAATTATGATATTGGTGAAAACATTCGATAAAAATGTTGCCAAATATGTTTATGTCAGATTTCAACAGAACCCATCCCAGCTTGCACTGCAGTAGACATACGCATGCGCAGTGAGATATGCAAGGGTCAGATTTTCAGAAAATGTACAAATGGCAGCTCTACATATTCACTAATTTCTGCTAAATTCTGCTTTAAAAAAAAGACAGATGTTTGGTACATCTGAGTATGTTTGGTATCGCATTCATTCAAAGTATCAGTCCTCTTATGTTAAACTGCATTTTGAATCTCATTTCTGTCTTAAATGTGAGTTATTTGAGAGGATTGGTGAAGGTGAATTGTACATTTTCTGAAAATCTGACCCGCAATTCCCCTATTATCTATAGCCAATAAAGCATCATGTTTATAACCCATCCTGCTCGTCCCTACCCACGCCTCCCATTACCATAATCCAACAAGTCCCGCCGTTCCCTCATAAAGACACACTACTAACTCGTAAAATAAAATGACTATGTACATCTATAGAGGCAGCAGGGGAACTCAGAGGTGTTATGAATATACACAGGGCTGTAACTTACACTGGCGTCTATTAATGCTAGCATATATGTGATGTGTGCCAGGGAAATGATACTGAGCAAAAATGATACTTTTCAAAGTGCCTTATTCACATAATGTCTATCTTAGAATGTTCTAATATTTGGAAGGGTTTGCACTCTGTATCATATAAATCAGTGTACTAAATTCCAGGACGTTGTAATACATATATCACTGCGTTTTGAAGGTCATGCTACGGAGTATATTTATTTCATATTTTACCAGTAATTGCCCACCCGGAAATATTACAAACTTGTTTCAAACTTAAATATAATTATCAATCATTGAATATAGAAACACTTCTTAAGTGTCCTTCATGTTTACTTTAATTAGAATCGGCTTGACGTCATCTTTTCAAATAATTATGATCATATCTCAAAATCCACATTTTGCGACTTGTGACTCATTTTCCTGTGACACATCACACATTATTAAAGGTGGATCTACATAGATAATACTGCAGAGACGTCCTATCAAAGTCTGTCGAGACTTTAATGGGTGGAAATTTGTGCATCGGGTATATTGAATGAGAGATTAATAAACATCTCGTATGGGTATATATTTATATGTAAATAAGCTTTTCTTTGTATTGATATTCCCTATAGTCTCGAATTATCAGAGACAGACGGTCATACACATCACATTGCATAATCTGGGTTTGGAGAAATACAAAAAGGACTTTATAGGCCATGTTATATAAGGAATTATATTATCTACATATGAGTAACAATTGTAACAGCACCCATGTGCACTCTGTAAATATGAACCATGCATCATGAATCTCTGCCTCACAAGCAAGCCTGTAACAAGAGATGAGTATATGGGTCAGATTTGCAGAAAATGTACAATTCGCCTTCACCAATCCTCTCAAATAACCCACATTTAAGACAAAAATGAGTTTCAAAATACAGTTTAACATAACAGAACCGATACTTTAAATCAATGCGATACCAAATATACTCAGATATACCCAGTATTCATCATTTTTCAGACTAATTTAGCAGAATTTACTAAATGTGTAGAGTTACCACTTGTACATTTTCTGAAAAGCTGACTTATATGAGGGACAGAAGGTATGAATTAACCATGAGATAGAGCCTGTAGTACTGTGGGGGATCCCTCTACCCCTGCAGTAGGCGTCATGTCGCGCACCCGTCATAATACATCATATAAGCACCATTGCTTCTGGCCGATTCTTAGAAAATGCACAATTGGCAGCTGTGCACATTTAGTAAATTCTGCTAAATAAGGCTGCAATTTGGCCAATACTATGTTAATCTGAGTATATTCGGCATAACATTGATTCTAGCAATCTGTTTGGTTGGGTTGAACTGTATTTTGAACTTGATTTCGTCTGAAATTTGGTTTATTTGAGAAGATTGGTGGAGATGAATTGTACATTTTCTAGCGACATCACCCATAGGCTTTGTTTTACAAACTACACAGTCCATTCCATATGACTTGAGCTCCAGTTGTGATATGTTTCAGGAAAATTAGTCACAAGTCGTACAAAATAAGATTCTAAGATATAATCATGTTCGAAAAGATGAGATCAATTAGATTCCAATGGTTTTGAAGAGTTACACATCCAATACATAATACTATTTCAAGTTTTGTAAAAAAAAAAAAAAAAAAAAAAAAAAGAAAAAGCAAAAAGTTTGCAATAGTTTACTACCAGTAAAGTAATTAATCATACTACACATGGAGGCCTTCAAAACGCACATATGTATCTAATACAATATCCTGCATTCTGGAAGTATAGATCTATACTTCAAGAATTAGGGGATAGGCAAATCAAGTGGATGGCCCTGGAATTAATATCTATATTAATTCCAGTGCATATCAAACCAACCAAACACCCCCCCCCGCCCCCCACCCCCGCCCCTCCCCCCCAAAAAAACAATTCTAACATTTCTAAATTGTTTAATTGATATATCCTGTAGCAAAGTTGTACAACCTTCAGGGCTGGCAAAATCTGGCACCTTGTGAAACGGTGAGTGCTTGGTGACTGGAGTATTGCTGATTAGCTTAACTAAATGTAGGCGTGGTTTCCAGAACATGGGCTTATTATACTAGTGGAATCTACTAATGCATATGTAATGGACTAATCTCACCCTACTACTGTGGATAGACACCCATATATTAGTTGAATCTACTGAATGGACTTTAGAACAGAAAACACAACTAAAAGCTTTTGAACGGTTACATAGCTATTTGGGTCAGATGGTCGGAAGATGTACAATAGCGGATTTGCATGTCTTACTACGCATGCCTACTCTAGTGCATGCTGGGATAGATTCTGTTACAATCTGACATAAAGAAAGAAGAAAATTAGGTTCAAAATAGAGGTCAATATAACCAGACATATTTTATGACTGAATACAATACAGAATACACTTTATTTATCAATTTTTACTAATTTAGCAGAATTGTCTAAATGTATTGATCTGAAGATTGTGCATTTTCTGAAAATCTGACCTTCTTACATGAGATCACTGTTAAATACTTCAACAGAACATACCATGTCTTCTATAGCTATTTCACTACAACTCACATAAATCATTGAACAGGGGAGTTGCATGTCTCACTGCGCATGTCTATAGCAGTGCATGATGGGATGGTAAAAATCTGACATACAGATATGTAGACAAATTTTATTTAAAATTGCCAGAATCTTTTCACCAATATCATAGCCAGTATAAATGATACATGAAAACCAATTGCATGATGAGAAAATGTGAAGCCTGTGTTATTGAAATATGTAAAGCACATGGATATTGACATTAGGACACTAGATAGATATTAGATGAATATTCCATGCTGAACATGGCAAGTTTTCTATAGAATGTTCACTATACCACTAGTCCCATTATTCCATGTGAATCAAGGTTCAAAATTGCGGCTATGCAATTCCCTTATTCAATTCACAATGGCGGCTAGGCATGCCAGGAATTAGAATATTCCAACAAAGATAGCTTATAAATAAATAACTTTGAAAAATATGCATTTTGCGACTTATGACTTATTTTCCTGAAACACATCACATATTCTCAAAATCAAGACTCAAAATGATGAATTTTATCATTTTGAGTCTAGTTTTACAATATCTACTAAATATGTACAGTTACTAGTTGTGATGTGTTTCAGGAAAATGAGTCATAAGTCGCAAAATTGATATTGTTCAAATTGTTTTATTTACAAGATATCTTTGTTGGAATGTTTCAGTTCTTGGAGTGTCGAGTCCTGGTGGTTGTATGATTAAATGTACCAAATTCCAAGATAGTTATTATATTAGTGCATTTCGAAAATCATATTATTGACTATATTTAACTACTTTACTTAGCACTTATTGGACGAGTTGCCGCACGGCGCGTAAATAAAGGACGAGATCGAAGATCGAGTCTTTTATTTACGCGTCCGTGCGGCAACAAGTCCTATAAGTTGATTATTATACATGCCTAGATTTGAATGTAAAACGTGCTTAATTAAAAAGATAATAACATAATTTACCATAATATCTGGTTTTGTATAAGAGAAATGGAACTAGAAACAGTTGAAACATGGAGAAAGAAAGCACTCGCACTGGCAAACTTGCGTCGGCAACCTTGCGTCGGCAATCTTGCGCCACCAAACTTGCGTCGCCATGACAACCCGCCGGTAATGTACTAGTCCAATACCACGTTACAAGTAATGTGCGGCTGTCGGGGCCTCAGTATTGAATGCGTGTATAATAATCATAATTATCCACCCAGAAATATTGCAAACATTTTTTTAAAAATAAAAATACCAAACTGAAAATATAGAAATACTTTCCTAATGCCCTTGATGTTTATATTCATTGAAATCAGTTTGATCTCATCTTTTCAAATATGATTATGTCTCACAATCTATATTTAGCGACTTGTGACTCATTTCCCTAAAACACCTCACAATTGTCCATATACATCCCACCCTCTTATCAGAACAGAAGACACAACTCAAAGCTTATGACAACGAATGCTAGAACAATTTCTATATGACTTATTCATAGCAAACAGGCAAAGCCCACAGCTAATTATCCTTACATTAACAGCTTAGGTCGACCCCCAGACTCTTTAGAGATTCAATATAGGATGGGTCAGATTCTCAGCAAATGTACAATTAGTCTTAACCAATTCTCTCAAATAACCCAGATTTAAGACGAAAATTAGGTTCAGAATACAGTTCAACATAACCAGACAGATTTATTGAATGATTACAAAACATAATATGCTCAAATATACCTATTATTCATCATTTTACAGCCCAATTATGCAGAATTTAACAAATGTGTAGATCCGAAGATTGTGCATTTTCTGAAAACTGACCCTTATGTATAGGAATGAGGGAATGCTAGTGCGACCTTCCCGCAAAGCTACGTGAAATGTCAAAGCTACACTGGCTGGTATCCCGTGGAGTTTCTTCGTGGTAAAGGGCGTCTGGTAGATAATAGCATTTACATATGTGATGTGTTTCAGGAAAATGAGTCATAAGTCGCAAAATTGATATTTTTTAAAGTGTTTTGTTCACCAGATCAAATTATTGGAATGTTCTGATTTTTGGAGAGTTTGTCACTTATAGTTATGTCAATCGATATATCAAATTCCAGGACAATCTATGTAATATATCCTTTCGTTTTAAAGGTCCTCATATGGACTACATTTAGTTACTTTACTGTTTATTGACCCCAAGATATATTGGAAACTTTTTTTTTCAAAAACGAAAATATCAAACTTGAAATCAAGAAATACTTATTGGATTATTAGACTGTTTACTATCATTGGAATCGGCTTGATCTCCTCTTTTCAAATATAATGGTATCTCAGACATATGACTCATTTTCCTGAAACACCTCACATATAATGTGTGGGCAATGACTAGACGTATAGGCCATTTGCAACACCTGTGTAACATCGCAAATGTTCCTACTGTTGCAAGTGTTCCTAGTATGTATAAAAGGCAACAATCCATATTGACCGTAGCTGGACAGCAGTAGGGTCAAGTCTGCAGAAAATGTACAATTGGTGGTCCAATTATATTAAAATAAAATAATATCTCCCGCCCTTGATATAACCTTTATACATGTTGATAAGGGCCTAAAGCAACCAATCTCACTCACTCATTCCCTCTCAGCTCTCCCGCCCTTGATATAACCTTTATACATGTTGATAAGGGTGTAAAGCAACCAATCTCACTCACTCACTCCCTCTCAGCTCTCCCGCCCTTGATATAACCTTTATACTCGTTGATAAGGGTGTAAAGCAACGAATCTCACTCACTCATTCCCTCTCAGCTCTCCCGCCCTTGATATAACCTTTATACATGTTGATAAGGGCCTAAAGCAACCAATCTCACTCACTCATTCCCTCTCAGCTCTCCCGCCCTTGATATAACCTTTATACATGTTGATAAGGGTGTACAGCAACGAATCTCACTCACTCACTCCCTCTCAGCTCTCCCGCCCTTGATATAACCTTTAAATGTGTTGATAAGTGCGTAAAGCAACCAATCTCATTCACCCACTCACTCACTCAAATTTTAAAAAGAAATGCACACTTTGGCCTTCACCAATGCTCTCAAATGACACAAATTTAAAAATAAAATTAAGTTCAAAATACAGTTCAACATAACCATGAAAGTTATTTAATAAATACAATACAAAATACACGCAGATACAACTAGTACTTACCAATTTTCTCTCTAAATCAGCAAAAGTTGATAGATGTGTAGAACTGTAGATTATGCATTTTCTAAAAATCTTACCCTAATTTAATCCCTGATTAAAGCAGTCGTCAGAGGAGTACTTATTGGGTACCTGTCACAAGGTGACAGTACTTATAGCATGCCTGTCACACAGGTGACAGATAGGCTTAGTGCTGGTCCTAATCTCCCATTGAACTGACAGCTAACTAATTGCACCTCAGCACTAATAGGATGCATGTCAAGTTTGTATTCAGCAATATCTTAATCTATTTGAAGCAGGATCTGTTCCTTGGTGTCTCAGCATATGTTTGGGAAACAAATAAGTAAATTAGATTAGGATTCTATCCTCACATTGATAATGTTGATCAAATATGATATGTTATGAAAAATCAATATTTGTTAAGGTGTTTTATTGACAAGATTGCTTCATTAAAAATGTTCTGATCTTTGGAGGGTTTAGCACAGTTGGTCTTATCGATCTATGTATCAAACCTCTGGACATTGTGTTCAATATATCCTTGCGTTTTGAAGGTCTTCGTCCGGAGTACATTTAGTTACTTTAATGGTAATTGCCCACCCAGATATACTGCATACCTTTTTTTTTCAAAAGTGAAAATATCATAATATAGAAATACTTACAAGATATCCTACTGTTTACTTTCAGTAGAATCGGCTTCATATCATCTTTTCAAATATGATGAATTCTTAAAATCCATGTTTTGCGATTTCTGACTCGTTTTCCTGAAACACATCAATATGAATCAATATTGATTGAATACAGTCTGGAAATTTTGGAAATATATATTCATGCTACAAACAGCATTGAGCACCCCAAACAAGATAATTTGTGAATAAAACACATTGACAAATTTTATTTTTTACCCTTTTGACTCATTTTCCTGTTACACATCACTATATGGGAATTGCATGTCTCACTGCGCATGCATGTTATAGTGCATTGTGGGATGAATTCTGTAGAAATCTGGCATACAAATATTTGGCAAGATTTTAATCAAAAATTGCAAGAATGTTTTTATCCATATGAGAGTTTTGTATAAATGAGCTATAGAAACCGAATGCATGACGGGAATGATGGGGACAGACGACATGGAAACATGTATAATACATGGATATGGACATTAGAGCATTGATAAATATTCCATGCTGAACATGGCATGTTTTCTATAGATTTTAGACTCTACCATTAGTCCCATAATTCCAAGCGCATCCAGATTCAAAATGGCGGCTATACAAATCCCCCATTGTATTATTTTAAGCCCTTAAGCTGAGTGTTGCTACGTCAGTAATCACCCGGAGGTAAAGCTAGTGCACCTAATTAGGCCAAAAAGAAAAATAGGTGTGTTTCCGATTTATCTGGCTGAAAACTAGGTTGGGGGGGATGGTACCTTTTTTTTTTTTGTTATTTTTTTTTGTTTGGAAACCTCCTCCCAGGAACTGAAAAAAATGTCTTTTTCAAAACAATAGTTGTTTTGAACATGGGAAATGTGCCTTTAGACAGTTCCAGGTTAGGAAAACCCGTTTTCCTGCTTTTATAAGCTTTTTTTGTCAAAAAATCCAAAAAAAGTAAGATATGATGGGGGAAAAAATCAGGTATGGTAAAAAAAATTTTAGCTAGGGTAAGGTTTTTCTAGGTAGGGGGGGTAAATCGGAAACACACCTATTTTTTTTTTGGCCTTACATTATCTCATCATATTCCCCTCTATGTACTTATCTACATCAGACGCCCTCTATGACGTCATAGCTTTATCCAATATTACCTGGTTGTCAGGGTAGAAATCTAAGCGTGAACTCATTGTGAGACTATTCGGAAAGGGCAAGACCAAATTAATAGAATCACTAAGGGAAGTAAGAAAACATTTCAATGATGAAAGGCAATACATGATTAGGTGAGAGAAATATAAAAATATGGAAGACATGGAAAACGAATATAAAGAATGAAACGAGATGCGGAGGAATTAATTCTAATAAATGTTTGATTATTGCAGGCGAGTTCCGTTCTTTTTTTATTATATGGGCATAAGACTTGATGTGTAATCACAAAATGTTTCATGTGTTAATCTGAAAAAAGTAGCCAACTACGTGATGAAGTAGTTCATATAGTATGCATACTATATGAATATTTGTATAGTACCTCACTTATTCCACCTCTCATATGGAATCTGCATTAAATAAAATAGTCATTTAAAAGTTCAAAATCGGGTAAACAATGCCCCAGAACAGTTATAGTGTTATTTGTATTTGTTAATTATTATGCCCAGATAGCAGGTCAGAAAATGATTAATTTGCAAGAAATAAATATAGTTACGACCTAATATTATATAGATAAAGCTAATGTTTACGGCTCCTGCCTTCTCCGTACAACCATAACAGCACAACACACAGGGGCCAATTATCTACTATAGCTAGGGGTAAACGAACACAGCCGGAAGTCAGACCTGGGAAAGGGGACGGCCACCTGAATGCCACCGGAAGCTGCGCCAGGGCTGTTGTTAACGCTGTTAACCTGAAGGTCTGGGCACCGGAAATACGTCATAAAGATAGGCTGACATCTACAAGCACTTGAGGGGAAAATAATCCCGTGGGACATCCAGCGTTCTAGGGCGGAGGGGGTGTCGCAGTGTATATATGGCTCAACTTGTGGTCAATGGCCTTATCAGATAGATAACAGTAGATAACAGTAGATAAAAGTCGACTTGACCTTCAAATGCAACTGTTTTTAAAGGTGATGCCCTGGGAGAGGAGTCAATTAAAAAGGCTGCCCGTTGTTTTGTATTACCCTGGAGGATTTGGTTCAGTCCAACCTCACTGAATATTGTATATTCAAAAGTTGATGGCTTTTTTTGGGGTTTTTTTGTTGAAAAAATCCAACTTCAAAACATTGATATATCTAATACTAACATGATTTCAGATTAAGCACACATTGTAAAACAACATCTTCGCAGACGTTACTGTTTTTAAGTTCAGAGGTCCATGGTATATAAAGTTAAACTGCACAGATATGTTGACTATCTACTATAACGGTTATCTACAGGGACTTAATCGATCACTCTGTGGTGCGATTAGCATGTTTTTGCAAAGAACATGTTTGGCATGTTTTTTTGTATCTTACCATCTTGCATCATTACATGATATAACCTCAGAGACATGAATAAAAACATTATTGACTAATATGTTGAGGGTACAATCATGCATAAAGAATGATAATTTGTAAAGTGCTGCAGGGCATTTTACATTTGTGATCCGTTTCAGGACAATAAGTCATAAGTCGCAAAACATGGATTTTGAGATATCACCATATCATTTGAAAAGAGAAGAACAAGCTGATTCCAATGATAGTAAACACTAGGACACCTAATATCAGTATTTCTATATTATAAGTTTGGTATTTTCATTTTTGAAAAAAAGGTTTGCAATGTTTCTAGATGGGTAATTACCCGTAAAGTAATTGAATATACTCCATACAGAGGTGTTCAAAATGCAGGAATATATTTAAAACGATGTCCTAAAATGTGTTACATGGATTTATATGACTACACATGTTAAACCATCTACAAATCAGAATATTTCAATGAAGAGATCGTGTGCAGAAAACACTTTGAAAAATATCAATTTCTGTGACTTGTGACTTATTTTCCTAGAACGCATCACATTTTGTTTCAGGTGTTGCTTGCTGCTTTTCAAGCTTTAATTCTAATAAAAGAGGGTAGGTAGGCTGGTCCAAATGACGGGACCAGAGTAATGGAGGTATTCCTTTACTTTTTAGATTGATGAGATAACATCAATCACTGTTAACTAGTTCTTGTTCTGATGTAGGTATGATTGTTGTCAGGACCACACCATCCAATGAATAGATACATGCACATGACAAATAAATTGAAATATGGAAAATGTCTCAACTGCTAAGTTAAAGTGCATTATCGACCTATGCAGAGACCTCGCCCTGTCCTCAATGTCAATCAGTAATGATTGAATACAATCAAATATGTATGAACAACAAGGATTTGCAGTTTTATCATCTCAAAACCTGTTTCGCATGGGATAATGGGACATATAGGACAGTGTAAAAGATATAAATAATTGCTCTAATGTCAATTTCGATGTTATCTATAGCCCAAAAGTGCATAACCCACAGATTTATAATGCACAACTCTATCTTTCGCGTTATGCATACCAGCTGTCTATTTGGTTCATTCTTGCAGTTTTCGGTATAAATATTAAAAGAAATAAAAGAAACTCAAATATCATCCTCCGTGAAAATGAAGCATGCACAGTACAAGAAATCTGATACACAGAACAAGAAACCGTAATTTTAAACTCCAAAAATGAAGTGAACTAAAATTAGACCAAGACATTCGCAAACATCAATCCTGCCTCCTGATCCTCAAAAAAAAGAGTTCCACAACTCGTCTCAAAGAAAGCTTTGTTCCCACTCGCCCGCGGTGTTCTTCACAAAACACCAGTTTTGTCATTTTGTTTTCGTTCTCTGCTAGGATTTCTCTGCAGCTGAGGAATTAAAAACATGTGTGGGGATTGCATTGCGGGGACGGGTTTGAAGTTGAGATATTCACAAGCCTTTGATTAAAAGCGCCTCTCTCTCTGGGATATTCTTAGACAATAGGGGATTTGTATGTGCCACTGCGCATGTCTACTGCAGTGCATGCTGGGATGTACAATAGGGGTTTTGCATGTACCACTGTGCATGTCTACTGCAGTGCATGCTGGGATGTACAAAAGGGGTTTTGCATGTACCACTGTGCATGTCTACTGCAGCGCATGCTGGGATGTGCAATAGGGGATTTGCATGTACCACTGTGCATGTCTACTGCAGCGCATGCTGGGATGTGCAATAGGGGATTTGCATGTACCACTGTGCATGTCTACTGCAGCGCATGCTGGGATGTGCAATAGGGGATTTGCATGTACCACTGTGCATGTCTACTGCAGCGCATGCTGGGATGTATAATAGGGGATTTGCAAGTACCACTGCGCATGTCTACTGCAGTGCATGCTGGGATGTATAATAGGGGATTTACATGTACCACTGTGCATGTCTACTGCAGCACATGCTGGAATGGATTCTGTCCAAATCTGACATACAAATATTGGCAACGTTTCATCGAAAATTGCAACAATGTGCTTACACGTAAAAATCACGTCTAATACGTTTTTTATTACTGATGGCTTGTTCCATTCGCTCTATATATGTTACAAGGCGGCACTGCTTGCGGGTCAGATTTGTAAAAAATGTACAATTGGAAATTGGAAATTCTGCTAAATTAGGCTGAACAATGACGAATACTAGATATATGGGACCCCATTTCCGGTGTAATTTATCTTATGTACTGTTTTCTGGAAATAAACAATATACATACATACATCTGAGTTTATTGATTTAAAGTATTTGTGGTATTATGTTCAACTGCATTCTGCTCATTTCTGTCTGAAATATGGGTTATTTGAGAGGATTGGTGAAGGGGAATTATATGGCAATGTGCTTATAGATAGGAATCGCGTCCAATAAGTTTTTGGTTACTGATGGCTCGTTCCATTCTCTCTATATATGTTACAAGGCGGCACTGCTTATAATACATGCCTTTCATTGTAAAGTCTGTTCAGCGATTGCTATTCCATGTATTATGAAACTTTATCATCCAACATAGAACATTTTGAATGTCGAAAGAAACACAATATGTGCTGTAATAATAATTGTGAACTTAAAAATCAATAGATTAAACTAATGTAAACATGTTAATTATAGATTACTGTTCATGTATTATGTGAAAATTTCAAAATGAAGTGTTATCAATCGGCCAGTCAGGAAAACCTGCAATTGAGCAGAGGGCTAATACCTATTCATATAATGCTTCAATACTATGTAAATTGTAATAACTTGATATTGAATACAAGTTTCATATATATATCATACAGTGATTTACAACAGCCATCGTTGTAGCTTCAAGTCCTTACCAAGCTCAAATGAACCCTCCCCGAGACACTCGCCCACAAACAGTTGGATGAGATTGTCATAAAATGTACAATTCAACTTTGCCAATCCTCTCAAATAACCCAAATTTCAGACGCAAATAAAGTTCAAAATGCAGTTCAACCTAACCAAACAGATTACTAGAATCAATGCAATGCTGAATATATTCAAATTCACCTAGTATTGGCCAAATTGCAGCCTAATTTAGCAGAATTTACTAAATGTGTACATCTGCCAATCGTACATTTTCTGAAAATCTGACCCAGTTGTGCAACAAATAATGGCGCTGGTTATCTCCTACTGTTCATAATCTTGTGCTTGTTTGTCGGTGGAATCTAATAAATCTAACACCATGCATGGACTTGTAATGAAAACATTACCAGTCTCGGCTAATACTGAGATTATTTGTCTACTAAAGGTTTTCATCTCGCTTTTGTTTTTTGTAATTACTGTTGTGGATGATGTTCAATATCCAATATCTCCAGTGGAAGAGTAAGTAGAGGTACATGCAGTCTTTAATCATGCTGGGAATTATTAAATCTTTAATTAAATTTACATTATAGAGGAGTTGCTATATTAACGTTCAATATATTAAACCTGCAGATGGGTATTACACATTGAAAATCAAACAAACAAAGAGCTACAATGCTTTGATTTTGATTTTGATTCTAAATTATGTTTATTCAGGACAACAACAATGTATTTCAGCGACGAGCGTTGATCTTCCAAGCGTTGCCTGATTGCTGAAGGCAAAAGGCGTTTAATTATTTCAATATAGGAACAGATCATGGCATGAAGATTTGTGATGTGTTTCAGGAAAATGAGTGACAAGTCGCAAAAAATAAATTTTGAGATTCCATTATATTTGAAAGGATGAGATCAAGCCGATTCCAATGATAGTAAACAGTCTAATAATCCAATAAGGATTTCTAGATTTTAAGTTTGATATTTTTATTTTGAAAACAAAAATTGCAATATTTCTGGGGGGTAGTAAACAGTAAAGTAACTACATATATTCCATATAAGGACCTTTAAAACGAAAGGATATATTGCATACATTGTCCTGATATTTGATGCACCAATTGATGTACATATAAGTGATGAGCTCTCCAAGAATCAGAACATTACAATGAAGTCATCTTGTAAAATAAACACTTTGAAAAATATTGTTTTTGCGACTTATGACTCATTTTCCTGGAACACATCACATTTGATATAAAAATAAATATGTTGAGCAACTAATAATATAATCCATTTGGGTACATCACTATCTTTTTAACATTGCGAACGGTAACATTTACGCTTCAGGCCTGAAGAATAGTATCAAGAAAAACTAAATAGATTTTTTTTAAACCATATCTAAAAACACTGAAAGAAATAATTCGCGTCGTGCTCTTACATATATACCGTTGGATATCTCATTTTAATTTCAACAATTATATACAAACTGAATCATATCTTTATTGGAGCCCATGCATATCCAGGATTAACCCTCTGTTGCAAAATGCTTGCTCTTAAACTCAACTTATCTTATATGGGTCAGATTTTCAGAAAATGTACAATTGGCGGCTGTACACATTTAGTAAATTCTGCTAAATTAGGCTACAATTTGGCCAATACTAGGTACATTCGAGTATATTCTGCACTGTATTGATTCTAGCAATATGTTTGGTTAGGTCGAAATGTATTTTGAATTTGATTTTCGTCTCAAATATGGGTTATTTGAGAGGATTGGTGAAGATGAATTGTATTTTTCTGAAAATGTGACCCATAATGTACTTCTTCTTTAGAATCTCTGCTTGGACAGAACAGACATACACAAACTCTGAGCAGTTGCCATTATCAATGAGTTTACAACAGAGGAGTATCAACTCATGGGTCAGATTTTCATAAAATGTACAATTCAACTTAGCCAATCTTCAAAAATAATTCAGATTTCAGACAAAAATAAAGTTCAAAATACAGTTCAACCTAACCAAACAGATCGCTAGAATCAATGCAACGCTGAATATACTCAAATTTACCTAGTATTGACCAAATTGCAGCCTAATTTAGCAGAATTTACTAAATGTGTACAGCTGCCAATTGTACATTTTCTGAAAATCTGACGCTCATGAGTCGGCAACCGTTGCAACACATTTCCCCACGTTATCTTGGAATCTGATGGCCCAGGCGGTCTCCTCTTTTATCAGAGCCTGTTCCTTTAGAAAGGTCCATTAATCTCCCCGCTTATTTTCCGTTTTGGAGGTGCTAGTGAAGTTTCTTTCACTATTGTTTACATATTGCATGAATCGGATTTATAACTTAAAAAACAGGTTCAGAACTTCTATATCTTGGGACGTGTACATCTGATTTGTAAAGTTATAAAAAATTGTATCATGAGGCAATTCTTCCATTTCATCATTCCCAACGATTTTGTTTGAAGCATATATAACATATCAATTTGTAGCTCGCAGGACCAAACAAGCTCGGGTATAGCATTTGACAGAGTTGTTACTCTCCGTTTTTAAACTCGTTGCCATTATTCAACATGAGTTTGACCGAAATTTGTTTAGATTTCTCATGAATGAAACCCTAAAAATAGG
Source organism: Sthenelais limicola (assembly GCA_942159475.1). NCBI lineage: Eukaryota > Metazoa > Annelida > Polychaeta > Phyllodocida > Sigalionidae > Sthenelais > Sthenelais limicola. The sequence goes on from OW804099.1 coordinate 111,833,363, forward strand.
TTGTGAAACAGGTTTCAGTTCATAGGCCACCTAACGAGGAATGAATTCAAATATGATGCGTTTCAGGAAAATGAGTCACAAGTCGCAAAATTACTATTTTTCAAAGTGTTTTTTTCTAAAGATCGCGTTACCTAAATGCTCAGATTTTCAGAGGGTTTAGCACTTGTCGTCATATGAACCCATGTGACGAATTTCGGGACAATGTATCAAATATATCCCTGCGTTTTGAAGGCCTTTGTGTGGAGTATATTTAGTTACTCTTCTGGTAATAACCCATCCAGAAACATTTCAAACATTTCTTTTTCAAACATAAAAATATCAAACCTGAAATACAGAAATACCTAATAGGTGTCCTAGTGTTTACATTAATTGGAATCACCTTGATCTCATCTTTTCAAATATGGTGATATCTCAAAATCCATATTTTGCAACTTATGACACATTTTCCTAAAACGGATCACAAATGAGCAACAAAGGGCGAAGGAAGCGCTATGAGTATCAACATTGTCTTTGAACTACTGAAGATAGAGCTACTTGTGAAGAGTTGTCAGAAATAAACCTTCAATGTGTGCCTTATTTGCCAGAAAGGATTTATTTCTGGACAGTAAAGGGATGGGATTAGCTGTATCAACGTGGGATGCCTTATCACTCTTTATACTTCACTAGTCCTTACTTAGATGCATGCTCAGCTATTACGACCAAAGAAATCTTACCAAAGTTATTCATATTATGACTTATAGCAATATTCTGCCGCTGTTATATGTTTATACAAGAGTTACTCATATTATGACTTATAGGACTGGATTCATGAATATTCTGCTGTTGTTATATGTTTATACAAGACTTACTCATATTATGATTCATAGGACTGGCTTCATGAATATTCTGCTGCTGTTATATGTTTATACAAGGGTTACTCATATTATGATTTATAGGACTTAATTCATCAATATTCTGCTTTTTTACATGTTTATACAAGAGTTACTCATATTATGAGTTATAGGACTTGATTCATCAATATTCTGCTGCTGTTATATATTTATACAGGAATTGCTTATGTTATGACTTATATGACTGAAATTATCAATATTCTGCTACTGTGTATAGAAAAAGGACTGGTAGTAGAAATGTGATGTAACATAAGAGATGGTATATTTATTGGGAGTGGCTATTAGAGTAACTATGTTCCAATAAATGACAGACGTTAGCTGAGAGCACAGCTTTAATGCAGTCCATGTTGTTATATTCCAGGTGTGGAACAGACACAGCGAGCAGTTCATGAGCAAGTATAGACTACAGGAGGAGTAGTAGGGAGCCTTACGTGAGCTTGAGGAGCAGAAGGGAGCATTACGTGAGCGGGAGGACCAGGGAGCATTAATTGAGCGGGAGGAGCAGAAGGGAGCAGTTCAACATGGCCTGACACCTACCTCCACACAACCCTAGTGAGCAGCTCACTAACCAACAAACATGGTGAGTGGCAGTTTCATGTAAGTTTATTTGTGATGTGTTCCAGGGAAGAGTCATAAGTCGCAAAATGTATATTTCTGAAAGTGTTTTATTTACAACATCTCTTTGTGGGAATGTTGTAATGTTTATCATATCTAGTCCTTGTGGTTGTATAAATGCATGTTCCACATTTAAAGGCAGTTTATTAGTTTATATCAGTGCATTCATAAGATCACCCTATGGACTTTATTTAGCTACCTAACTTGTAATTGTCCACCAAGAAATATTGCAAACTTGTCTTCCAAAAATAAAAATATCAATCTCAAAAGATAGAAATACTTATTACTAATATTAGATGATCTTAATATTTACATTCATTAGAATCCGCTTGATATTTTCATTTCAAATATGGTGATATCTCAAAATCCGTTTTTAGCGACTTGTAACTCATTTCCCTCTAAAAGATCACATTTACGGCTGATATAATATAACTGAAGTGTTACTGAGAAATATGTGACAAGTCGGAGTATGATGAGTATCTGTTCTCTGAATGAAATGATGAAATAATGTTAAAATGAATACAAGAGAGGTAGATAATAGAAGAATGTAGGTTTATATTGTATAGTACACTAACATTGTTATAAAAGCCATGCAAGTCCTTATTGATAACATCAATACATCAATAAATATTATTTATTAAGCATATTATATTTTATATTGTCAACATTTGATTTTGACGAGACATGTTTTGATTGTGACTTTTGGATTTGACTGTTGGAAAAGTTCGGGAGGGAGGGAAGGGGGCACAGGCTCAATTAGACAATAATAATTACTTATTAATTAGGGAAATCTGACAAGACATTGACAATTGACATTTAACTTCCACAGTTGGAAAAATGTGTAACTATTGCAAAGAACAAGAACAATAACAAACAGTAATTCGTAAATAATAGAAATGAGCCAGGGATTTCTAGATTTATCATTGTATTTGTATAGATATATTTTAACTGTCTAACTGTTTTACATCGCGATATCATGTTCAGTCCACTAAACTGGTATATAAACATATGATCCACCAGGAAGACCTCAAATTGAGAGGCAGGCATCCTCTTCTGGAACGATGTAGTATATGAATTCAGAATAAAAATACGATATATATATATATAAAGATGATTCCAATGAGAGTAAACCTGAAGGACATCTAAATAATATTTTTATTTTTTATGTTTGATATACTTATGTTTTAAAAAAAGGTGTGCAATATTTTTTTGTTGGTGGGTAATTACCAGAAAAGTAAATAAATATAGTCCATAGGATGACCTTCAAAACACAAGTCTATATGTAGTACGCTGTCCTGATGTGTGGGAGGTAGATATACACACGACTTCAAGTACTATACTCCCCCAAAGTAAGTAGATTGCAACAAAAGGGTCTTGTGAATGAATCGCTTTGGAAAATGTCAATTATAGAACGTTTTATTTAACACATTTTATTGACGTAAATTTCACAAAGGAAAGATTAATACACAAAATCACTTTAGTTAATTGACTTACAATTTGCGTCCTTAAAGATAACATCGTACACACATTTTCTACATTTATTTTTGCCCAGATTAAATGCATTCACTAATCAATCCGCTAAGATGAGTAAGAATAAAAGGTTAAAGTTTTCTTTCAAGTTTCCCTAGAAGATACAGCTTGTATTTTTCCAAGTTAGTAACTTTCAAAAGTGAGCAGACATGCCCCGCGAATTTTGTGACTCATTTTTCTGAAGCACATCACATTAAATAGGGATGTAGAATTATGCATTATCCACCATGGATGTGTTCAAGTGTTAACTTCATAATATAACACAACAAATACACAATCCAACTTGCATTTCTCATTTTTCATTAAAAAATAGTATAAACACACTAAAAACGTTACTTCCGCCAATACTTGTGTATAAATTATCCTTCAACTTGTCTCAGTAATGGGTTGCTAAGGTATCAACTTAATATCAAAGCATTATTTTTTACATTTTTTTTAAATTTCAGTTAAAGATAAATACCAGCGTTGTCAGCACTGCAGCAGGCGGGAATTCAAGGAACTAATGCATGAAACAATAGAATTCAATATATTTTGTTCAAACTTTGTATTGAGAAAGAACATGGTTGGGGGAATACAAAATGTAAAAAAAACTGGATATTATCATATTATTTTGTGTTTTAGGGATGAGTGAAGTTTACTTCTCTTCACTATTGATTTCAATGGGGGAAGCTCATTGTGATACAAGTTTTGCTGAATAACTTTTTTTTTAGTTCAATGACCCCTTATTTTTTTTAATTGGGAGGGTAGAATAATATGTCAGCAATGTATATGCAGATTTAAAAGAAAATCGTATGATTCAATCATATGCTATTGGGGAAAATGCAGAAAATACCCGTTTTTCCATAGACTTCTATAGTGAACAGTAATAAATTTCAGTGGTCCCTGAAATAAAAACTAATCCAATGACATATGGTTTTTTGGGGCTTTTTGGGTTCCCCAACCATGTTCTTTCTAAATCCAAAATTTAAAGAAAATTCCATGACTCATTCATTTTTTAAGTGAACACTGGTATTTACCTTTAATATGAATTCATTCGATAGTTATATTAGATCATAAAAGATATCATGAACATAGAACTCGTCAGGATGTGCAAATAGTTAGTTAAAAAAATGAAAAAAAAATTAAAAAATAGTTAAAATGATAATCTTATATTGCCTTTGCACTTCTGTCATGACTTGTAATATTTAATTAACAGAGTTTAAACTTCCCGTCCTCAGGGGTTACCTGAATACTGTGTGTGTTTATTATTTGATCTTACTGTTTAATTTGCGGTATGTTTCAGGCTGGAGTTACGGACAAGCTGTTGGTGTTGGTGTGTCTCCAGATGGCATCCGTGCTTGTGTCTTGCTGGGCTAAAAAAGAAATAGCAGGTAAGTGTTGATACTTACTATTAAACAATTAACGTTTAACAGGTCTGTTTGAACACTTACTGTTGAAGAAATAACAGGTTAGTGTGAATAGTTACCACTAAACATTTAGAGAAATAGGAAGTGTGAATAATGACCTATACCATCCTATCCTATCCTATTGTCTTGACAATAGGTTGATTATTGTTGTTAGACTCAGTATATGGGTGGTTTAAAGCATTGTAGTGCAGGGCATTATGGCCAGAAAAAGGCTAAAGCAAATGAAAGGACTCCCACCAAACTTAAAACAATCGATATCTTGGGTTGTTTTATTTTACTAATTTTACATGTGAAAACTAATGCTTTATTATATGTTCATTCCAAATGAGAGGTGCAATAAGTTGGGTGCTATAAAAATATCTATATAGTACACATACAATAACATTGTAGTTGTCTAAAATTAGCTCTGTCTCCACGAAGCATGTCAACAAAGTGAAGACTGCGTGAACCACCGCAATCGGTAGTCCAGCCGTAAAGCTGGTACTATGATCATACAAATACATAATAAGAAGCAAAACAAAGAATTAAATTCTCTATCAAATGATACAAGCTTCATTAGTATAGCTCAAGAAAAAGCCACAATATGAACGTTTTAATTAAAAACAATCAGTAAGTAATTACTGCATGATCACACAGGGCACCGTTGTACTGATGGGGCTGTCAGCGGGCTGTCAGCGGGGCTCTCTGAGACTTCTTTTATATTTTTTCAGTGATATCTAATGACATATGTGATGCGTTTCAGGAAAATGAGTCATAAGTCGCAAAAAATAGATTTTGAGATAGCATTATATTTGAAAAGATGAGATCTAGCTGATTCCAATGATAGTAAACAGTCTAATAATCTAATAAGTATTTCTAGATTTAAAGTTTGATATTTTCGTTTTGGAAAAAAAAAACTTCCAATATTTCTGGGGGTCAATAAACACTAAAGTAACCAAATATACTCCATATACGGACCTTTAAAACGCAAGGTTATATTAAATGGATTGTCCTGACATTTGATACATCGATTGATGTCCCCATGAGTTATCAACCCCTAAAAAATCAGAACATTCCAATGATGTGATCTTGTGAAAAAAACACTTTAAAAAATATCAATTTTGCGACTTATGACTCATTTTCCTGAAACACATCACATAGGATCAGGTTTTATGCACATTAAATAAATATAGAATGGAACTCGCCGTCGTAATAAAACAATTATTTGACTTGATTCATCTGTGTCAGCACGATGCCGTAGGCAGCACGCTTACAAGAAAAAAACTTGTCCAATACATCTTTTATTACTGTCAGCTTGTTCCATTCTCTCTATTTAATTTGTTTGGTTTTACTTCATAGAAGGTCTGTGTCTCTCTTCATTTGTATTTTGTGTCTTTCTGTTATTATTTTCATTTTTTACACTTCTACAACAAAATTCCTTTTGTTTTAGTTTTTATTTTAGCCGCATGGTTTGGTAGTGTGCCAGGTATGTACATACACATCCCCCATCATCCCCCATCAGTCATCCCGTTGATTCAAGCTGATTAATGCGGCCTTCATCATGAGGTAAATTAGAACCCCCGATTTACATGAAGGGAATTTGCAGCTATTCTGAATCTTGATTATAGAAATCATGAGACTTGTATATCGGTGGCAGAACTGGTTGTGTCCATCGTGAACTATGTACCAATCCTCAAATGTACGTTGTTATACATGATATGATTGGATACATCTTCATAAACCCCATCATGGACTACAGAATCCATAAAGTATTGAAATCAATTATCATTGTTGAAAATATTCTGGCTATTTCAAATTTTCACGAAGGGCATATAGATTACAGGAAGTATTGAATTATAATGCTGGGACAAGAATGTTTACAAATCCTTGAAATGATTCCTTTCAACTGGACACTTCAATCCCATTGTAAATTGTAAATTAGATGTTAACCATGTACACACTGGCAAACCTATTCCTTGTGAACCTTATGTACCGATCCTTAAATGTAAGTTGTTATACATGATATGATTGTATAGAACTTTATCCTCCCCATCATGCATTTGTAATCCATAAATCATTGAACGAAGAAATATCACTGTTGAGCATATCCTGGCTATCTTAAATTTTCTGGAACGGCATACAAATATTAGATGCATATATAGTATACAGCGATTAGCAGCATTGTCCCTCCCTCCTTGACTCATGTACTCTGAGGGGCCTATGTATTTGTATTCTTAATAATTTTAATGTGACAGGTAATAGCATGAATAATCCAATGTAATTAAACTATAGATGAGATTTACTGCTATAATTGTTAATATTAAGTATTATAAGGTTGACATTGTTCTATGTCATTATTATATATAGAGTATAGTATGAGTAATTACCTCAAGATCGTACGACACTACTACAAAACGGACACTGAACTCTTAAGAAAAGAAAACGATCTAAGAATAAAATGGACGTCCGGGAAAACCTATGTTTATTCACAGAAGGGCACAAAAATCCATTTTTCCGTTATTATATGATTGTAACTGTATAATCAATGAGAAATAAAGCTAATACATACATACATACATCAGAGATAGAGCCCCGCCCCCTCCATGTGAACTTCTACTGTGAGGGGTTTACTTGTCTGTCCTCCTGTCCCTTCTCCTTCTCCTAGACTCCCCTTTCTATCTATCAGCTAGCCCCCATTACAACAGTAATGCACCTAGAGCAAATATTGAATAATGATGTGATGTGTTTCAGGATAATGAGTCATATGTCGCAAAAAATATATTTCTAAAAGTATTTTTTTACAAGATTGCCTTATTGGAATGTTCTGATTTTTGGTGAGTATATCACTTATGGTTGTATCAACCGATGTATCAAATTTCAGGACAATGTATATAATATATCTTTTCGTTTTAAAGATCCACATATGGAGTATATTCAGTTACTATACTGGTTATTGCCTCCCAGAAATATTACAAACTTTTTAGTCAAAAATGAAAATATCAAACTTAAAACCTAGAAATACTTATTGGATTATTAGACTGTTTACTATCATTGGAATCGGCTTGATCTCATCTTTTCAAATATAATGGAATCTCAAAAAACATTTTTTGCGACTTATGACTCATTTTCCTGAAACACATCACATATATGGTATGAGGACAAGAATGTCTACAAATTATTGAAATGATTCCGTTCAACGAAGCTCAGAGTTTTGATTCTTAAGCAAATGTTTAATTAGATATCTACCGTGTACAAACTGGCAAATCTACTCCTTGTGAACTTGCCAATGAATTAGAAAAAGTAACTATAGATGATTATACCAGATTATAGATATATCACTCAGAAAAATGATCTCAAGATTATTACATTCAATTACAATTACACACATGTGAATAGTTTCATATCTGGGTTGGTTGCTAGAAAATGTACAATTTGCAGCTCAAGTTCTGCTCAATTATATGCTTAAAAATGATGAATACCACGTATTTCTGAGTATTTTTGGTATCGCATTGATTTAAAGTAACAGTTCTGTAATGTTAAACTGCATTTTGAAGCTCCTTTCTGTCTTCAATGTGGGCTATCTGAGAGGATTGGTGACAGCGAATTGTACATTTTCTAAAAATCTGACCTGTCTAAGACATAGCTGTGCTGAGATGTGTTGGCAAGCAAGTCTGTTGATATTCAATGATTGAATGATTGAATGTTATGATCTCTAAGTCGCAAACAATCGATTTTCAGATACATATTTGTAACTAAGAGACCCAGTTGATCAATTCAAATAATGGTAAACTGCAGGACAGCTAAAATGTATTTCTATATTTTCAGGGTTTTTTGGTATCTTTTCAAAAAAGAGTTAGCAATATTTTTGGGTGGACAATTAATAGTAAAGTAGCTAAATATACTTTATTATATGCGCATTCCATACGAGAGGTGAGAAACGTGGGGTGCTATAATAATATTCATATAGTATGTGTACTACATGAACTACTTCTTCACCAAGTCGGCTACTTTGTTCACATTTTACAAATCATGTTCAAGCCCATGTAATGAAGCCCAGGTAATAAATATATAATAGAACTCGCCTGCAATAATAATTGCAATTCATTGGACCTGATTTGTCTGCATTTAAGCACTCTGCCTACGGCATGATGCATATGTTGACGGATCTCGTCCAATAAATATTTTATTATTGCCAGCTTGTTCCATTCTCTCTATTTATAAGATGACCATAGAGATGCTAGGATGTATTTAGTACACCATCTTAACAATCAGTGCATGTATTTATACAACCCCAGGAACAAGACACATGAATAAACATTCCGACAGAGGATCCCTGTGGATAAATGACTACGAAAAATATCATTGTAACTCATTTTCCTGGAGCACATCCCAATTATTACGTAATTATTAATGGCCATTATTTACTGCCTCTCATTGTGCTAATGGTGCATAATTGATTGCGCAACGTAAGGAATGGGATGTTATTTAAGGCTGAATAATTTGCAAGGAATGGTTCTACCCCCTGGAGCTGTCCACTAATTATCTAACACCAGCCCATTCCATCCTCTCATTATTAACAACATTAACTTTGTTATTATGACTTAGCAAGGAACGAGTTGAATAAGGAGGACACTATATGGTCTTGGTATTGGCCCCCACAATGTATGTGTCTTGGTGTTATGAATAAATAACCAACAAGAACAACAATGTCTGGGGATTCAACGCCACTGATGGCACCCCTTTCTACACAGTCTGATCCAACCAATCATATAATCCACCTTCCAGACACACCAGGCGCCAGACAGGGGCTTAGAGCCCACATCCACTGAAGCGATTAAGCTGGCGCCACACTAGCCGAAATAAGCTCGCAATAAGCTTTGCAACAGGCTTTCCCGATAGGTCTGGCTATTGCAGAGGTCTATCGGGAAGGTCTGTTGCAAACGTCGCCACACTTCTGCAATAGAGCCTTGCAATTAATCGCAGTAGCATGGTTACGTCCACAATGCAATGCTTATTGCCAACAAATATTAAACATGTCTAATATTCCTGCGACAGACGGCAACGCATTTCTTATCGTGAGGCCTGTTGCAAAGCCTATTGCAGAGCCTGTTGTAAAGAGGCCCACACGTCTGCGATACAGTGCACTCCCAGATCGAATATTTTCATTTCTATTGCAGAGGCCTGTTGCAAAGCCTATTGCGAGGCCTATCGCGGCTAGTGTGCTCCCGCCTTTAGACTCAAGTATACATAGGCTCTGAGTCCACTGTGCTATCTAATGTATAAAGCTCAGGAAAGGTTTTTTTGTCACCCTGATCTGGGAATCTGTCATCTCCCCACCAGTTTGTGTGAATGTTTTTGAAGGTATCTGGGATGAAAATGTGATTTTGAAGGTTTTCGTTCTAAATTGGGATCTACACACTCTATTTATAACTTGGGAAAGCCCCCGTGAGATACTACATCATTTGCCACTACATGGAGAGGATTGGGAGAGTGAAGAAGAGGAGTTGGACAGGCTGGGGGTATTTGACAGCGGGAGTGTGTGTGTGTGGGGGGGGGGGGCAGGTTGTAGTAGTTGAGAGTCAGCAAAGGGAGATGGTGGGGAAAAAGGAGAGGGGGAGGGGGAGGGACAGAAGAGGGTCAGGGAAAAGAGGAGAGGGAGGGGATGTAGGGAAAGGGAGAGAGGGGAGGGAGAGAAAGTGAGAAGGGGGAGCATGAGGAAGAGGGGTGGGAGAAGTGGGGAATCAGATATGGGGTTGGGAGAGAAAAACAGGTATGAGAAACAGACATGAGGCAGAGGGGAATGAGGGAGAGGGGGAAATGTGGGGAGAAAGGGGGCTGTGATCTCTCCACCAGTCTTTTTGGTCTCTACAGGTCTGTAACTGTTGACCCTGTCTGGAGATTATTAAGAGAATGATAATTTGATAATTTGTTTATCATGATATAGCACTGACACCGCATAGGTTTACTAAATGATTGAAATATGGATTCATGTAATGATTTTTCTCTAAATGTCATCAAACTTTGAGATCAATTTACCTTGTGCAACTTGAGTGGATGAATGAAATAATTTAAACAAAACAATTGATCTCAAGGGAGGACAAATCATGCTCCAACAGTTTGGGGTAGTGTGTGATTCAATCCTCTGCCTCAATCTATTACAAACCTCTCTCATGCCATTGGGTATAATAACTCCAATAGGGGATTTGCATAGCCGCCATCTTGAATCTTAATTCGCTTGGAATTATGGGACTATTGGTACAGTATACAATCTTTAGAAAACATGTTATATTCAGTGTGGAATATTTATCCATGCTCTAATGTCAATATCCATGTGTTATACATGATTCCATGACACAAATCACCATCTTTCCCATCATGCATTTGGTTTCCATACATCATTCATCCAAGCTCTGATATTGGTGAAAACATTCTTGCAATTTTCGATAAAAATATTGCCAAATATTTGTATGTCAGATTTCAACAGAATCCATCCCATGATGGAATGTGACAGACATGCGCAGTGAGACATGTAACTCCCCTATTCACAAAACGTACAAATGGCTTTCCATAGAAAACACCCTGGTTTCCCCCATCAAGAACGGAACATGGAGCTTTAGATCATTTCATTGAGTTTGTTTTCCTTCCTACAATACAGGAGAGTGATATACCGCTCCATCCCTTGACTTCATGCCCAAGGGGCGTTTCCGCTTCACTGCCTCAACCAATCAGAACAAAGCATGCATTTGCTGCGGGAAGCTATAGCTATAGCTTCCGGCCTTGACAGGATCATATCTATGGATCTTTGCTTCATAATGTAGCAGAAAATCAAATGTACAATTGAGATGTCTGCCATTTATAACAAATGTGTCATTTTGTCATATTGAAGAAACTTCGTTCTCGTCAAAACTGAACAAACAAAATGGCCTATACATGATCTGCTGTGATATCTGTCTATATATGTGATGATGTACTTTAGGAAAATAAGTCACAAGTTGCAAAAAATGAATTTCAAAATGTCATCATATGTGGAACGATGAGATCAAGCCAAATCTAATTATGGTAGGCCTACACATTGGGACAGCTAATAAACATTTCTATATTTGTATGTTTAATATTGTATTTGTGTTGGTGTATAGAATGACTTTAGTACTTGATGGATATATTAATGTGCAAGATTTGTTCTGGGCGGTATTATACACAGGAGACCTATAGGTAGAGACAGAGAGACGAGCGTCTAACGGTCATGGCAAGATATAGTCTCTAGTCATACAGTTTATGTGTTATCCCCAAGCACACTCAGGCTGGCCCGCTCTTTACTATAGTCCCAGTCTGTCTAGGACATATCATATATGGGTCAGATTTTCAGAAAATGCACAGTCCAACTTCGCCAGTCTTCTCAAATAACCCAGATTTCAGACGAAAATTAAGTTCAAAATACAGTTCAACCTAACCAAACATATTGCTAGAATCAATGCAATGACGAACATACTCGAATTTACCTAGTACTGACCAAATTGCAGCCTCATTTTTCAGAATTTACTAATTGTGTACAGTTGCCAATTGTACATTCATTTTCTGAATATCTGACTCACGTATAGTTAATGTTCTCGGGAAAATGTATCATTTACCTTCACCAATGCTTTTAAATAACCCATGTTTAAGACATGGAATAAGTTTAAAAGGAAATTAGCACGTTGTTATAAACCCTATTTAAACTAAAGTATATAATTTGTCACCCTGATTCAACATCACAATAGTGAATATGTAGTTGGGAATCTTATAGTTTCAAAAAATCATACTAGTTCCAGGCGGTGCTTAAAATTAAAGCTGCATTCTTTGTTTATGTTTCATGTAACATTTACAAAAGCTATCATACAGTTTAGAAGAATAGATAGATACACGACATGATGGAAATGAAAAACAATCTCTGTCAGTCTTCCAAAGATCCTGTCAATTTTGAATATAATGTTCGTTTTCCTAATAAATTATGTGTATTTGTAATCAATGTGGACAGAATCAAATACCAGATTTGTCCATCATATTTCTTTCTTTCAACAAGTTTATTTATTCAGGAAAAATTTGTTTACATAAATTTAAGCACGCTCATCCGGAGATGAATTTTCGTTGTGCCCTGATAGATCTATAACACAACTTAGAGATAGAGGACTACTCTATGAGTAACGCTTTACTTGTAGTTCTCTATGAATACTTTTTTATTTCTTTTTTCAACATTCTTATACAGCAAGACATGACTATTCGGCAAGACCAAAGCTCATTAGGTTATGTTGAACAGTATTTTTAAGCTGATTTTCGTCTTAAATTTGGGTAATCCAGGTACATCCTGGAAAAGCCTATTCAGAACCATGCATCCTGTCATTCATTCATTAATTCATTCATGTTATATCAATGATGAATATAATGGATGTCAAACGTAACCTGAAACAAATGAGTTTTCAGAAATGACCTATTATATGTAGGAGAATACTGTTAGATGTTCCTAATTGCTGGCTGGACGCGTATAGACTTCGTGAGAAGGTCTAAGCAACTGTTTAATAAATTCTGTGAAACGTACATGGTCCTCCTGGGTCTGCATATATAATTAGGTGGGCGTAGCCCTTACGTAATACCCATGGCATAGCATGTATAAGTAGACTTCCACAGTCCTAGCTAGTTAAGTATAATTAGTGGTTTTAAGTAATGAGATAATAGGTGATAATTAATAATTAATATAAATATAACGAGGTTACACACTGTTACGTAATGTTACATAACACATAGTCAGAGATAAGTAGATATATATGTGTTCCGTTTTAGGAAAATTAGTCATAAGTCGCAAAGTAGGGATTTTGAGAAATCACCATATTTGAAAAGGGGAGATCAAGCTAATTCCAATTATAGTAAATACTAATATGTAATTCTATATTTTTAGTTTGATATTTCTATGTTTGAAAAGAAAAGTTTCCAACGTTTCTTGGCGAATAATGTCCAGTATAGTAATTAAATATACTCCATACTAAGGTCTTCAAAACAGAGGAATATATTTAAATCATTGTCCTGAAATTTGGTACATAGATTCATATGATTACGAGTGCTAAACTCTATCAGAATTAGAACATTTCAAAAAAGATATCTTGTGAAAAAACACATTGAAAAATATCAACTTTGCGACTTATGACTCATTTTCCTGGAACACATCACATATGATATCCAGGTGCACGACCGACCGGTTGACTATAATACCTTAACATTGTAGGGATTAACGAGCTTAGCTAGTTCACCTAGAGCTAGGGCTGGGTAATAGCTTTAGTACCCTTTATACTGCCTAGCACTGGCGCTACGATGTTACATTATAGGATAGTCAAAGTGCATTTAGCTTAAACATGTACATGAATACCCTCACTCTCTATATATATGTGATGTGTTTCAGAAAAAAGAGTCATAAGTCGCAAAATTGATATTTTTCAAAGTGTTTTTTTCACAAGATCATATTATTGGAATGTTCTAATTTTTAGAGGGTTCATCACTTATAGCTATATCAATCAATGTATCAAATTGCAGGACACTATATGTAATATATCCTTGCGTTTTATAGGTCCTCATATGGAGTATATTTGGTTACTTTACTGTTTATTGATCCCCAGAAATATGGGAAGTTTTTTTTCAAAAACGAAAATATCAAACTTTAAATCTAGAAATACCTATTTGATTATTAGACTTTTTACTATCATTGGAATCAGCTTGATCTCATCTTTTCAAATATAATGATATCTCAAAATCTATTTTTTGCGACTTATGACTCATTTACCTGAATCACATCTCATATGCGTTTGGGTAATGCTAATCCTTACTCCATCCCATACTTTTCCCATATCTCTTTCTCCCCCATAATAGGAATAAATTATGTCATGTGGTACAGGAATTGGATTGAACGAAATTTGGATTTTGCGATTTTAATGATATCAACAAATAGGACACCAATTAAGTACTTCTATATCTTAAGTTTGATATTTTTATTTGTGAGGAAAGAGCTTGCAATATTTCTGGGTGGGCAATTACTAGTGAAGAAGCTATGTATAATCTATAGGAAAAGCTTAAAAATAGATGGGTATAATGTTTTGATACAACATCCAGAAACTTGCCACATGTTTGTATTCATAAAACATGGGGCATTATACCCCAAAACCCAGTACAATCCTACAAGGAAAACTTGCGAATAATCACTTTGAAAAAAGTACTTTTTTGAAACTTGTGACTCATTTTTATGTAACACATCACATGTATTACACTATGGCTGAATGGGTTATTCACTTCCAACAGGAAGAATGCGTCCATTTCTATAAATTTATTTCTGTATGCATGTTATGGGTCACATTTTCAAAAAATGTACAATTGGCAGCTTTACACAATTAGGAAATTCTGCTAAATTAGGCTGAAAAATGATGACTACCGGGTATATCTGAGTATATTTGGTATTGCATTGATTTAAAGTATCCATTCTGTTATGTTAAATTGCATTTTGAAGCTCATGTTTGTCTTAAATGTGGGTTATTTGAGAGGATTGGTGAAGGCCAATTGTACATTTTCAGAAAATCTGACCCTTATACGGAAGCGTTGACGTGATCAATTGGTCTGACATCATCAATGACGGGGATATTGACCAATCACAGATAAGCATTCTTATAGCCATGACCCACGATTCTGCACATTCAGAATAAACCATCTAACGTCATTAACTGCTTTTGTCAGCCTAATACAATACAAGCGTAAGAATGACAATTTTCTAACGTTGCTCTTGTTTACACTTAATTGTGCATCCAACTGGGGACATGCAGCCGCTTGTTGGATACAAAATTAAGTGTTAATTTGAGTCATTGAATCCCACTTGTAGTTCTAACCTCTCGTTTAGTTCTGTCTAGTGGTTTCCAACACTGCCCAAAGTTAACTCTGAGCTTGAAATTAGAAACTGATCACATATGTGATGTGTTCCAGGAAAATGAGTCATAAGTCGCAAAATTGATTTTCTTCAAAGTGTTTTTTTCACAAGATCAAATTATTGGAATGTTCTGATTTTTTGAGAGGTTATCACTTAGACTTATATCAATCGATATATCAAATATCAGGACAATCTATGTAATATATCCTTTCATTTCAAAGGTCCTCATATGGACTACATTTAGTTACTTTACTGTTTATTGACCCCCTTGAATTTTGGAAACTTTTTTTTTTTAAAAACGAAAATATCAAACTTAAAATCAAGAAATACTTATTGGATTATAAGACTGTTTACTCTCATTGGAATCGGCTTGATCTCCTCTTTTCAAATATAATGGTATCTCAAAATCTATTTTTTGCTACTTATGACTCATTTTCCTGAAACACATCACATATTTCTCTATGCATCTATGACCTATGAATAATGACAATTTGCTGGGAATCAGTGGTGTGAGCAGTGGGTGATACAGTCGCTATTTGTGGTATGAGCATCAATGCTGGATCCTATGGCATTCCATACTACCCACTAGAAAGGTATGATAAAGAATATGGAACTAATATGTGACACAACTAGAAGGACTACAGAAGAATAAAATGTGATATTTTTTTGAAAATGAGTCACAAGTCACAAAAAATTGTCTTTGAGATATCATTATATTTGAAAAGATGAAATCAAGCCGATTCCAATGGTAATACACAGTCTAATAATCAAATGATTATTTCTATAATTTAAGTTTGATATTTTTGTTTTTGAAAAAAAAAACTTTGCACTATTTCTTCTGGGCAATAACCAGTAAAGTACTTAAATATACTTTATAAGATGACTTTAGAAATAAATGGATATATTTGATACACTGTCTTGGAATTTGGTACATGTATTCAAGGTATGAACCACGTTAAGCACCCCAAAATTTAAAACATTCCCACAGAGACATCTTGTGAATAAAACACATTGAAAAATAGCAGTTTTGCGACTCATGGCTCATTTCTGAAAGCAAATCACAATAAAAGGGAGATGATCCATTCAACGCATTGTACACCTGAATACGGCAGGACTAATAGGCGTGAGAGACGTTATTCCCTCGCCCGGCTCCCTCAGGCACCCAATGATTGAATTCTCCTTTCATTATAACAAGAGGCAGTTTTAGTCTTAAACACTTGTTAATTAATTGTCCACCACGCGGCTCCAGCACTGCGGGCAATGCCCCCTGGTGTTGTTATTGAGCGTTAACGATGACTCAGTATTATTGCAGTGAATGTGCGCAACCGGAAGTGGTGTAAGTTTTGAATCAATGGATGTTCGCTTGACAGGAAGGTGCAAGAGATGGTTGATTACAAGTGTAAGAGGATGTTATGAATGTATTTGTACTGCCTAAAGAACAGAACAGTTTCAGTTCCGTTCCATTTGTTCAACTTGCCAAACATAGATATGAACGTTGGTATTCACATCATTGGGTTCAAGGGACGACACTTGAATATTTCTGTTATTTGCATAATATCTATTTATACTACGACTGAATGAGTTATTCACTTAGAGCAGGAAGAATACGTCCATTTCATAGTTTGTGCATTTCTGTGCGCGTTGTATGAAGAGATAGAACTACCGCGATGTAAGCGGGTCTTTGATTGGTCTATATCCCTGTCATTGATGACGTCTGACCAATCAGATGAGCTTACATGGTACATACATATATGATCATATATATGAGTATATTTAGTTACTTACTGGTAATTACCCATCTAGGAACATTGCAAAATTTTTTTTGCGAAAAAAAATAATATCAAACTTAACATATAGAAATACGGATTAGGTGTCCTACCGTTTACTATCTTTTCAAATATGGTGATATCACAAAATCCATTTTTTGCGACTAATTTTCCTAAAATAGATTACATATATAGCGATACTTCTGCCCTCTAATATAATTAATCTTGAATGTTGGAATTTCAACTTATAAATGAACCAGTACCTGAAAGCATTGGCTTTAAAAATGGTCGACCATCAACCATTAGCGGCTGCTGAAAACCAGTCCTAGGGATGTCGCAATTGACGCTGTAATTGAATTTTACAAATGCATTTTGAATTATGGCTCATGGCAGTTTTTTCGTGAGCAATTAGACGCCATACGGCATTTAAATTATGAAGATGAAGAGCGCTTGTTTTTACTTCACGATTAATAATCAGGTTCTGCCTTGATGTAAAATGGTCAGATTTTCAGAAAATTTACAATTCGCCCTTACCAATATTCTAAAGTAACCCACATTTAAGACAAAAATGATGTTCGAAATGCAGTTTAACATAACAGAACTGATACTTTAAATCAATGCGATACCAAATATACTCAGATATACCCAGTATTCATCATTTTCAGCCTAATTCAGGAGATTTTCCTGAATATGTAGAGCTGCCAATTGTACATTTTCTGAAAATCTTACCCACAATCCAGGACCCATGAAAGTGGATGAAAGGGACATCTATTAACGCTAACGTTATTTCAGTAGTGGTCTGCGCTTGCCAAAGTATCCATGATCATTGTGACCGCTCTCTAACAGAAACACCTTCATATTATGCACCCCTTGGTCCTCTTCTAAGTGTGTCTCGTATAAACAGGTTTCATTATAAGTTAGGGATAAGCTTCACTATGTGTACATTTAAACTGTGTACGCGATGTGTTTCAGGAAAATGAGTCATAAGTCGCAAAATGGATATTTTCAAAGTGAATTATTTATAGGATATCTTTGATGGAATATTCTACTTGTTGGGGTACTTAATGCGGCTAGTGATATTAATACATGTACGGAATTTCAAGGCAATGTATTAAATATATCTATGCATATCAAAGGTCATCTTATGGAGTATATTTAGGTACTTTATTGGTAATTATCCATCCAAAATATCAATAACTTTCTTTTCAAAAATAAATTCATCAAACTTATAATATAGAAACACTACTCAGATGTCCTTGATGTTTACTATCATTAGAATCAGCTTGACCTCATCTATTCAGATATGATAATATATCAAAATCCATTTTTTGCGACCTATATGGGTCAGTTTTTCCAAGTGTGCTGTTTTGCTATTTTGGGATCTGGGAAAGAGGGGAAATTTAGAATACCTTGAATATAATTTTTTGGCCTTGGGTCATAATATACTGGTGTTGACATTCTGGGAAAATTTTATTCCAACAAATTTGGACCTTTGGTTGTCTTATTATGTCACTTTTTAATTTCCTCTTTTATACAGTCACACGTGAAATCCCAATTTTGTTGGAAAATATTGAAATCATTGAATTTAACTGAAGGGAATGGCTTGTAAGACCTATAAATTGTATGTTTGATGGTTAGGCACAAATAAGCATTTATTATTTCTTTCAATCCAAAATTACTGCAGAATATATATATTTTGGCCCCTTATATTGTGCCTAGGGAAGGGATTTCATGTGTGAAAGACAATAATTCATCAGTTGAACAACCTTTATGGAATGAACATACCTTCATCTGGCTTTAAATCATTACAAATGGAACCAGAATTAATTTCTAATTACTTTCAACCAAGAAAGAGCCAAAGATATATATTTTGGGCCACCCTCTGATATGATTATTGAAGGGATTTCATGCGTTACTATGTTGGAAAAAACAATACTAATTTAGTTGAAGTGTCTTTCTGAAATAAGATTGACATCAACTTGCTTTATATCATAATGAAATGGAATAACAACTAGTTTATAATGACTTTTACTTCAAAGAAACAGCTAAAAATATATTTTTGGCCACCCTATGTCAAGATCATTAATGGGATTTCATGCGTTATTCTATAAACCAACACAATATCAATTTAGTTGAACAACCTTTATCAAATAAAAAATATCATCCCATTGTTTTAAATAATTAGTAATGGCATCAAGATTAATGCATAATTCTTTTCAACCCAAAGAGAGCCCAAGATTTATATTTTGGGCCACACTCTGCCATGATTATTGAAGGGATTTCATGCGTTACTATGTTGGAAAACACTACACTAATTTAGTTGAACAGGCTCCATGAAGTAACAATAGCATCAACTTGCTTTAAATCATATCAAATGGATTAACAACTAATTCATAATGACTTTTTATCCAAAGAAACAGCTAAAAATATATTTTGGGCCACCATATGACAAGACCATTGATGAGATTTCATGCATAATTGTGTAAACCCACACAATATTAATTTAGTTCAGCAACCTTTATGAAATAAAAAGTATCCTCTCATTGCTTTAAATAATTCGAAATGATATCAAGATTAATGGATAATTCCTTTCAACTCAAAGAGAGAGCCCATGATATATATTTTGGGCCAGCATCTGTCATCATTATTGAAGGGATTTCATGCGTTATTATGTTGGAAAACACAATAGTAATTTAGTTGAACAGGCTTCATGAAGTAACAATAGCATCAACTTGCTTTACATCATATCAAATGGATTAACAACTAATTCATAATGACTTCTAATCCAAGGAAACAGCTAAAAATATATTTTGGGCCACCCTATGACAACACAATTGATGGGATTTCATGCGTTATTGTGTAAATCAACACAATATTAATTTAGTCAAACAGCCAATATGAAATTAAATTCATCATTAGTTTGATATAAATAATTCGAAATGATATCAAAATTAATGCATAATTACATCCATCCGAAAGAGAGAGCCTGAGATATAAATTTTGGGCCACCTTATGACATGATTATGGAAGGGATTTCATGCGTTAGCAACTAAACCAAAAGAAAAATAATTTAGTTGACCAGGTTTGATAGAAAAAAAATAAGCTTCACCTTGTTTTAAATGATTACAAATGCAATTGCAAGTGATATATAATTGATTTCAACTCAAAGAGAGCTCAGATAACATATCATTTGAACCACCCTATGTCATGAGAATAGAAGGGCCTTCATGCGTTATGCTTAAACACACACAATAATACATCAGGTGAACAAGTTATATGCTTTGAATCAATTCAAACAGAATCTCAACTAATGTATAATCATTTTCAAACCAGAAATATAGCCAAAAAACTATGTTAGGCCACCTTTTCTACTATATCTGCTGATGTGTCACTGCCAGTTTGCATAGGGCTTTCATGCGTTACTAAGGGACATTTTAAGGATTATTGGCCTGTTATTTGTCCTGAATCAAGATTATCACAAAATTGTGTAGTGGTGCCATAAGGGAGGTTGAAATGGGACTAGAAAATGGTTATATGAATTATTTTCTTTTATTTGTTTATCCTGTATGCATTATTCTTCAGCCATAACGCATGAAATCCCTTCTGGTTGGAAAATAAGGGTTGGAGACAATAACCTCTCAGTCACTCAAAATTTATGAAAATATCAGGTGGAATTTTGTATACAGTAAACAGTACATGTATACCATCTTCAATATACAGTTTTAGATGGGATATGACAAAAATATATATTTTTAACCATTCATGTAATAAAAGGGATTTCATGCGTTATTTTTATGTTGGAAATTATTGAAGGCCAATGTAGAAATTGTTACCAAGTTCAAATGCTCAAAAAGTAAATTATAATTAAATTTAGTCCTAGATGTATTGGAGAAATGAAAAGAAACATGCAGAAAAATGTTCTAGGCATTGTGCAGATCTTTTTTATTTTACTTCATTGTTTTTTTCTGTTTAAAAATGATGCAAAATACCCGTTTTCAGAATTTTAAGACACTAAATATTAGAACAGCCTAGAAAAGGTATACATGGAATGAAAGCCCATGTTCATGGGAATGATATGAGACTAATATCCATAAGATCCAACTCATATTGACGATGATAGGGCAGCACATATGATAATTAGGCAAAACAGCACACTTGAAAAAACTGACCCACATATGACTCATTTTTCTGAAACACATCATATATATACGTACCAGAGATACAATGCATTCTTGGTACTGTTTCAAGTGTTCCCTGTGTAGAGGCATCTTTGTAAGTTATGGACAAGTTGGTTAAAATCGCCAGAAAATGTACAATTCTTCACTTATTCTCTCAAATAGCCCGAATTTAAGACAAAAAACAGGTTAAAAAGATACAGTTCAACCTAAACAAACAGTTCGCTAGAATTAATGCAATGCCAAATATACTCCAATTTACCGAGTATTGACCAATGTATTTATTGACCAGCCTTAATTAGCAGATTTTACTAAATGTGTAAAGCTGCCAATTGTCCATTTTGTGATTCGTTTGAGGAACATGAGTCATAATTCGCAAGATTGATATTTTTCAAAGCGTTTTTTTTCACCAGATCCCTTTGTTGAAACGTTCTGATCTTCAGAGGGTTTAGTCATATCAATACATGTAGTCAATTTCGGGACATTGTACTCAATATATCCTTGCACTTAAAAGAGCTTTGTATGGAGTATATTTAGTTACTTTCCTGGTAATCACACATCCAGAAACATTGCAAACATTTTTTTTCAAAAATAAAAATATCAAACTAAAAATACAGACATACTTATTAGGTGCCTTATTGTTTACTATCATTCGAATCGGCTTGATCTCCTCTTTTCAAATATGGTGATATCTCAAAATCCTATTTTCGCCACTTTAATCATGAGACGATCCCTACTACATGCAGTCGGTAAGGTGGTACAGGGGCCGAATGCCCTCATACTTGGAAACCTAGGGTCAGACTTTCAAAAAAACTACAATCAATAGTTTTACACATGTATCAACAGTCTGCTTAATTATGTGAGAAATGATAAATACTAGGTATATCTGAGTATATTCTGTATTGTATTCACTCAATTAATCTCTCTGGTTAACTGTATTTTGAATCTAATTTTCTTTTTACAGTCGGGTTATTTGAGAGGATTTGTGAAGACTTATATAGATAAACTTTTATTTTCCATATTACATACTTATGGCCTACATGGAGAATGGGTCTCCTGTCTCAGTTAGTTTTCAGAAGACAGTTCTTCCGACAGGATCCTCTACTTGAATCCTTTAAAGGTTTTACTTTTTGGCATCGTGCCAGTATGCTGGATGCAGGCTGAACGTCTGAGCTGGAAGTATAAAAAGAAAAACACAACTCACTAATACAGACACATCTTCATTATGAAACTACAATTTTTTCAAAACAAAGCACTTTGTTTCGCATTAAAAAAAACACGCTGGCATAATGTCAACGACTTGCACGTTATCTCAAATACCATGACCGTGGGAAAGAGAATTTTTGTCAATGTTATGAAATTTCTTCAACCTAGATGAAAACTATGACTTCAGAGAAGATCCACGATTAAATTTTGATTTGAGCAGACCTACGTCTGGACTGTACCAGAGATCCATCTGCTATGCTGGGATTGCATGGTGGAATGATGTGCAAAGTCAATTAAAACGTTACCGACTCCCTTAGCTTTCAAAAAAAGACTGAAAATTGAATTGTTAATTAATGACTTGTTGTTACCTTAAACACTAAGGCTTACCCCCCATTGATCTACACTCAATATCCAATACTTTTGAATGATTTCCTTACCACCCTCTCGCTTGAATAGATAATATTACTGCCCATTCCTCTCCTACATACACCCCTCCCCCCTACTCACCCTCATCTCACTCCATTAATTAACCCTCCCCTCCCCCCCTCCTTCCCCTATCACTTCTCCCCCCCCCCCTCCATCAACCAATTATGTATCCAAATGTAATATCTTAAACTGACTTATGATTCTCACACACTTATTGTTCAAACTGTAATAACTAATATTGCAGGGTGTGGAGGCAGACCAGGTCTGACCCGAGCCACATTAAGCTCCCCTGGCCACAGCCAGTTTATTCAACCTGAATAAAATACGTCCAAAAAAACATTTTTTTTTCATTATAAGCACTTTGAACCTGTTACAAGCGTTTCCTGTATAGAAAGGTTTCACTGTAGGTTGGGGACAAGCTGTAGTTATTGTAAGGTCTAACTCTATATGTTATATAAAGGTTTGCTATATTGTCTATTGAATAGTTGTAGAAATATTGTATAGAAAATAAGAAGTATAAAGAATGAGACTTGAGACTTTGATCCTAAGATCTAGAATGGTGTTTTATTATGGTCTTGGGATATAGGTGAGAGCTTGGTCCATGTGGCTATTGTTGATTGGAGGAATAATTATATAATGAGCTGAGAGTGCTGCCTGTGATTCCCCTTACTACCGTATTCGAAGCAATAAATTCCTGGGTCCTGATACCTAATAGGTTCTATATATTAATGGATAATTACCATGACACATAACATATCACTAATTACTATTAATCATTGATCAAAAAGTCGTTACCCATTGTTACGCCATTGTTGCGTAACATGATGTAACATATACATGTCACATGGTGACATCTCCCTAATCCAAACACCTCAATATAAAAAGAAACCCCTATTGTTTCTGTTCCAATCAAGTCCTGTACAGAGAGGTCTTACTGGGAAAAACACTTTGCAAATTATCAATTTGGCGACCATTTCACTATAATACATCATATTTGTAGGAAACCTTACTGAGTGTAATTTCCTATAAATACACTATGCATCCATGTAAGCTACTTGTACATTATATATGCGCCTCCTCTCCAGTCCGAACACCTTGTTATTATGATCTTCAAAGGCATACATTATGTACAGGTTCAACTGTATGCAGGATAGGCCTCTGGACCCATATGGGTCAGATTTTCAGAAAATGTATGTTTGGCAGCTATACACATTTAGTAAATTCTGCTAAATGAGGCTGCAATTTGGTCAATACTACGTATATTCGAGTATATTCGGCATTGTATCGATTCTAGCAATCTGTTTGGTTAGGTTGAGCTGTATTTTGAACTGTATTTTTGTATGAAATTTGGGTTATTTAAGAGGATTGGTGAAGGTGAATTGTACATTTCATGAAAATCTGACCCATATATCAACCACAGTCACAGCCACTTCCCCACGGGTCGTATATCTCTCTTTGTAAACCATCCCTTCACTGTATTAGATCTCTGGAGGGTCATGATGGATGGTAAAGTGTACAGGTCCTTGCTCTTCCTGCATTAAGGTTACAATATTGAAACCTAAATCTTAGAGTTCAATGGAAAAAGCAACCAGATAAATTTAGGGGCTGTTATGTGCGGTGCCACAACTGAATCCAAAGAAGTGGTGCATGAATAATAGTAGTTTTTGTATGAGAGGACAGGGGATATTATTTCATATTGTGTATAGTAGGATCAGTCATCTGTCCCTACGTCTACGGCAGTGTGTTTAGATCGTGTGGTGGCTTTCAGACAGGGCCTTTCCTGGGATGGGGGTGTTCATTTTGCAGTCACTGGGTTTTCCCCTTAGGTCTTGATATATGTGTGTTTTAGTTTCATGTTCGAAGTCATGATGACGTCACATATTTGTTTATACAAGCATTGCTCTGAAAACAACATGTCTAGAGTGAGTTAGGTATTGTGCGTATTTCATGAGTGAGTTATGAAGGGTTGTCCTGGCAACCAATCTGTTATTTTACTAAGATTACCACTTAAATTCAAATTGATGATTCGATTTTGGCTATTTTGACGATTGGAAGCATGTATAAGGAATCTTCGTTGGTTTCAGTCGCTTAGAATATTGCCCTCGTTGCTATACAACTCATCAATATTCACGCTCCTTCAACCAACTAGTTATTTGACCTATATAGCTCACCGGCGGCTATATTCACTCCGCCGATTCACCTTTAAATGTGTGTATGAACAAATAGCAGCAGAATATTAATATTCACTCCTCTATTACATACGTATGTAATTTTGAGGGTGTGGATCAGGGGTGCTATTTGGAAAGTCAAATAGCATAAATGCGTAATAATTTGAGTAGATTTGTGATGTCTTCCAGGAAAATTAGTCACAAGTCGCAAAATTGATTCAAAGCGTTTTTTCACAAGATCTCTTTATTGGAATGTTCTGATTTCTAGCTGGCTTAGCACTTATAGTCATATGAATCCATCCAACAAATTTCAGGACATTGTAATAAATAACCCTTGCGTTTTTAAAAGCCTGCGTATAGAGTACATTTAGTTACTTTACTGGTAATTACCCAGCTAGAAACATTGCAAACTTCTTTATCAAAAATAAAAATATCAAACTTAAAACATATCTAATTTTATCTAATCTATTGTTGTCTTATGACTCATTTCCCTGAAATACATAATATTTGGTAGCATTGTCTGTATCACAATAGCTGAAAATGCAGCGTTAAGAGACAAGAGGAAACAAATGTGCCAACCACAACTTCCACCTTCCTCCCCAGCAACACTATAGGTAATCTGCACATGTGCAAATATGTAGTCCCAGGATCATATGAATATTTAATGATTGATGCAACCTATGCTCAATCTTCATACATCACGGTGGCTATGGTTAGATCGTCAACAAATGTACAGTCGGCATGGCCACATATTTATCAGGAATATGAGGAATAGTGTGTGAGAGCACATCAAAGCTAACTGGATTAATAAGTACAGTCCTATACGTAAACACCTATGTATATATGTCATCCTTTTAAGGAAACTGAGTCATAAGTCACAAAATTGATATTTGTCAAAGTGTTTTTTTTCACATGATCCCTTTATTGAAATGTTCTGATATTTGGAGGGTTTAGCTCTTCTAGTCACATAAATCCATGTAACAAATTCCAGGACATTGTATTAAATATATCCTTGCGTTTAGAAGGCTTGCTTATGGAATACATTTAGTTACTTTACTCATAATTACCCATCCAGAAACATTGCAAACTTTTCTACAAAAATAGAAATATCAAGCATGAAATGGAGAAATAATTCTTAAATGTCCTTCATCCTTCATTTGAATCAACTTGATCTCCTCTTTTCAAATATGGGTCTGCGATATCTCAAAATCCATACTTTTGCAAGTTGTGACACATTTTCCTAAAACGGATCACATCTGTCCTATAAGTCCTACTCGGAATAACTTCTTCAGTAAAATTCTTCTTTGGTCGTAATGGCTGAGAATGCGCCTTTAACTATTGCCTCTACTCAGAGATTGTAAAGACTTCATATTGAACTCTTTTTGATTCTCATCTTTGGCTCAGATAGGGACTATTTGGGAGCATACCAAGACAGAGTATCTGCGTATGTTCAAATGTGTTGTTTCACCTGAAAATTAGTCACAAGTCGAAAAAAATGAATTTTGAGATATAATCATATTTGAGAAATATTAAGGACATTTAAGAAGCGTTTTCATATTTTATGTTTGATACATTTATGTTATTGGCGGGCAATTACAAGTAGCTAAATATACTTTTTAACATGACCTTCAAAACACAAACATTGATTAAATCCACAGTAAAAATCTTTGTGAATAACACACTTTGAGAAATATCAATATTGCGACTTGTGACTCATTTTCCCTTAAAACATCAAATATGTGAAGTCACAAGTCGCAAACAAAATGGATTCTGAGATCTGATCATATTTCAAAAGATGAATTCATGCAGATTCCAATGATAGTACACATTAAGACATCTAATAAGGAAAGTTGTATCTTAAGGGTGAACGTGATATTCTTAGTTTTGAATAAACAGTTCGCAATATCTTTTAGTGAACATTTACTTATAAAGTAGCTAAATATTCTCTATAAGATGACCCTAGGATTAAATACAGGTTAACTAATGAGTTGGTTGAAGGAGCGTGAATATTGTACAAGTTGCGTAGCAATGGGTGTAATATTCTAAGCGACTGAAACCAACAAGTATTTATTATATTTATTATACCTATATTACATAACACAAAATCAAGTCATGAATTTGAAATTTACCGGTAATCTTAGCAAATAACAGATTGGTTGCCATGAAAACCCAATGTAAATCACTAGTGAAATGCGCACTATGTGTAAATCACTCTAGATGCATTGTTTTCAGAGCAATGCGTCTATAATAATCCAATGTATACACTGTCTTGAAATTGTGTACATGGGTTAAGCACCCCAAAAATGAAAACATTCCAACAAATATAGATATCTTGTGAATAAAACACTTTAGTAGAATTTTTGCGACTTGTGACTCATTTTCCAGAGTAAAGCAAAAGAGTTGGTAAAACAACAGATGACAACTAGATCCTGTTCAGCTCTGACTTCCCCGTGTAGAAGCTACAGGTGGTTTGTTTATCCATCTGTGCACAACATGACGGAGGGGGAGACAGTCCATTGTTTTTTAATCTAATTTATGCCCCCATTACTTTATTTACTACCGCCAAGGGTGCCTGCATCAATCACGTGACGTCCGCCATAGATCATGTGACCTATACAAAATGGCTGCTGCGTGTGTCAGCAGAATAGCCAAGGCCCTATAAAACTCTTGGCGGTCTTATTGCTATTATTGTTTTATAGGGCATGTAACGTGTGGCTGATGTAAACAAGCTCGTTATGGCATAGGGGAGTGTGCCACTGCGCATGTCTATTGCAGTGCATTCTGTTGAAATCTGACATACAAATATTTGGGAATTTTGTATCGGAAATTGCAAGAATGTTTTCACCAATAATAGAGATGTATGAATGAGTTATGAAAACGAAATGCATGATGGGAAAGATGGGGACACGTGTTATGGATCCATGTAAAACATGGATATTGACAACAAATCATTGAGAAATATACCATGCTAGACATGGCATGATTTCTATCGATTTCATACTGTATCATACGTAACATAATGCCATGCCAATCATGATTCAAAATGGCGGCTAAGCAACTCCTCTATTGGCGCTGCTGTAAACAAGCTCGTTACGGCAATAGGGGGATTGCAATATCCCATCTTTACTAGTAATTGTGATGTGATTAAGGAAAATGAGTTACATGTCGCAAAAATTATATTTTTCAAAGCGTTTTATTTACAAGATCTCTTTGTTGGAATTTTATCATCTTTGGAGTCTCTAGTCTTTGTGGTTGTATGAATACAAGTACCACATTTTAAGACAGTTCATTAAATATATCTACGCGTTTCCTAGATCATCCAATGGACTATATTTAGTTACTTTACTAGTAACTGTCCACCCAGAAATACTTCAAACTTCTTTTTCAAAAATAAAAATAGCAAACTGAAAAGATTGGATTATGTATTAGATGCCCTTAGTGTTTACATTCATTGAAATCCCCTCGGTCTCATTTTTTCTAATATGGTGATATCTCAAAGTCCACATTTTTGCGACTTGGGCGACATTTTTGGGCGACATTTTGAGATATTGTTATATTTCAAATGATGAGATCAAGCCGATTCTAATGATAGTAAACAAATAGGTCATGCAATGCGTATTCATATATTCTAAATTCGATATTCTTTTCTTTTTGTTAAAATTAATACAAACAAAAATAAGAGAAGAAGGTTGCAATATTTATGAGTGGACATTTAGTAGTAAAGTAGCAAAATAAACTTCATGAGATGACCTTAGAAATGCATGGATATATGTATTACACTGTCCTGACATTTAGTAAATGTATTTATGCAACAAATAGTGTTAGCTTCCCTAAAAATAGAAAAATTCCAACAAAGTACCCTTATCTTTTTTATAGAACACTTTTATGAAAACATCAATTTTGTGACCTCTGAGTTCTTTTCCAAAATCACATCACTTATGCTTATGAATGCTTAATCTACCTCATCAATCCTTCTAACTGAAAATACCCATATGTATAATGTTACATTCTAGGGTAAACCTGTCAGTGATTGGACACCTACTGCGCAAATAGCTTCAATATAGTGCTTCTTATTGAAACAGCATCCCATACTTTATGAAAGGCAGGGATATATTAATTTAGCTTCGCAGATTCCAGGCTTTAGTGGACATAGTGGTACTACCATTTAACCTTAAATCCAGTAAAGTAACTTAATATACTCCATACAAAAGTCTTCAAAACGCAAGGATATATTTAATACAATGTTCCGAAATTTGTTACATAGATTTATATGACTGTAAGTGCTACACCATCTAAAGATTAGATCAACTTCAACTTCAACTTCAATGAAGATATTATGTGAAAAATATCAGTTTTGTGACTTGTGACTCATTTTCCTGAAACACACCACATACGTATGTTGCTCGCACTGTCATTGAAGTAGACAGTGTTAGCTTAACGGGAGGCCTTGGGATTTTCCCTTGTGGTTTTTATCAAATAACCATGACAGATGGCTGAAAGAGTGAAATTGCACCCCAATGACATCTGGTGCTAAATCTCATAAACTCACTACCACTCACACGAGGGATACAGTCAGTGGTGGAGAATATCAGAACGTGTATATTTGAACTTTATTTAGATAGTTTCTGTATTATTCATAATTTGATCCAGAATGCCACTGTGGATTAGTGAAAGACAAAACCATCAAATTATTCCAGACAAATCCTTGAATTCATGAAAAAAAAACGATGCAAACATTGCATTAACCATAATCATGTTTTATAAAAACAAAAGCTATATATATGTATTTTCTAAAAAACAAAACTTTGTATATGATCAAGATATATGTAGGAAATGGATCTCTCAGGAAGACCTGCTCAGGCAGAGAGCAGTATCCAATTTCGGAATGTTATTTGTTTCTGAATAAAAATTCAATATATAATATATTTTTCGTCATTTTTGTATTTGAGTCTTTTATTCTACACTACTCAGGATGAAGGAAATACAAAAGAAGAATTAGTAAACAGTGATCAGTTTACATTTGTTTATTTCTGGTTCATGCAGAAGATTGTGTTTCCAAGGGAAATAAAGATTGATGTTAGTCAAATGTAATGTTCAAGAGGGAGACCTACTACTCCTTATCCCATATATGATTGGAAACTCCATCTAATTCTGTTGGTCCCTTCAACACCGTTGCATATGGGGCATCTTACTTCTCAAATTGCCACTTTAATTCACACATGGTCTACCTTTTAATTCACACCTAAACGCCATCCCCTCCCCCTCCCAGCCATTACCAGCATGATTCTGATCCCATCTGCTGATATCAGAATCAACAGATACTTCACACTGATATCCAGGATGGGAGGAGCCAAGATGCTATCAATGATTGACAGACATCGACCCAATCTACTTAGATTGATGTTTCCTCATCAATCTAAAAAAGTGAATGAAATGTTTTGGTTCGCTTTAGCTGGGAATGCAACTTTAAAAAGGAATCCCACTACTAGTTGGTGTGCTTAGCGACTTTATACTTCAAGTCCTGATGCAACGGTCTCCTTTGGTATGGTAGCACCTCAGGGCAATAGAAAAAGATTTATCCAAAGACACATGTGATATCACCCCCCATATTCGAAAAATTGACGTTTTTTGCAAAATGGCCGCCCACAATTCAACCAACTTGCTAACTTCACTTCTATTTCACATAGAAAGACAAGATAAGTGTCAAAATATAGGTTTTCAGGGTCAAAGAATGTGATAGAGAGTGATACAACAAATGATACTTATTATTTTAAAAAGAACCGAAGACACACACCATTCAGTGAGTGTGTGGAGCTAGAGACTCCTGTATTAGTATATTATAGTAATAGATGCAAGATATAATTCTACGATTAATTTAAATCATTCAATCGCCTGCGGCTAACACCAGGCTTTCATGAATAATTTGTTTCCCAATTCTTTTGAAGTTTTTTTGGGTTAAAGTAAACCAGAAATACAAAGACTCAATGTGTATATGTAGTGCGTAGACGCATTTCTCTCATAGTCCCCTATATTCAAGTGGTTAGAGCTTTTTTTTTCTTTTTTTTTTCTTTTTTTCTTTCATTTTGGGCCAATATACAATATTTAAACAATTTTTAGGAATAAAAAAGCACTATCCCTCAGGGAAGATTTCATATGGTGCGTCAGACGTTCAAACAGGACATTGTGAGATTAAGTTCCAGAACAAACACCATTTCTGCATACATCACATATTTAAGCTTCCAATTGTCTGTATGTTTGAGTCAAACCCCACTTGTGAGCCGTTTCAGGAAAACGAGTCATAAGTCGCAAAAAAATATAGATTTTGAGATACCATTTTAATTGAAAAAATGAGATAGAGCCGATTCCAATCATAGTAAACAGTCTAAGAATCTATCAAGTATTTCTAGATTTTAAGTTGATATTTTCGGTTTTGAAAAAAATGTTTCTAATATTTCTGGGGGTCAATAAACAGTAAGGTAACTAAATGTACTCCATATGAGGACCTTTAAAACGAAACAATATATTACATACATTGTCCTGATATTTGATACATCAATTGATCTAGCTATAAGTGATGAACCCTCTAAAAATTAGAACATTCCAATAATATGATCTTGTGAAATAAACACTTTGAAACGTATCAATTTTGCGACTTATGACTCTTTTTTCTGAAACACATCACACTTGTCCAGTTGTCTGTGGACCACCCACATCTGGCTGTGTTTGTTCTTGCATCCAACGTTTGGTCCCAGTTGACTGGAAGAGATTCCTATTTAGCTTGATTTATACAACTGTAAGGTCAATATTGGTATATGGGTCAGATTTTCAGAAAATGTACAATTCATCCTCACCAATCTTCTCAAATAACCCAAATTTCAGACGAAAATAAAGTTTAAAATACAGTTCAACCTAACCAAACAGATTGCTAGAATCATTGCAATGCCAAATATACACGACTTTACCTAGTATTGACCAAATTGCAGCCTAATTTAGCAGAATTTACTAAATGTGTACAGCTGCCAATTGTACATTTTCTGTAAATCTGACCCGTATCATTGATCCCTTTCAACTCTAGGAACATCCAGACAGGCGAATAGGCACACTTTCTACCCTCAAGTTGTTACTTATTTTGTTTGGTTTAAATATTTGTTTCCATCGCAACATCATGAATCTTCTTGGATTATTTGTTGAAATTGGATCTATATATCAAAACCTCACGGATTGTCATGATTTGAACTGTGCGTCAGTGTTGGTTTAACATATATATATGTTCTTACCATGTAGGTCATATACACTTCGATTATAATAATTTATGATTTGAATTTGAATGGATAGATGTTGATCTACTTGGCTTGATGTCATTTAATGTGGTGAGTTCTACAGTCTCACAAGTTGGTCAGTCAACCTAATGTTGTTATTACCAAATATTGATATGAAATTACATCCTTTCACAATGTAAATAACCATCTCACATCTCATCACATCTCTTGCAATACATGTATTATGTAAACATTTTGTACCAATTTGTAACTTTTCTGTTAATAAGTCAAAAACCTAATCGGCACTCTTCGGGAGACCTGAGTGACCGCATTGTATATTCCCTCAGCAATAAAGGATTTTTGAATTTGAATTTGAATATACAGAATATACAGAATATGACAGTATACAGTCCTTAACAATTATTATATTGATTTTCTATTGAATGAAGTACAAAATATTAAATCAATATGATTTAACTCTTCATTTATTATTCGCCCAAAACTTCTGGCCCTAAGCTGTATGAGTGAGAGTGAGGCAATGTCCAATATATGGGTCAGATTTTCAGAAAATGTACAATTCACCTCCGCCAATCCTCTCAAATAACCCCAATTCCAGACAAAAATAAAGTTCAAAATACAGTTCAACCTAAGCAAACAGATTGCTAGAATCAATGCAATGCCGAATATACCCGAATTTACCTAGTATTGACCGAATTGCAGCCTGATTTTGCTGAATTTACTAATTGTATACAGCTGCCAAATGTACATTTTCTGAAAATCTCACCGATATAGGGCCATCTATCTACAAGCAATAGCAATCACTGATCTGTTAGCTGTTGTAGGGTGGTAGGGGGATCAATCTGCACTAGGTAACTGTACACAATGCTTACAGTCCTTGCATTTGTTTCCAAATATTGGCTGTATTTGGTGAGGTTCACTAAAAGCCATGTATCAGTGAAAGTGAGGAGATATAGTAAAGGATAGTATAGGAGTGAGTAAAATATATAGGAGCATATATCTCAAAGCAATACTCATCGTTTTGGTAGGGTGGATGGGTGGTAGGGGGGGGGGGGTTTGCTAACCAGAATCATAACAAACAATTGAAGTTGTAGGATAATCATGCTAGAGGATTTGATACTGTACCTATTGTGAATAGGAAGTGGCGTCAGCTGCGCCTTAGCCACTTTCAATTCACTAAGAATACAGCATCTTGTCCTCTAACCTACACATAATATGGGTGTATCTGATGAAGTTGTCTGGTCGTAGTAACTGAGAATGTATCATTAATTGTTTATATTTTCCCTAATTCCTGATTTCCTGTTTTCTTCCAGCGTCATCTGTAGGTTGTTTCACCTGCCAGTCGTTCAATGGGTCGGACACCGGGTGTGAAGACCCGTTCCACCCTGCATACGCTAACTACGACCGAGAATGTAAACAGGGCATGAGGGGAAGAGTCGGCCTCTTCCTGGCCTCGTTCTGTATCAAAATGGCAGGATCACAGTGTAAGTACTGCTGCATGCTGGCCTAACCCATTCTAACAGGGATGCCTTATGGCATTAACCCATCCACCAGGCTAACTTGTATGGAATGCCTTAAGGCATTCACCCCTCCACTAGGCCAACTTGTATTGAATGCCTTAAGGCATTCACCAGTTCACCAAGCCAACTTTTATGGAATGCCTTGAGGCATTCACCCATGCACCAGGCCAACTTGCATTGAATGCCTTAAGGCATTCACCCACCGCCAATGGGCCACTAAGGTCTTACTTTGGTTGCTATATGTTTTCTAATAATATGTTATACCTTATTGTGCCCTTTATATTTATGATATCCATTTTTCATTACATTTCCATGTTGTCTCGAGGCCAAACTACTTCCAATTCTGCCACACCAAACCATACAAACCGATAGCAAAACCTCCTCACACACACACACACACCCACCTACCCCTAACACCACAACACATCACCCAACCTACCCCCAACACAACCTAACCACTACCACAGCACCTCCACACAACCTCCACTCACAAAACCCCACCAACCCCCACTAACCCGAGCCCCAACACCAACACACCATTATCCCATTAGTACCACCGCACAATCACCACCCCATCCCACACAAGCTCTCAACACCAACACACCACAACCACTACACAACTCAACCATCACACCACTGCACCCTCACTACCCCACCACCCATCCAACCCTCACCACACCATCCCCACACTACCACTAAACAACCACTACCAGTTCTTAACACCACCACACAACCACACCACCACCACCCACAACCCCCACACCACAACCACACAACCACTACACCACAAAACCAACACCACACCACCACTACATCACAACACCACAACACCATCAGTCCTCATTACCATTACCACACCACCACCTCCAAACTACCACCCCTGCCCTCTCCCACACCACTACACCACCACACCACCCACCACTACACTACCACCCCTGCCCCCTCACTACCACCACACCACAACCACCACACAATCACTACACTACAAATCCTCATTACCTTTACCACACCACCACCAAACTACCACCCCTGCCCCCACACTACCACCACCACATCACCATCACCACTACACCACCAGTCCCCAATACCCCTACCAAACCACCCACCACCACCATACCACCACCCCCTGCCCCCCCCCCCCCACACACACCACAACCACCACACCACAACCACCCAACCACTACACCACCAGTCCCCAATAACATTACCACACCACCCACCACCACACCACCACCCCCTGCCCCCCGCCCCACCCACCCCACCCACACCCCACCACACCACACCACAACCACCCAACCACTACACCACCAGTCCCCAATAACATTACCACACCACCACACCATCCTCCCCTCCGACCCCCTCCCATAACCCCCTCCCTCCCCTCCCCTCCTCCCTTTGAAGTCTAGCGTAGCGCGGCAGTGTTTATACAGCCAGAAGGCAACATTTCACGCCTCACTGACCCCGCCACGCTTCACTACACACACAAGCACAACACAGACATAGTGCAGGGCGAGGCGACTCAAGCTTTACACAAATATTCCTCCCCAGCTTCTCTTAAGTCTACATAAGCTTCCTCTATAAGTAGCAGGTCTGGGCAGAAGTACGCCATCTTTCATCTCCTCCATTGTTAGGGAAGGTGCCAGAGTCTTTATACACATTGTAAAACAATATGTGTCAGATCTTCAGAAAATGTACAATTGGCAGATGTACACGTTTAGTAGAGTCTGCTTAATTAGGCTGCAATCTCGTCAATACTAGGTACATTCGTCTATATTCGGCATTGCATTGATTCTAGCAAGCTGTTTGGTAAGGGTGAACTGTATTTTCGTCTAAAATTTGGAGTTTTTAACAAGATTGGCGAATTTGAATTGTACATTTTCTGAAAATCTGACCCCTCACTACTTACATGATTCCATATTAGACTTGCTGCTTGTGTTTCTGTTGTCTGCATTATTACTGTTTATCAGGATTAATTAAGATAAGATATGATAAGAGGTATTTTTATTTGCCAATAAAGGGGTACAAATACAGCAGTAATTGTGAGTTTTATGAGAGAGACAAATTGGTCGACATACCATTATGAGACTGCCAAGAGTTCACTTCTTCCGGCAGTTACCGTGAATTTAGAATAAAACTACAAAAGAGTGCTACGTAACATTACTACATGAATGAAAAAGTGACTTGGTTATATGATAAGTAATAAATCGATCATACAGTCATACAGTAAAGCATGATGTTTACATAATATAAAGTGACTTAGGTAAAAAGAGAAATAAATCATCCATACAGTAGAGTACAGAGTTTTCATTCGCTTCCTCTCAGTTCCTCTCCTCTCACACAATAACAATTGACACATATGTATTTATGTTGGAACTGATTCATGCACATATCACAATTCAACCATTTCAATGCTTTTCATGGGTTGCCAGAATATATATATATGTCTTGTGTACATGGCAATTTTCTAATATACCAAAATTCAAAATGAAAATTCACTAAACCAAATTAAACTATTTCATTTAATGGCATGGATGAGACAAATTGTCAGATATTTAATGTCATGAAAATATTCCTTGATATTAGAGTATTGAACCAAGAGATCTTGTCAGTCTTCACCAACAGTAATAATAGAGAGATTTAGCAGCCACAACGCACAAACACCACACTAACGCATCCACTAACTAACAATACATCACATAATAGGGAGATTTAGCAACCACAACACACCAACACAACACTAACGCATCCACTAACTATTAGTTCAGCACATAATAGGGAGATTTAGCAACCACAAGGCACAAACACAACACTAACGCATCCACTAACTATTAGTTCAGCACATAATAGGGAGATTTAGCAACCACAACACACCAACACAACACTAACGCATCCACTAACTATTAGTTCAGCACATAATAGGGTGATTTAGCAACCACAACACACCAACACAACACTAACGCATCCACTAACTATTAGTTCAGCACATAATAGGGTGATTTAGCAACCACAACACACCAACACAACACTAACGCATCCACTAACTATTAGTTCAGCACATAATAGGGAGATTTAGCAACCACAACACACCAACACAACACTAACGCATCCACTAACTATTAGTTCAGCACATAATAGGGTGATTTAGCAACCACAACACACCAACACAACACTAACGCATCCACTAACTATTAGTTCAGCACATAATAGGGAGATTTAGCAACCACAACACACCAACACAACACTAACGCATCCACTAACTATTAGTTCAGCACATAATAGGGAGATTTAGCAACCACAACACACCAACACAACACTAACGCATCCACTAACTATTAGTTCAGCACATAATACATGACGTCACCCCAGTCAGCGGCTATCCTCACTGGCAGCCATAATGTGTGGCAGCATAGATAGGGGGAGACACTAAATCAACAGGATTTCCCGTTTCAAATGTATGCTAATGGCAATTATACTCATTATTCCATCATGGCACACTAAAAAAATGACCATATAACCTATCAGCATACTGTATATAACATTCTCTACAATTTTTGAAGGTTAAAACTGCATTTTTGAGTCTTAGAGCACTCATGTCTAGCTAAAGTTGACCCACATTATGGCAAGCCACGGCTAGTGCCGTGACGTCAGTGTAGGGAGATTTAGCAATCATAACGCACCAATACAAGTAAACAGTTGTACTTTACCTTTTTTTTCAAATTCTTCATTCAGGTTATATATGTTTTCTTAGACCTTAGACAGGTATTCATTCCAGCCAGAGTATGGATCTAAATTGATATCTTCACTTGTTTTTCAACTTCTACACTTGAAGAGCGGCAGGTTCTTATTCCTGTACCCGTTACAATTATACAAAGATAGAAACAAGCAGTATATGAGCCAGGTTTTCCGAAAATGTACACTTCACCTTCACCAATCCTCTCAAATAACCCACAGTGAAAAAAGAAATGAGCTCAAAAATCCAGTTTAACAAAACAGAACTGATACTTTAAATCAATGTGATACCAAATATATACTCAGATATAGCCGGTATTCATCATTATTCAGCCTAATTTAGGCAAATTTCCTAAATGTGTAGAACTGCCAATTGTACATTTTCTGAAAATATGACCCATATGATCCACAAATGTACCCATTTTTACATGGACTTATTCCAATCTAATTACACTTAAACAAATTCCAATTATCATATATGCGCAGCTTGAATACAGCACACAGAGAGATGAAAGCGCCATCTGTTGCCTCAGTAAACATCACAGACAAGGCTGCTATGTCGGATATGGGACTACATCAGACTTTTTTCTGTTTTCAGACTATTTTATGGGTCAGATTGTCAGAAAATGTACAATTGGCAGCTCTACACATTTAGTAAATTCTCCTAATTTAGGCTGACAAATGAAGAATTCCAGGTATACCTGAGTATATTTGGTATCATGTTGATTCAAAGTATCAGTTCTGTTATTTTAAATTGCATGTTGAAGCTCATTTTTGTCTTAAATGTGGATTATTTCAGAGTATTAGTGAAGGTGAATTGTACATTTTCTGAAAATCTGACCCGTATTCTATTCTTCACTAGATACAGATTTCCACTTTCTTCATTGCTTCATATGTTGGTTTGTGTTTATCTTATTCAGTAATTGTACAGGAACAAAGCTGCAGGCTTGTTTTGAGAAATGTTGTTGTTCAGCCTTTATCTCTGACCAACAGACAATTTTATTTTCTCTTTAGATTTTGGAAGATGTCTTTCATTCTCGCTCTGCCATCTTCATCAGAGCTCCCAACTTCTGTGCCAGTTTTACATCTTGTCTTTACAGTGTCCATTGGGGATGTAATATATATATAAAGATTTTTATTCCAAATTCCGTTACATACATTTGACATTTCATCATACATTTTCATAACAATACTTTGGAACTGGGCTTTAATTATCCTCTGAAATCAGGTCTTCCTGATAGCCCGAAATAAATAAAATAAGGTAACACGTTTGTGATGATTAATTATGTGATTGTTCAAAGTTTTACGATTTATAGTCATTCTATGAAGTTCCTGTTTGAGAATAACGGTGGAACAGAACAGATCATTCAGTTGTACTTGCAATCACGATTATACATTTCATGAAAACAGTTCAACGGCCACTGACCGTAATTATAAATCTTGTTTTTACAGTGTGGGGGCAATACAAGATAAAAGTTAGGACAAATGTGATCCAATTTAGGAAAATAGTAATAAGTCGCAAAATCTGAATTTTGAGATATCATCATATTTGAAAATAGGAGATCAAGCTGATTCCAATGATAGTAAACACTAGGACACCGAATATGTATTTCTATATTTTAAGTTTGATAGTTTTATTTGTAAAAAAAAGTTTGCAATATTTCTCTGTGGGTAATTACCAGTAAAGTAACTAAATATACTCCCTACAAAGGCCTTCAAAATGCAAATAATAATATTACATGTTTAATATCCCGAATTTGTTACATGGATTCATATGACTATAAGTGCTAAACCCTCTTTAAATCAGAACATTTTGATAAAGAGATTTTGTGACGAAACGTTGTGGTAAAATATCAAGTTTGCGACTTGTGACTCATTTTCCTGGAACACATCAGAAAATTGTTATTCAGTTCTTACAATAGAAACTGTTCATTTCATGAAACTGTATTATTAACTGTTGCTCACTATAATGAATCATTTTCTCCTTACAGTAGAAAATGGTGATAACCATTGTGTTGTGTTTCAGGGAAATGAGTCACAAGTTGCAAAAGTATGGATTTTGAGATATCACCATATTTGACAAGAGGAGATCAAGCTGATTCCAATGATAGTAAACACTAGGACACCTAATAATTATTTCTAAATTTTCAATTTGATAATTTTATTTTGAAAAAAAAAAAGTTTGCAACTCGGCAGGTAATTACCAGTAAAGTAACCCAATACACTCCATACAAAGGCCTTCAAAACACAAGGATATATGTAATACATTGTCATGAAATTTGTTACAATGATTTATATGAGTATAAGTGGTGAAGCCTGACAATATCAGATCATCTCAATTAAAAGATGTTGTGGAAAAATCTCTTTAAAAAATATCAATTTGGCGACTTGTGACTCATTTTCCTGAAATGGTGATAACAATTGTGTCATCTTTGGAGCAACATCAGCTGTACACTGTAGTAAATTGTAGTTTAACGGTCACTAACAGTAATTCTTGTTTTTTCAGTGGCAAATGGGGTGTAGTTTAACGGTCACTGACTGTAGTTCTTGTCTTTTCAGTGGCAAATGGGCAGTAATTTAACGGTCACTGACTGTAGTTCTTGTCTTTTCAGTGGCAAATGGGGTGTAGTTTAACGGTCACTGACTGTAGTTCTTGTCTTTTCAGTGGCAAATGGGGACACAATAATGGTGAGGACCTGCTCGCTAGAGAACATGGGACATCAGTGTGGCATATTTGAGTTCGAGGAGAAACTCTACCATGGTTGCCTTACCACGTGCATAGAGGATGCCTGCAACTCCACCCCACCTTACTACACTGTAAAACACAACATCACTATAGGCTCACTTCTAATAACAACTCTATTGACTATTTACTCTTCTTCATGTTTTACAGTGTTAGGAGGAGTATGAGAACTACAGATGAC
Organism: Sthenelais limicola; assembly: GCA_942159475.1. Taxonomy (NCBI): domain Eukaryota; kingdom Metazoa; phylum Annelida; class Polychaeta; order Phyllodocida; family Sigalionidae; genus Sthenelais; species Sthenelais limicola. The sequence continues at coordinate 111,873,907 of OW804099.1, forward strand.
TAGATACTCAGTCATGAATTTATATTGAGCATATTTTTGCAGTGTGGAGTTTAGGATGCAGGGACAAGTCCAGTGTTTGTGTGAGTGGTAAAGTCAGTCCATAATTGGGGATTTGCTTAGCCGCCATTTTGAATCTTGATTCGCATGGAATTATGGGACTAATGGTACAGTATAAAATCTATAGAAAACATGCCATGTTCAGCATGGGATATGTATCAATGCTCTAACATCAATATCCATGTGTTATACATATTTCCATAACACCAAATAGTTGTATGTGAAACATCATCAGAATCCATCCCAGGATGCACCGTGACAGACATGCGCAGTGGCACATGCGAATCCCCTATTGATTGTTACAATGTGTGGTGAAGCAAAGCACCAAGAAATTGACATCGAGAGGCGTATATTGATGATACAACCAGGGAAAAACAACCGCATTGTCTTGAAGTCAAATGATGGTGATATCTAACTGATATGAGGAGATTCAGTAACCAAACCAGAAGCTATCCAATGATTAACAGAGAAGGAGAAAACAGCATGCTTTGTGATTGCAAATATGACGTCATAATTCAAACCACCTTCTGGGAATTAATGCAGGTAGTTTTGAGGTGAATCATATGTGTACCAATGAGAGAGCTACCAAGTAATCATAATCCCCTATGGTTAATGTCAACACATAACAAGCCACTCCTCTGCTTGACTACATACTAGAGACTGTTTCTATAGGAAGGAATCCTACCGAAGACTATCGAGAAGAGTTTCATTGGTTTCATGTGAACAGCTGGTACCATACCGACGTTTGAAGAAAAGAATATACAAACAGTTTACACAAATATGTTTGAGAACAATGGGTTAAAAGGATATTCTAATGTAGGGCAACAAATAGGTCAGATTTTCAGAAAATGTACAAGTCAACTTCACCAATCCTATCAAATGATTCACATTTAAGACAAGAATGAGCTTCAAAATGAAGGTTAACAACAGAACTGATACCTGTATTCAATGCAATACCAAATATACTCAGATATTCCTAGTATTAACCATTTTCCAGTCTCAATTAGCAGAATTTACTAAATGTGTAGAGCTGTTAATTGTGCATTTTCTGAAGACCTTACCGAAATCCATATTATATCGTGGATCATAGATTAGTAGATTAGGAATGATAAGAACATGGTTGGGAAATAACAGACAACTTTGCTCTGAATGAAGCTTCAACAAGATCAATCACAAGGACCTGCTACTGGTCTACCTGGCTGTGAAAATAGTTATCAACTATAAACACGAACATTTGGAGGAAAACTTGTGATGTGATCCAGGAAAACTAGTCATAAGTTGCAAAAATGACAAAAATAGTATTTTTCAAAGTGATTTATTTCCAAGTTCTCTTTATCGCATGAACATCAGATATATCTATGCATTTCTAAGGTCATCTCATAGAGGATATTTAGCTAGGTTATTTGCAATTGTCCACCAAACAATATTGCAAACATTGTTTGAAGAAAAAAAAGTATCATATTTAGAATATAGAAATATTCATTTATATACTGTTGACTATCATTGGAATCGACTTGATCTCATCCTTTTATTTATGATAATATCTCATGAATCCATTATTTGCGACTTGTGACTCATTTCCCTGAAACAAATCATATTTGGAAGAAGAGTTTCCAGGCTCCTAAAACAAATGAATTAAGGTAGTTTATGTGACAGGACAGAACATACCTCTGACAACAGGAAAAGTAACGTAGAAAGTTTGACATGTTATTCTAGGGTCAGATTTTCAGAAAGTGTACAATTGGCAGCTGTAAACATTTAGTAAATTTTGCAAAATTAGGCTGAAATTTGGCTTAATACAAGGTAAATTCGAGTGTATTCAGCATTGCAGTGATTCTGTTTGGTTAGGTTGAACTGTATTTTGAACTTCATGTTTGTCTGACATTTTGGTTATTTGAGAGAATTGGTGAAGACCAATTGCACATTTTCTGAAAATCTGACCCTCTAGTGGTCCTTTTACTGGGGACTTGTTCACATCGGTATTAGAATCTGACCAGCGAATACCTGCCGCGAAAATACTTGCAAAATGTAGGAAAGCTATCAAGAAATTCTATTTTGTTTCATCAACTCTTTAGGAATGTGTTTCATTTGAAATGAGACGGGAGAGTTAGAAGGTGTTTGAGTACACACATCACAACACATCGGGTTTGATACAATTCTTTACATGAAAGTCCCCGAACTTAATTTAAGTGAAAATAAACATTGGAAATTACTAATTGGCATTCACTACAGACACAACGATAAGGATCCCTGCCAATGCACTTAAGGTTGTCAACATTGATAGCCAGAGTCATCATTGTATCGTCATACAGCTAGCTTAGGTAGGGACCTTCCTCCTAGTATAATGTCTATATGTTCACATAAAGACCAGAGGCAACTCTGGCAAAATGTTCATGTGAGATGTTTAACTAAATATGTTGCGTTTCAGGAAAATGAGTCACAAGTCGCAAAATTGGTGTATTTAATAGTCGTTTACTTACAAAGTATCTCTGTTGGAATATTTCCATTTTTCGGGTGAGTAGTCCTTGTGGTTGTATAAATACATACACCAAACATTAGGACTGTTTACTAATTATATCAGTGCGTTACTTAGATCAACCTATTGAGTATATTTAGCTACTTTACTGGTAATTCTTCACCTAGAAATATTCCAAACTCTTTCTTTCAAAAATAAAAATATGTGACTAAAAACATAAAAGTACTTATTAGATGTCCTTAATGTTTACATTCATTGGAATTGGCTTGGTCTCATCTTTTCAAATATGATCATATCTCAAAATCCAATTTTTGCGCCTTGTGACTTATTTTCCTGAAACACATCACATATGGAGGAATCATTGTTGCCCTCATGTTCATGTGACATGTTTACCTATATAGAGGGATGATTGTTGCCCTCCCGTTTGGAAATGGACCAAATATATTACAACTAACACTGTTAACACAGATATATACCCCTTTCGTCCATAGAAACTGGAACAATAACAAGATGTCTTCTGATATTCTTTCTCTGGATCTATTTCTCGTCCATTGCCACCAGAAGGAAATCTTGGATAGATCACTCAGTGATCTGAAGGATATTCAGTGCAAGTGCTATATGGAAGTTGCTGAACCAATCAACCAATATGTGATGTGTTTCAGGAAAATTAGTCAAAAGTTGCAACATTCATATTTTTATAAGTCATTTATTCACAAGATCTCCTTTTTGGAATGTTTTCGTTTTTGGAGTATCTAGTAACATATGTCTTATGAATACATGAACCAAATTTGAGGATAGTGTATTGAATATGTCGATCCACTCCTAAGATCATCCTATGGAGTACATTTGCCTACTTTACTAGTAATTGTTCACCCAAAAATATCAAAAACATTTTTTCAGAAATAAAAAAACAAACTTTAAATCTAGAAATACTTCTTTAATGTCCTTAATGTTTACCATCATTGGAATCGGATTGATTTCACCTTTTCAAATATGACGATATCTCAAAATCGATCTTTTGCGACTTACGACTCATTATCCTGAAACGCATCTCATATTCGGTTCATGCTTGTCTTTTGTGCCTTCGTGTTTCAACGGGAACATATCTGTCTACAACTTAATGTAATAAGAGGTAGAGAAATATTGCTGAATGTCATAAACTGTAAATCTTGTTTTACCTTTCCTCTTGTTTTCACTTGATGCTGAAGGAAAGGTTAAAGCTGCACACATATCTATGACAATATCAACCCGAATGTTCAATTGTTTGGGAGAAAATTTTAATGTAAACGAAGCCGAGAGAGAGAATTATTTGAATTTAATCTCATTAGCATAATAATATATATGAGTGTCTTTATAGACAAAGGCAATTTGTTCTCATGTGCGAGCAATCAAAGCACACTTCTTTACATAATTATGTCTCAACACTTTGATCTTTTTGCTCTGAACTTTATTTGGAAATGGTGGTGGCAAAGTTGTATATAATGTACAAATATATGTTGAGTCAACACAGTATGACGTTGTAGGGCAATTACAATACAAGATTATCATAAGATTACCTTTTGGAAATTATTTTCTGATTATTAAAAAAAGTGAGAAGCCCTAACGTTATAACATGTAATATTTATATATTGTTGCCTTGCCGAATATAGAATTATTTAGAGTGTAGAGAATTGGAGATTCAGATGTTGTGATATGAGATACTAGTATGGATCCCAACATATGGTCAGATTTTCAGAAAATGTACAATTTAACATCCCCAATCTTCTCAAATAACTCAAATTTCAGACGAAAATAAAGTTCAAAATGAAGTTCAACCTAACCAAACAGATTGCTAGAATCAATGCAATGCCAAATGTACCCGAATTTACCTAGTATTGACCAAATTGCAGCGTAATTTAGCAGAATCTACTAAAAGTGCACAGCTGCCAATTGTACATTTTCTGAAAATCTGACACATATAGATGTATCTAAATCAATGATGCCATAGGCATGAAATCATTCCACAAACAAAGCCAAAACTTACTGCTCTCATGGGAGTTGAGCTGCAATATATTATATGTTTTCTTTTGACCATATTATTATATACTAATAGAGTGTCAGATTGACGGACCAAGAATAACGACCATTGCAGCGAATAATAATATTATTATATTGTTATGTATAAGATGCTTCATACAAAGCAGTTACATAATCATTTCTGCTATTTTTGATTCTCAATATTCTATGTGAAGACATTTTAAAAAGTTTGGTTTGACAGGAGTTGTTGGCGATGGTATATATCTCCTGGCTAAGGCTCCTGGATTTGCCTTGTAAATACACAACATTGCCAATACGCATTATATTGAATATTATAACACACGTACGTTACACAATCTGTCAAGACGGCAACAACTGCATAGGAAAAACGGGTCAGTGGAGTCTAGCCTTATAAGACAGGCACATATGGCTGCATATACAGGTGATAAGATCCACACTAAGAGCTCTTGGTTGTAGCTTGGACGACAGATGTGGCCATTCAATGTCGACAATAGTAGAGCATACATACGTAGTCCAAACATAGACAACTGTATATGGGAGGGAGGGATAGAGTATGCATAATAGTCAAAACTTGATTTGTTCAGTTACATAACCTTTATTCAGTACATTTACGTAACCTATAATTATTTAACCGATGATATTATATTCATCATGTACTGATCCGCTCTTGTAAAATGAGTCATAAGTCGCCCAAAATGGATTTTTGAGATATCACCATATTCTGAAAGAGGAGATCAAACCGATTCCAATGGTAGTAAACCATAGATATGATATTTTTATTTTTGGAAATAAAGTTTGCAATGTTTCTGGATGGGTAATTACCAGTAAAGTGACTAAATATACTGCATACAAAGGCCTTTAAAACACAAGGATATATTTGATACAATGTCATACAATTTGTTGCATATATGTATATCACTATAAGTGCTAAACCCTCTAAAAATCAGAAGATTTCAATTGTGAAATCTTGTAAAAAAAACACTTTGAAAAATATATATTTTACGACTCATGACTCATTTTCCTGAAACACATCACATATGTAATTTGCATTTTCACTTTTTAAGCTGGGCAATGCACCCGGGAACTGACGGACACTACAGAGAAGTCATGCTAGTCCTTAAGCAAACCAATCATTAAAAGCAATGTGAAAATTTAATGTTCAATCCATTTCTTGTGAACCTGGTTAGGCAGAAGATAATGCTACCCAAGTGTTATACCATCTAGATTTTTAATAAACAAGTACTAACCTATGTGGTGCGGATCATTGTATGCATGCCATAGTATCGCAGTGCAAGTGCTGTGCTATGTCGCTGTGTACTCCAAACTGACAAGAATTTAAGCTATAAATGATTGTTGTTACTTTAGCAATATCATGTAATTGTGTGGCGATGGATCACAGAAGATTGGTACATGGTTGGAAGTTATTACAACAAACAAAATCTAACCAAATCTACATATGTAGTGGTCCTGGTGGTTGAACCTGGGATTGTGACCTGTTTATTATGGCCTGCCTCGGTAGCTCAGTTGTTAGAGCATTGGATAGTCAATCAAACGGTCCGGGGTTTGGTTCCCCGTCAAGGCAAGGGAATTTTTCAGCAAGTTCACTGTACTAATATTTTGACCTATAGTACTGGATTCATCAATATTTTCCTGCTGTCCTAGATTTATTGAACAATTTAAATGAAATCAGACAAAGAGGCAGGTGGTTGGCGATCATTAGATGGAACTGTATGCGAGGCTAGGAACTACAAGTGTGATTCAAAAGCTTGAGTTAAAACTTTATTTTGTATCCAACAAGTGGCCGCAAACTCATCTTTCTAAAAACCCACATATGTGGGTCAGATTTTCAGAAAATGTACAATTGGCAGCTGTACACAGTTAGTAAATTCTGCTAAATTAAGCTGCAATTTGGTCAATACTAGGTAAATTCGAGTATATTCAGCATTGCATTGATTATAGCAATGTGTTTGGTTAGGTTGAACTGTATTTTAAACTTTATTTTCGTCTGAAATGTGGGTTATTTGAGAAGATTAGCGAAGTTGAATTGTACATTTTCTGAAAATCTGACCCATATGTGGTCTCTGGCTACAAATCTAGCAATGAAATTTACTCCCCACCAAGTACCATGTGGTTGACGAAATGTTGGCTGTATATATATTATTGCTATTCTAAGTTGTCTCTTGTCTGTACGATGAATAGCACTAGCTTTTTCATACCTTGGGATTAAAGTATATTTTCATGAAACTGAAGACTAATCTACAGAATTATATAGTAAAGACTGCGATATGTGCTTTTTATTCAATGCATTGTCTTGAGATATACATAAATGTAATGTACATACTACCATGGTTAAAATATATCTCGGCCTTTGGTTTCCACCATTTTGTATCGAAAGATATGTCTATGTATATAATAGGTGTATATATATGATTATGATATTATATCAATCAAAATGTATATTTGTATATGGTCGTGCCGAATTAAGTATGAATAAAAAATCTAAATCTGTAATTGTTATTTTTTGTGAAATATTGTACATTATTATCAAGAGTAACTTTGTCAGTGAATAAGGGATTTGTATAGCCGCCATTGTCAATCCTGATTCGCATGGAATTATGTGACTATTGGTACAGCGTAACATCTGTAGAAAACATGGTCTGCATGGAATATGTATCGATAATCTAATCTTAATATCTATATGTTATACATGATTTCATAACACACGTACCCATTTTCCCATCATGCATTTGGTTTTAACTTAACAAGTTGTTGTTTCATGGACTGCTGAAATGTCCTACTGTTCATAAAGCCTTTGGGAAAACCGGAATTTCCCCAAAAAGCAGATGATTGAATCATGCAATTTTCTTCTGAAATTGCTGACATGTTATTCTGTCCTCCCAATTAAATAAAATAGTATCAAAATAAAAATTGTTTTCAATACATTAGAACTGAATAGACAACTAAATGAATAATTTTGAAAATTCATACTAAATTAATCAAAAGAACAATGAACCTCATGCTAACTTTACCTGACAAATACAAAACTCTTAGAAATGGCTAACTCTATTTAATTCACATTTTGCTCATTTATTAATATACCCCCATGATTTCTGATGATCTCAACCCTCTGAAGAAGCCCAAGAAAAGCGAAACGCGTCAGGGTCGCCAAATAAAAGACTACAAAACTAACAAAATGGTTCGTTTCAGTTGAGTTGCCTCAAATCTTTCAACTATTAAAATAGGGGGTCATTTAAAACAAAAGCAAAGTTATACAGCTGAACTAGCCTCAAAATGAGTTTTCCCTTTTGAAATCAATAGTGAATGGAAGTAAACTTCAGTCATCAACATCCCGTTTTTTTGCTATTTGTATTACCCCTACCATGTTCTTTCTCAAGACGAAGTTTGAAAACAATATTATGAACTATATTTTGTTATTGATTAGTTTCTTGAATTCCCGCCTGGTGCACTGCTGATGACACTGGTATTTACCTTAACCTAACTAACTAAGAAGCAGGAAAAGAGTAAAACGTTCAATTTAAAGGTTAGATTTCTATTAGGTATACTAGTAGCATAACTTAAATGTCCAAAAAACCCTCTAACCTGTTTGTGATGCGTAAGTCATCTTACTAGAATACTTAATAGCAATCTTACCTTCAAATATGTGATCCGTTTTAGGAAAATGAGTCATAAGTCGGAAAAAATAGATTTTGAGATGTCATTATATTTGAACAGATGGATCAAACCGATTCCAATGATAGTAAACTGTCTAATAAAATAATAAGTATTTCTAGATTTTAAGTTTGATATTTACGTTTTTGAAAAAAAAGTTTCCAATATTTCTGGGGATCACTAAACAGTAAATCAATTAAATGTAGTCCATATGAGGACCTTTAAAACAAGAGGATATATTACATAGATTGTCCTATTCAATACATTTCAAGATTTCTTTCATTGTATTTGGTCGTATTACAATGTGGTTATTCAACATTGTAGATCATATAAATATATGTACACAAGCGTGTATTGGCTGAGAGGCCAGAGAGCCCTGCTCCCTATTCTATCAGTCTGCATGGTGACAACAAAATATTGTGGTTTTTATTTACAACAGAAACACCCCTAAGTCCATCGACAATCAAATATTCTCTGAAACTATGCTCTAACAACATGCTAGCCATCATAGATCTATTGATAATTTGTTGAGATAAAGGGAAGGGGCACCCACATTTCAAGAACCCTTTTCCTTTCCCGGAAATATTATGGACTTAAAAGGTTGTAGTGCGGAGGGAAGAGACATGTATATGGCATGCGATAGAGGACAAGCGGTAGTGAGTTCTCTATCAGATGTCCACAACTTTCCAAGTCCTTTAGGGATTGACCATAGACTCTATCTGTTGGTAGGATAGTCGGCTAAAAGGGCAATTCAGGGACAAAACCAGACGGAAGACCCCTAATGAAGCAATGTTAAATATTGAAAAATGTTTGCCATATTTCTGGATGGGTGATTGCTTCCTGCTGCAACACAGGGAATAAATGGTTGCTAGTTGATGGTGCTGCCATCTACCATCTGTCATATGTTTGACTTGATTCTTGTACGCTCATGTTAAAACAATTAAGGACAATTTAAGTAGAAGTATAATTGTGTTGTGTTTCAGGAAAATGAGTCATAAGTCGCAAAAAATAGATTTTGAGATACCATTATATTTGAAAAGAGGAGATCAAGCCGATTCAAATGATAGTAAACAGTCTAATAATCCAATAAGTATTTCTTGATAAGTTTCCAATATATCTTGGGGTCAATAAACAGTAAAGTAACTAAATGTAGTCCATATGAGGACCTTTAAAACGAAAAGATATATTACATAGATTGTTCTGAAATTTAATACATCAATTGATATAGCTATAAGTGATCAACCCACCAAAAATTAGAACATTCCAATAATGAGATCTGGTGAAAAAAACACTTTGACAAATATCAATTTTGCGACTTATGACTCATTTTCCTTAAACACATCACATATGATAAATTATATGGTTGATGAGCACAAATGAAATCATCATGTATATATATCGACAACAGGTTGACATAGCAATGTTTATTATAGTTATTCCTCAAGATAAACGAGAACAAAAGTCAATGCCAAATATGTAATGTGATATTTTCTAAACATCTTTATTCACAAGGTCTCTTTCAAGGAATGTTCGGATTTTTGGGGGGTCTAGCTCTATAAGATATATAACTTCATGTACCAGTTTTCACGAAAGTGTAATAATAATAAATCCTTGCATTTTGAAGGTCATAATGTTGAGTGCCTTTATTTTTTTACTCACCCGGAAAGGTTGGACAATTGTTTCAAACATTAAAATATCAAACATAAATCATAGAAACACATCTTAATTGAATATAAATTTGAGGTTTTATTACACACAAGATATTAAATTCTGAGTAATTGTATTCGTCCAGTAAGCTTTATCTTATCTTTTCAAATGTAATGAAATTTCAAAATTCCCCAAATTCGGATATTTTATTAATGTCATTTTTAGTCATTCATCAAAATTTAGACATTAAATACTGTGCATTTTCTCAGTCAAAGGATCACCAACATTTAATACAACATGTTTGAATGTAACTGTATGACGAATAGAAATACAATTATTACATACACATACATGTTTGAGTACTGAATAATTAATGCAGCTTGGACACTGGCTAAGCCTTTAGTTAATATTTGGATCTTTTAGTCTGGATTTTGGTGAATGAAATAAGACAATGGCTTGGGTTGTGGTTGTGGGTTAACATTGGTGGCATCAATAACTAATAATAGGTGACAGCTACATTATAATGTGGTGTTTGACAGGTAAATGAGTCACAAGTCGTGAAAATTGGATATTTTAATTTTTTTTAAAAGGTTTTATTCAAACATAACCTGCCATCGTGGCTCATACAACTCTAAGGCATAATTAATGTTGTGTCCCTTATTTTTTGTAGTTTTTTTGTTATTTTCTATATTTTCATTTCTCTCAGCAGACGATCGCAATCATAAGAACAGATATTCAAACTTTAACCTTGAATTTTAAGATAACATCATTATTTGAAAAGATGTGATCTGGCGCATTCCAATGTTGCTACTTGGACTCATGTTCTTGAAACACATCACATATACTTCAGTAATAGGGGATTTGCATAGCCACCATTTGGAATCTTGTGTCGCATGGAATGATGGGACTAATATAATACACTCTAAACTCCATAGAAAATATGCCATGATTAGCATGGAATTAGTTCTCTTATCCAAATATCCATGTCATACGTGTTTCCATAATACAAGTCTGAATCTTTCCCATCATGCATCCGGTTTTCATAGGTCATTTATATAAGGCATGGACAGTGGCACATGTAAATATCCTATTAGTTGTACCCTTGAAAATCCATATAATGTCTGATCTAAATGTTGCCAAATATGTGTATGTCAGATTTTACAGAATCCATCCCCCAATGCACTGTAACAGACTTGTGCAGTGGCACATGCAAATCCCCTATACAAGGGGAAGGAGGTCACTTAGTTAATGAAGCACAAGTTAGTCAGTGAGTTTGTTCGAAGCAGTCTGGTGTTAGCTACAGAGATCAACTCTAGACAACTGCTATTCTCTAATCTACCTCTTCAGTCCTTGCATTTGTTTTGAAATATTGGACATATCAGGTGAGTTTTATGATTGTTCTCTTGTTTACTGAGTATTTCTCTCAAACATTTGGAATTATTATACATTGTTGTCAAGCATTTAGTCACTAATAAATATTTGTTGATACAACACCATGTCTTCCATGGAGTGATATCAACACATATGTCCACCATTTTGTCAACCACTATTCCTCTATGTTATGTATTACAGGAAAATAGGTGACAAGTTGCAAAACATGGAATTTGAAATAACATCATATTTAAGAAGAGGAGATCAATCCGATTCTAATGATGGTCAACATTAGGACAGCTATCAAATATTTCCATATTTGAGTTTGATATTTTTATTTTTGAAAGATAAAGTTTGGAATGTCTTTGAACGTTGTACATACAATCATTTGATTCATAGTGCTATACTCATCACAAATTTAAGAACATTCTAAAATGGGCATTTCATAAATATCACTTTCAAATATGAATTTTCCGACTTATTGTGACTTATGAAACAGATTACTATGTATTAAATTGTCAAATAAAGTATTTTCAAATCAGATAAAATTCAAATCTTTACCCTTTGCCAATTTTCATTTATAGGAATAGATCTCAATCAAAACAGTTTATTTTAGTTATTTTGCCAAATTCTTTATCATAGTTTGGTTTTGCTAGAATTAGTCCCACATTAGATATTTATTTGATTAAGATATTCTTTTGTTTGTTGAAAAGTCCATAAAAGTCCACTATGTTTTCACAGCCAGAATAAAAATGATATGTTCATAATAATGAATATTCTGCTGATGTTATATGTTTAAACAAGAGTTATTCATTTAATGACTTTTGGTTGGGTGCTAAAAAACCCAGAACAAATTAGATTTTGATTTAAATTTAGAAAACCTCATTGCAATAAGCTAATACAGTAAAAATGCAATAATTTTTATGGCAAACTTTTGTGTGTTTCACTTGAGCATAAATACAAGTCTATGAGTTCCTAGATGAATAGATATAGGTTAATCTAGAATGGATCTTAAATAATTTAGGTCAAGTATTTGGTGGGCCACCGTAGGAAGCTTGATCCAGGATGAGGGCATTCTATAGTATATGTGATATTTTTTAGGAAAATGAGTCACAAGTTGCAAAATTGATATTTTTCAAAGTGATTTATTCACAGGATATATTTGTGGGAATGTTTTAATATTTAGGATACTTAAAGCCCCTTGTAGCTTAAAGACGTGTACGGATTTTTAGGACAGTGTAATAAATATATCCATGTATTTCTAGGGTTGTCGTAATTAATATATTTAGCTACTTTACTAGTAATTGCTCACCCCAAAATACTGTAAACTTTGTTTTCAATGATAGAAATATAACACTTAAAATATGGAAATGCATAGAAAACTTCCTACTCTTTACTATCATTAGAATTGGCTTGATCGTATCTTTTCAAATATAATAAAACCCATTTTTTGCGACTTATGACTCATTTCCCTAAAACGAATCACATATGGATTGTTTGATCTAATCAGTTTTTGGTATAGTCTGTTTTAGCACTTTCGTGCCTACAACAAAATTCCTTGTGTTAATAGATCTCAAGTCTATATTATAGTAATAAATCTTTTTTTTTTTTGGCTGAAGTTAACTCAGAGAGCAGCTATGAATAAGTTTGTTTCACATATATAATATCGGTGGATCTCATGATTGTTGTGTTTGGTTTTTCAACATTCTTGGAAAAACATCAGTTTTGCGATTTGTGGCTCATTTTCTGTTAACACATCAGAAATGACTTCCGGTCCTCAATTTATTGGGCAATGGTGTTTGATGCTGCATTACATGTGTAAGTACCATACTCTGCTGGTCAACATTCATAAGTCATTTCCAATAAAAGTATTTACTTACACCAATACCAAAGCCCCTGCGATCTTCAGAATACCTTTACCAGCGACAGCCATATTGATCACTATTATTTGTGACTTTGTCTGCCAGACGCCCTGTGAGGCATGTAATGTTTACATAGAAATGTCTTGTGCGGCATCTATAATTACTGTGAGACTGTATCTTGATTTTCCAGTAGTTGTATGTTGGTATAAGAGTTAAGGGATATGGAAAGTCACTACACCCCCATGGTACCCATATGGACAGGTGTCATAACGCTATGCCTCCTGTTTGTCACCAGCAGTAGCATCACCTAGCGCTCCTTCTACTACACTAAGTCTACAGAGGACCATGCGGTGATCGCCAACTCTACCCTGGTCCTGTCTGGCTGTGAGTTCATCCTGACTGACTCTGGCTACAGTCTAGCTACTCAGTCTCTCACCAGGGCGAGATGTAGAGCTCTCAGCCACCTGGTGGACCAGGATGTTATGAACTACAAACAGATCATAGGTAGTTTGTTGTACCAGTCAGGTTGTTAGAAAATGTACAATAGGGGATTTGCATACATTGGGTCAGATTTTCAGAAAATGTACAATTGGCAGCTCTATACATTCAAACAAATCTCTTAAATTAGGCTGAAAAATGATGAATACTGGGAATATCTGTGTATATTTGATATCACATTGATTTAAAGTATCAGCTCTGTTTTGTTAAACTGCATTATTAAGCTCATTTCTTTCTTCAATGTGAATTTCATGAGAGGATGGGGGAAGGTCATTTGTGCAGTTTCTGAAAATCTAACCCCTCCACTAACAATGTCTATTGTAGTGACTGATGCAAGGGACTTTAATATGACGTACAAATATTATATATATATTATATATATTATATTATTATATGTTATATATATTATATTGTTATATACTTGGTGATGTTGCGCTCTGCTGTGTAGCGCTGCCTTACACGTTTCGGAAGTTTACAAGTTAAGTTCCAATAATTTGGCAAGAAATAGAGTAATAATAAGGTAATTATAACAAATAAATCTCCAAATCAGTATGTAATAAATATCTAATAGCCATGCAGGCTGGCTTTGGGTCAAATCACACTCCACCCCTTTGGGGTGTTGTGCGATGTGACCCTCTGTCTTGATTGATTTGAAGCCTCCATCAGGCTATTAGATATAAGAACATTCACTAATACGACATAATCCTTACTACTGCAGTCCACAAGGAGTGTGAGTATGGTCCCTATGGCTCCATTTATGACCATCCGTCCACCTCTTGTCTCAGTGATATCTCATGGTACAACATGGCAGGCCCTGTGTCTGGTGTCAGAATCTGGACAGGAACGGGCTACTCTAATATCCAAGGGTGAGTAGATACTGTAGTGATGCTAGTATGCTAGTGATGTTGTGGTGAATTTTGCCATGTGATATATGGAATATTCTTCAAGTGAGAGCCTCGCAAATTTTATACCCCATTTTTGTTGTCTTTACATCGCCATTATCCCCAATTCTGCTGTTTTGTCATAGTCTAATTAGTTATGGATCTGATTTAACCATATTCTGATATAATTTAATAGAAAACAGATCAGGCTCCATGAAAATAATAAAAACTGTCAGGAAAACCTTTATTTAATGCTATATCATTGTTAAAGAATGAAGGCTAATTTAATGAAAACTGTGTTTTTGTCTAATAACTAATTCCCTTACATTTCAAATATGCTGGTGTGACTGAACACTCTTTAACTCTATTCTTATGTATGTTGTTACAAAACAATACTGGGCTAAAACCAGGATGTATTGAAATAAGGGGCATTACATTGAACCAGTAAGCCTGTGAATGTAGGCTACGGAAGGACAACATTCCCTCTGATATCAAGGAAATAACAAGATTAAATTTCTCATCTAAGCAATTATGGAATATCTGAGTACTTTTCATTACTACTTTTCATTTAACCATCATCATTGAATATCATATATTTAGTCCTCAGTATAGACAAAGTGCTTTGATTTCAGGAATATCCTTTGCTTATATGAATCAAATGCTTAGAATATGTTTAAGGGGAAACCCTCTAGCTTCTGGGGCTCTAGGTGGGCCCCAGAACCCATACCTTATGTATTTGGACCAGCTGGGTCACAAAGGATGATTTTAAGATTTTGAGGCAACAGAATGGAATTATGCTTGCATTTATAGCAAGATATTTTGTTATATATGCTAAAATATGTATTCATCATTGATGTGGCAGAATGAGATTGAATGGCATAGACATTATGAACCTTTAACACCTAGTATTATATATATCAACCATACAACATTAATGGGCAATAAGTATAAATACCTTATCATGATTTTTTAACCCCTAATAATAGGCTATACTAGTTTGTGCTATGTAATGGTATGAACAAAAATTATTGTCTTTCCATCGTAAACTGATAAACTTAAAGTCCATAACTCGAACCCACATCTTTAAAATGGGTAGTTTCCTTTACTAAATAAAAGGGGGGATGTCACAAATTGGTACAGAGAGTAAAACCTCCATGAGTATCCATTGGCAAAGTACAAATGACCTTAAACTAATTTTGTCTTTCCATAGCACTTGTCTTTCGATAGCCAGAGCATATATTGCTGTAGCCCCTCAGTGCAATTACACATTATAAAACAACTTTCAGCTCTGCTGAAGGAGTGCAGGGGGAATAATTTGATACTCTTATCAAACCTGCTCTATTGTTTATTAACAAATGCAGAGCCATTTACTGTAGCGAGGTAAAGACAAATATTTTTTACCACACAGGGGTTTCAAATTATTGCATCATCTCATATCAAGGGTCTAACATTTTCTCATTTGTTTTGTTCTGAACAAAGGACAGATCAAGGTTGGTGCCCATAGCATAATATAACAGTTAATCCTTTTTATATTTCATATAGTGACCTAGCATATTCGGGCTACGGAAAAAAACTGTTTTTTTTTACCATAACCAACAGTTAAATATATTTTTTTTTTAAAGTAATTTCAGTATTATCTCTTTTTCACCATGTAATTTAAACTGTTTTAAATACTTTTGAGCATTGAAATTAGTACTAGATGATTAGGATTTTAATAGGATTGGTGATTCTAGGTTATCTGTAAAAAAAATATGTGAAAAATTACGAAATGAGACCGTTTTGCATGCAAATATATTAAGATATGAACAGAAAGTATGCAAAACTATATATGGCTAGATAGAACCTGACCACACCTATGCGTCAGAAGTATTTTTGAAAAAATATAACAAAATAGTAACCACTCTCAGCATTAAGTGTAAAAGAGAAGGGGGTGATCCCATTTTGTGAGAATGGGTCATATATAGCCCCATCAGTCAGACAAACAGGCGGCAACAGGTATGTACTAACGCTTGTTCCATTACAGAATCCAGTTCCAGTATGGAGGCACAAGCTGGGCCAGTGCACATGGCAAGGTAGATCGTAAGGCCCTGCCTGAAATCCTAATGAACAACGGACCCAATGAGAGGATTACTAGTGTCTCAGGTGGGTGTACTGTACACAAGTTCAAAGATAAGATAAGCCACAAGTCACAAAGTTGATATTTTTCAAAATGATTTATTCACAACATGAGTTTGTTGAAATATTTTTATTTTGGGAGTGTCTATTTAGGCCTTCTGATTGTATGGATATATGTACTAAATTATAAAGACAGTGCATTAAATAGATTATGGAGTATATTTAGTTACTTTATCAGTAATGGTCCACCTAGAAATTTTTTCTGACTTATTTTCCTATAACATATCAATATGTTAATTATGGATCGAACAGTTAACCTTCCTTGATTATCCATTCTTCCTGTGGTTATGACTGAGAGGTATATTTATTCATTGAAGCATTCTGATTCGTAGGGTCTTTAGCACTTTTAAGTGCCTGGTCCACCAAAGGCAATTCTCATGCAATTTTGAGCCACATAAGGCCCTACGGAGGTTTCCTCCCACAAAAAATAATCCCTTTGGTGGATAGACTCCTGCAGCAGGTTTTCCCACATTTTTTTCTCGGGGGCCGTGCGGCAATATCAAATGATTTAGATATTCTTGCATGGAATTGCATGGGAATTCCCGCATGGGCATTTTTGGGTAGACCATGCCCTTTAGTCGTATAAATCAATGTACAAAATAAATTTCCAAATATAGTATTAGATGATAGATATATCAAACTTAAAATATAGAAGAACTTATTAGATTAGTATACTGTTTACTACCATTGGAATCGGCTTGATCTCATCTTTTCAAATATAACGTTTCAAAATCCCCTTTCATGACATATTTTCCTGAAACACATGAAATTTGACTATTGACTATTTCATACAGGTACAGCAGGTTACCCCATAAAGCACCTTACTTTCAGCACAAGCACGGGTAGGGATTATGGACCATATGGCGACACACAAGGTGAACCATTCTCCACACCAACCGCTCACCAGCTGCTCTACGCCAAGGTGTGCATGGATAAAGAACCTCGTTTGGACCTCATTTCTTTTGTCTTTAGTTGTGCCAGTGAGTAGGATTACTGCTGCCTAATGGGCCTAATATATTTGTTTTAATTTGTTCATGATCCACTGTCATGAATGTAACATATTCCACCTTCCTATCAAATGTAACTAATTAATTGACAAAACAAAATGTTTATTTACTGCATCACGCCATTACCATTCTGTGCGGGCAGCCATTATACAACATGATTCATACTATATCTCTTTACACTTAAGCCCATCCAATGTCTTGTAAGTTCACCTGATGAAGAGCATGTAAGCTTGAAAGCTAGTGATAATAAATATAACCCAAAAAACCAACACCTTTGGGATTTTTCCTCACTACTAGAACCACTCTAACCACAACTATCAGGATGCCCACTATACAAGTGATATTTTCTCGAACTACGCTAATATATTTTAGTCACATTCATACATGATCTTTTGGTTGACATTTCTTTTAATATCAAAGTGAGCAGTTTGGCCTCTGTAATTGTGTGGGAATGTCTTGCCATTCCTTGGCATTTGTGGCGACACCTGCCGGCCTGTGTGGTGACCATAACCTACCCATAAACCCTTACAGTCACTCTCATTGTCCATTTTGGCTTGAATGTTTGGTCCCACCCACCCATTCCAATTAACATAACAATTGTTAAAATTGTTATCACCACACCCCCGCAATTTATCCAACTATATTATAATTCTCAATTATAATTCTTCAATTTAACTGCTTCGTCCAATAATGCAATTCAATTAAATTAAAAAATTCTTTATTATAAGGTCTTATCTACAACTGGTCTGACATGTCTGATATTGAAGCAGGCTAGGTCTTCCGTTGGCTGCCAACGTTTGTCTCTTTTGAAAAGATAGTAACAGAAATACAAAAGTAGTAATCCCTATTCAGTTAAGTTGCGTTAACATTGGATGAGGTGAGTAAATACAAATGAGAAGGCAGGTGAGGGTACTAGCTTAGAGCCAATATTACTGAGTTCATATTAACTCATGTAATTAACAACAATATGTGGGTTGCTACATAACAACATGAAGAAGGTTCATTAGGCAAAGATAACAAGTGTAAGCAGAAGAACCTTGAATATATACTTCATATATACTTTTGTATTCATATGCCAACCCATCTAAGTATCTAGATGTATACTTGTATGACTTGTTGAAAATAGTGTCCTTGTGAGAAAATGATCAATAAAACTTCTGCATTATATACCACAATTATATGCATTATGTACCACTATTATAGTAGGACCAATATAAGACATTAATCAAATTAACCAGATTTAATATGATTCCAGGAACTTAACCTAAACAAATTGAATTTCCTACCCTCCATGCAGCAATCAACTGAAATAAATTTTTTCCCCTGCTGGAAGAGGTAGGAGCACCAAAGGCTCATGCACTGGGAAACCTCATGCAGTTTCAAGTTTTTGTTTGCTGTAGCAACATCGGCGTTCAGTGTATGAATAGAAAACACAACTCAGCATCCTGCCACCTGAATTTCAGAAGCATTTGCTTACACCTTGCGAGGATTTTGCGCTCCCGTAAATTGATCAAAATTGCTTTTTCTAGGCAAGATTCTTTGAGACGGCAATCCGGGTACTTTGCAGGTGGCACTGCTGTCGCTACAGCAGCAACTCCCGCATAGGTGTTGCTAGACTTGTTATGCACTGTGCGCAATGTGTACATGGGCGTTGACGCACAGATTTTTGGAAACCTTCTTGCTTGTGTTTAATCATAGTCATGGGACCCTGACTGCCCTGGTCATGCAAAGTAATAATGACTGCCCCCATTGTTTTAGCTCGCCGATTGACCAAGGTAGAAAGTATAAATGCCAGTAAGAGTTGTGCCACCTGTAGAGCAAGGTGTGAGCCTATATGATAATAGTATATGATGTGCAGGGTTTATGTTAGTAGCCGGGATCCAAGGAAAAATCCTCGCCTACTTTCCTCAGCTGCCCAACTACTTTGTGACCATTCAAAACATTTTTTTTACAAAATGAACAGATGTCTGGCATTCAGCTCTGTCTGGACTTACATGTGTACCTGTCTGATGATGATTATAATGACACAGACTGTGAATAAGACATTGCATTTTGATGCTGAACTTTTGTTTTAAAATAAGAAAAAGGTGTTGGAGGAGAGGTGGGCGTAGGGGTCTGAAAAGGGTTTTTTTTTTTCAAATTTGGCCTCAGTGGGTCGTCAATGATGTCAGTCTTTCAAAGGTGCCTGCCTGTCATGTATGTGGTTCATATGCTCAGAATTTGTGGTTGTTAATACCCCACATGTTTATAATTTTATATACAAAATGCACATTTTCATACAACTAAACCATATATGGCCTTAAAGCTTGAAGTAAGATCTAAGTGATGGGATTGAAAAATTAAAATATATGCTCAGTGATGAAAAGAAATTAAAAGAACCCCATCATTAAAATATACACATAAGATACATACATGTAATGTACATACTACCATGGTTAAAATATATCTCGGCCTTTGGTTTCCACCATTTTGGATCGAGAGATATGTCTATGTATATAATAGGTGTATACATATTATCATATTATCATATTTGTATATGGTCATGCAGAATTAAGTTTGAATACAAAATCTAAATCTG
Source organism: Sthenelais limicola (assembly GCA_942159475.1). NCBI lineage: Eukaryota > Metazoa > Annelida > Polychaeta > Phyllodocida > Sigalionidae > Sthenelais > Sthenelais limicola. The sequence continues at coordinate 111,894,165 of OW804099.1, forward strand.
TAATTCTTATTTTTTGTGAAATTATGTACACTATTCTCAAGAATAACTTTGTCAGTGAATAGGGGATTTGCATAGCGGCAATTGTGAATCTTGATCTGCAGGGACTTAATAATGGTAAAATATGTAGAAAAGATGGTCTGCATGGAATATTTATCGATAATCTAATCTTAATATCTATATGTTATCTATACACGTTTCCATAACACAACTCCCCATTTTCCCGTCATGCTTTTGGTTTTCATAGATAATTCATAAAAACTGTGATATTGTTGAAAGCGTCCTTTCAATCTCCGATAACAATATTGTCAAATATTTGTATGTCATATTCTATCAGAATCCATCCCAGGATGCACTGTAACAAACATGCCCAGTGGCACATGCAAATCCCCTATTATTGTAGCAATCATTGTCCGACACTTAAGAAGCAGGAAAAGAGTAAAATCTTGAAATTAAAAAGTCAGATTGTTATTCTAGTTGCATAACTTAAGTGTCCAGAACAACCGGGTATGTAAGTTATCCTACTAGAATACTTAATAACAATCTGACTTTTAAATATATTACTGCTTTTGATAAGATGAATATACATGGAAGAACATATGAACTTCTTTAGTTTTTGACACATGAGTGTCAAGCTTTGACCTAATGTATTACATAAATCAAATCACTAAAACGTAAAACTTCTCTTGATACCTCAGTAGAAACCAAGAGACTCTCAAACCTGCAAACGGTGCTGCCACCTAGTGTTATCATAATAGTGTTTCTGGCAAGGAGTGAATACATACTTGGCCGTGGGTGGATAATTTACTGATGTAATCTTAGATGAGAAAAGGTTCATGCAAAAATCGGTCAGTCAGAGTCATTTGCAAATACACTATACAAATAGGACATTCATTTTAAGAAGATTAAAACATTTTAAAATGTTTGGAAAATGGGGCCGTTTTTCTTCTCGTTCAGTGAGTGCAGACTTGCATGCATGGCGGTATGTCAACAAATTGAAGCCAACATTGATTTCTTTCAATGTTAACCTACCCTGAAACTTTTATGTAATGTTTTCTGAATACAGAAATGAGTTACAAGTCACAAAACATTGCAAACGTTTTTTAGATAAATACAAATATCAAACTTGTATGTATATATGTATGTATAGGTTTTTTCTTCTGGAAGCATACACTTTCAATACCATATCAAATGTTGACATCGAAAAACGGAGTGGGTCTCCTCTATTGAACCATAGATCTTCCTGAGGGCCCCCTTTGGAGAAAACGGAGTTACGTTATTAACCAGATACAGTGGTAGTTGATAGATAAATAATAGAAGCAGCAACTACATTAATATGATAATAATATACCGGCTTGTCCGAGCCATATTTATATACTCTATATTTCCCCTGGCATATGCCTCGCTGGAACCTGAATAAAGATCTGTTAAAAACAAAATTATAGAAACACTTATTAGAAGTCCAAATAATTATTATCATTGTAATCCGTTCGTTCTCATCTTTTCAAACCTGATGTTATCTCAAAATCCATTTTTCTCGACATGTGACTCATTTTCCTGTAATACATCACATACTATATATTACCCATGTAGGATTGGACTAGTGGACTTAGGGCATGAAATAGTTGGGATTTCGCTCTGATTATTAGATTTGGCCTGTCAGGCTACATTAAACTATACAGGAAATATTTTGGGGGTCTGAGACATATATTAGGTACCGACTAAATACTAGGCTTCAGGATGCTACCCACTACCTGAACTACCTGTACTGACATTTAAGGTTAGGTTTAGGGTTATAGTTAGCATTAGTATTAGTCCATACTAATTAATATGTACTCTATTCCACTTCACAGAACACATATACAGTGCATAATGGTAACATTGCTGAGTTAGCCTCCTGGTGCCTAGTATCTAGGTGCTTTGCTAGGCCTACAGATGGCAACACCCGTTCCCATAAAAACGGTGTGCTGAAATCTGCATATCGGTCAGATATTCAGAAAATGTACAATTGGCAGCTGTGCACTTTTAGTAGATTCTGCTTAATAAGGCTGCAATTGGGTCAATACTAGGCAAATTCGAGTATATTTGGCATTGCATTGATTCTAGCAATCAGTTTGGTTAGGTCGAACTGTATTTTGAACTTCATTTTCGTTTGAAATTTGAGTTATTTGAGAAGATTGGCGAAGTTGAGTTGTACATTTTCTGAAAATCTGTCTACATTATATGGGTCAGATTGTCAGAAAATGTACAATCAGCAGCTCTATACATTAAATCAATTCAGTTATATCAGACGGAAATAGTATAAATATTAGGTATATCCGGTATATTCGGCATGGTGTAGATAACACAAATCTTTTAAGTTATGTTGAGCTGTATTTTGAACCTCTTTTTTGTCTCAAATGTGGCTTATTTGAGAGGATTGGTGAAGGCGAATTGTACATTTTCTGGCGATTTCACCCATATATGGGCTTTTCCCAAAATACCTCCTTATTTTCAAAAGGATATTTGACCTCACATAGACTACCGAGCACACAAGCGCGATACAGTAGATACTGACTGTGCACACAGCACAGTGACTGGGCCTCCTCTTGTAGTAATTCTTCAATAAGAACAAAAGATAAATGTCAACAAGAATAAATGTCAATACCAAATATGTAATGTGATATTTTCTGAACAGATTTATTCACAAGATCTCTTTCTAGGAATGTTCTGATTTTTTGGGGGTCTAGTGCTGTAAGATATATAAGTTCATGTACCAATTTTCACGTAAGTTAAATTAATATATTCATGCGTTTTGAAGGTAATTATATTGAGTGTATTTAATTATTTACTCACCCAGAAAGGTTGGACACTTTTAAAAATCATCAAACATAAATCAAACATCAAACATAAATCATAGAAACACTTTTTACTTGAATATAGTTTCGAGGTTATACTACGCACAAGATACTAAACTCTGAGTAATTCTAGTCGTCCAGTTCTGTTGTAATGGTATGGAAGCTATAGCTTGATCTTATATTTTCAAATATAATGAAATCTCAAAATTCCCAAAATCTGGATTTGTTATCAATGTCATTTTTAGTCACTTGTCATTTTTTTACATTAAATACTGTGCATTTTCTCAGTCAAAGGATCACCAAAATTTAATACAACATGTTTGAACGTAACTGTATAACAAACAGAAATACAATTATTACATACACATACATGTGTGAGTACTGAATAATTAATGCAGCTCGGATGCTGGCTAAGCCTTTAGTTAATATTTGAATCTTTTCGTCTGGATTTTAGTAAATAAACTATGACAATGGCTTGGGTTGTGGTAGTGGGTAACATTGGTGGCATCAATAACTAATGCATGGAGGGTAGGAAATTCGGATTCCAATTATTGCGACTTGTGACTCTTGGAACACATCACATACACTCCAGTAATATTGGATTTGCATAGCCACCATTTGAGTTGCATGGAATTATGGGACTAATAACCTATAGAAAACATGCCCTGCTCAGCATGGAATATCTATTGGTTCTGTGATGTCAATATTCATGTGTCATACATGTTTCCATAACACAAGTCCCGATCTTTCCCATCATGCATTTGGTTTCAATAGGTCATTTATACAAGATCTGATATTGGTGAAAACATTCTTGCAATTTTCAATCTTAATGTTGCCAAATATGTGTACGTCAGATATTACAGGATCAATCCCATGATGCACTGTAACAGTCAGTGCAGTAGCACATGCAAATCCCCTATACAAGGGGAAGGAGGTCAGACCGTTAGTTAGAGAGGCACACATTAATAAGTGAGTTAGTTTGAAGCAGTCTGGTGTTAGCTACAGACATCTACTGTATACGCCTGCCATTCTCTTCTCTACAGTCTTTGCATTGGTTTTGAAAGATTGGACATATCATGTGAGTTTTATATTTATTCCCTTGTTCACTGATCATTTCTCCCAAACATTTGGAATTAGTGGACATTGGTGTCAAGCATTTAGTCATTAATAAGAGCAGGAAGACATAGAGTCATAACCCAAAGTATGTCTACCATTTGGTCAACTACTATTCCTTGATGTGATGGATTACAGCAAAATGAGTGACAAGTCGCAAAAATTGGATATTGAATAGCAACATGATTTGAAAAGATGTGATCAAACCAATTTTAATGATGGTAAACATTAAGACAGCTATTGAATATTTCCATATTTAAGTTTAATATCTTTATTTTTGAAAATAACGGGTCTTGGGTACATATATTCATTTGATGTAGATTGGAATACTCTCCAAACATAAGAACATTCTAAAAAGGGTATTTAATGAACAAATCACTTTCAAATATTAATTTTGCAACTTGAGTCTTATTTTTCCTGAAACAGATTATTATTTAGTTGGCAATAAAGTATTTTCAAATCAAATGAAAGTCAAATCTTTACTTCTCGCCAATTATCATTCATGAGAATAGATCACAATCATGGTCTGTTTTGTTTTGTTATTTTGCCAAATTCTTTATCATAGTTTGATCTAGTCATTAGTTTGAAGCCATAAGAAATGACTTCCGGTCCTTAATGTATTTGGCCATGGTGGTTGATACCAATTGTTTGCTGCATTACCTGTATAAGTACCATAATCTGCTGGTCAACATTCATCAGTTATTTCCAATAAAAGTATTTACTTATACTAATAACAAAGCTCCTGGGTTGCATGATTGACATGCAGACTTAAGAATACCTTTACCAGCGACAGCCATATTGACCACTATTGTTTGTGAATTTATCTGCCACACTCCCTGTGAGGCATGTAATGTTTACATAGATTGATCTCACGCTCCATCAGGAATCACTGTGAGACCATATAGATCTTGATTTTACAGGAGTTGTACGTTGATATAAGAGCTAAGGATATGGAAAGTCATGGAATATTTAGCTAGTGTCCCATGTAAACATCATGTGCTTGTAGCAGGGTCCCACTGGCCACCTTGCACTGGCTGCAGCAAACTGATTTGATTTTGATTTGAAAAATATTTTATTCAGGTCCTGGACATTTGTATACATATAGTACACATATTCTAAGAATTTATCCTATACATTAATTGTAAATAATCAACCAATTGTTGCGTGTAGTCTAATAATTATACATAAAGCTAAAGAATCTTACAATCCATTCTGACAACATACATTACAAGTATGTTTATAGTTTGGTTGTATCTAAAATTATCCCCTCTACCAGCAACATGCTCTCACACGGTGACCATTGTTAGCTGTGTGGTAAGCTTTGCTGTGTTGCTGAGATGGTTCTTTAGGTTAAGTGGAGAGACAAGGTCCTCCCTACATGGTTCAGTAGCCTTCGCTGCCCTGGGCATGAAATGATATCAATTGTGATCTGTTTCGGGATATCACCATATTTGAAAAGAGGAAATCAAGCCAATTCCAATGATAGTACAGAGTAGGACACCTTAACAGAATTTATATATCTTTGGCTAGTTCCTGTATCCATCTTAAAGAAAGTCTCACAGCTTGGCTTCTGAACCCTTATCTTCATTCCCTTACCCACATTAGTACTAAAACTGGTGAATTCAAGGACTGGCAGAACATAATCTGGTCTCTTGCAGTGGAGATGATATAGGCCAGACCCTATATATTTAATAATATTGGTGAAATTGTCTGTAAATGTACAACTCAGCTTCACCAATCCTATCAAATAATGCAAATTTAAGACAAAAATGACTCTCAAAATGCAGTTTACCCTAACCAAACACAATGCTGGAATCATTCCATGCCAAATATATACTCAAATTAATCTAGCATTGAGTCAAATTTACCTAGAAATTGAGTGTGATTTACCTAGACTTCAAGTCAAATTTATTAGAATGTATTCAATGTATAGAGCTGCCAAACATTTTCTGAAGATCAGACCCATATTTTTACATGATATGAATGATATGGTGATATTGAAAAACATTGGGCCAGTCTTCAGTTTTGAATTACTTACCCAGTTTCAGTTCAGAGCGAAGAAGAGGACTGAATCAAATCATTACTTGAGTCCCACACACACATTGCCGATTTGGCCTCCGATTGCCCGATGACTTGGGTTTCCTGATGAATATTAGAATTTGATCTCTGTTTCATGTTTTCGAAATAACATAAACCATGGTTTGGAATGAAATCTTAGGATTCATTGGGAGACCCAAATTATGGGGCAATCGTGGGCGAAATCGGTGCCTCAAGTTTTATACATTCAGGTATAATTGATCCAACACTTATTGGTCAATATTTGGATCCCCCAGTCTACCACTGGTCACTGGTCACTGTTAAGTACACAGCAGTGAGATCTTGAGGGGAGTTAGATATAACTATATCCATGGGGCCGGTGTAGAAATGATGGATTTGTTGAGAAATATAAAGTTGTTGTTCAGTTGTTGTTTATTCTACTCACACACACAAACTTTCACCCTACTGGGCTTCATCAGGTGAAAGTGATCTAACAATGAAAATTAGGCAGCTATCTTTAACTTCTAATTACTGACCAATTGGAGAGTAGCAATTGTCCCATACTCCTGAAGTGTGGATACCTTCCTCTCTCTCCCTTTAATCATGCTCCCTCCCCAACTACCTTTACCCTCTCCCTTTAATCATGCTCCTTCCCCAACTACCTTTACCCTCTCCCTTTAATCATGCTCCCTCCCCAACTACCTTTACCCCCTCTCCCTTTAATCATGCTCCCTCCCGACGTACCTTTACCCTCTCCTTGTAATTAGACAGTGAACAAATGTATCAAATATAGTCACCATCAAATTAATGCATTTTTATTTTTCTAAGGAATGTCAAGGTAATAATATGAAGATGAAAGTACAAATCTGTGAGGTAGCCTGATGATGCTCTTCATTTTGTATTCTTATAATTAAAATCTCTTTTAACTTTTCAAATTGTGACTTAATGTTTAATTTAACTGAAAACTTAAGATGTCATTATTACTATACAGTTACATCTTTAAGTACTAATATTCTTTTTCCTTAGCTTTGCCTGAAAACATCTATCACATAACGCTTGGCAAAATGAAATTACTCAAATACAAAAATACATACTTCAAAATGTAAATGTTGATGTTTAATACTCTAGGACATATATGACCTTTCCAGGGACATCCACTACCCCATGGGAACCATATGGACAGGTGTCATAGCACTATGCCTCCTGCTTGCCACCACCAGTAGCGCCACCCAGCGCTCCTTCTACTACACTAAGTCTACAGAGAACCATGCGGTGATCGCCAACTCTACCCTGGTCCTGTCTGGCTGTGAGTTCATCCTGACTGACTCTGGCTACAGTCTAGCTCCTCAGTCTCTCACCAGGGCGAGATGTAGAGCTCTCAGCCACCTGGTGGACCAGGATGTTATCAATTACAAACAGATCACAGGTAGTTTGTTATACCAGTCAGGTTGTCAGAAAATGTACAATTGGCAGCTCTACACTTTTAAAAAAAAATCTCTAAAATTAGGCTGAATAATGATAAATACTGGGAATATCTGTGTATATTCGGTATCTCATTGATTTAGTTCTGTTTAGTTAAACTGCATTTCTTAGCTCATTTCCTTCTTCAATGTGGGCTTTTTGAGAGGATTGGTGAAGACAAATTGTACATTTTCCCTTGACTGCGCATGTCTATTATAGTGACTGATGCAAGGGATTTAAATGTAACATACAAATATTTAACAACTTTTTTATCTAAAATTACAAGGACTTTATCCTGCATATCAGTTTGTGTAAAGGATGTATTAAAACCAGACACATTATGGCAAAGATTTTTTTTCTTTCATGGAATCCTATGAAATATATATGGCTATTTACATGAGGTCACAGGTAGATATTCCATGCTTTTATCCAGCTTTTACACTGTATCATTAGTCCCATAATTCCTTGCTAGCCAAGATTCAAAATAGTGGCTATGCAAATCCCCTATTGGCAGGTCTACACATTTGCATCCTCCCTAGGGAGGCCTTTTACTATGCTCCAAGACAATTTGTGATGGGTTTCAGGTAAAAAGGCACTAGTCGCAAAATTGAAATAGTTTAAACAGATTTATCCACAAGATCTCTGATTTTTCAAGGGTCTGGCACAGTAAGTAAATCCATGTATCAAATTCCATGTAAGTGAAATCAAAATATTTATGCATTTTAAAGATCATTATATTGAGAGTCATAAATTACTTAGGCGATAATTTCCCACCGAGAAGGATTGAAAACCGTATTTTAAACATTATGATATCAAACATAACACATACAAACACTTTTGAAATGAGGTTAGTATTAACCATCATTGGGATCGGATTGATCTTATCTTTTCAAATATAAAACCTCAAAATTCATTTTTTGCGACTTGTGAATCATTTTCCTACAACACATCCCATATGTGTTGAGTTTCAGGAAAATTAGTCATAAGTTGCAAACATTTGATTTTGAGATATCATTATATTTGAAAAGATGAAATCAAGCCGATTCCAATGATAGTAAACAGTCTAATAATCTAATAAAGTATTTCTAGATTTTAAGTTTGATATTTTCGTTTTAAAAAATAAGGTTTCCAATTTTTCTGGTGGTCAATAAACAGTAAAGTAACTAAATCTACACATGAGGACCTTTAGAACTAAAGAATATATTACATAGATTGTCCTGAAATCTGATACATCGATTGATATAGCCATAAGTGATGAACCCTTCAAAAATCAGAACATTATAACAATGTGATCTTGTAAAAAAAAACACTTGTAAAAATAGTGACTGCCATTGTTTCAATGGCGGGACATTAGATAGAGGCGCCACCTGGTGAACCACGGACTACTCAACCATGACGCCATATTGTCTTCACTCTTCCTTACCGTGTCGACACGTACGGACTTGAATTCTACAGCTATGGCAAACACAAAACTTACTAAGCCAAAGAAAACCGCTGCTGAGAAGCGAGCTGAGAAGAAAGAAAAGGAAGAGAGGAAACTAGCGGCAGAACGCACTAAAGTGACAGTCGAAGACTTGAACGAGGAAGAAGAAGCTAGAATACACGGCGAGGCTGCACAAATGGTCGAACCACACAATGGCGAAACAGAGTCCCAACATGAGGAGGACCAGGGCCCCCTCGAGCTCGCCGGCGAGGAGTCAGACGACGCAGAGGTAATAGTAAATACCCCAAACGTTGCTAGACGCCAGCCTAGAACTCAAACTAATGCTAGACGAAGGAGCTTTGGTCACCTTATCAAAAAACCAAGGACTGTGAGGACAATAGTGCAACCGAACCCCATGGAGCTAATGTCTACAATGTTCAACCAGTTCTGCCAGTCCGCCATGTTTGCCTCCCAAGCCAAGCTCGGGCAGGTCCAGCCACAAGGGGCGGCGTTATGCCAAGCCTTACCTGCCACGGCGAGGGGAGCGACTAGCGAGACTCGAAAAGACAATCCCATTAAACGAAGACACAAAACAGTCGAAGAAGAAGAACTATGGTTGGATACGGAATCCTCGAGCCAATCTGAAAGTTCTCCCGAAAAAACCAAGAAATCTAGGAGCCACAAATCTAATCATAGACATCGACATAGGTCACCTGACACTCCCAAGCGAAGGCGCAAATGCAAGTGTGACAGTGATGCGTCCCCGGACTTACATCGCCGCCACCCCGTCAATACCTACCACTCCCGGCAGCCAGCCGATACGTCCCATTCTTCGGATGATTCTATGCCATCGCCCCGCCGACTGACTAGACACCATCGCTCCTCTAAAACAGTCAGAAGGGCACTGGAGGACCAATACAGGGCTTCAGGGTCAAAAAGAGGTAGGAAACACACTTTTGACGCCCCTGAAACTTCTCTCCCGCCAGACATGGCGAGTCGTATAAGGAAGCAAAAGCGCGACTTAACCTTGGCAGAATACACATGTGGATTCTCCAGAATGGTCATGACTCAGCTAAAGGAGGAATCGACGGCCTGGTACATGCTACACCATCTCTCTACTATGTCTGAACTATCTGCACTGAGGAGCTGGCCCACCGCCCACGAATGGACTAGGGCTTGCGTGGATCTGATTGCAGATGGTCAGAATAAGTGGAAAGACACGGATGTTTTTAGTGAATATCGCACAAAGTTGGCTCTCAACTCAACTCCATCAAGGGCTAGTGACTCATCTAACACAAGTGTGGCAAATAAAGCGCCGTGCCATGCAGTGCCATGCTCAGCGAGACGAGAACTGTCATGGCCACCTAGGCATGATAAACAAAGCTATCGAGGTTAGCAAATCTGATACTGCGGCTATACCATCTAGTGAAACGATTCAAACTCATACCAATTCAGATAGAAGAGTGAGTAGGAGCTCTGTTAACAACATGTGCACCAATAACGTGAAAATTAACTCCACTAAACATGTATTCCAGACACTCGAAGATCCCGGCGAAAGGCAAACACGCAACGGCCCTCGTGCAAACCAGCGGTACATGCCCGAGTTTATGACCAACATCGACTATCCACACATGATACCTAAGCTACCACAAGAATCAGACACACAGACTGATGAGATACAACTATGCCAAATCCATGATGGAGAGCAAGAAACTGACCAACCCGAAAGTAGGTGCCTACAACAAAACAAAAACTTCGATGACTATGCAAACTGGCCCTACCCTCACATCGACATACCTACCCGACTAGCTACAATTTATGAACTGGTCAGAGCAACAGGCAAACCAAACTTCAAAGAAGCACGCGTACACGTCCCATCATGCCTGATCATAGACAAGTGGCATGAGATCGCAACTGGTCACAAAGGTGATAACATGATCATGGAAGGAATACAACATGGCTTCCCGTTACAATATACAGGAGGCCCTCGCTATAATGTGCAAGATACCACAAACCACCCATCAGCGAGGCAACACATGACACATGTTCGTAAATATGTGACCGAGGAGCTCGACCACCATGCTATATCGGGGCCATACGCCCAACCCCCATTCACCCCTTGGGTGAACGTAAGCCCGCTGATGACTCGCCCAAAAAGTGAGAGGGACTCGCGTCGAATAATAGTTGACTACTCGTACCCAGAGGGAGGTGTGAACGCACACATATATAAGAACAGGTACAACAATGCACCCGCATACCACAACCTGCCTACAGTCATGGGAGCGGCAGAAATTATAAAGGAAATGCAAGACACGCCGGCTATGGGTGTCATCGACTTAGCACGAGCCTACAGACATTTCCCCCTCTGCCCCCTCGATTGGCCACTCACAGCCATAAAAGTGGACGAGAAGTACTACATAGACCATGTTCTTCCCTTCGGTGCCAGGATCTCATCCTACATAATGCAATCTGTGGCGGAATTCCTGGTCAGAGCCCTAGGAAGACGCAACGTAGTGGCCAAAATGTACTTGGACGACCTCCTAATAATTGGAAAAGATCAAGAAACAGTGGCGCACCAGATGCACAAAACCATACAATTATTCGGAAGCCTGGGCCTGAAAGTGGCAACTAAGAAGATACAAAGTGCCTCAACCAAGGTCAGATGGTTGAGCATATATATTGACACTGCTGCCAACTTACTCTCAATCCCCGAGGATAAACTTGCAGAAACTTCGTCCTGCTTGGCCTATATATTAACTAAAAAATCCATCACCACCACCAATATGCAGCAGGTTATCGGGAAATCATCCAGCCTGCGAGAATATTTATGCAACGACTCCTAGCCGCACTCAGGGCAGCGGCAGGTGGAGACATAAACATCTCTAGACCAGTCAGATCCGACTTGACGTGGTTCCTGAGATACATGGACCAATTCAATGGACGCGCGATCATACCTCACAGTAGAGTGGTGGCAAGTATCTGGGCCGACGCCTGCCTACAAGGAGGTGGCGCAACAGACGGCACGCGGGCCTACCGCCACGCATTTGATGATGACACAAAAAGAAAGAGATCCATCAACCACCTCGAGGCAATAAATTGCCTGGCCGCAGCGCACCTATTTACTAGACCAGCGCACAAGGGTGGAACAATTACTATATACTGCGACAACTCTGCTTCAGTATTTGCCTACGAGGGTGGAAAAGCCAAGGATGCGACGTTGGGAGCATGTACCAGGGCCTTATGGTTCCTAGCAATGAAGTCTCAAGTCACATACAAATTCGCCCACGTGCCAGGGGAGACAATGGTCATCGCCGATGCCCTATCTCGCTCTGTCCTATCTCCCATTGATGCTAAAAAGTGTGAAAATATTGTCGCTGAAAATGACTTAAACATGATAAATGTCAACCATAAATTATTCGATGTCTTATCTTTCTATTAAAGGGATACCTAGACGCCTAGTGGCGGCAGCAACTCAGAGGCAGCGCCACGCCCATCGCCCAGGAACCACCGCTAACAGACAGTCGACTGTGATAAAATACATAGCGTTTTGTAGACACCTGCGGCGCGACTATAGGTCCCCTACGCCATCACTGATATGCTACTTCATCGAATATCTAGCCAACTACACGAAGGTCCCAGCTACCATCTCCAATAATATTACCAACTTACGTACATTCTTCAAGCTCGCGGGGCACCCATCTCAGGCCCTCTACCATCCTAGAGTACAGTATGCCCTCAGGGGCGTACAGCTGATGCTTCGCCATGTGCCAACTCCAAAAGACCCAGTCTCACCAGCAGCGCTGTATGCTATATTGGCCAGTCTAAAGCCACTCCCTTACGCGCCACACATGAGAGTCGCCATTTTGCTAATGTTCTCCGCCATGTTGCGACAGAGCAACGTGGCCCCTTCCTCTGCTACCACATTCGACGCGACTCGCCATCTCACGCCAGCAGACATACAGATCTCGCAGGATGGTGTGCATATCAAGATAAAGTGGTCCAAGTCTATGCAGACCTCCCGGCAGGCAACCATTATCTTCGTGCCCACTACCAACGAACCTACCATCTGCCTTAGAAGGGCCCTTCTCATACTAAACAAGACATCGCCACACCAACATACTAGGGGGCCTCTCCTAGTGTTTGACGATGGCTCCCCAATAACCGTGGGCTACATAAAGAAACAGTGGAACATCGCACTACAGGCGGCCGGCATCGACAAGAAAAAACATTCACTGCACAGCCTTAGACGGGGCTGTGCGCACTACGCGTACAACACAGCCGGAGCACGCCTGCAAGACATAAAGGCCCATGGGACGTGGGTGTCGGATGCAGTGGCCTCGTACATCAGGCCCCAAAAGACCACCAGGACCACAGTCCACTCGGCAATCAAGGGAATCGTCATAACATAACTTTTCCCCCTGGTGTATTTATATATATTTTATTACAACCAACTATTTTATCCTGCATCCAACAACAATGACAATCATACATTGAATTTTAATACAAAAATTATCATCGCTGGATTTACCCCACTCTTATATAAATAAATTATTATATTTTAACAGTTGTGTCGCCTCTTTTATCTAATGGTGACTGCCATTGTTTCAATGGCGGGACATTAGATAGAGGCGCCACCTGGTGAACCACGGACTACTCAACCATGACGCCATATTGTCTTCACTCTTCCTTACCGTGTCGACACGTACGGACTTGAATTCCCCACCCACCATCCCAAAACTTAAAAGACAATCAAAGACAATGGTGTATTTATATATATTTTATTACAACCAACTATTTTATCCTGCATCCAACAACAATGACAATCATACATTGAATTTTAATACAAAAATGTTCATCGCTGGATTTACCCCACTCTTATATAAATAAATTATTATATTTTAACAGTTGTGTCGCCTCTTTTATCTAATGTCAATTTTGCGACTTATGACTCATTTTCCTGAAACAGATCACATATGTATGAGACCCTGCCCAATTAGCAGTAGTATTAGTTAGAGTATGTTGGTGATTGAGCCAAGGAACCAGTTGTTTGAAAAGATGTTGATTTGCTGATAGAAAGCTGATCGAAGCCATCCAAAGTATAGAGGCTATAGAGAAGGTTGTAACTGTTAAATTTGGTTAAATTTGGCTGAAGAAAATATATCAAGTCTATTGTATGTGAATTTTGAGTCGCATTGATTTAAAAAGTGTGTTTAGGGTTATTTTTGTTTTACACAAATTTTATTCAGGTTGATATAAATGACAGTGGTCACAACTTAATACGGCTTGGGTAAACCCGGTATTCCACCGCAGCTTGATATGTCAATATTTTCATCTGAAAAACATGTGTGATTAAATAGTCAATTAAGGTTTCTTTTCATATACATTTGAATTATTCCTTTTTTTTGGGGGGGGGGGGGGTGATTGAAATTATGAGATGGTAATGAGTGCGAGGGGGGAGGGGTGTTATGTAATATAATACAATATCGGTAATTTGAATAAATTTGGGTTACATTGCATTGTTTGATTGGGGGTTACACAGATACCATTATCATTATCATTCCATATCGGACAACAATTTGGTTTTCAATTTGTATTTGAAGTGTAGATTAGAGTCAGTTAACTTATGTTCTGGGGATAAGTTATTCCACCATTGGATGCCAGTATAACAAAATGATTGTTGGAACAGAGTAGACACCGGTCTTGGTAAATGGAAATCTAGGTTCCTTAGTTCTCTAAATTTATAATTTTCATCTGGTAGCCTTTTTTCAAACCAGTTATTGAAGGCCTAGGTATAGCTTTAGGTGTCAATTAACATTAAATAATATAATATAATCCTTTGTACTGCAGTTTACAAGGAGTGTGAGTATGGTCCCTATGGCCGCATGGATTGGCCAACCTCTTGTCTCAGTGATCTCTCATGGTACAGCAAGGCAGGCCCTGTGTCTGGTGTCAGAGGCTGGAAACACATCGTAGGCCACAATATCGCAGGGTGAGTAGATACTGCAGTGATGCTACAGTGAGTATTAAACCTGTATTGTTGCTGTATAACACTATGGTACAGGGCCTGCAACAATTGGCACCCCCTGGACCCAAACACATTGGGGAATAATGCTTTTAGTAGTTTAGTCGTTGCAGTCTCACTTAAGGGGTACCCACACTGGATCGGTTTGCGGAATCGTACAATTTCAAAGTCTATGATTAATCGTGGCACCAATCGTGTCCCAAATCGTGATAAAAAAACAAAATCGGGCAACTTTTTTCGATCAGGGAAAAAGTGAAATTGTGGTGAGGGTTGAATTCACCACGCTTTTCACTTACTTCTTTTAAAAAAAAATATATTTGGATGTAGAATAATATATAATATAATACCTCAGAAATGTAAATGTATCCATACATGTACATTTTTTATATGATTGGGGAAATTTGTCAAAAGGGCCGCTAGGTTGTGCTTGTTTCACGTTTTCTTGAATACAGCATCTATAATTAGGAGCTTGTTCCATTACAGAATCCAGTTCCAGTATGGAGGTACAACCTGGGCTAGTGTACATGGCGATGTGGAAGGTGATGCCCTGCCTGAAGTCCTAATGAACAATGGACCCAATGAGAGGATTACTAGTGTCTCAGGTGGGTGTACTGTATACAAGTGCAGAGATATTTGATGTTGAAAATAAGTCACAAGTCACAAAGTTGATATTTTACAAAATGATTTATTCACAAGATGACTTTGTTGGAATATTTTTTTTGGAGTATCTATCTAGGTCTTCTGATTGTATGGGTACATGTACTAAATTTCAAGAATGCATTAAATTGATTAAATCATCCTATGGAGTATTTTTAGTTACTTTATTAGTAATTTACCACCCAGAAATAATTCAAACTTTTTAAAAAAAGTAATATCAAACTGAAAAGATACAAGTATGTTTTAAATGCCATCATTAAAATGCCCTTGGTGTCATCTTTTCAAATATCATGATACCTCAACACCTATTTTCCATTTTAACTGACTTCTGACTTATTTTCCTATAACACACCACATATGTTAATTATGAATTGAACTTTTAACCTTCCATGATTATTGATTCTTCCCTTGGTTCTGACTGAAAGTTATATTTATTTATTGAAGCGTTCTGATTCCTAAGGACTTTAGCACTTTTAAGTGCCTGGTCCACCAAGGCAATTCTCATGCAATTTTGAGCCGCATGAAGCCCTGCGGAGGTTTTCTGCCACAAAATAATTGATTTGTTTGATAGACTCCCCCGGCGGGTTTTCCTACATTTTTTTCTTGGGCGGCCATGCCGCAATACCAAATCATTTAGATATTCCCACATGGCCACCCCGGTTTTTCCCATTATGATTCTACTGCTCCTTGATTAACTAGATTGCAGTGATAGGCCTAGTAAAGACTGCAAAAATATTTTTTTTCAAAGTTCATTTCCCCCCCGAATTCAATGGAAATGAAAAATTCAAACTGCTCACTTGTTTCAAAATTTACATTTTTTCCTTAGAATTTCAGAACTAGGAATATTTTGAATTTTTTTTCCCCTTGAACTGCAATGAAAATGATAAATTTCAGAATTTTCATATTTGATTTTGTAGTACTTGCCGTTTGTAATTTGACAATTATTTCGTCAAATTGGCATATTTTTGTCTCAGTACAAATATAATTACTCAAAATTCACACTTTTTCAAACAATAGTATCATCCACACCCCATTGGTCTATATATAGGAGCTATTCACTTGATGATAATCATAGACAATTATCGCGCTGGTGGACAAGGGTTCTGCAGGAATTTCCTCGCATTTTTTCCCGCATGGAGCAGGTCAAGTGATGGAAAACCATGGCTGGAATTCCTGCATGGGCATTTTCGGGCGGACCAGGCCCTTTAGTCATATGAATCAATGTACAACATTTCCAGATATGTTATTAGATAGATCCTTGCATTTTGAAGTTACTTTACTAGTGATTGTCCACCCAGACATATTGACAAATTGCAAACAATTTTTTCTAAAATAGTGCTATAAAAATTAAAATATAAAAGTACTTGTTATATTAGTATACTGTTTACTACCATAGGAATCGGCTTGATCTCATCTTTTCAAATATAATAACATCTCAAAATCTATTTTTTGTGACTTGTGACATATTTTCCTGAAACTCGTTATAATTGAATATTATCTACTTCATACAGGTACAGCAAGTCAACGCATAAAGCACCTAACATTCAGCACAAGCACAGGCAGGGATTATGGACCATATGGCAGCACAGATGGTCATGGTCATCCATTCTCCACACCTACTGCTCACCAGTTGCTCTACGCCAAGGTGTGCATGGATAGCAAACCTCGTTTGGTCCGCATTTCTTTTGTGTTAAGTTGTGCCAGTGAGTAGGATTACTGACTGCCTAATGGGCCTAATACATTTTAGTCACATTTAGACATGTCATTTTTGTTGACATTTCTTTTAATATCAAAGTGAGCAGTTTTGGCCTCTGTAATTGACAACCTTGAATATACATTTCATTTATACTTTTGTATTCATATGCCAACAAATCTAAGTATCTAGATGTATACTTGTATGACTTTTTGAAAAAAATTGTCCTTGTGCGAAAATGATCAATAAAACTTTTGCATTATATACCACAATTATATGCATTATGTACCACAATTATAGTAGGACAGATATAACACCTTAAACAAATTAACCAGATTTAATATGATACTGTAGTGATTCACTCTCAATCCTAATAAACAGATTAACAAAGCACAATTCCCTGTATCTCTGTTTATTCCCAGTCTGTAAAAATGGCAAACGTATCTGGCTACCCGGACAGGGTAGTCAATCTCAATCTGTACTTCACAAAGGTAGTAGAACAAAAGTACATGTGGAATACAGTGTAAATCATAACACACAGAGTACAGAACTAAGTAATAGTGACTATAAGAAACAGAGAACTCTGAGTATTACAAATAAGTTCACATATAATGAAGTGAGCGGAAAGAGAGTATTTAAAGATATACCATACGCGCATAGGCTTCTTGGTTAGATCGATAATGAAGATGCATAGTCTACAAACTGTATAAGAGTAATTCTCCCAAACGGGGAGCATTTGATTTGAGGAGGGCATTTTTTTAGAAAAAATAAACTTCGTTGAATCTCTACAATATTTGGTGTACGTATAGCAGGGACTATCAGCATTATGCAGACGAAATTTGGGAAGGCTGTGGCAAATATTTTTAGTCGTCTACCTATGCTTCAAATACCTCCATTTTTGCCTATTTTTGCCATATTTCAGTCATATCAACGTATATTTATGAATAATATTGTGTAAGTCTGAGATGAAGTACCCAGTTATTATCCCAGCGAAATTAAATGACTAAATCAAAGCTAGGGAATCGATATTGGCTGCCAAAATAAGGCCTGGTTGTAACCAGAAATTTAAATACCTTTTTGTGAAAATATCAGTTTTATTTCATACAATAACTGTGCTGATATATAATGATATCTGTATTTCTAATAATTATGGCGTAACGGCGACACTATAATCGTAACGGCGACATTACATCCAATGCTCACTGCAATTCAACAGCATCTGTATTCATTCATATTTATATGTTTTACCAAATTCAGGCAGGCCTGAACAATTATTAGAAAAGGTGAAATTGCATAAAAATATATTTCATTGAAGATATGGGAGTTCTTTTACATGTTGTAACGCGACATAAAACATTCCCACATCAATTCATTGAATTTTATTTGAGGGAATAAAAGGGTTTTTAAATGTCATGGGCCAATAACTTTTATATTTACTGATATATAAATACCTATAGATCTTCCCTCCCCCAAAACCTAATACAGTATGATATTGTAATGTCCGATGAAAGCTTAAGCGACTATGAACTATTTCAATCAAACAACACAAACACAGGAACTGTCGGTCCTTGCCAGCTGCTGAGTTTATAACCCCACAAGCTCAGGGATGACCATGTATTCTCGGATACATTCGCCAACCTCGAGTCGGCTGACTCAATGGAAACTCATGATAATAATACAATAAGGCAAATGGTAGTCAAATACACAAACACAGGACACACTGTCATATAGAATGAAAATAATAAAAATGCACACCAACACACACAAGCGACACCTATTGATAAGTACACAAAGTAGTAAGCACATTCGGTTCTCACACAAAACCGTCCGAGTGGATCCGGCCCACTCGGCTAACTGAACCGACTTCATTCAGATCATTCGGATCAAGTACTACAATGCCCCTCCCTTTCTTCTAAAAGGAGGGAACAACCGATTTAGACACCAATACATGCAAAAGTGGCTAATACATAAAAGGTTGTTATACAGGCAAAAATCATGGAATGTAATATAAGGTGTACAATTTCAAACAACAACATCAGACACACAATACACAAGTATAAGGAATCCATACAGAACATCGTCAAATACAATATACTTACTGGCGTAACTTGTTTGCAACCAGTAGAAAGAAGAATGGTATAAAAGTACAAAACACATACGATTATAGAGGTCTCTTAAAACCAAATGTCCATTCCTTGTGTGACGAATAAAAGTTCCGATAACATCCTTGATGAAATACTCGTTTCTTCATTGTAACTGTCTCTGATATAAGGTAACATCCAGGTAATAGTGTCCAATTGTTGTTTGTTTGTTGAAATGACTCCTTCTTAATAACCCTGTATCCACATGCCAAGTCCAGAGCATCCTTCCTGATATCTCTATGACATTTCATCATATGGCGCACCAAATCAGACCTCCTATCCAGCTTAACCAGACATGAAATAGCATGTGGGCACGTATACACATGAGCAGCTGGACAATGTTCCTCGCACAGATGGCGAAAAAATCTCTCCCGAGTCCTGAAGACCCTAATTCCTCTCGGGTTTATACAATCCTCCTGAACCCTGCAATAAGTAAAAGGGCACCTATAGCCAGGTTTCCATAATAACATCACTCCTTCCAATTTTGGTCTGACCAAGTCAATAATCGACTCATAACCAGGTTGTTGTCGACCAGTTCTCTCCCTCAAATACTTAAATACAGCCTCATACTTGGGCATAATCGGAGGACTCACCCAATCTTCTCCTAACACCTCATCTTCATCATCCGACTCAGGTGCGATTTTCACCTTGTCAGACTTACTCGGCCAAATACCACACATATTAGTGGCACTCAGCTCTATAGCAGCGACCTGATCTTTCTTCCACCATCTTGCTTGATGGCGAATTGGGAGCATAGGATCATCTTTTGGCTTTTTCCTATCTCTCCACATACTAATTGTATGGGCCCGGCGCACGTCAGCCACCGTATTCAAACCTGACAGTCCCTTCCTGTCATCAGAACTTGAAGCACTATCGGAGCGATTACCCGAAGTATTATTTGTGGCCCGCTTCGTTTGCCTACCCCTCCTACGTGATGAAGGCTTCACAAAATCGCTATCACCCTCATCCGATGCCTCAGTACCGTCAGCTGACTTGCTTGCAGCTTTCCTTGACCTCGTAGAACGACTACTATCCCTAGACCCAGTAGCGCCCTTACTAGCAGAGGGTTTAACCTCCTTCATCTCTCCCTTGTTTTGATCATCCGTCTGAGTCGGCTGGGTCGGCTGACCCGGCTTATCCTCAGCAGTCAACTCATCCAACCTCTGCCTCTCCTGAAGCCGAGTTTCCTTTTTCTGAACACCTTTCTTCGAACCTCCGACAGACTTTTTAGTTTTAACAGCATTAGAAGCCATTATCTCCATAACCACCTTTTCTTCCTCCAAGTCATCCTCAACTTGAGCAGCCCAACTAGCCGCTGCGGGATTAACCTTAAGCCCGGGTACGCCTTCCCCAGACTCAGTTTCTCTACCCTCTTTGTTGACTGACCCAGTGGCAGCCATCTTATCCTCCTTCTCCACCGTCACCTCCATGGGTGTATCACCCTCCACTCCGGACATAGCACAACTTCAACGCTATTGAAAGTTAGCTGTCTCTCTCTTCAACCGTATCCCAAGCCAATCAACAAGTCAAATGGTTCTCTTTTAGTCAACTTTCATCAACTTACAAGGCCACACAAACTCAGAACAAGGAGGGACACGTCCGCCGTGTTCACTCCTAGAGCACTTACTGCAGTATCACGCTCTCCCCGAATCTCGTGACCCCGTTGCTACTACGGCCTCAGCCAATCACAGACCACCACTCCAACTAAAAATAGACACAGATACCTGTTGCCGAGCCCTTCACGGCTGAAAACCTCTGACCCAGTTTCACAGCAGTAAGGCACGGATCGCCACACCCCCTACACTGTACAACTGAATCAACTGACTCCGATAATAGCCAATACAATAATTCTAGTATCCAGTTTAACAAATGAAAATAAAACCAAGCAGCTTCTCCCTACTTTCCGTGGGGTGTATTAATAACCCAATCACCTATCCCAGTAGGTGTCAGGACAATGAGAGGCAACATGCCCTGCCAGTCAGTCAATTCCCAAAAGTATAACTTTCCACCACCTCCACGTATAGTCACCTCTACTCTTCAAACCAATATTACACAGAATACCATGTATGTATAATATGATTCAACTTGTACTTCTCGTTGTGTGATTTTTAACATCTCCTACATAACTATTGCTCGAGAGAACATTACCCATATCCATACCTATCTGGAACCTGCCTAAGGCGTCTAGGCCTTCCTTCTAAGCAACCTGATGATAAATAATCATTCATGGTTTTGTCCAGGGGTAACGGGTCCTTTTCTTCCTCCACAACTGATTCATCTGAACTCTCAGCCTCCGCCGTCGGCTCCACACCCGACGAACTCGCCTCTGGCCGGCCGGGCGGTTGACTGGCTACCGAGACAAGTTTCTTGGCCGGGCGGCCGCGCTTCTTCACATGAGTTACTATCGGCTCTGTCGGTAAAGGCTTAGGCGCATCCCTGCCAGGTATAATCTTACCAACCGGGGTAATTCTAAGCAAATCCTTCCCAACCCTTTGCTGTTTCTGATACTCTGGGGCCCTATGGAGATTTTCCAACTGAACAGGTTTACCATCAACATCAAAGGCAAGCTTTAGCAAGTCGCCATTCCATCTGAGAACTCCCTCAGTTGTTTTCAGTTCATATGTAGAACCATGCACACGCCTCATGACTTCAAAAGGCCCATCCCATTTGGGACCATATTTCTTCTGAGCCAATGGAGTGGCATATCTCCAAACAATATCACCCTTTTGAAAGACTTTCGGACGAGCACATCGATAGAAGTAGCGTTTCTGATACACAGCCGAATGTCCCAGTTGCTCCCTTACAAATCGATGGCCCTTACATAACAGGGATCTAATCTCCTCAACAAACACAGTATGACAAGGAAAATCAACATCCCCCGTTATTGTACCATAGATAATGTCAGCAGGAACAGTCAGTTCCGTACCGAACACTACCAAATTTGGCGTACACTGAGTACTCTTATGTACAGCTCCCCTATAGGCATGTGCAATACATGGCACCAATAAATCCCAATTGACATCATCATACTGAGTTAGACAGGATAACTGTTCAACTAAGACCCTATTCCAACGTTCTACCTGGCCATTCGCCTGAGGCCTGTAGGGTAAGGTCATTAGCTTCTCAATATCTAGCAATCCCAGCAATTCTTTCAATAACATCGATCTGAATTCAGGCGCTCCATCCATCTGTAAGGAGACAGGAGGACCATACCTGAGGATCCATTCAGTGAATAGAGCCATAGCACAGGTAGCAGCTGTATGATCTGGCAATGGGTAAGCTTCAGCCCACTTAGAAAAATAATCAGTCACCACCATGACACAGACATTTCCTCGTGGTGTTCTCCTAAAGGGTCCGATGATATCTAATGCAATTCGGCTCCACCGCACTCCCTGAAGCTCTTTTCTCAAGGGAGCTATGCCCTTTCCACCCCGACTTTTACAAGAAGCACATATCCCACAGCCTCTAACCCAATCAGCGATATCATTCTTCATCCAAGGCCAGATGAATCTTTGCCTTGCGGCCTGATAAGTCTTGAACTCACCGAAGTGTACTGCGAGCTTATTCCCATGCAAAGTTCGAAACAACTCCCTGCGTAAAGACATGGGGATGGCCACGCGGGTATAAATCACACCATTATCACTTTCCCATCTAACACATAACAAGTCATCTACAACTTGCAAATCATATAATTTCCTTATGTAGTAACAGAATTCATCTCCTTCAGCCAGCAAAGCTTTCCCCTCCGGCTTAGGAGTAATCTCTAGAACCACATCCTTTACACGTCGGATAACCTCATCATCCTCTTGAGCTATCTTCAACCGATCACCCGCTAAGGAAGAGAAAATATGATATTCCATAGTCATGGTAGCTATCACCGCTTCATGTGCACCGCAGTCCGCACAATCTTCCCTTGGACATCTCTTAACAGGCAGCCGAGAAAGAGCATCAGCATTCACATGCCTACGTCCAGGCCGATGTAAAATCTGCGACTCAGTCAATCCATAATGTTGCAAAGTGGTCAACCACCGTGCCAACATTCCGGAAGGATCTTTAAAATTCATCAACCACCTCAAAGAAGCATGATCGGTCCGAAGAATAAAATCCGGCTGACCAATAATATAATGCTGGAACTTAGAAAGATAAGTCAGTACAGCCAATAATTCTCTCTTCGTGGCACAGTAATTCCTCTGAGCCTTACTCAGACTATTACTAGCATAGCTTAGCACCACTTCTCTATCATTCTGAATCTGAGATAGTACTCCAGACATTCCAAAGCAACTAGCATCAGTATCCAGAATTATCTGTCCCTTCGGTTGGGGATATCCCAACAATGGTGCCGAAGTCAGCAGGTGCTTCAGATCTGAAAAAGCCTGCATACATCGTGAATCAAACGAGACTGAACGGTTTTTCTGCTCCGACCCCACCACCAATGCTTGAATGGGTGCTGCAATTTTAGCAAAGTCAGGCATGAAATCCCTATAATATGAAGCGAAACCCAAGAATTGGCGTACCTGCTTCACGGTAGTCGGTACAGGCCAATTATGCACTTTTTCAATCTTATTCGGATCCGCTCGGATGCCATTCTGAGAAACTATCCGACCCAAATAGCGGACACTAAGCTTGAAGAACTCACACTTCTTTGGTTTAAGTTTCAACCCATATGTTCTCAATCTCTTCAACACTTTCTCAGCATTTCCTAAAGCTTGTTCGAATGTAGATCCAAAAATGATCACATCGTCCAAATACACCAGACAGCACTTCCAACGCAATCCGGACAACATCTGTTCCATCATTCGTTCAAAGGTGGCCGGAGCATTACATAAGCCAAATGGCATCACCCGGAACTGGTAGAGGCCCATAGTCGAGACAAAAGCAGTTTTCTCCTTACTAACAGGATCCATTGCAATTTGCCAATACCCACTTTCCAGATCCAGGGTAATAAACCATAAGTTCCCACCTAAAGCCTCAATGCTTTCATCAATCCTTGGCAATGGAAAAGAATCCTTCTTAGTCAAGGCATTCACAGGCCTGAAATCAATACAAAAACGATCAGATCCATCACTCTTTTTCACGATAACCACAGCTGATCCCCAAGGGCTGTTACTCGGTTCAATCACCCCCTTCTCCAACATGTCACAAATCTGCTTTTCAGCAGCCTCGCGGCGAGCCAAGGGCAATCGACGATACGTACATTTAACAGGAACCGCGTCGCCTGTGTCTATAGTATGTTTAACCATATTAGTATGGCCCAGGACATCACCAGGTAATCTGAAACAATCTTTATACTCCTGCAGCAAGTTCAACAATCGAACCTGATCCTCCGCCATGGTCAGATCCGAACATCTTACAAGCTTCTTTAATGGACACTCATCTTCCGGAGGCACCATAATCTCCGGCTCCAGTAATTCAATATCTACCATGGGTGAACTAGGTTCTTCCATTTCCTGCACTCTCACTGATTGCAGATTGATCATAACGGGATTACCAGTAGGATTATGCACCGATAGCGTAGAACCATATCGGTCGCCAGCAACCAACAAACTTCCCGCAAATGCATCTCCCCATTCCAACTCATCCGACTCAAAGAATAAATCCTTGTTCTCCGATACCAGGCCTATACCACTACATATAGTGGAGAAAGCATCAACAAGAATATTCTCCATGTTGTGTTTCACTATAGCCCCGCTTTGCAAAGTTTGGCACATGATAGAACGTTCACCGGCCTCAAGGGTGAATTTGCCAGACCAATCGGAATTACATTTGTGAACATATATAAAATCCATTCCTAGTATACCAGCCTCCCGACCTACTAATCCACCTACAACCAGACAATTGAGAACATACCAAGCATTTCCAATACCAAGGGCTAGTCGGGCACATCCATATGTAACCAAATTATGACCAGTTCCTGCAAAGCATGTTACCTTACATGGCGTTAGCAACGGCCGAATAGACAATTCATCATACACAGCTTTCTTCACCAGTGTACACTGAGCGCCCCAATCAATCAAGAACTGACCAGTCAGATTAACAATAGTTACATCCGCATACATTCTTTCTGCAACGAAAAGGCAATTCTCATTAGATACCTGAATCTCAAAATCCCAGAGGTCACATGTCATCACCCTACTCACTTGCCAAGCAGTTCCTTCCCATTCTACTTTCAACATCTGCATTGGTGAGCATGCATATTCAGGCCTTCCCATCTCCACCTTATGTACAAAACATGCAACATGCCCTGCTCGAGTCTGCAAATGCTCCTCGCCCCCAGATCTCTCAAATCCGTTCTCATGGGCGTCCCCGGGCAGATGAGAGTGCGAATACACATCCGACTCGGCTAGTTTAACCTCTGCAACTTGAGCGTATGCGACGTGTGCCACAGCCGTCTCGATCCCCACCTAGTCGCTTATGAGGATCCGACCTGATTTGACAACTGGTGTAATTCGCTTCTAGTAGCTGCCGATTTAGCCAGGAGGTCATCCAGTATCGCTATATGCTTCTTCCTCTTCTCACAATCAGCAAACCGATGTCCTTCCAAACCACAATGGAAACAGCTGCCAGGTCCTCTCCCCGGTCTTCTCTGATAGCCCCGATCGGGAGGACGACTGTTTCCAGCCGGCTTTTGCTCCACTGGCTTCGGTACATCATTAGCTGGCGATCTGGCCTTCCAAACCCTAAAGGCATCAAACTCAGCTGTCAATTCAGCTTCCAATCCCGTCCCATTGGATGAACTAGCCATTGCAGTGGATCCTTCCACCCTGTTCTCCGGTGCCAACGACAGGTTCGATACCTGTGAAGTTAACTGGGTATCTGAATCACACACCACATCCCTATACCGAGTTGCTGCACTGGAAGCCTCGACTATATTAGCCGGCTCCTGCAACCCCACATATTCAGCCATCTTCCTTTTTCTTTTTTTTTTTGAACGTGTTTATTCAGGTTGATAAACGGCTCGGCCGTGTGGGAATGCGACTCGGGTCAGACCCGGTCTTCCTTCGCTACCTGAATTTTTAGTTAATACATTGAAACAAAAGTAGTGTGTGTGTACAGATACCAATCAAGCAAGCCATCCGTGAAAACTTTCACCGCCATATCATGTAGAGTGTCGTCCCACTGGCCATAAGCATGCAAAGCCCTCAAGCTGATAGTGGAACAGAAATTCGCAGGACTCTGACCAAAACTCTGCTTAGATTTGAAGAACTCCCTCTTCCTGGTTCGATCAGATTTCTCAGCCTGATAGTCATACTCCATCATCTGCAACAATTCGTCCATTGTAAACTCCTCCGGCTCCAACAACAATGCCTGAGGCACATGCTTACCCACAGCCGACAAAAGCTGTATTTTATAAGTATCATCATCCCAGTTCATCGTGCGAGCCACCATAGCAGTGCGTCTCTGATAGTCCCTCCAGTCCTCTTTTCCATCCCATATAGGGAAAAGCAAAGGCTTTGGTGGTCTCATAGGTTTGCCCGGTTTATGACGAGGCCTACCATACGTCCCCTGCCTCTGCTCAGGTACATGACCAGCCGCCGGGTCAACAGAGCGTCTTCTTATCTTCTTACCGCCTGTCATAACTGACTTACCCGGCAAGCCAGGTGGAGTATACCCCTTTATACCACTAACCGCTTCCAACAAACTTCGCCTTTCCTTCCTTTTTTCCATACCTCCCACTGCTGATGCTGCAGCAGGAGCGCGGTTCTCCATTTGGGAAGAACAAAAATCAGCATAGTCTGCTTGATAATCATTCCCCCCTTTTTCTTTCCTTTGAGGGAAGTCGGGTAAGTCATTCATTAACCTTTGATAGGATTCATTTGAACAACCAGCCGGTTTAGGGTACATAGGAGTACTAATGGTAGCCCCATCTATCAATTCTTCAACTACTTCATTCATCCGAACACGCCTACTAGGAGGATGTCTATCCATTTCTGCACTGCCCAAATTATCCAACTCTCTCTGCAACCTTTCCTTCGCCCGCTTCTCCACCTGACATTGAGCCCCTAGCTTAGTCAGCTTATTGTTCTGGTCGGTTAGTATTTCACATAACCTAGTATCTTTCTCCTTGGCTAACTCCAGCGCTTTTTGCGTGCGTGCAGCATGCTCCAAGGCGAATTTACCATGAGTAGCTGACTCAATCACAGTCTCATTCATCTGATCCATAGAATTTAGCTGAGCACAAATCAAAGCATCCATCTGATTGTAACTCATACGTCTATTCCTCATCCTATCTTGAGTCCACTCTGACTGCAACTCGACCACAGGCGATGTAAAGTCAGGTTGAGCGAACGGTGTCTGCGGTGCAGTTCTAATACCATGAGAGTTATTATCCGAATCTGAATTAAATCCAATATTCGGTAACTGTACATTCCCTCCAACCAAATCTCCATTCCTCTGGTTCAAACCAGTCCCTACCTTAGCAGGTCTCCTAGTTGTTACCTTCTTCCTGGCAGCTGTATTATGAATGGTATGCCACTCATTATCTGAATCCGAGCTTGCTTCAATAGCTGCTCGTACCCGCACTGTCGGTTCTAAATGAACTGGCTCCAGTGCTTCTTGACCCGTAAAATCGTCCGACAAATCCAAGAGAGTATAACTTACGTTAACCTCTGGTCTCTTTCTATCATTCTGAGCACCCGGATTAGTAATCCGAGTCCTATCTCCCATGGTCTCCATTGGAAATCCCTGTTAGGGGCTATCGAAATGGGACCATGCAGATCTTACTCAACAACCGGGCCAAAAACCAACTGGTCACGGCACCAAATTGTAATGTCCGATGAAAGCTTAAGCGACTATGAACTATTTCAATCAAACAACAAAAACACAGGAACTGTCGGTCCTTGCCAGCTGCTGAGTTTATTGCCCCACAAGCTCAGGGATGACCATGTATTCTCGGATACATTCGCCGACCTCTAGTCGGCTGACTCAATGGAAACTCATGATAATAATACAATGAGGCAAATGGTAGTCAAATACACAAACACAGGACACACTGTCATATAGAATGAAAATAATAAAAATGCACACCAACACACACAAGCGACACCTATTGATAAGTACACAAAGTAGTAAGCACATTCGGTTCTCACACAAAACCGTCCGAGTGGATCCGGCCCACTCGGCTAACTGAACCGACTTCATTCAGATCATTCGGATCAAGTACTACAATATTAATGATTAGTTTAGGGACATTTCATTCTTTTGAAGCTAATATATGTCGTAACGGCGACACCAATATTCCAAAACAATATTTTCCAATTATAGATTAGTTTAAATGTATAATTCTGTGAATATTGTGTTTTTTCATAATAATGAATGTGTGTGCATGTGTAGAAACCATTTTTCCTCAGCAGAAGTAATATATTTTCTAAATCAGGCTGTGTATTACATTCAAATTTCATAATCATTAAATATTTTCTAGCCTGAAAATGCTATTTTATCACAATAGCGGCGAAGATTTTGGCATTAGAGCTTTGAAAGTGGGGTTCCCACAGCATTATTTTTGCCAGAGAATTCAAATGAAATGGTTATAAGTATGTGTGATGATCCCAAATGCAGGATGTAGACACCCTGGGCTGAAAAACCAAATGATGCCCGATTGGGAGAATTACTCATATGTTATGTTGTCTTAATGAACTTAAATAATTTAAATTATCCTCGATGTGTTTTTTCTGCTAATGTTTACTTGGGAATGAGAACTATCATGAAAATGTGAAACTTCGCCAATAAAATTCATGAAAAAAAATAAAAAATATAATGAATGTTTAAACACACAACCCAAGCACAGGGCACCTCTATTATTGTATGTGTGAGCAGACATTTATGGTCGGCCACCAAGTGGAGTATTGTAAAACCACTACAATACCAGGAATATAACCTAAACAAAGTGAAATTCCTACCCTCCATACAGCAATCAACTGAAACATATTTTTTTAAGGTTTCCCCTGCTGGAAGAGGTATGAGCACCAACGGCACATGTACTTGGAAACCTCATGTAGTTTCAAGTTTCTGCCTGCTGTAGCAACGTTGGCGTTCAGTGTATAAATAGAAAACACAACTCAGCATCCTGCCACCTGAATTTCAGAAGCATTTGCTTACACCTTGCGAGGATTTTGCGCTCCCGCAAATTGATAAAAATTGCTTTTTCTAGGCAAGATTCTTTGAGACGGCAATCCGGGTACTTTGCAGGTGGCACTGCAGTCGCTACAGCAGCAACTCCCGCATAGGTGT
Source organism: Sthenelais limicola (assembly GCA_942159475.1). Lineage (NCBI taxonomy): Eukaryota > Metazoa > Annelida > Polychaeta > Phyllodocida > Sigalionidae > Sthenelais > Sthenelais limicola. The sequence goes on from OW804099.1 coordinate 111,923,773, forward strand.
TGCTAGGCTTGTTATGCATTGTGAGCAATGTGTACACGGGCGTTTTCGCAAATTTTCGCAAGCGTTTCGCAGATTTTCGCAAACGTTCTTGCTTGTGTTTAATCATAGTCACGGGGCCCTGGTCATGCAAATTAATAATGACTGCCCCCGCTATTTTAGCCCACCGATTGACCAAGGTAAAAGGTGTAAATGCCGGTAAGAGTTGTGTGACCTGTAGGGCAAGGTGTGGGCCTATATGATAATAGTTTATGATGTGCAGGGTTTATGTTAGTAGCTGGGATCCAAGGAAAAATCCTCGCCTACTTTCCCCAGCTGCCCAACTACTTTGTGACCATTCAAAATATTTTTTTGAAAAAAAATGAACTGATGTCTAGCATTAAGCTCTGTCTGGACTTACATGTGTACCTGTCTGATGATAATTATAATGAAACCGACTGTGAATAAGACATTGCATTTTGATGCTGAACTTTTGTTTTAAAATAAGAAAACAGTTTTTGACCTGTTAGGCAGGAGGGGTGGGGGTGGGGGGTCTGAAAAGGGTTTTTTTTTCAAATTTTGCCTCAGTGGGTCGTCAATCACGTCAGTCTTTCAAAGGTGCCTGCCTGTCATATATGAGGTTCATATGCTCAGAATTTGAAATTGTTAATAGCCCACATGTTTGTCATTTTATATACAAAATGCACATTTACATATAACTAAACCATATATGGCCTTAAAGCTCGAAGTAAGATCTGAGTGATGGGAATGAAAAATTAAAATTTCTGCTCAGTGATGTAAAGAAATTAAAAGAACCACATTATTAACATACTGGCAATATACCAAGGTCCATTTTACTGACGCTTCATAAACAATCCATACACAAAATCTCAAACTATATTTTTCATTGAAATTATGTACTCTTTACAAGCATTAGCCAAGTATAATAATCAACTTATAGGACTGGCTCTTCACATGACGAAAAATAAAGCACTCTATCTACAAAGGGCTGTGACCATAAATTACATGACAGATTAGTTTGTATGAATAAAACTGGAGATCGTTTATATTCAAGAATTATGAATTATTAGGAAAAAATACCTGGTGTAGGGGAAAAAAGAGTTAGTGATAGATTATATAGATATATTTCTCAGTTTTATCTACATCCATGTTAACTTATTGGCTCCATGAGAATATCATTCATTGAAATTGGACTCAATATTCCGCCTCTATGGGCCTACATATAGGCCTATCTGGAAATTGAGGTTCAGGTTCCCATCACTAGCTAAAAAGTTATTTAACTTTATATGTTGCGTGACTCAAGAAATCCTCACATTTCTGAAAGTTAATTATGAGGTGAAATTACCCTATAGTGCAATGTTTGACCCCTATTTTTTCAAAATCCGGGGTATGTGGGGTGACACTTATAAACTGTCCAACGGCGCGCACCATAGTTCCTGAGAATTTGCTCAGAGGTTGATATACATGGGCGGTATGCGTTGCTAGCTACATGGTGTCACCAAAGATTTAATTTTCACATTAGTAATACACCATGACAAATAATGACCTGGACAAAGCATAAAAGCCATTTTCTCATGTGCTCTGTCGGAGGAGGGGGGGGGGGCAATTTTTGTTTTACACCTATAATAGAAAGTGAATTGGGGGTTGGGGGTTGGGAAGGGGGCATTCTAAAAAGCAGAAACTGTAGAATTAGTCAGGGGAACCTGTTTTCTCCTTGGTCAAAGCCAAATTCCTATTATAGGTTGTAGGTAATGGCACAAAACAAGGTCCATATGACATTCTGTCCTTTAATCCAGAATAGTGTTAATATAAATTTGTATGCTTACTGATGACAATACTGTATGATTGTATGATGGCGATAATGTTATAGAACCACAGTAGAATGTTGAATATGTTACTGATAACCACTGCTATACCATCCAGAAATTGAATTATATGAATATGGAAGTGTAACCCCATTTTAAGGAAAATATGCCATCTAGAACCTGTAAGTATTTGCATGTTATGGGAATGTAAACCCATGTAAAAAGGTGAAAGTTGATACAACAATAGGGAAATGGGAAAGGAAAGTGGGAACTATTATGTTATGTTATGCTCTAAATGGAGACGTCAACTCACCGTTTAGGAGGGAAGAGGGGGGGATGAAAAGGGGTAGAAATGTTATTGTCAATGAAGCGGAAAAAAACAACTCAACTTACTCAGTAAATAATGATAATGTTCAGTAAAGTAGGATATTAAGACAGACACTATAAACATATGTGATGTCTTTCAGGAAAATGAGTCATAAGTCGCAAAATCGATATTTTTCAAAGTCTTTTATTCACAAGATCACATTATTGGACTGTTCTGATTCTTTCAGAGTCCATCCCGTATACCTATATCAATCGATGTATCAAATTTCAGGATAATCTATGCAGTATATCCTTTAGTTTTAAAGGTCCTCATATGGACTAAATTTGGTTACTTTACTGTTTATTCACCCCAAGAAATATTGAAAACTTTTTTTTTTCAAAAACGAAAATATCAAACTTAAAATCTAGAAATGCTCATGAGATTATTAGACTGTTTACTATCATTGGAATCAGCTTGATCTCATCTTTTCAAATATAATGGTATCTCAAAATCCATTTTTTGCGATTTATGACTCATTTTCCTGAAACACATCACATATGAAGTGTATCATGTGAGCTCTGTAATATAATATGAACACAAATAGCTAACTCTATTAAGATTGTTGATTATCCCAGACGCAAGATGGAATATAAGGCAAACTTAAAGCAACTTGTTAGCATTAAGAAATGAGGATTGAAATTGTTGTTTTATTATCATATTGTTTAATGGGAGGTCGTTGGAAGACCTGCAATGATGCCGAGGTCCTAACCCACTTCCTAGATTTTATACATACTGTTAACCATGAATCATGTTATAATCGATTGTAACTGTATCTTGAATCTTGAATAAAAGTATTATATATATAAGTAGTGAATACGGTTTTAAATAGATCCGAGATAATTGATCTGACCGGGTGTTGCTATGTAAAACCATGTGAACTGTTTGACTCTCAACACCTGCAATGAACATGTACCATAATTGCCACTTGTCCTCTGAGGCCAATACCTGGTCACCTCTGTTGGGTCCGATAAACACTATCGGACATGGTTTGTGTGGAGAATAAAGCCCGTGATACCTAAAGAGCTGTGTGTCTGGTCTTCTTTCCCTTCGCGAGAATAGATATATCGAACTTGGGTAGTGTGAGACGGAAAAACACTACATATATATATTATTTGGTATACTTATAATTTTAGAGCCAAACTTGGGAATACATTTGTTTTTCTAACTGGCAAGGCATTGGTGCTGCCCCCTACCTCCTACTGGTATAACCTTACTTCCCACAAAACCCAACTCTTCCTCCTTCTGTCAATCAAATTATCAAACATACTCAGATCCAAATTTTATATTTTATAATCCTCCAAAAGTTTGGTCAAGTAACTTTTAGATGGGTTGGAAATAAGGGAAATACAGGGAAAATGTAAGAAATACATGGTCGTTGCCATGAGATCGTCAGATCGTCAGATCGTCAAAGGCATGCCAGACCTTGGTGACAAAGAATTGTCCATTGTACACAAATAATGTGACAAATGACAAAACTATTTTCTGAGTCAAAAACAGCAAGTATTTTCTTTGCTTTAAAAATGCCTTTATTTGCAATAGTCTGGAATAGTCCGTTGATTCTCCAATGTTAAACAATGGCGAGTACCAACAAGAGCTGTTCTAAGAGCCAAGACGAGTATGTGAACCTGTTGAGTTCATATGTGATGTGTTTTAAGAAAGTGAGTCACAACTTGAAAAATTAATAATTTTTTAAGTGACCCTTTTGAAAGATTTCTTCATTGGAATCATCTGATTTCTTGAGGGTCTAGTACACTAGTCATTTGAATCTATGTACCAAATTTCATGACATTAAAGTATTAAATATATCCTTGCATTTGGAAAGCATTTATATGGATTCTACTAAGAGTTATTGGTCCTTAAGGATACAATTGAAACTAAGCTGGTAAACATTGTTGTTACAGTGAGACTCTAAGGCATGAGCATATAAAACCCTTCAAGATGCAAGGATGTATTTAATACAATGTCCCCAAATTTGTTACATAGATTTTTACAACTCTAAGTATTATTCCCTCCAATAACAGAAAATTACAATTAGGGGATCTTATTAGAAATATGATTTTTGTGACTCATTTCCCTGGAACACATGACATATCACTAAATAACAATATTGTAATGTCTGCTAATAATAATCACGGCAACAGATGAGTAATATTAACACTCAACAACACATATCTCCGAGTCCTTGCTGCTGTTTCCTGTTTATTCAAAAAACTACCTCTGGATTTGGGAAAAAGGACTTCTCACAGAACAACTTCCAGCTCCAAAGGAGAGGAATAAAACAATGAATAAGTAAAAAGGTAGAAAAGGTGTATGAAGGACATGTAAAACAGGATAACATCAGCTAGAGATAAAACATAATAAAACCAGAGACAAAACCCAGCAATGACATCTACCGTTAACTCCCTGGAGCAGGAGGTAATGCCAGCTTGCGCCCAGCCCAGTCGGCCATGCCTCGAGAACCGGCCGACTAAGCTGGGGAGCCGGGCAGCTGGCTAGCGGTGCCTGGCCAGAGTGGGACAAACTGCTCTCACTCACCACCACCACACTCACCACCACATAATATCAAATTATTATATAGGGGCTGTATTGGACATATTATAGGAGACTATATGAATCACTTATTGTACAATGAAGTAAAATTGGCAATGACTACCAATGCCAGATTAAGTGTATAAGTCGAGGGTATATATATATAGCTCTGATATCAAAGAAACTTCATCAAACCATGTAGCCAGAGCCATGAGGCTAGTGTTATTCACCCTATCGACCACAGATATAGAGAACGGCTCCTCCACTGTGTTAGATACATTGAGTTGGGTGACAAACACACCATCCCTGTCCAGCACACTGATTCTATTATTCCCTTGGTCGCACACAAGTACTGACCCTTCATAAGGGCCGACACACACACCTGCTGGGTATTTAAACTGTCCGTCCCCAGTCCCCCACACACCCACTGTGTGTGATGTATTACTGGCCAGATCATACATCAGTAACAGGCTCTGTGTACTGGCCAGCCACACACCTGCTGCAGTGAGGTAGGTGTGTGATATGGGAACGTTAGCGCTGTCAGAGAATTCAGTCCAGTAGAGGAGCTGCCTCTGTTTGTTGTATACAGACACCTGAGTTGTTGACTGCTCATATACTACAATGGTGTTGCTATTCATGCTTACACATGGTACTTGCGGTACACCTTCTGGGATCCATTCCACCACATCATCAGGATTGCTGAGGTTGAAAAGGCGAATTGCATGGGTATTGTAATCTGTAATGTAGACCAGTCTATTGTTGGTGTCACATGCCATACAGTAGGCAGCTACCTGAGTGGCCAGGATAGTGTGGTTACATTGACCCTGGGCTATAGTATACTGAAACACCTGCAGACCATACGTCTGTACTGCCACAAGGGTGGTGGCATCCATCCAGCACAGGTGTGTTATATCCTTCCATCCACCATGTCCGGCTGGTATCTCACAGTTTGTGATGTAGGTACCTGCAAATATACATCAAATGTCACATGGAGCGCATGTAACAAGGTGTGTTTTTGTGTAGAACTCAGACAAGCAAATACTCATTAAGGGGATTTCTTTATTTGGTCAACTTGAGTTTTAGGCTAACAAGTGTTAATATGTCATCAACATTCATGATGAACTGCAATGTTAAGTGATTAAACCTAAACACTTTTTTTATTTTCATGTTTTTGTGTACATATTGTACATATTTTCTTGTACATATTCAAAACCTGGCATCGCCTATCCCTACCATAGTGGCATGTTCATAAGCCTGGGCATGTATTTGTCATGACCCCGCTTTAGGCCTGGTCTACAATTATGATAGTATTGTATTCAAGGCTTTTGAACAGGTCACAGCATATAAACGAGCCAGTGCAGTATCTCAGGACCACTTCACAACATTGTGAAGGGGTGAAACGCCCAGGAAAACTGTGAGCAATGTAGTAATTTTTTTCATTTTTTTTTTAAATATATCTTTTGGGCTCAAACATCATGCAATCATACATTAGTCTTAGCTGTTATCGAAAATATCTACCAATTGTGTAATACAATTGATCTAGAAGAGTTATTAATACAAGCAATATAAGAATAGATAAATACATTTAAAGAAAAAATAATAGTTAAAAAGCTACCACCTGGCTACTATCACTTCCATGCAGCCCTAGGAGCATCTAGTAGGTTCATTCATAGCAAAATAAAAGTAAAAGTAGGGAAAAGCAAAGATATAGTACTCAAACAAATTCAACAAACAAAACGGTGGACTCAGAACTAGCCGATGACATGAATAAACAAATGTCAATTAGTATATATGCGCATTTGATAACTGGGAGTTCCATATTTGGGAACTGATGTAGAACTAGTGCTTTATTGACAGACTTGTTTCATGATGTCACATCTAAAGGAAGGCGCAATATACTTCTAAATTAAGATACTCATTCTATGTGGGTAAGGGAAATGTAGAACTCGTTTTCCGAGTGATACAACACTCAGCCTTTGGCTTTGTGTTATATCCCACTGCCTCCAAACTTGTTCAACAGTTCCTGACCGCCAAGAACGCGGTTCCATAAGTGGTTACTAAATATTTCAAATCATATCAGCAGTCAGTCTTAACTACTAGTTAAGTATTTAAGTAACTTAGAAATGTGCTATAGATGACATCATGGACAAGTCTTTATTTTCCCTATTAAAAATTTGGAGTCCAGAGGTAATTGATAGAATGAATTGGATTGTTCACAATATTCAGCTTATTCTCGTTCCATTGCTTCTAGATATTTGCATGTTAGACTCAATGAGAATTAATCCCAGCATGCACTGTAACAGACATGTCAATCATCTGAGTTTCATTTATTTACTTTGAGGTGCATATTAGGATGGTTTGTCTATTGGACCCTTATTTAGTAATGATAATGAATGATAGTAAATCCAAGAAGAAATAAGTTTATATTTGTCCTAGAATTAGTTAGAAAGTTGGGGGAGGATAATGCTATATTCCCTCTTGTCTCACAACTATATTGAGTCTTTAGGCAGAGCCTAGTTATAGGGGATTTCCATAGCCACCATTTAGAATCTTGATTCGCATTGAATTATGGGACTAATGGTTCAGTCTACAATTAATGTAAAATATGCTATGTTCAACATATAATATTTATCTTCGAGCTCATCAAATTAGTCATGACTCCATGACACACAAGGTCATCTTTCCCATCATGCAGTTGACTTTCATATATCATTCATACAAGCTGTGAGACATGCAAATCCCCTATTATGAAATGACACAAGTATTGATTCCAACGTTGAGCAAAAGCAGAAGTCTTGTATATATCCTTTACTGGTTGTACTTATATCTCTCTGTTACAAAGAGGAGGCAGGAATTACTCCCCTTACATATGTTATACAAACATTATACCATGTGATATGCATTGCCCTAGCCGAACCATCAACCCTATACCGTGCTACTGTGTACGCATGAATAGTCACTTGAATGGGTTGTATGTACAGCTAGCATTGCCCCACCCAATACTCTAGTTTGTACCTCTGGCCTGGATCCAAGATCTATTGACCAGAATTGCTGCACCAGAATGGCTGCCTCTTTACCGTATTTCATGTAATGCACTAATACCAGCTCATCCCAATAACAACAACAAACACACCTGTAGTTGGTATAAATGGAGGAGCAGCGGTGGTGGTGGTACCAGCGGTGGTGGTTGCAACTGTAGTTTCGGCAGCAGTGGTGGTTGCAACTGTAGTGGTTGTTTCAGTGGCAGTAGTTGTTGCAGCTTTAGTGGTTGCAGCAGCAGTGGTTGCGGCAGTAGTAGTTGCAGTGGTCTCAGCAGTGGTGGTAGTTGTGGCAGTAGTTGTTACCGCACTAGTGGTGGTTTCAGCAGTAGTGGTTACCGCAGTAGTGGTTGCAGCAGTGGTGGTTTCAGCAGTAGTTGTTGCAGCAGTAGTGGATACAGCAGTGGTCTCAGCAACAGTGGTTGTTGCAGCAGCAGTAGTCACTGTCATGGTGGTTGCAGAAGTGGTGGTGGTTGCAGCAGTGAATGTTGCAGCAGTGGAGGTATCATCAGCAGTGATGGTTGTTGCAGAGGTGGAGATTGCACTGTTGGTTGTTGCACTGTTGGTGGTTGCAGCAGCGGGGGCTGTTGCTGTGCTAGTGGTTGCTGGAGCAGTGGTGGTTGCAGGAGCGGTGGTGCCAGCAGTAGTTGTTATAGCAGCAGTAGTGGTCCCAGTGACGGTGGTTGCAGTGGTTGTTGTTCCAGCAGTGGCTGAACGGATACAGATATTAATAATAAAAGAGTTTAAAAGGTATGGCCACCCCTTACAGAAACTTAAAATTTGTATTACGGCAATAAATAAATATAAACCATTGCACTGCAGCGATAGGCCTTATGTTTCCAGTCTTACCGCCCTGACACCAAAGACCAAAGCCCAGAGACTGTCACATTTTATACATTGTATTGTATAACAGTGTTATATAGAAACATTCTTGAAACCGTTAATTCCAGTGGCATTTGTTATTCATCCATATATGTGATGTCTTTCAGAACAATGAGTCATAAGTCGCAAAAATAGATTTTGAGATTCCATTATATTTGAAGAGATGAGATGAAGCCAATTCTAATAATAGTAAACAGTCTAATAATCCAATAAGTATTTCTAGATTCTAAATTTTATATTTTTTTTGGGGAAACATTATTTTTCATATTTCTGGGGGGTAGTAAACAGAAAAGTAAACATATATATTCCGTATAAGGACCTTTTAAGGATATTTTACATACATTGTCCAGAAATTTGATAATCCAAACTATATATAATAAATGATAAGCTCTCCAAAAATTAAAACATGCCAATGAAGTCATCTTGTTAAATAAACACTTTGAAATATGTTCTTATTGCAACTAATAACTCATTTTCTTGGAACACTTAACATAATATTAAAGATATTATATTACTACTGGACAATTCCTTTTCAACCTTTTTTGTACTGTTAAAAGCAGCACATACCTGAGTGCCGGACCAATTGAACCACCCCGTATATCAGTAGAGGAGTAAGTACAATAACGAGGATGACAATGACCAAAAGCCAGATGTGTGGCTTCTTGCAACATTTTGGTTTGCTCCCTCCTGTAGCTGCGTTACTGGGCTGGGTGGGCTGCTCCACCCTGTAACATGTAATAAAACAGGTAAATGTGATGTATTTCAGGAAAATGAGACATAAGTCGTGAAAATTGGATTTTGAGATAACATATTTGTATTTGAAAGGATGACATCAAGGGGATTTGAATGATAGTAGAACATCAAATGTTAAGTTTGATATGTGTATTTCTTAAAAAAAAGTTTGGAATATTTCTAAGTGGCCATTACCAGTGAAGTAATAGATAGGGGCAATTCATTAAGGACGGTCCTGGAAAAGGGTGGAGAAAGAAAGGGTCAGATGTCATCATAAGTTATTAGATGATTATTAGATTGTCATTGCTCTCAATGCTCACATTTCTGTTCTGTTCTTTTGGGTCTTTAGGTCTGTTCTCACAATGCTTGTTCATGTGTCCACTGTTGTGGCTGCAGTGGCTGTGGTTAAGTGTTGCTCTGGTGGTGGTAGCTTCTTTGGCTGCTAAGATGCAACAGTGTCTGTGGGGTTGTGGATGCTGAAGATTTAAAATCTTAAATGTAGAAAGGAATTTTATTTATTTAGAACCGTTTTTACTGATCGTTAAACTGATCGGGATTGCATATAGTCCATGAAAATAATGGACAATTATATTGGATAAATGCAGAGTTATTCAATTTCAAAACTCCCATTTCTGTTCAGTTTTTTTGACACTTTGAAACGGTTCCCGTAATTTGTGGTTTTGTGTCTGCTGCGGTGGTTACAGATTGTTGATGATTTAATAAGGTCTTCTCCAGGTTGGGCAACATAACGTTAACAAAGAGGATACAAACAGAAAACTGGAATTTCAAATTATTTTCTCTATGTTCTTATTGATCTCTGGGGACTATTCAAACATTAAACATGAATATTATCCACCCTACACCTTTGATAAGGAAATTAGTTCTTTTCCCCACAATCCTTACTAAATATATTCATATTATATATTCTCGCAGAACCAACTGATATAATTGTAACGATTCTATTATGAAGATTTCCATTGAGCTCCGGATAGCTCCGGATTGACCCGGACCCGGACCTCCGCCTCCGGGTAGTTCCTCCGGATCCCACTAGGATATTCATTGCAACCATTGATGATATTTGCAGTTTATATTATTTGTTTAATTTATCATTAATTAACTATTCATTTGATTTCATCCGGACTTTGACCACGATGTTCATTACATATTTCTATATTTATGTTCAACTTTGCATTTATGTGATTATTATATTTATTCCATTATTCCTGAATTATGTTGCAAACATAATGTTTCCTTGGTTTGAAAATTATTCATATCTCGATGTACCTGTTTATTTATCGGGTTGAGGAGCAAGGTCTTCAACCCAACACACAAGGAGGAATAAAGGGAACATATGAAAGAAGCATTTCACTCTTGATGTTTTATCTCGGATCCGCGCTTGGGACATAGAATATTTCAACCCTTGGTCCTTTGGAACTTTAATATAATCCGGCCACTATAGTTCCTTTCCTCCCATCTCCTGCTAACGATATTGGTAATATATTTATTCTCGCAGAAGTAAACCTATACGATCACGAAATATCATTATTTAATATCGATTAACATTAAGCCGGAGCTGAAAGACAGATGTACATCGATGGCCACATAGACATTGGAAAGAACATAGGCAAGAATCGCAACACTGGTGCCGTGAGTGTGAGGGAAAAATACTTTTGTATTTCTTCCTAGAACACTGGATTGTCTGCTGGACATTGAAGTTTCAAGGGAATATACACAGTCTGCTTATTTTTCTCACTATCCGGACCCATCCGGACCTCCAGGATCCTCCGGATCTCATTGGATCTTGGTCTCCATTTGTCTTTGGAAGTGTCCGGAGCTGGAGATAGTCATTGGATATCGTCTGGATACATCTCAAATTAACACGGAATATTTAAACTTGGGTTTATTTTTATTTTTGGGCAGAGTGATATAAGACAACTTATGTTCACTGGTTAGACTCCTGGATGGTGTGGACACTGCTTCGCCTTGCTGTTGCTGTGGAGAGATTTTTGATTTTCTTCTCCTGAAGGGTTCAAACACGATTGGGCTGCTTTTTGTTTTTTTACTTAGTATATTTTTGTATTTCTTCCCAAATAAATGGACTTGGAGTCACAGGAAGGATTAAACATGGCTACTGATTTGACAAAGGAGATAATATCTGGCATAGAACTCAAGGACGTGGATCCTAAGATCAGGGATTACATCTTACAAGCAGCTAAAGACAAGGAAGATGTTGACAAGAGGTTGGCTTTGACAAGAAGCGAATTTAAAGATGTTGCTGGTGAACGTGATGCTGCCATAACTACGATGGATCAGCTCCAGGAGGATCTTATTCGTAATAGGAATGCTTTGGATCAGGCTGCTTCTGATACGGATTTGCTGCATAAGGAGGTTACTTCGAAGGAAAAGGCCTTGAAGAGTATGAATACGGAACTGCTATTAGCTAAAGCTAATGTCGATGATGCAGTGAAAAACGTGGACTATTGGAAGAGTGAAGCTCGAGTTAATAAAGCCGCGTTAAACGAAACCAAAAGTTTGTTTAAAATGAAAGATGGGTCTGATGTGAGAGATACTGAATTTTGGAAATCATTGGATTCCAATCCTTTGTATGGCCATATTGGAACACGCGGCGGGAAAAAGGTTTCTTTTATGAAGAAATCACGAGGATCTCTGTCGTTGTTTGATGCTGTGGAAGTTGAGGAGGATGAAAATATTTGTCCGATCAAGATCAAGGATTCTTCCACAGATATATCTGTGAGTCATTGGTCAGAGAAGCCCAAATGCTCAATGCCTCCAGCCTTCGAAGGAAAGGATTGGTACCAATACCTTGTTCAATTCGAAAATATTAGCTTTGCTAACAATTGGTCGCAAGAAACAAGAATGAAAGTGCTTTTCTCCAAATGTAAAGGAGAGGCTGCAAGCGTTGTTAATGATTTTGACATCTCCGAAGGATCATATCAGGACTTAGTCACCGTATTATGTAGGATATATGGAGGAGGTACTCCTGAAGACCGAGAAAATACCTTCTATTCAAGAAAGCAAATTCCTGGTGAGGATCTAAATGCCTTTGCAGTTCATCTTAGATCTTTGATGATCTGGGCCTTTCCGGGTGAAAGACATAATTTTCATACTCGGCTGCTGATTCAGCAGTTCATTAAAGGCATGTTGGACAAAAAGATCGCATTGGAAGTTCATGCTCGTCAGCCTAAGTCATTATTCGATGCCCTGGACTTAGCAAATCGGTATAAAAGTGGAATAAAAACACTTTTTGGGGTTAATGCCAGCTCTGATGTGTTGACTACAGTTGCTGCTGTTTCTCATACAACTGCGACCGAGTTTGACGAATCAGATGAGGAAGAATATGGAATAAATGCTTTGGGAGAGAGAACAAAGTGGTCGGGCTACAGGAAAAGTGGACCCTGGAGGAATAAATCATCTCAGACTCCTTATTGCAAGTGGTGTGATACAGCCGGACACTCTACCTTTTCATGTAAAGGTTTCCTTGATGCTAAGAACAAATCCGGAATCTTAGATCAGAAATCTGGTAAAAGCATGGCTGGTCTTGAGGGAAACGACTAGTGGTTGTGTTGGACAAGGCCATCAACTCAACCACCCTATCTCAAAGTGGCTTTTCCGACCAGACAATTACAGCAATGAATAATTCTTCAGGACCTTCTTTCTTAGGGGAGGGTACGGCCCCTGAAGCTCCTGATTTATTACTGGTGACCAGGTCTGAAGAAAATATTTATTGTCTGCCTAACTTAAAGGGAGCGAGATGGTATGTACCTGCTACTTTTGGAAGAGATTTGTATCACCTATTAGTGGACACTGGAGCCTCCATCAGCTTGATCGATGAGGGGATATATTCCTCTATGATCAACCCACCTTCATTGTTACCCACTTTGGATAGGGTCATTGCTGCTAATGGCAGTGATATAACCTTGCTGGGTGTTGCTAATTTCCACTTTGATCTTGGAGGAAAGTTGCATGTCTGGAGATTTTTCGTTGGACGTATCCATAGAGAATCCGGAATATTAGGCTTGGATTTCCAGATGGCAGTGGACATGGCGTTTAGAAGCAAAACTGGGGAGATTGATATAAATGGAAAGAAAACTTTTTGTGAATTTGTATCGAATAATGGAGCCCTGAGAGTTAAGGAAAGAACTAAAATTAAGAAGAATTCAGTGACGATGGTAGAAGCAATCTGGACTGGCCCTAGGAATGGCATGAGCAAATGTGATTTCCTTGTGGAACCTCCTATGTACATAGACGATGACAGAGGATTAGTGAATTTTCCTACCATGATAGGATATAGAGAAGAGGAGGATTTGTATGGGTTGCCTGTGATGAATATCACCAACCAGGCACAATTCATTGAAGAGGGTGAAATATTAGGCGTTGCTGAAGTGGTTTCTCAAATAGAGAACACTAGGAATGATGAGTCGATAGACTTCGCTGGACCTGAAAATTCTACCTTGGAGGATGAGCGAATTACTGTATTGTTGGAAACAATTGCTCGTGATCCGGCAATGACCGAATATAATTTGCCTCAATACCTGGAACAGCTGGTTTCTCAGAGTGACATTACCACCGAGAAGGAGAAAGATTTGGTTAGATCTGACCTACTGGAATTTTTCAATATATTCCAAAAACCTGGAGGAGACCTAGGCAGAACGGATAACGTAAAACATCACATAAACACTGGAGATTCGGAGCCTATCAAGCAGAGCTATCGCCGCTTACCCATAGGCAGGAGAAAAACAGTGGAAGAAGAGCTAGTAAAGATGTTAAATAAAGGAGTTATTTCGCCTAGTGACTCGCCATGGTCATCACCGATTGTTCTGGTCAAAAAGAAGGATAATTCCATTTGTTTCTGTGTGGATTATCGCAAAGTAAATGACATCACTAAGAAAGATGCGTTCCCCCTACCTAGAATCGACGAAAGTCTAGATGCTCTTGGGAAAAACATGTATTATTCTACCCTGGATCTCGAATCAGGCTATTGGCAAGTGGAATTGGATGAAGAATCGAAGGAAAAATCTGCATTCGTCACCCATATAGGCTTGTTTCGTTTCAATGTGATGGCATTTGGGCTATGCAATGCCCCAGCCACATTTGAACGCATGGTAGAAAGTATGTTACAAGGATTGCGCTGGACAAAATGTATGGTTTACTTGGATGATATAATTTCCTATGGAAAATCATTGGAAGAAGCCAGGAAAAATCTGAAATGTGTCTTTGAAAGAATACAGAAATTTGGTTTGATTTTGAAACCGAAGAAATGTGTACTTTTCAAGCGCTCTGTTAGATTTCTAGGCAGAATAGTTAACAGCGAAGGGAGCAGACCAGATCCGGAGAAGATCGAGGCTATTACACACTGGCCACAGCCACAAAATATCAAAGATATTCGTTCCTTCTTGGGACTTGTAGGATATTACAGGGATTTTATTCCAGAATTTGCGGAGAAGGCTGAGCCTATGTTCCAACTGCTCAGGGATCATACGAAATTTGTATGGAATGAAGATCGGGAGAAATCGTTTTGTCTACTGAAAAGTGCATTGATTTCTGAGCCTATCCTAGGATATCCAACCGAGAATGATTTATTTATTCTCGATTCTGATGCCAGTAATTTTTCAATTGGCTCAATTTTGTCTCAAGTACAGGACGGAGAAGAAAAAGTTCTTTGTTATTTCTCCAAATCATTGGATTCTACTCAGAGGAATTATTGTACAACGCACAGGGAGCTGCTTGCGGTGATTAAATCCTTGAAAAAGTTCAAGCATTTCATCTGGGGCACAAGATTTATCATTCGTACGGATCATTCTTCATTGAGATGGGTCCTGAATTTCAAGGATGCTGATGGAATTTTAGTTCGGTGGCTGTCTATTCTAGCTTATTTTGATGTGGATCAATCTAAGATTTTCCACCGTCCAGGAAAATTTCATAGCAATGCCGATGCTCTTTCAAGAATGAGGAAGATCAGGAGATGTAAAAATCCTGGCTGTGTCACGTGCAGGAAGGACCCTTGCAAACCTATTGGTATGGTATCTTCTGTTGACGATATGACAAGCAAATGGGAGGAAAAGAAGGGATTTTTGCAGGAAGTTTTCCCTTGCTCAGAGGGTGAGATGGCGAAATATCAGGATGAAGACAGAGATATTGCCAAGATCAAGTCACTGGTTCGAAGTAAAGAGGAACTTTCCACTCAGGAGATTCGTGCAGAAACACGAGAGTTTAGAGTATTGTATGGTTTCCTCAGCAAGATGATAATACGCAATGGGATTCTATATGTGATATATCATGAAGAAGCCTCAGTTTCTGACATGACTATCGTTGGCCCGTTGAAGATACGGATGGCTATTTTCCGCATGTTACATGGTTCTCCTCAAGGTGGCCATTTTGGAAGAAAGAAGACCCTAGGAAAGGTGAAGCAGACATTTTTCTGGCCACTTATGTCTGAAGATATAGAGCGATGGTGTGCTTCTTGTGATATTTGCCAACGTGTGAAAGATTTCCCTAGAAAAGGGAAGAGACCGCTTCATAATGAAATTTCTGGCGCAAGATTTGATAGGATAGCTCTGGATATTGCTGTAAATTTACCTTTGACTCTCAGAGGTAACATATGCTTTATGGTGGTCCAGGACTATTATTCAAAATACATGGAGGCATTTCCTATGCCAAATTACCAAGCTGACACTTGTGCTACCCACCTTATGGAAGGCTGGATCTTGAAATTTGGAGCTCCATTGAATATTCATTTGGATAGGGGTGCCAACTTTACTTCTTCTTTATGGAGAGAGTTGTGCATATTGATGTCTATAAAGAAAACATTTACCAATTCTTATAGGCCTCAATCCGATGGATTAGCTGAAAGATCGATTAGGACTCTGAAGACAGCTTTATCGGGCTTGGCAAATCTCCATAGAAATGACTGGGACCAGCTGATTCCTTATATTACCTATGCTTATAGGTGTAGTTTGCATGAATCAACCGGCTGTTCTCCAAATCTACTTACCTTTGGTGAGGAAATTTCAATGGTGCCTGCAGTCATTTATCGGAATTATGACGAAAATTTTGAAGCAAGGTGTCCAAATAACCAGGTGTTATACATCAGAGAACAACTCCTGAAGTCACATGAATTTGTAATGAAGAATTTAAAACGATCGGTGAAAGCACAGAAAAAGGTCTATGACAAGAATACATTGGTCAGAGAATATGCTCCTGGAGATTGGGTCTACAAATTTATCACAGTGAAAACTGGACGGCCACTGTGTGGAAGATGGGAGGGTCCCTTTCAAATAGTTGAAAAACTAAATGAATGGACCTATGTCATTGATAAAGGCACGAAGAAAATGGCGAAAATACATGTGGATTATCTGAAGCCCTGCCTAAAGCTCTTCCTCGAGCGTAGCCGGTAGAGCTACCAATCAGGAGACGGTCTCTTTCATCGGGGCCCGGGGAAAAGAGCCTGAGTTGTGTTTATTTCATATATAACGATAGGATATGAACTATATGGCTATTATTTAACATTTTCTGTTCAAATTTCTTGCCAAAGTCGATTCTCAATGATATTTTCTACATATTCCAACCTATCACCGATGGAAACAGACACCGCGCTAAGAAGTAAACAACGCGGAACGTTGCGTTGGCGAGCGCCATGGCGGACACCTCGTCATACAGAGCGTCTACCAATGCCGGCAAGACGCTGGTGCCCTTGGATCGCTGCAATCTGGCGTTCTATTTATACCGAGAGAGTAGTATATGGAATCTAGGATTTTTCTCAGGAATTTGACCTTGGATATGTATTTATTTAACATAATGTTTTGTTTTCGAGGTAATAAGGAACTTGTCTCCGTATCTATTGCCTAATATGGTTATGTAAGCGTGCGGGCTGGATCCTCTCGCTGCTCACCTCGTGTATGTCCATATTTGGGCATGGAATCAGGGCGTGGCACGTGCTTGGCACCCGCCAGTATATAAGGAGATAGCGTCTTGGCTAAGCTGGCTTTTGGATGTGTGATCTGATCTGTGCTGACACGCTGCCTTACCACTACCTCGGAGCTGACCCGGAGCTGTTGGAAGAATCCATTTGAGACGGTCCGGATCTCTGTTGCTTGTAGGAGAAGAAACTGAAGCTTGAAATATGCCATCTTCAAGCGAAGACGAGCAAGTTTACTCTCGCGAAGATAAGTTTCGGACAGAAAATTCTAAAATATTGAAGAATCATGGAGAAAAGGAGAAAAAGACATCTGATCGACGAAAGAAATCTCCGGAACATACAAAATCGGAGCAGACTCGGAGGGAGGAACGGCAGACGGCTCCGGGCGAATTTGCTGATAGAGTCAGGCCGGCTCTCCTGAGGATTAAGAAACCAGCCGATTTTGCTACTAATCGGTGTGTACCTGTAGTGAATACAGACAAGGATTCGGAAACTGAAGATGTGATTTTCTTTGATGTGTCCCGCCGAGACTTGACTGACAAATATGAGCAATGGATCCGGGGCATATTGGAGAGAATGACGGATAAGACAAAAAGCAGAGAGCTGGAATCAATTGCTTTTAAAACTGATGTAAAGGACGGTGTTGTATGTCCTTACGACAGATGTGGTGGTCGGCGGTTGTGTTCCAAGTTGACTTGGCTTCGCCATCTAGAAGAGAACCATTTGCCAAAGAGGTGGCAGTACACATGTGGGATTAAGAATCCGCAAACTGGACAGATTTGCAAAAACAAGCAGTTACGTAGTGTCAGTCTCATCAGGCACTACATGTGGATGCACAATGCAAGCCAAAATCAGGGAGCAATGAGGTGCATCAATAATGCCGACCGACAGTGCAACCTTGTCGACAATCGTATGTATTCCTCTACCGACCCTCTACACGTGGGGCCGAGGAAACGGACAGCTCCTTGCTTGCTTGCATCGTCTGACTTGAAGAAGCAGGAGCAGGCCAGCTCGTGTGTAGCAAGTGGTAGTGACCAAAAGGTATCTGTGAATGCTATGGACTCTGTTGTAGCGCTTGTTAATTTTCATCAGATTGACAAAGATCTAGCCAAAGTGGATGAGCAAGGCTCCGAGGCAGTAAATTTGTTATCCGCTGCCCAAAAATCTTTAGTGGAGGCTCACAGCTCCTTCGCGATGGCATTAAAAAGTTTGCATAAAGACTACGATGCTATGGGACACTTTGCCAGCGAAAAAGCCAAGTGGGGAGAAGATCGTGAAAGATTGCTGAACGAGATTTGTGATCTTAAGATCAAGTCGGAGATTTCGAGCCATTCGCAAGATATTCTCGAAGATGAGTTGCGATCCACTCGTGACTCGTTGAAGCAGCTGGATAAGCAATTGGTTTCTAGTATTGAATCGGAGGCAAAGATGAAAGAGGAGATAGAAGGTTACAAGACTCTCTGTGCTCATTATGAAGAGAGATTATCGGAGGTAAAGACCAATGCCTCTCCTGAAATAGTGGATTCTGCTGAAAAGATAAAAGAGGATCCCCCGGCTCTGATTCCAGGCCTTTCGCTTGAACAGTCGATGGCCATTCGAGCAATCATTAATGCATAGACATTATTAACTTTTGAGTGATATTATTGCCTCGTCTGTGATGTACATATTATGAATCTTTATTCATATCTGGTTCGTAACTTTTTTATGTTCAAGAAATGTTAAACGTTGGTGCTTACCCCAAGGATTTTTTTTTTTATGAAGAACTACTGTATATTTGTATATTTGAATCGTTATTTGTTGAGTTTACATGTTCATAAAATTTCTCCAGTCATTGAATATGTTCATCTCCTTTTGCAATTTTATTTCCCTTGGTTGGGGAGGAGTGTAACGATTCTATTATGAAGATTTCCATTGAGCTCCGGATAGCTCCGGATTGACCCGGACCCGGACCTCCGCCTCCGGGTAGTTCCTCCGGATCCCACTAGGATATTCATTGCAACCATTGATGATATTTGCAGTTTATATTATTTGTTTAATTTATCATTAATTAACTATTCATTTGATTTCATCCGGACTTTGACCACGATGTTCATTACATATTTCTATATTTATGTTCAACTTTGCATTTATGTGATTATTATATTTATTCCATTATTCCTGAATTATGTTGCAAACATAATGTTTCCTTGGTTTGAAAATTATTCATATCTCGATGTACCTGTTTATTTATCGGGTTGAGGAGCAAGGTCTTCAACCCAACACACAAGGAGGAATAAAGGGAACATATGAAAGAAGCATTTCACTCTTGATGTTTTATCTCGGATCCGCGCTTGGGACATAGAATATTTCAACCCTTGGTCCTTTGGAACTTTAATATAATCCGGCCACTATAGTTCCTTTCCTCCCATCTCCTGCTAACGATATTGGTAATATATTTATTCTCGCAGAAGTAAACCTATACGATCACGAAATATCATTATTTAATATCGATTAACATTAAGCCGGAGCTGAAAGACAGATGTACATCGATGGCCACATAGACATTGGAAAGAACATAGGCAAGAATCGCAACATAATCACAAACATATTGTTATTTAAATATTGGTAGTATACTTGGCAAATGAAACATATCACAAATGAGAAATTTCGTCAATGAAAGTTATTCAAAATAAACTAACCCTGGCAGATATTTTCACCCAATAGAAATAACATAGGCAATATTCACAAATGGTGTATTAGCCAGTATCATCTACGAAAAGGCGTACTTTTATTAGTTTGGTGTACAATTTGGACGGTCATTTATATACAATACAAACTTTCCCATCCCCATACAATGGTACAAGTGCATCTACACTGTATTCCTCATCAGAATAAGCATATCATTAAAGAATCATACTCTGAATAACATAATATATTTTAGGTATTTAATGAAAATTGTTGGACTACTTCTTTCTTGCCAAATCAAATGTCACACAAACGGACACCTCCCCTTGGGTATAGTTTTTAAAGGATCTTGCAAAGGGAAGGAATATGAACTTGAATAGTATATGTGATGTGTTTCAGTAAAATCAGTCATAAGTTGCAAAATGGATATTTTTCAAAGTTATTTATTTATAAATTATCTTTGTTGGAATACTATACTTTTAGCGGTACTTTTAGTAATACCAGTACACAATTTCAAGGCAATGTATTGAATACATCCATGCTTTCCTGAGGTCACCTTATGGAGTATATATTTAGGTACCTTACTATTAATTATCCGCCCAAAATATCAATAAGGTTTTTTTTTTCCAAAATAAAGATATCAAACTTATAATACATATATAGAAATACTAGTTAGATAGAAATACTATCTAAATCCCCCTTAATATTTATTATCATTGGAATATATAGTTGTTTCCATAAAACATCAATGTACAGAAATACGGCTGATACCCTCTGTGACACAGGTCTTCCAGGCAGGCCAGAAACATATGTATGAAGTTCATAGTACCTGTGATTATTATTACTTACATTACATTAACGAATGTTATATTGAATAACACATACGCGGTGCTTATTTAGCTTCTGTGTAGCATGAAATATCATGGCAGAGGCTTTATGTGCCGGTTGATGTGAAATAAAGCCATAGCATATAATAACATTGACCTGGGTACATACATAGCATATGTGATGTGTTTCAGGTCAATGAGTCATAAGTCGCAACAAATAGATTTTGAGATATCATTGTATTTGAACCGATGAGATCAAGCCGATTCCAATGATAGTAAACAGTCTAATGATCTAATAAGTATTTTTAGATTTTAAGTTTGATATTTTCGTTTTTAAAACAAAATAGTTTCCAATATTTCTGGGTGTCAATTGACAGTAAAGTAACTAAATTTAGTCCATATGAGGACCTTTAAAACGAAAGGATCTATTACATAGATTATCCTGCAATTTGATACATCGATTGATATAGCCATAAACTAAACCCTTCAAAAATTAGAACATTCCAATAATGTGATCTTGTAAAAAAAACACTTTGAAAAATATCAATTTTGCGACTTATGACTAATTTTCCTGAAACACATCACATATAAAGTTGATGCAAGATAACAATCCACAGATTAACTCTTTATGAAGGTGTCTATTACATAGTTCATTCTAATAGTTGGCTTGAGCTCATCTATTCAAATATGATTGTATATTAAAATCTATTTTTTGCAACTTATGACTCATTTTCCTGAAACACAAGACATATAATATGATAGATGGAGGCATACAAGTTTGTGTGTGCACATTTTGTCTAATATATTTAAACACCGCCTGTACTGAGAAATTTTGCGAAATGTCTAGCCGAATAAAATATTTAAAACAAACAACAATGGAAATATGGTGCCAACTGATCAATGTCTATTGATCTATTGATCTTTTATGACAAAAAGGTCTTACACACCTTACTGAAGGTGAATGTTATATGGTTTCATAATTAATTGTCTATATTTGCTAAGCTGTAGCTTAGAAAATCCTACCAATGTATTACAATTTTCACTAGTAAACAAATAGTCAAAACCAATTACTACATAAGAAACACAATCTACATATCATTATGTAGGAAACATAATGGACATATCATTAGGGGAAAGGAATGACAGTTTGGAATATATATTTATCCTACCAAGAAAATTGAGTTTGAATTTACTAGTTGTGTAGTCTATCTATAGACTACATTTATATTGGTAATGCAATAGGTTAGAAAATCCTACTAATAAATTTCCAATTCCACTAGAAAACAAATAATAAAAACCTATTCTCACATAGGAAGCATAATGGACATACCATGACAAGCAATGGTGATGAAATAATTTTTAATATATTTTTCTCTTACTTATAATTTCTGTTTTGAATTTTCTATTGGTGTAGACCCTACTGTAGGTTTGTCTTCATATAGTTAGATAATAGGTAAGAAACTATGGCAGCTTAGATAAACACAGTTTGTAAATGTATATGAAAATAAAAATCTATTATTATAATTTTATTATCACTTACCTTGTAACAGTAATTGGACCGACCAGATCAGATAGCGGCCACGGCTCTTGTGGTAAACAATGCTGCTGAGGATGGCTCACTGCCAACCGCAGTGCCATATCAACATCACTCTATTCCTTTCACAACAGGTAGTGATAGCATATATCAATGTGATATTGAGAACACATAGCATCTATGCCATAAGTCTGTCAGAGATATGTTTAATTCTGAACAACAAGTGGACCTTTTTGTCACTTCTTTGTATTCAAAATAGGCAAATAAAAAGATTTTTGTATCTTATCTTATCTTATCTCCTCTGCATCTCCTCCTAAACTGCTTGACTGATTGCCACGGTTTTTATGGCGGACATATTTTGGCATAGTGGTAACACCTTCCACTATCTCCCATTAGCAATTTTTAAAGAAAATACGGTTTAAAATGGGCTTTAATTTCAATTTACATCCAATTCATTTATGCCCACCAGTTTATGTCTTACCTTCTATAAAAATCCAGTAACTTGACAGCCAGCGAATGTGATTAAAATAGGTTTGGGACAGGTTCAGGAGAAAGAATGTGTTGTCATAGAAACAGATTTCAATGCTGTGAGGTAAGCGAGTGAGAGGGAAAAGAGAGAGAGGAAGGGGAAGGAGAGATAGAGAGGGGGAGGAAAGAGAGAGGCAAGGAGATAGAGGGGCAGGGTTGAACAACTTGTCACAACTTTAAATAGCACTCTCTTCTACCTAGCTCTGCCAACTCGAGATCAAGAGTCATAACAAACTCGTGTGGCCAGCTTTTATTTCTTTCATGGGAGCCACATATTATGTGATACATTATGTCAGAGAATAATACTTGGAAAATTGGTTGTCTTGAGGGCAACCACTTTTCAAAGGGATCTTGTTCAACCCTGAAGGGGGGAAGGAGAAAGAAGGACAGAGAGAAAGAGAGAGCAATTTTGATGCACTCATTTTTTTTTAAAGGTTTTAAGCCATTTTGGTTGATGTTTCTAAGTATCCATTTCAGAATTTCCGCCATGTCTGTAGCTTTCCTTCTCTGTGTTTCTGAGTAGTAGTACCTCTTCTCTCTCATACTCTTTGATCGATTCGTTAGAGGCTTTGGGTGTAGTGCAAAAAATGGTTCCTTGTGTGGCAGGTTTTTAAACTTGGTCAGGAAAGCCATTTTGAACGTTTGAATAGCACACTCAGGCAATACTGCCTTGAACTGTTCTAAGTAGTTTTCTGCCTCCCCATCTAGATATTTGGATAGTCCTTTGATTTTCTGTGAGTCTGTGATTTTCATGCTATTTACGAAGTCTGCATGATCCCCTCATGAACTTTACGGGTGAGACTAGTGTTGTTGGTACTGAGAAGGTGTTGGGGGCTTGGGCAAATATTTTTAATGTGGCAAGATGGACGCCTTGAAATTTTGAGCCATTAGTTTTGTTGTACCTTCTGCTCATGGGTATTTCACTGATAGCTCTGGTTACCCCTTTGGTACTATCCCTCTGTGCGTCCACCTGTTCATAGAAATTAAAAATGTATAATAAATTTAAAAATGTATAATATGCATTTGGCAGTGGCCTTGCTTCGACCAGAGGGATCAGGATCATCATCCATGAGCAGAAAGCTGATATTCTGGCGGTTTGTCTGGTATATGTTAATTCTCTTCATCTCAAATAGTTTTGCATCTATCAAGCAAATGTTGCGACCTGAAAAACGTGTGACGGAAGAATGTTCGACCTAAAATTGCGTGTTTTCTCTCTCTATGAAAAACATATTTCTGTTCAGACCATTTGAGGGATCTAGATAATAAAATATCAGCAGAAAGCTGACATTGTTGTGGTTCGTTTGGTATAATGTTACAGGCTTCTATCTACAATATCCTTGCCTCTATCAAGCACATGTTGCGACATAAAAACGAGTGATGTAAACATGTGAACCTAAAATCGGGTGGTTTCCCACTCTATGCACAAGGCATTTCATTTCAGACCATCGACGGGAACAGGTTTTTTCACTGTTTTTGCACGAAGCATATCTGTTCAAACCATTCATATTGCACGGGCAATAAGAGAACAAATTGCCCAATATATTCATATTAGTTTAAAATGTTTTTTTACAATAAAATTGCCAAGCACAACTAATCAATATGGTGATGTAAAAACATCACTAGCCATTTTCCCATTGAACTTTTTTTAAAACAGGCATAGCATCCTTATTAACCGTCCTATTTGGACATAATTATTAGGTTTCCTTTGGTTAACTACATTGTTGTATTGTTTCTTTCATTCACAGTTGTATGGTATCGTTCTTTAATCAATGAATCTGGATTTGCATGGAGTTATGGGACCAATGGTACATTCTAAAACCTATGGAAAATATACCATGTTAAGCATGGACTATCATATATAATATAATCAATGCTCTAATGTAAATATCCATGTATCATACATGTTTCCCTGGGACAAGTTTCCATCTTTCCAATCATATATTTGGTTTTCATAGATCATTTATACATGCTCTGATATTGATGAAAACATTCTTGCAATTTTCGATAAACAATGTTGCCAAATCTATGTATGTCACATTTCAACAGAACCCGGCCCAGCATGCACTGCTGTAGACATGCGCAGTGAGACATACAAATCCCCTATTATGCTGTTTCAGACCTTGTGTGGGTGGGCAGTGGCCTGTCTATAAACGATCCCTAATTTTGTAGGAATGTCTTTGTTTTTTTGCCTGATGTGTTTCTGGACTTTTCCTCTTTGGTTTGTTCTTGTGGATGTTCTTGCTCACTTATGGTGATGGTAGACCCTGCTCCCCATTTGTTGGCCTGATGAGTGAATTATAGGAAGCAATGAATTGATTTAACGGATGTTGCACTTCAGGTTGATAGGCTATGAACTGTTTATCAATGAATTTTCGTTTAGACAAATGGAGAATATATATGTTGATATTTGTGATATCTTTTAGGAAAATGTGTCTCAAGTCACAACATTTATATTTCGAAGTGTTTTTTTCACTAGATCCCATTATTGGAATGTTTTTATTTTCGGTCAGTTCATCACTTATAGCTATATCAATTGATGTATCAAATATCAGGGCAATCTTTTTGATATATCCTTTCGTTTTAAAGGTCCTCATTGGGACTACATTTAGTTAGTTCACTGTTTATTGACCCCAAGAAATATTGATAACTTTTTTTCAAAAACGAAAATATCAAACTTAAAATCTAGAAATTCTTTTTATATTATTAGGCCGACCTAATTTATATAATGTACATACTACAAAGGTATCTGCAGACTCCAAACAAACTCACTTATCATCTACTCATCATGGAAATTCATATTTTCATGAAATAAGCCATCCATAAGTAAAACAATTTTCTTCCTATCCGCTTGGAGCATCAGGTTACTAACAATAATTATTGCACAGCAGCATGCTTCTCCCACCACCCACATCATGACTTCCTTACCTTGAATGTTATCAGCTTTTGAGAGGTATATATGACTAAATGGGTCAGATCATCAGAAAATGTATAACTGATCTCGCCCAATCGTCTCAAATGACCCAAATTTTAAAAAAAATTAGATACAGTTAAATATAGCCAGATAGCTTTATTCACCAAAGACACTACAGAATACATTCAGATATACCTAGTATTTATAAGTATTCCTTCTACTCTATCAAATAGTGGTATACATATTATAGGAGATTATCAGAATTGCTAATTGTACAATAAAATACTTGACAGTGACTACCCTTGCCAGATTAAGTGTATAATTCGAGGGCATATATGTATAGCTTAGATGCCTTTGTCGCCAGAGCCATGAGGCTAGAGCTATTCACCCTATCCACCACTGATATAGAGAATGGCTCCACCAATGTGTTAGATACATTGAGTTGGGTGACAAACTCACCATCCCTGTCCAGCACACTGATTCTATTGTTCCCTTTGTCACACACAAGCACTGACCCTTTATACGGGCCAGGACAAACACCTGTTGGGTATTTAAACTGTCCGTCCCCTGTCCCCCACACTCCCACCGTGTGTGACGTATTAGTGGCCAGATCTAACATCAGTAACTGGCTTGTTGAACTGGCCAGCCACACACCTGCTGTAGTGAGGTAGGTGTGTGATATGAGACCATTAGCGGCATCTGAGAATCCAACCTGGTACAGGAACTGCCTCTGTTTGTTGTATACAGACAGCCGAGTTGTCAAAAACCCATATAGTATGATGGTGTTGTTATTCATGCTTACACATGGTACTTGCAGCCCATTCTCTGGGATCCATTCCACCACATCATCAGGACTGGTAAGGTTGAAAATCCGAATTACATGGGAAATATAATCTGTAATGTAGACCATTCTGTTGTTGGTGTCACATCCCATACAGAAAGCAGCTACCTGAGTGGCCAGGATAGTGTGGTTACATTCATTTTGGCCTACTGTATACTGAAACACCTGCCGACCAAATGACTGTACTGCCACAAGGGTGGTGGCATCCATCCAGCACAGGTATGTAATATCCTTCCATCCATCATGTCCTGCTGGTATCTCACAGTCTGTTATGTAGGTACCTGCAAATATACATCAAATGTCACAAGGAGTGCATGTAACAATGTCTGTTTTTTCTAAAACTCAGACAAACAAGTACTCATTAAGGGGATTTCTTTACTTGGTCAACTTGTGTTTTTAGACTAATCATTTTAAAATTTCATCAATATCCATAATGAATTTCAATGGTAAAGGGTTACACCTGAACACATTTTTTGATATTTTGATTTTCTTGTATATGTGATTTTCTAGTACGTATTCAAAATGAGTTTTTCTCTCATTGCCTATGTCTACCGTAGTGGCCTGTTCATAAGCCAGCTCATAAACAGTCCACTACGGTATCTCCGGACCACTTCACAACATTGTGAAGGGATGAAATGCCCCAGGAAAACTGTGAGCAATCTAGTGATTTCTTGTTTTTTTTTTAAATGAATTTATTTGGCTGAAACACCATGCAATTATACATTTTACTCAGTCTTGAATTTTGTAATACAATCAATCTAGAAGAGTTATACAAGCAGTATAAGAATAGTGAAATAAAATTAGATAGAAAAAAAGAAAATAATAGTTAAGAGGCTACCACCTGGCTACTATCACTTCCATACAGTCCAAGGAGCATCTACTAGGTACATTCATAGCAAATGTACAATACAAAACAACTGGGGAATATAATCAAACCCAATATGTATCAAAATATAAAAGCAGTGAGAAAAAGCACAGATATTGTATTCAAACCAATTCAACAAACAAAAAGGCGGAATCAGTTGAAACTGATAATATAAATAAACAAAATTTAATTAGTATGCAAATTCTATGACCAGGAGTTCCATATCTTTGAACTGATGTAGAACTAGTGCTTTATTGACATAATTTGTTCATGACGTCACATGTAAAGGAAGAAGAGGGCACATATAGTAATAAACTCATAGTACTTCTTCTACGCGGGCAAGGGAAATGTAGAATTTGTTTTCCTGCGACGTGATGCAACACTCAGCCTTCGGCTTTGTGTTCTATCACTCTGCCTCCAACATTGTTGTACATTTCCTGCCCGCTGTGAACGCGGTTCCATGAATGGTTACTAAATATTCCAAATCATATCAGCAGCCAGTCTTAAATACTATTTAAGTAATTAAGTAACTAAAAAATGTGCTATAGATGACATACTGGACAAGTCTTATCTTTCCCTATTATATATTTGCAACCCAGAGGTCATTGATGGAATAAATTGCAGTGTTGACAATATTCCGGCTATTTTGGTTCCATTGCTTCTAAATATTTGTATGTCAGACTCATCATGCCAGTAAATCATCTGAGTTGCATTCGTAGAAAGGGGTCTATTATGAGTCACAATCCCTAAGAAAAAAAATTAATTCTTTTGTTTAGAACAAAGGACTTCATGCATACTAATGAGAGTCATAATCCCTTATGTAACCAGACCCCTTGATCTAGATGAATGGCCTATTGTATATTTTTTGTACAAACAAGGGCGTTGTTTATTTAAACATGGCCGGCCAAGCGGTATTGTTTATGTTAACACGGTGGGTGGAGGAGGATCATAGCCTGAGGGATCAAGTAATGAGTAGGGGGATGAGACAATGGCTAAGGAAGAGCCCAAGTGGTTATTGACACCTTGAGAAGTGTTGATGACAACTTGTGAAGAGGCGAGAAGGGGCTGTGAAGTGGGTAGTTACTACTTGCATTTGTTTACTTTGAGGTGCATATTGGGATGGTTTGTCTCTCAGACTTGAGATGATATAGCAACCCTACGCAGAAAGAAGTTTGTTTTTGTCCTGGAAGGAGAAAGTTGGGCAGAAGAGGATAATGTTATATTCTCTCTTGTTTTCTAACTAAGTTAGATACATTGTAGAGATGAATTGGATCTGTAGGATGATGATAACATTACACAAGTATTCATTCCAATGTAGAGCCTGGGCTCGAGCTGACGAAAAGCAGAAGTCTTCTATATGCTATATACTGGTTGTACTTATATCTCTCTGTCACTAAAAGGAGGTGGCCTTACTCCCCTTACATATTGTAGCAGATCCCCATACTTAAATCTATCCACACCTCTGTATCTAACTCGTCCGGGGGATGTATGGGACGACTTAACCTGTCAACACCCTTTTTCACTTTATGTCCATTTTATTGCTTGTCTTGTATATAAGGCCCAGTGTGGGCCATGTGAGTTAGTCACTCCCGGTTGACCATTCCTTGGATGATGATGTGAGCCTGTGTCTGGAGAATTAAGCCTTGCTGAAAACCATATTCCTCTTCTCTGATGTCTGACTAGATCGAGCGCGGGCCGAACCGTCTGAACCCCAAGGTCACAAGTACCTTTCCTACTTAAAGTTACTTATATCGCTAAGTCCCTCTTCTGTGCTAAGCTGCCGCGCTACCCCTGATAGCTGACCATTGGAATGGACTATGTAATTGAGCCTAACTTAGAACAACTTTGGGACGAATCAGCCCCCAGTAACCAATCATCTCCCCCTCTTCCTCCTAGTGGTCAAATAACGAATACCATTAATTCCCACGCCAACAATATGTTATACAAACATTATACCATATGATATGCATTGTCCCATCCATTACTCTAGTTTGTACTGCTGGCATTGATGCAAGATACATAGACTAGACTTGCCTTATACCAATGGCTGCCTCTTGTATTTCATGTAATGCACAAATACTAGCACATCGCAATTGCAATAGCAAACAATCACCTGTATTTGGTATGAATGGAGGAGCAGCAGTGGTGGGTGCAGCTAGGGTGGTTTCAGCTGTAGTGGTTGTTGCAGCTGTAGTGGTTGCAGCAGCAGTGGTTCCGTCAGTAGTTGCTGCAGTGGTCTCAGCGGTGGTGGTAGTTGTGGCAGTAGTGGTTACCGCAGTAGTGGTTGCAGCAGTGGTGGTTTCAGCTGTAGTGGTTGTTGCAGCTGTAGTGGTTGTTGCAGCTGTAGTGGTTGCGGCAGTAGTTGCTGCAGTGGTCTCAGCAGTGGTGGTAGTTGCAGCAGTAGTGGTTGCAGCAGTAGTGGTTGCAGCAGTAGTGGTTGCAACAATAGTGGTTGCAACAGTAGTGGTTGCAGCAGTTGTCTCAGCAATGGTGGTTGTTGCAGCAGCTGTAGTTCCAGGGGTAGTGATTGCAGCAGTGGAGGTATCATCAGCGCTGATGCTTGTTGCAGAAGTGGTGATTGCACTGTTGGTGGTTGCACTGTTGGTGGTTGCAGCGGCGGTGGTTGTTGCTGTGCTAGTGGTTGCAGCAATGTTGGTGGTTGCAGGAGCGGTGGTGCCAGCAGTAGTAGTTGCAGCATCAGTAGTGGTCCTAGTGATGGTAGTTGCAGTGGTGGTCGTCCCTGCGGTGGCTGAACGGAAACAGACAATAATAAAATAGTGTAAAAGGTATGGCCACACCTTACAGTAACTTAAAAAAATCGTATTATGGCAAAAAATAAAACAAAAACATTGCACTGCAGCGATAGGGCCTTATCTTTTCAGTCTTATAGCCCTGTGACCATAGACCAAAGCCCAAATTTTCAGTCACATTTGATATATTGTATTTTATTATACATGCATTGCTTTGAAAACAACATATCTAGAGTGATTTACATATAGAAAGTATTTCACTAGCGTTTTTTGTCGGGTTTTTTCTGGCAACCAATTTGTTTGTTTTTTTACCCAGATTATGGCTAAAATTCAAATTTATGTCTTGATTCCTATCTATTTTCATGATTAAAAGCATGTATAATAAATGTGTTAACTAACTGGTTGGTTTCAGTTGGTTAGAATATTGCAACTTGTGCAATATTCACGCTGCTTCAACCAACTGTTATACCACCAGGTGGAACTTGTTAGTTAACCTGTATGTATACGACTATATACATGGTCCATTCCTACAAAATGGGCCCAGTGCCCTTTTCCCTACCTTTGGCCCTTCTATGCCTAGTATCTCAGTGTAATATTCATTGATTTTATAACAAATCCTACTGACAGATTCCCCTTGGCATGGGAGTTCCTCTGATATATACATATTATTATAGGGCTGGTGGATATTTTATGTGTTAAAAGCCTTTAAAATTGATATTTTCATAGAAAAATGCCAATGATTAAACATTTATATATGACTTTGAGATTCAGAAATGTACATCATTTCTTGTTTTTCATATGTGATTAATTTTGCTCAATCACCAGGTTCGAATTTCAATGCATTTTAGTAACCCTACTTACTTTTTAAAACAATTATGGCACACATTTTTACATCGCACATGTTGCTCATTTTCATTCAATGAAGTTGTTGGATGACACAAGATTAACAATCATTTGATATATGATGATATATGAGCAAACCAACCTCTAACTTTTGATACCTAATGTGTCTCAATAGGACTGTTAGTAAGGATGTTATGCTTATTTTAAAAAGTTCAACTGGAAAATGGCTAATTATATCTGTTTTTACTTCGCCACATGTATTGATTGTGCTTTTCCATCCTATTATAAAAAATCATTTAGAACTAATATGAATATATTGGGCCATGTATTCCCTTCTTGTCAGTGCAACAAGAATGGACTGAATAGATATGCCTTGTGTATAGAGAGTAAAAACACCTGTTTTTGCGTTGCACGCTGCACGTTTTTACGTCGCACGTTTTTACGTCACACATCGGATTTCCATGATGAAAGCAAAACTATTCCAGATAGAGAGTTGTAACATGTACCAGACAAATCGCTATAATATCAGCTTTCTGCTGATATAAAATCATCCATATCCCTTGAATGGTTTGAACAGAAATGCCTTGTGCATAGAGTGGGAAAACACCTGATTTTAGGTCGCACGTTTTTAGGTCGCACGTTTTTAGGTCGCAACATTTGCTTGATAGAGGCAGACATATTTGAGACAGAAGGTTGTCTCATATACCAAACGAACCACAACAACGACAGCTTTCTGCTGATATATAATCATCCAGATCGCTTGAGTTGTCTGAACAGAAATATGCCTTTTGCATATAGACAGAAAAAAAAATGTGCAATGTTTCTGGATGGATCATTATCAGTAAAATAACTAAATATACTCGATATGAATGCCTTCAAAACGGACGGATATAATTAATACAATGTTCTACAATTTGTGACATGGGGTTAACTGACTATGAGTTCTACACTCCCTAAAAACCAGAACATTTCCATAAAAATATCCTATGAAAATAACACTTTGAGAAATATGGATTTGGTTACTCATTTTCCTGAAACACATCATATGTATTGATTTAAATATTTAAAATGTTTAAAAACGTTTTCGGCCATAGATTCCTAGATAATTGTCTCTGGATGCCATTTTCTTCAGGATTATATAGAGGAGAATATGACCTTTTAGGAAATATTATCCAGAAACCTCTCATCTTTAATCTAGATTTCATTTTTTCTCATTTCCATCACTCAAAAGCAAGTTTTTTTCAGGAATAGCTCTGTAGCGTGTTTACGTCACCCATACTTTCAACCTAGTTTAGAAACTAATAGAGATATAATCTCTGGCAGAAATAACACTTGAATCCGCAAGGTAAGGTGATAACAAAGCTATCTTAGTCATTTTTTCTTATATCTCTTGCTTCTGAAGAGAAGAGTGGTAGATGAAAAAAGGTAAGGTTTGAAAAAGCCTATAACTGAAAAACAAAGCTGTTTTTAATTTTGAAATTACTATACCAAAATAGGAGAGTTCTTGCACCAGAAACTGCCAAAACACATGTTGAATTGCCCCTATTTTCTAAATAAATTGCTTAATCTAATCAAATCAAAAGAGATGTCCCATTGCCAAAATGCCTAGTATATATAATGCCAATTCAATGTGCGACGTAAAAACATAGGAAATCCAAGCCCGGTCATAGATTTTATGTAGAATAAAACATATTTGATCAATTTAGTAGCAAATTTAGATTTTAATGGTTCCATTACTCTACTTTCAGTTCGCTAACTATGGAAAACATTAAAGGATCTTTTTTTTGTTCAATAGTTTCAGGCCACTGGGCCCATTTCGTAGGAATGGACCATATATATAGTGGACTCTTGGAACCAATAATACTGGTGGCATTTGTTATTCATTCATATACATTAATGATATTATGTTGCTATTTGGCAATTCCTTTTCAACCTTGTTTGTAGTGTTAAAAGCGGCACATACCTGAGTGCCGGACTAAATGAACAACCCCGTATATCAGCAGAGGAGTAACTACAATAACAAGAACAAGGATGATGATGACCAAGAGCCAGATATGTGGTTTCTTGCAACATCCTGGTTTGCTCCCTTCTGTGTTACTGGGCTGGGCGGGCTCCTCCATCCTGCAACATGTAATAAAACCAGGTAAAAATGTGATGTATTTCAGGAAAATGAGTCATAAGTTGAAAAAACTGGATTTTTAGATATCATGTTTGAAAAGATGTGATCATGGGGATTTGATTGATAGTAAACAGTAGAACATCAAATGTGATGTGTTTCCGGAAAATGAGTCATAAGTCGCAAAATTCATATTTTTAAAAGTCATTAATTCACAAAAAATCCTTTTTGGAATGTTTTCAAATTTGGGGTAACTAGTCAGATAGGTCTTATGAATACATGGACCAAATTTTAGGATAGTGTATTTAATATATCCATGCATTTCTAAAATCATCCTATAGAGTACATTTACCTACTTTACCAGTAATTGTTCACCCCAAAATATTGAAAACTTTTTTTCAGAAATAGAAATATCAATCTTGAAATATAGAAATACGTAGTTATTGCCCTTAATGTTTACTATCATTGGAATCGCCTTTTTCTCCTCTTTTCAAATATGATGGTATCTCAAAAGCCATTTTTTGTCGACTTATGACTCATTTTCCTGAAACACATCACCAATAAGCAATGTTAAGCTTGATATTTGTATATCTTAAAACATTTTACCAACAAATTACTATGAAGAAGGTGGAGATAACTCAACTAAAAAGCGTCTTTACTAATAAATATTGTGTAATTTGACAGTAATTTTTTCATGAAGCCAAACCTATTTTTTTTTTAAAGAAATTTATTGATTCCAGTTGCTTTGCTTACACAAGGGTAATCTCATGGTAACCATTACAAAACAATAATAGATATCAATATATATAGTATTTTTTAGGTTTTTAACATTTAGTGGTATAATTCATGATGGTAACATCCTACAAATATAGTTTATCTAGATAGACATGCAGTTAACGAGTACATTTCAATCAAACAAGTACAATAGAATAATTTTTTGGATTTTTTGCCTCTGCCAATATATAATTTGCTGTAGCTATAACAGTTTTGTATTATTGCTCAGTCCTAGAGGCAACATTCCGGTGAAAAAAGTGAAAATGATAGTCTAGGTATACATGGATGACTCACCCTGATAGAGGCAATTCATTAAGGAAGGGCCTGGTAATGAATGGAAAAAGAGACGGTCAGATGTGGTTGTAAGATATTTGGAGATTATTTAATTGCCATTGCTCTTAATACTCACATTTCTGTTCTGTTCTTTGGGCTCTTGTGGTGGTAGCTTCTTTGGCTGCTATGACGTAGCAGCGTCTGTGGGGCTGGGGATGCTGTGGATTTAAAATCTTAAATGTAGAAAGGAATTATATGTATTTAGTCCCCGTTATTGCGCCGGTCGGGAGAGATGTCCACATACAGACCAATTGTACTAGTTTTGGACTTTCGTTCTGGCCGACTGCTTACATCAACAAAAGTACAAAACAATATTTACTGATCAAAACGTCACCAAGCAGCTTAGGAATAAAAACTGAATATCATCCACCCTAGGCCTTTGATACAGATCATATCAGTTCTTATTAAATATTTTCATAATATTTTCTCTCAGGAAGAACTGATATGATGACAAACATATTATTAATTAAATATCAGTAGCATTTAAGCCTGGGAGAGAATTTCACTTAATTTAAAGAACATAGGCAATAAACATAACTGATGTAATAGCCAGTATCATGTGCGAAAAGGGATACTTAGCAGTTTGGTTTACAATTTGGAAGGTCATTTATAAATATTATGAACTTTCCCATCCAAATACTATAGTACAAATGCAGCTAAACTGTATTCTCCATCAGAATCAGAATATCAGAATAGAATCAGAATCAGAACAATATATGTAATATATTTTACGTATTTACTAAAAATATTTAGACTACTTTTTTTTTGCCAATATTTAGAATATTTAGACTACTTCTTTCTTGCCAAATGTCAAACAAATGGACACATGCCCTTGGGTATGGTTTTTAAAGTATCTCACAAACTGAATAAAGATGAACTTGAATTCTATATGTGATGAGTTTCTGGAAAATGAGTCATAAGTCGCAAAATAGATATTTTTCAAAATGATTTATCCATAGAATATCTTTGTTGGAATATTATGATTTTAGCGATACTTAATGCTGCTAGTAATATTAATACATGTATGACATTTCAAGGCAATGTGTAGAATAGATCTATGTATGTCTAAGGTCATCTAATGGTGCATATACTTGGTCAGTAATTATCCACCCAAAAATATCAATAAGGTTCCTTTTTTCCAAAGTGAAGATATCAAACTTAGAAATACTAGTTAGATGTCCTTGATATTTACTACCATTACAATCGGCTTGAGCTCACCTATTCAAATATCTCAAAATCCATTTTTTGCGACTTGTGATACATTTTCCTGAAATGCATGACAACACATGATGTGATAGATATGGTATATTTGTGTATGCACAATTCATTCTAATATATTTAAACACCGCCTGTACTGACAAATTTTGCGAAATGTCTAGCCGAATAAAATATTTAAAACAAACAACAATGGAAATATGATGCCAACTGATCAATGCCTATGGATCTATTGATTTTGTTATACAAAAGCTCTTGCACACCTTACTGATGGTGAATGTTGCAATGTTTCATAATTAATTGTCTATATTTGCTAAGCTGTAGGTTAGAAAATCCTACTAATAAATTCCCAAATCCACCAGAAAACAAATAGTGAAAAGCTATTATTATGTAAGAAGCACAATGGACATATCATTAGGGGAAAGGAATGATATTTTGGAATATATTTTTCTCTTACTAAAAAGTTGTATTGAATTTACTATTTGTGTAGTAGGCATCTATATCTGTGATACATTAGGTTAGGAAATCCTACTAATAAATTTCCTATTCCACTAGAAAACAAATAGCGAAAACCTATTGTCACATAGGAAGTATATTGGACATGCCACGGCAAGGAATTGATGAACTAGTTATCAATATAGTTTTCTCTTACTTATAAGTTCTATTTTGAATTTACTATTTGTGTTGACCCCTACAGTAGGTTTGTCTCCATTTAGTTAGATAATAGGTAAGAAACTATGGCAGCTGAAGTAAACATCAGTGAAGGATAAGAATATGAAAATCTATTATTATATTATTATTATCACTTACCTTGTAACAGTAATTAGACAGACTAGGTCAGATTGCGGCCATGGCTCTAGTGGTAAACAATGCCGTTGAGGATGGCTCACTGCCATCCGCAGTGCCACATCAAAACCACTTGATTCCTTTCTCAATGGATTGTGATAGCATATATCAATGTGATATTGAGAACATGTTTCATCTATGACATTAAGTCAGTGATAATGAATAATTCTCAACATTTCCTGAACCGCTGGAGCGGTTGCTCCAATTTGCATGGTTGACATACTTACGCAAAGTGGTACCGCATTCCATTATGTTCCATTATTGATTTCTCCGGAAAAAGGGTTTAAAAAGGATTTCAATTTCAATTTACACCCATTTCATTTACACCAACCTGTTTAGGGCTGACTTTCCATGAAAATGCAGTAACTTGACAACCAGCCATCGAGGAAAATAGTTTTGGTGTAGTGTCATGAAAAAGAATGTGTTGTCATAGCAACAGATTTCAATGCTGGGAGGTGAGCAAGGGAGAGGGGAAGGAGAGAGAGGAAGGGGAAGGAGAGATAGAGAGAGGGAGGGAAGTGAGAGGCAAGGAGAGAGAGGAAGGGGAAGGAGAGATGCGAGGCAAGACAGAGGCAAGGAGAGTGAGGAAGGTAAAGGACAGATAGAGAGAGGGAGGCAAGAATGAAGCAAGGAGAGAGAGGGGTATGGATGACCCAGCTGTCTGCACCACCCAGGGCAGGTCAGCCATGTGGACAACCAATAATGAATATGTGGGTGTCCTCTCTCGTGGGAGCCACATATTCTGTGATACATATGTCAGACAACCATACTCTGAAAAGTGGTTGTCTGGAGGGCAACCACTTTTCAAAGGGATCTTGTTCAACCCTGAGTGGGGGACACAGACAGACGGACAGAGAGAACGAGAAAGGAATGCTGAGGCAATCCTTATTTTGGAAAGGTTTTAATAAGCCCTTTTTGGGAATATGTTTCTCCGTATGCATTTCAGAATTTTCAACATTTTTATCAAAAATTGCCAGGCTTTTATCACCATATACAAGCCTTATAAACAATCTATGAAAACCAAGCATGATGGGAAATATGGAGGCTTGTGTTATATTATGGAAACACATAAAACACATGGATATTAACATTAAAGCATTGATAAATATTCCATGCTGAATATTGGATACATTCTATAGATTGTATACTATACCATTAGTCCCATAATTCCATGCGAATCAAGATTCAAAATTATGACTATGCAAATCCCCTATTGTCATATTGTTGCTGTTGACAAGTTTCTACTTTTACCTTGGTGATACATCTCTCCTCTATTTTTTGGCTCGCTCTTGGTCATGCTGTATTTTGGCTTGCCTCATTTTCTC
Organism: Sthenelais limicola; assembly: GCA_942159475.1. Classification (NCBI taxonomy): domain Eukaryota; kingdom Metazoa; phylum Annelida; class Polychaeta; order Phyllodocida; family Sigalionidae; genus Sthenelais; species Sthenelais limicola. Next base: position 111,961,431 of record OW804099.1, read on the forward strand.
GCACTGTATATGTGATCCGTTTTAGGAAAATAAGTCATAAGTCGCAAAAAATATATTTTGAGATACCATCATAGTTGAAAAGACGAGATCAAGCTGATTCTAATGATAGTAAACAGTCTAATAATCAAATAAGTATTTCTAGATTTTAAGTTTGATATTTTCCTTTGTGAAAAAAAAGTTACAAATATTTCTTGGGGTGAATAAACAGTAAAGTAGCTAAATGTAGTCCATATGGGGACCTATAAAACGAAAGGATATATTACATAGATCGTCCTGAAATTTGATACATCGTTTGATATAGCTATAAGTGATCAACCTTCCAAAAAATAGAACATTCCAATAATGTGATCATGCGAAAGAAACACTTTGAAAAATATATATTTTCCGACTTATGACTCATTTTCCTGGAACACATCACATATCTTCTTGTCTCTGCCTGTCACGTTTATGCTGTTCTCCCTTTCCTCCAATTTCTGCTTCTGTATCTTGCCAGTCTCTTTCAGCCTTCTGCCTAGTTTGTTGGCTAATTCATGGAAACCAGTTTAAAGGTACTGCTTTATCTCCGACAATAGCAGTGAACTCCACAGACTTAAGATAGCAACAATTAAAATGTTGGTGAAATGATCAGAAAAATGTGCAACATACCAGCGATTTTTTCTAAATATTTGGCCGATCGTTATAAACTTTTTGATAATTGTTGGTTCTGATTTTAAGAAGTAAGTAACAGATCAAACATGTTGGTGACATTGTTTGTTTAGTGGCCAGCGTTCCCAGGATGTCGAAATATTGCCACCTTGGTCTCCACCAAGCTGGGTTGTATATCCGCATAATAGTTTTTTATTTCCAGTTTTAGTCATAGGATAGGTTTTAACAGTCTTCCAGGCACACATGCCAGAACATGAATAGGGAACGTTGCACTCTTAAACCAACAGAAAATATCTAACCTCATTTTATACCAAACCAAAAAATGTACAATTCTTTGAAATAATCAATATTTAAGACTAAAATAACGTTCAATATAAATTTGACCATGAACAAACAAATTGTTTGAATCAAGGCAATGACAAATATACTTAGACACACCTAGTATTGGGCAAATGTCAGTATTATTTAGCAGAATTTACTAAATTACCAATTGTACATTTTCTGCAGATCTGACCCATAATACATCTCCATGAACATGGTTAAACAAAGGCATAATAACAACATTCAGTATTAGTTATCCAGAACTTAATCCCAAGCAAATACTATCTATTACCGTTGGCTAATGTAAATTCATAATTTCTGCAAAACGTGCATGCTTGAATGGAGTTTAGAATAATAATGAATTCTTAACTTTATATTGTGCAAGGCAAGCTGCACTTGTCTGCTCTGTCCAAACTGCTACCAAATCTTTTTTAAGAGTATTCATCTAATATGTGATGTGTTTCAGGAAAATGAGTCATAAGTCGCAAAAAATAGATTTTGAGATACCATTATTTTTTAAAAGATGAGATCAAGCTGATTCTAATGATAGTAAACAGTCTAATAATCTTATAAGTATTTCTACATTTTAAGTTTGATATTTTCGTTTTTGAAAAACAAAGTTTCCAATATGTCTGGGGGTCAATAAACAGTAAAGTAACTAAATGTAGTCCATATGGGGACCTAAAACGAAAGGATATATTATATAGATTCTTCTGAAATTTGATACATCGATTGACATAACTACAAGTGACAAACTCCCCAAGAATCAGAACATTCCAATACTGTGATCTTGTGAAATAAACACTTTGTAAAATATCAATTTTGCGACTTATGACTAATTTTCCTGAAACACATCACATATTATCAAGATCTAAACTCATTTTTACACATCTGTACCTTCAGATATATATTTCCCATCGGATGAGGTGCAATAGACAGAGAATCTTTATATTTTGGATGTTATTTATCCGGGTGAAGAAGATTATCTTCACTACATACTTATTCTGAGTGTAGCCATGAAATTTTATCAATACCAAGGGCTCTGCCGCCAGAGATCTTGTTATCCGGTAGAAAAAAACCGCACACCATGCAGAGGGCAGCCAAATGGTGTTGTGACAAGAAGAACTGACACTGACGCATACACAGTATGTTGTTCATATAGGCCCACCTAATTTACATCTGCTGATTCAACCATGTTATCAGTGGCCTCCATATCAAACTCACACACATTATTTATTGATCATGGTCTCATTCTGCCCAAATACCCCATCCATCAATACAATTATCTGTTTCCTATGCGGTGGCGTTAAGTCAAAACTATGAGAACTTCATTTTTTAAGATTTTATTTATCCTGGTGAAGCAGCTTGAAAATTGTCAATGGAGTACACAGTCCTATGCCATTATTCTGAGTGCCGCCTTGCTCTTATCTTTTTATTGAGGCATTTGATATTAACAACTTGTCAATACTCAAGGTCAGCATATTGTATAAACTATGTATCTTTGTCCCTTATTCTTTATTTGAATTACTGCCTTTCAATATAATCAAGAGGTTTAATCAAATTTATAACGGCTGACAGGTTATTGGAGATAAAAGAATGGCTAATGCGCACCTCACACTATACAACTTACAACAGTCAGGGGTTCTATGACTGAAGTCTGGTCATCTCACACTAGCCCACATGAGTTGGGAGCACAGTGACAAGAAAAAAGCCTTTTTTGTTGTCATAATCGATACAGCATCTGTTGTTATGGAAAGTGCAGCTTGATTTCTTTCTCCTTTCTGAGTTGTAAGCCTCCCCCCCCCCACACACACACACCAAGTCACTGAGCCTGATTTGTAGGCCTCCCGACTGGCGCTGAGGCCAAACAAAAATAGGTCTGTTTCCGATTTATCCCCCCCCCCCCCTCCCTAGAAAAACCTTACTCTACCTGAACATTTTTCCATACCTGATTTTTCCCCCATCATGTCTAACTTTTTTCTGATTTTTTGACAAAAAAAGCTTATAAAAGCAGGAAAACGGGTTTTCCTAACCCAAAACTGTCAAAAAGCACATTTCCCATGTTCAAAACAACTATTTTTTCCAGTTCCCCGGAGGTGGTTTCCAAACAAAAACAATTAACAAAAGAAAAAAAGTTACCACCCTCCCTACCTAGTTTTCAGCCACATAAATCGGAAACACACCAATTTTTTTTTGGCCTGACACTGTACAACCAGATTCAACATTTGAAAGGAGTTTTGCTGGCTAGAACTGCTCCCGACTGCTCCTCCCCAATGGGTAAATCCGTCTTAGACCCCCCCAACTTATTGTTTTTGTTTTTGACAAAGGTTTATTATGAGTATACATACAATTTGACTGGTAATAAATAGATCCCTCGTTGCTTGGAGGATGATCTTTGACAATATATTTTGTACACATATATGTTTAAAATACTCACAAAAGGCATGATGTCTCATCTCAAGGGCGAATCTTTTGCTGGTCTACTGACAAGATGCCCTAAGTTACAGTTCTTTTGTAAAATCAGACATAGAGCATAGCGCGTACATATAAGGTAGAATAAAATAGCAAAACATCGAGTTATATGAACAATAAGTAACACAGCTAAAGGATGAATTGATAATGAAGAGGATGAGGAGGAGAAATGGAAGGCAAGGTTACTGCGATAAGAGCGTCGATCAATAAGATAGACAATAAGCGAAAATAATAAAATATTGTCATAAAGTGTAGATTGGAAAAAGGGATTCCTGTTTGGTGATTTTTTCATATGCTTCATATATCTTACTGTTTAATATGCGAAATACTGCTAATAATTGTTATAATGTTTGATTAGAAGCTCTGAGACCTTCTTTTGGTCTATATCGGTTCTATAATCTTCAATCCCTGTCGCCAGAATCTGTTCTTTTTCTTAAAATTTTCTAATCATCACTAATTATGTGTTATACTGCCATAGTACAATGCAGATTGCTTTGAAAAACGCCTAAATTAATTTTTAGGCGATATGTACATCTGCAAATTTTTCTGTTAACGTGAAAATAAAATTCTTTAAAAAAAAAAAAAAAATATCTCAATATTTCTAACATCAGTAAGTCACATAGTGGGAGGTGGCCATAAATGTACATTAAATCAAGGTTAGCAATGACCACTCTGGCAACCATAATGTTATCAGTGGAGGGTATATATATATAGATCTGATTCACAAATTGGTGACACACAGATTAATGTAGCCAGAGCCATGAGACTGGGGCTACCCTCCCTATCAAGCACAGATATAGAATGTGGATTTACCAGTGTGTTAGATACATTGAGCTGGGTGACAAACTCACCTACTGGGTTAAGCACAGTGATTCTATCATTCCCTTTGTCACACACGAGTACTGACCCATCATTTGGGCCAGCACAGACATCTGCTAGGTTTTTAAACTGTCCCTCGCCCACCCCCCACTCTCCCACAAAGTGTGATGTACTGCTGACCAGCTCATACATGAGAAGCTGAGTGTCTGTACTGACCAGCCAAACACCTGCTGTAGCGAGGAAGGAGTGTCCTATAGGATATTCAGTCTGTGACAATTGGTGGAGAAGCTGTTGTTGCTTGTTGTATGAAGACATCTGGGCTGTAAATGGTTCCCTCACTACAATAGTGTCCCTATTCATGCTTATGTCCCATACTTGCGATATACCTTCTGGGTACCATTCTACCACATCACCAGGACTAGTGAGGTTGAATATTTGAATTACGTTACGATCAAGATCTGGGATGTACACCATCCTGTTGTCAGTGTCACATGCCATACCAAACGCAATTATCACACTGGCGATGATGGTGTGGTTACATCCATCCTGGCCTACTGTGAACTGCAATAACTGCTGACCTAAGTACTGTAGTGTCACAAGGGTGGTGGCATCCATCCAGCACAGGTGTGTTATATCCTTCTCTCCATTAGGTCCTGCTGGTATCTCACACTCTGTCACTAAGGTACCTGCAAATATACAACCAATGTCATACATGTAGCAGCCTCCCATTTGCAGTGTGGTCACTATGCTACTCTCCAGCCCAAGGAGGATGCATGTGTAGTAAACCACAGACTTGTGGTGGGACAAGGTAAGGCAATACAAAAAAGAAATACAAACAATGGCATTATTGGAATTATTTGCACCAGGTTTTATAACCTGAACCCTAAATACAGGCGTTTTTCTGTATTAAGGGAAGCTAAATAACAGTAAACCTTTGTTAAATACAAGCAGAGTCCTGGGTATTATGCCAATAATGGTTTGGTCTGCTTGCTGTCTCCATTAGTTCTGTCAACGTTGCATCAACACCATTTTGTTGACAATGGCCAGACCGCTTTAGCCTCTCTAATTCTTTCACCAATTAAAAGGGAATGAAATTTTTAAAGAAATCGAACCCGCAGATGTGAAGATATAAGCAAACTAAAACAATGAAATAACTAAAAAAGTGTCAAATTTAAAAAGCTAAAAAGCTTAAAATGCTTGATCTCAAAATGTCCAATTTCGAAGTCTAATGCCTTACCATTGGACCAGCGAACCTGACTTAAAAGGCAAGCTTAGGCTCTCGACTGATTTTGTTTGACTAGCCACTTTGAGGTGGGCCTAAGACTAGTAGGCATACCATGAAGCATAAACTATGTACCATATTTGAATTTCCTAGTAATTAAAATGAATATATTCTGTGAAATTGTTGAAAGGCTTAATAACAACACAATTTCTTGAATATTGCTAGATTCTAGTACCGCACACTATCTGGATAAGTATTTAACCTACCCGATCATATATGTGGAAACCACAGATCACTGATAGACTAAATAGCATTGTTTACAAGATATTTTGGTTACATTGCTTCTAAGTAGTTGTGCAGATTGGACCGAGTTTGATTTCTTTACTATCAGAGGCACATTTTTATGGTTTGTCTATGGGACTCTTGTTCAGTAATAACAATGAATTTTAGCAACAACACACAGTAAACAGTTTTTATTTGTACTGGAAAGAGAAAGATGGCCGAGGAGGAAAAGATTAACAGACAATCACCTTCAGTTGGTATGAATTGAATGTCAGGGTTGATTGGATCAGTTGCATCAGTAGTGGTTGCAGCGGTGGGTGTTACAGCTGTGGTGGCTGCATCAGGGGTAGTTGCTTCATTGGCTGTTTCAATGGTTGTGGTTGCAATAGTGTTGGTTGTGTCAGTGTTGGTTGCATCAGGGGTGGTTGCATCAGAGGTGATTGCATCAAGGGTGGTTGCATCAGGGGTGGTTGCACCAGTGGTTGGTGCAGCAGTGTTAGTTGCAGCAGTAGTGGTTGCAGTGGTCTCAGCAATAGTGGTTGCAGCAGTAGTTACAGGAGTATTGGTTGCTTCATTGGTTTCAATGGTTGTGGTTGCAATAGTGTTGTTTACATCAGTGTTGGTTGCATCAGGGGTGGTTGCATCAGGGGTGGTTGCAACAGTGGTTGTTGTAGTAGTGGGGATTGTATCAGTGGTGGTTGCATCAGCAGTGGCTGTAACAATGGTGGTTGCAGAAGTGGTGGTTGCAGCAGTGTTGGTTGCAGTAGCGGTGGTGGCAGCAGTGGTGGCTGGAGCAGTGGTGGTTGCATCCAGGGTAGTTGCAACAGTGGTGGTTGTAGTAGTGGGGATTGTATCAGTGGTGGTTCCATCAGCAGTGGCCATTACAATGGTGGTTGCAGCAGTGGTGGTTGCAGCAGTGTTGGTTGCAGCAGTGTTGGTTGCAGCAGTGGTGGTTGCAGTAGTGGTGGTTGCAGCAGCTGTGGTGGATGCGGCGGTGGTGACTGCAGTGGTGGTGGATGCAGCAGCAGTCATGGTTGCAGTGTTGCTGGTCCCAGTGTTGGTGTTTGCAGTTGTGCTTGTGCTAGTGGGGGCTGAAATAAAACAGACAATGATAATAAAAACGGTCAGAAAGTGTGGCTACACCATAGAGCTCAACTCACCTGGTTCTCTACCAGTGTTATTACTTGGTTTATATCTTCAATATAGAATATTGTAGAGCTATTGTAGAAGCAGAAATACATAGAGACTGGAGGCTTTGAACCAAAGATCTGACTGACTAATTTTATTAGGAACAATGATTTACATGAGTTGTAGAATGATCTTGGTTGTTACTGATAGGCTGATACATTTCTATACAAGCTCTGATGTTACCTGTTCCTCTTGATAGACTAGCATAGTACTGTGGTTAATGCATGTAATAGGGAATAATTAGTGTTAATGATAATTTGGAATATCAATAATACTGCGGTTAATTATACTATGCTATCATTGTGTAATATTTTGGAATATGATATAACAAGTTCATGTGAATGATATTATATTACAGTTGACCATCTTTGTACTGTTAAAAGCACCTCATACCTGAGTGTTGGATCAATTGAACAACCCCGTATATCAGTAGCGGAGTAACTACAATAACGAGGATGACGATGACCAAGAGCCAGATATATGGCTTCTTGCAACATCTTGGTTTGCTCCCTTCTGTGGCTGTGTTACTGGGTTGGGCGGGCTGCTCCACCCTGTAACAGATCATAAACAATGTCAATTCTGAAGCTGTCTATAGAGTGAAGGGAAATGATTACATTGGAACAATAAGTTCACTGTGTACTTGGATGTAAAAATGAATCACCATTTACAACCATTCAATATCTTCAGCATGAAAAACTAGACGGGTTTTACACAGACAAAATTTAAAGGGGGCTGAAGGAAAACAGCCAATGATAATAAAAACGGTCAGAAATGCCATTGTTTAATGTGCCAGTGTTTAATACAAAAATGAATGAATCATGGAATTTTCTTTAAACTTTGGATTTAGAAAGAACATGGTTGTGGGAACCCAAAAAGCCCCCCAAAAACACATGTCATGGTCTAGTTTCTATTTCAGGGACCACTGAAATTTAATACTGTTCACTATAGAAGTCTATGGGAAAACGGGGATATTTTCTGCATTTTCACCAATAGCATATGATTGAACTTTCCAAAATGGCTCAAAACCTTTCAGCTCACATCTTCATGTCATTGTCATGGAAAAAGTTGAAAAGTGTCTTCACAAAGACATCCTTCGATACTAGCAGTTTTGCCAACTTTGATGAGAATATATTCTTAGAAATAGTAAGGGATCAGGACTGGACATATTTCTATATTTCCTGTGACCCTACTGTGTGTTGGGACTATATGGAAACCTCTATCTATCAAATTCTGGACCGAATGTGTCCTGTCAGAGAGTTCAAGAATGTGTGCACTCGCTGCAAATGGATTAATGGCGAAATATTTGATTTAATGAAGCAGAGGGATAAATTGTTTAAACTTACAAAAAAATATAAATCAGCCAATCTCCTAGACCAGGTAAAACTTCCCCGCATGCAGCTAAATGAAATGGCAAAGTCCCTTAAAAATGAATATATGAAAATAATAGGGGAGAGGCTATTGGCTCTGACAAAGTCCCTAATGTATTCAACAAATATTTCGCCTAGATAGGCTCTAAATTGGACAACAGCATTGATCCACTTACACCCTGCGAGTCTGATACATTTAATGAAGACCTGAACATAATTTTCCAAGTTTCCAGTTTGATTGGGTGGTTATGAATGACCTCCGAAAAATACTCACATTTTTGTTCAGTTCTTTTGACACTTTGAAGCAGTTCTTGCAATGTGTGCTTGTGTGCCTGCTGTTCGGAAGAAATGTCTGTAACATATTTAAACAATGTTTGTATTGAGAAAATCTATGTCTATCCAAATCACTCAAAGAGAACAACAATGGGAATATCTATTGGACATACTATAAAAAACAGATGACTGTCAATATATTGATAATTTCATACAAAAGGACTCAGATGCCTTACTGGTGGTGAATGTCACAATATTTAATATTTAATCTATTATATTTGCACTAGCAAATACCCGTGCTTCGCACAGGATTTGCTAGTGGGACAGTGGGGCCCACATTTTCCCACGCTCCTTGTTCCCTCTCCAACCATCTTTCTCTTTCAAGTTGTCTCTGTAAGTTAGTATCTGTATTTACATTCATACCTCAAATGGAACCCTGTTAAGATGTTATGTGTCACAGTTGTATTGTTGTCGCCTCCCATTCCCTACCCCCCCTTCCTCTCCCCCACCCCGCTTCCCCTGGATGGGGGTGCGCAATGTAAACCCATTTCTAACCCCTTTCCAACCCTACTTTGTTAATGAAACATAGTGGAATGGTTTGGCACCATTTTTGGCAATGGGCATGTGAAATATAATGGAGATCTGGCTAGCGGTTTCAGAGAAGATAGCCGTTTAAGGCTCCAAACCCTTATTTTATTAATATAGAGATTGCTGTAGGTAGACAACTCAATCAGGGCATTCTCTTTTACACAACAAAACAAACTTAATAGTGAAAACCTATTTGTATGTAGAAAACATGATGCGACATGTCATACAGGAGAAACAAAGGAAAATTCAATTGTTTTAATATATTTTCAATTTTGAGTCTACTATCTGTGATGTGCCACAGGCAAATGAGAGGCTTGAAATTGATCTTCTTTATTGTGTTTTATTCATAAATTGTCACCAGGTAAGTTATCATTTCTAAAGGTTTTTAGTTGCCTTTGTAGGAGTGTTCTTAGTTTTGGAGTATGAATCGTCTAATTAGGAATTATATCACTTGGGTTATGGCATGAGAATGATTTACAATCCCATATACTCACGAGGCCGGCAAAGAGAATATGGAGTTGAGGTCTTAGTCTTTACTTCACATTATTTTAATCAATGGTAATATATGGTTGCTAACAATGTTTTATTTGTTCATGTCAAATTCTAATAATAATAATAATACACATAAGGAGGGCTGTGTTGGGGGTGGGGGTGTTTCAGTGGGGACCGATGGGAAAGGAAAAACCCCATATATTTGATGGCAAAAGGGGGGGCTCAGGATTATAACCAATGACCAGCCAAAATTGCCAATATACCATGATGACACCATGGTATTATGGCCTCATATTGCATTCAAAATATAACCAAAATCTGACCCAGGATGCACTAATGTTATATAAATGCATTTAATAAATTGTGTATCAAATATATTTTTGCATTCCTCAGGTCATCCAATGATATATTATCCTGCTTTAATACTAATGGTCCACCAAGAAATATTGAAAACATTTTTTTTCAAAGAGAGAAAAAATGGAATTATGAAAGAAATTAGTAGATGTCCAAACCTGTATTCTTATATGAATCTAATTCATCCCTTCCTTTTAAATCAGATGATATCTCAAAATTATATTTCATATCATATTTCCCTTTTGACCTGTTTGTCTGTAACATATCACACTTATTTATATATATATATAAATGTATTTGGCACACCCTATATTCACTTTTTCTGCATTTATTCAGAAACTGAGTAACAAACTATGATAGCTGCAGTACCTGAAATGTAGGGGATTACCATATGAAATATGATGTATATGTAACATAAGCATGTCTTAGAATAACATATTGAGCTGATTTATTAGTTGAAATGACTCGGTGTAATATGAACTATTCAGCAGAGACCGATGACTGCTTAAATTATAGATAATGTGATTAATCAAATTAAAATGGTAATAATAATGACTGTACGACCAACTAAGGTCCTAATGAATATCAGATTATTATGAAAAGTTATGAGTTAGAAATAGTAATTTAAATGCTTTTGTTTGAACTTGGCGAATGAGAATTATCATTGATTGAAACTTTGTCCAATAAAATTTAAAAAAAAAAAAAAAATGTGACATCTATAGAAATTGTTCCTTTTTCTTTTTCCACATGTTTCTTATTGATTTCTATATTGAATAACACCAGTGGTAAACCTTATGTTGTCATGTCATTATTACCCCTTACCTTGCCACATTTACTAGCAGGACCAGGTGAGGCAGCAATCAGATCTATGATGGACAACAATTAGATGAGAGTCCTGAGTGTATGTTGTGCGGATGTGTGGCTCACTGCTAACCTAAGTGTCATTATACCATTAATACCTGAGGTTTTGGGTGGTCTGAGTGGTCTGTTGCCTGGTGGACAATTCGAGGAGCTTTAGCCCCGATAATTTCCACCAGGCAACAGACCATCCAAAACCGAGGGTATTAGTGCTTTTATACCCGGTTTGGTCAGATTTGACTATTATTTACCACTTATTGACTTTTATTTACCAGTTCTTTCAACGTCTATAACCCCCATTCCTTACCAGAAGTTACCAGAAGTGATTGCCGTGGTCTATTGTGACAAAAATACACCCCAGAATCTGACCAAACTGGGTCTAACTGCGATTAGAGCATGAAGTTGTGTTGCTGAGGCTGGTCTAGGGGCCCATGGAACAAGACCAAGGTGAAGCTGAGGACTTGTTCCTGGGCAAGTAGACCCAACCAAAACAACACAACCAAATGATCTGACGGCTTATACATTATCTAGCATTATTACATACTAGCATTAGCTTATACATTATCTGATGATACCAGAACAAAAACTTGGATTTTTTTTCATCCATAGTCATGGCAACCAAAAGAAAAACACAAGATACTCAACATTATATCAGTTATTTAACCACAGACCCCTAAAAATACTAGAGTGGTTACCATGGAAACATGATTTTTGGAATAATAAACCCACTTTTAGCAAAAAAATGGTTGTCAGGAATGGAAATTTTAGAAAAAAAATCGTCGCAGTAAGATAACACAAAAACGGTTTACAAGACTTGGTCACAAACCACTTAAATAAGGCCCTTTTTGCCTTTCAAGTGTCAGACTATTAATTGTTGGTGGTCTATCAAGAAATTGAAGTCTGGTTTGATTTCTTTCACAGCTAAACCTAGCCGAACCATCAACCGTATAGCTTGCTACTGCGTACGCATGAATAGGGCCGAAGAGCAGCCTATGCAAAATAAATACTAAACACCCATATCTAGAGTTATGCACAGAGCTATGCATGGAAACCTTAAATATAGTATCTTATAGGATCAATTTGATGCACGGGCTAATTATCTAATTGCTGGGGGGATTATTTGTTTTATAATCCTTACTTTTGCAGCCAGTCCCTTCGACGAGAAACATTGTTTACATTCTGCTACGCATAAACATGGTCAATTCACACCCACTATGACGTATTAGCCAATCCAGTTTGAGGTCATGACGCAACGTTGCCTGTTGCTAAGGAGTATCCAAATCTCCGCTCCATCCACGCCTGGGTGGAGCGGACTGAAACTTTGTCTACAAATGCCCAAAATAAACTGAAAACTGAATCTTAGTTCTCTCCTATTCTAATCATGGAGAATGTGAGCCATAACTTGCTATATATTAAGTAGAAATAGTGTTTTAAAACACTTTCAAAGCTTGCCAGCCTCCGCTGCCACTTACGGTAAACCTACTGTCATGGATGGTTATGCATAACGTGCTATCAGCGCCGCGCTTATTGTCTATTTCACCACTGACTATAGTCTGTTTCAATGGTTGTCCTGAGTTGATTTTACAACCAGTCAGTCAGATTGTTTAATATAATTATAGCGCAATATGTATTTTAACAATGTTCCAACTCTGACATAGGCAGGAGTCTATTTACCATTGATATTTTGAAAATTTAATACACTAAAAGCCCACACACACAGACACGAATTAAAATCTGCCACGAAATTGGGACTCACGATTACTCGTGGATCTAATTATATCCAATTCGTGGTGTGATTTGTGTAAATCGTGGTCCCATTTTGGGCGCACACATACACGATTTCAGATGTTTTTCTGAATTCGTGTCGACTTGGCGCACACTGGCACGAATTTGCATCTAGTAGTTGCCACGAATTCGGTAGTAATGCTTCCCACGATTTTTGAAAACCTCTATATACAAGGTGAAAATAAAATTCTTTAAACAAAAATAAATTACTGAATCGTTTTTTGGCTGTAACTTTTCTTCTAGTGGGAATATTTTCACAAACTAAAATGCGTTTTGACCCTTATGTCGATACCTGTGACATACAGTGATTCAAAATATTATGGGCATATTTGTTTTATTTATTTCTAATTTAAATCCTCATTTTATGTAGAAATATGTACCATTCATCGGTGCCAAATGTTGTCAAATTGGTGGAATTGTTACATCATAATAATTATATTTATGTCCAAATATAGATCTGATATGTAAGTTTAACCATGCGAAAATTCATTGTTATCACTTGTGTACTTTTCCACATATTTTCATTTAACTCCTATGGTGCCAAATTCGTGGCTCACCAAATGGCTCAAATTCGTGGCTCACCCACGACAATCAAATATATTCGATTGTCGTGGCAGCATCCACGATCTATCGTAGACACTAATGTTGAAGCCATGACAATTCGTGGCCAGACCCACACATACACGAATCAGATAAATAATTTGGACTTGCCACGAAATTCAATGCCACGAAATTTTGAATTCGCAGCACACTGAATTCGTGGCAAAATTTGTGAACAATTCACTGAATTCGTGGCAAAATTGACCAAATTTGGGTCCACGAATTTTCGTACGGAAATTCATGAACATCCACGATTAATCGTGGGCACAATAATTTCGTACGAACGTTCGTGAGCCCAATTCGTAGGCCGAATTTGTGTATGTGTGTGTGGGCTTTAAGTGGCGATTTAGGAAATTATTGCATAGGGCGCTCTACAGCCCAGTCACTTGAATGGCTTGTATGTACAGCTAAGCTAAACCTACCATAACAATTTATATAACACCAATATGCGATGGGGCTAGTTGAATTAGGGCATAACAGTTTCACAAAGATTAGTTGAGTTGGGCCGTCAAGCTACATTAAATTGTACAATGAAACTGTCCGTCTCAGACCAATCAGAGAATAAAAAGATGACAGGAGATGGCACCACTGAATAATGACTAGAAGTACTGTGGTTCACTTGCAGTTAGCAGCACCATTCAAGTTTACTTCCGTCGAACTAGTGCTAGCTGTCTTACTCATAATTCCATGATCAACTGCTTATATGCATATTATAGTGTTACGCAACATGACAGATGATGATTGAATATGAATTTATTATATGAACACGTTATGAATATTATATGTACTAAACAAAGCAGGTATTTCCACCAAGAAATAACCGTTGAAGGTTAATGCACCAGACATTATAATTATCTAATATTTCACATGTTCCAGGTGTGTCTACAGATATTATCTTATGAGATTAACATGAAAGCTATGACAGTTCACGAGCCCTACTGACTCAGCCAAACTGTCTACATATTATGTAATCATTAATTCGAGATTGGTCACATGTCTATGTTATACTGGCAGCAATAGCTGCCAATCTATTCCTTGTGACATAAATGACTTATGTGGGTAAGATTTTCAGAAAATGTACAATTGGCAGCTGTACACATTTAGTAAATTCTGCTGAATTATGCTGTAAGTTGGTCAATACTGGGTAAATTTGAGTATATTCAGCATTGCATTGATTCTAGCAATCTGTTTGGTTAGGTTGAACTGTATTTTGAACTTTATTTTTGTCTGAAATTTGAATTAGTTTTGAAGATTGGCGAAGTTGAATTGTACATTTTCGGAAAATCTGACCCATATGTATATTTCAGGGTGATATAGATTGGTGACTTGCTTTTATTTTGTTATAGTGGACTGTATATCTATTGTAATTCTTATCGGGCAAAACAATTTTTGAAAATGTGTCAAGCAGACTGATGTATTTTAAGATCAATAACATGCACCTGCAGCGTGTCAATTAAATATCTAAAGTAAAGGTTAAAGTGTAATCATAAATATAAAGTAAATGATACTCTCAGTAAATATGTACTGTTATGATGAACATCTCTAGTCTAAAATTATATATATTTTGTTTTGATTTGACGAATGAGAACTATCACAGTTTGTGAAACTTCGATCAATACAAATTATTAAAAAAAAATGTCTAATAATCTAATCTAAGTTTTTCTAGATACTAGATACTTTTCTAGATAGTTTGAAATTTATATTTTTGAATAACAAAAAAGTACCATATTTGTGCGGGGCAATAAATAGTAAAGTAACTAAATATGGCCATTTCCAACAATTTGACAACATTTGGGCCCCTAGCACCCCCCTGAGTACCCAAAAATATTGTTTACGTTAATCAGTGGATTTGTTATTTTCTATCAACCTTATATATATGCGCATTAAACTGCCAATTATTAGTAAATATTTCACAGGGGGGTCGAAAAATAGATCCCAATATGAAAAAATGCCAAAAATAGCATGTTGAATAATGGTACATATTTCTACATAAATGAGGGTTTATATTAGAAATGAATAAAACAAATATGCACATAATGTGCTGAAATGTTTTGTACTTGATAGGTCTCGACATAAGGGTGATAACGGTTTTTATTTTGAAAAGTTACAGCCAAATAATTCAGTAATGGTAATCATAATGGCAGTGGTAGGCCTAAGGGTGACAGGTCATTGACCCTCTGCCCATACACATTATATTACTCATCATATTTAGAATATACATATCATTTATTACCCTTGTTTACCTTTTTAAGTTGATTCGAATACTTATATTGATTGTTCCTGTTCTCTTTAACCCATTCAAACCGAGCGCGGGAGGTTGCGACGTTGCTAAGGGGCGAGAAGCGTTGTCAACGTCAGCTATGCACAACGGCGACGTCAGTGGTAACGTCATATAGCGCTATGGGCGAGACCATGCGTAATCCGACTGAATTAAGTATGACAACGTGTACATTTTCTTCGCTCCTGGATTTGTTATTATCATTACAACCCTCATATTTCGGAATTACAAAGAGAAGGCATCAGATTGAGGTACGACCATAGAAAAAGCAACATAAATCATATATGTTTTCATGAAATGAGCTGACATTTCCTCCTCGAAGGAAATCATGACAGTTCTTTCAACTGACAAGTCATATGCATGTACATGTGAAGAGGAAATAGAGCTTGTACTCATGAAATTGCAAAATTTCCTTGATAATATGTCGCCTATATTAAATAGGAATGGAACTTGAACTAATACAGATTTTTAATTTCTGAAAATCTACACAATATTCAATGTTCTGTGGAGTTTTCATGTAGTGCACACACTACGGTAAATCTGACAATCAGTTGCCCGCAGGTACTCTAACAAGTGCCCGTTGCAGGATACCGAGGGGAGAGAAACTTGAATTGTAGAATTGTGATACAATGTGATTAGTTTTAGGAGAATGAATCATTAGTCGCAAAATATGGACTTTTGATATCACCATATTTGAAAAGAGGAGATCAAGCTGATTCCAATGATAGTAGGCCTAAACACTAGGACACCAAGCCTAATAAGTATTTCTATATATTAAGTTTGATATTTTAATTTAAAACAAAAACGAAGTTTGCAATATTTGCGGATGGGGAATTACCTATATATATAAAGTAACTAAATATACTCTTTACAAAGGCCTTAAAAACGCAAGGATATATTTAATACAATGTCCTGAAATTTGTTACATGGAGTCATATGACTATAAGTACTAAACCCTCCAAAAATCAGAGCATTTCAATAAAGAGATCGTGCGAAAAAAAACCCTTGAAAAATATCCGTTTTGCGACTTGTGACTCACTCTACTGTAACACATCGCAAATGAAAACGTTCACGATTTTAACAAACTAGAAATGTTTCTGTACTGCTTGATGGTCAAATCCTTTAATAATTTGCATTTCAATCGGAATTATGGGCTTCTCAAGAGAAGTATACTTTGAGATATGCAGAATTATCTATTGTACGGTACCAATAACCTATGCCAAACATTCATGACATAGAAGCACTGTCATGCTCGCAAAAATATTTATTTTCAAAAGTGTTCAAGTCTAATCTATTCATTATTTCTTATATTCAGGTAGGCCTATAGAACCGGGACATCTGTATTTATATATTATCTATGTTTTGAGGGAAAATATTGGAAACAATAGGGGGGCCTACAGCCTATATTTTGACAAAATCATGCCAAGAAGCCAATTCTAGGTATCGTTTCATGTCTGCTACTGTCTGCTACAATGTAGCAAGTAGGACACACTGCTTCACGCTTATTTTCACCGCATGTATACATGATTTGTGACATGTTGCCATGGAAACTTCTCTTAATTTCTTTTTTAATATTGAAGGCAACTAAGACCTTCGTAGTTTTATGGAAGAAAAACTTGAATTTTTGTGTTTAGAAAAAAAAATTGAAGAGAAAAAACATTGTCACATGTTCATAATGCCTTAAGGCAATACGCGCCCTCCCCACGGGAGTGCCTTAAGGCAATACACGTCCTCCCCACGGGAGTGCCTTAAGGCAATACACGCCCTCCCCACGGGAGTGCCTGAAGGCAATACACGCCCTGAATGGGTTAAGTATTTAGAGGCAAAATCTTCAAGGATAAAGGTTCTAATATTATGTATATATGTTAGAAATATAATTTCTAATATTATGTGACGGCAGGCGTGACGGCACACAACGGCAGGTGTGACGGCACACAACAAAACGTGACGGCACATTTTTTAAGCATTTTGCTGTAAGAATCAAGTAAAAACTACTCGGAAATTATTAATTTTAATCCACATAGATTCATTATAAGCAAAGCCAATAATAAATGTCAAATTTAAGGTCTATTATTAAAGTTATGCCTTATAATATATAAGGCTCTAAAAAACCTAAAATAGGCGTGACGGCACACAACAGGAGCTATGGTACCCACCACCTTTTGCTGCCATGTTATTTCTTTGCTACAATTCAAGAAAAACTCAAATCAATACATTTGATGTTCTAAAAATATATAATCCCATGCATTTCATCATTATTTATCATAATTTGATGAAATTTTTTTTAAATTTTTTTTTCAATTCCACCTTAAGCACACAGCGTGACGGCACACGAAAGTGGGGTACCCACACAAAAATAATCCGGTTATTGATGGCTTTTGGCCAAAAAATATTTTTTTTGCAATTTTTTTTTACACAGATCATGTTCACGTTACATACTATCACAACATATAAAAAAATTGTTCAATTTTGAAGATTATTTAGAAATTTAGCAATTCCACAGACTATTGGCAGTTAAAAAAAACGATTTTTGCCCCCAAAATGGGATTTTGAAATAAAAAAAATAAAAAAATTGGGCTAAAAATGCCAAAAATGTGGTTCCACAGGTTGGTAGAACCATCCTATCAAAAAAAATAATCAAATTAATGGTAATTAGTTTGTATTAAGGTGACTCAGTACTGATCTTGTGTATTCAATGCATATAGCTCAGTACTGATATATGTGTATTCAACACATATAGCAGGGAATATCAGCATTATGCAGACGAAGTATGTATGTTAAGTCTTAATATAAACATTTCAGATAGAAAATGTATGCTGATTTTTGGTGTGGGAGTTAGTATCTACGATCCCTATACATCCATATTAAATTTCATTAAAATTTATGGAGCCATATGTGTATAAATCAAATATTTATTAAGAATTTTCTCATTTTTAGCCAATTTTCTAATAATTAAGTTGTAACACAAAAAAATCGGCCTGGAAATTCATGCTGATTTTTGGTGTGCGAGTTAGTAACTATGATAGCTGTATCCATATAGAATTTCATCAAGATTTATGAAGCCATTTTTGTTCAAATCAAATATTAATCAGGAATTTAATTTTTTTCCCAATTTTTCTCATAAATAAGTCGTAATATAGAAAAATTTAGCCTGGAAAGCCATCCTGATTTTTTGTGTATGAGTTGGTAAATACGGTATCTACATTCATATTAAATTTAAAAAATATTCATCAAACAGTTTTTTTTAAAAACGCTGATTTTCATCAGCCAAAGTCAATTTTGCTAGTGCCCCATACTGCCTCTAGGGGGCCTCCAGGGGTCTAACTCAGGATCTGAGGAAAAAAACATTATCTAATGATAAGTATATATATGTTGAATGTCTGGGTGAAATTTGATGTCTGAATTCATGTCAGAACCATTTCAAACGAATTATGTTAATAAATCACTCAAATGTAGTAAAATTACTCAAATATGATTCATTATTTCTATCTCCATACCGCCATAGCATGAAAACTAGCCTGGTGACCTATGTTTTTTTTTCTCTCAATAATGATTATTTCATGTCAACTATCATTGGTAAAAATTTTAGAAAAAATCATCAATAATCAAAATCACTACTGAGTCACCTTAAGCCCATTTTATCACTTTCCACAGTTGGGGGCCAAATGTTGTCAAATTGGTGGAATTGGCCATATACTCCATACGAGGACCTTTAAAACAAAGGGCTATATTAAACCCATTGTCCTGAGATTTGAGGTATCGATTGATATACCTATAAGTGATTAACTCCTCCAAAACGAGAACATTCCAATGAAGTGATCTTATGAAATAAACACTTTAAAAAATATCATTTCACTGACTCATGACTCATTTCCCTGAAACACATCGCATATAAGCCTATGTTCGAGAATAAAGAATTACATCCCAAATTACTCTGAATCTTACATAACGCTTCCAGCTAATCACTGATTTACATTACTCCACCAAACATGCTTTATCATTAGACCCCATGTTTTTTTGTTAAGAAAAATTATTAAAAAAACAGAAATACACACAATTTTGAATTATCTTTATTTATTTCCATCAAATAACATTGTGATACAAGTGCTATAGCGTGTGATGAAATAGCTCATAAAAACTGCATGCGATAATATTAAATTTTGTGATTAGTTTAATTGGTATTACTAGCTTTATTTCTTACAGTGTTGAAACTGATGAGTGGATGTTTCCCAGATTTGAATGTATGCGCTTGTACTTTGTGTTAATTTCTGAGGGATTCAATTATTATATGGGTCAGATTTTCAGAAAATGTACAATTCACCTGCACCAATCTTCTCAAATAACCCCTGGAACAAGAACCTTCCATATGAAAACTATGTGCATTGATTGCTGTTGATCCCACTAGTGTTGATTAAATTATACTTTAAAACTGTTTTGCCCATTTTCTTTTTTACTGCAGAACATGTTTCCAATGGGAGAGTTGCATAGCCGCCATTTTGAATCTTGTTTCGCATGGAATTATGGGACTTAGGGTACAGCATAAAATCAATAGAAAACATGCCATGTTAATGCTCTAAGGTCAATATTCATTTGTTATGCATGTTAACATAACACAATCCTCCATTTTTCCCATCATGAATTTGGTGTTCATATATCATTCATACAAGCTATGAAATTGGTCAAAACAGTTTTGCAATTTTAAATGAAAATGTTGCCAAATATGTTATGTCAAATTTCAACAGAATTCATCCCAGGATGCACTGCGACAGACATGTGCAGTGAGACATTCACCTCCCCTATTGTAAAGATCTGTATTTGTTACAAAGAATACTCCTTTTTGCATGTATATTTTCTAATCTGCCAAAATCTATTTGTATATGTGGATTATGAAAATGGAAGTTCCATATCTAAGATACTGATGTAGAACTAGTGCTTTATCACGTCTACAGGAAGAAGAGGGCACATATACTAATACATTTATGCTACTCTTTCTATGTGCGTAAGGGAAATATAGAACTCGTCTTGCGGCGGCTTTGTGTTGGATCAATCCGCCTCCAGACAAATACTACATTTCCGACCCGCACAGAACTTTGTTTCATAAGTGGTTATTGTAACACACTGACTTTGTTGTAATATTTGAATAGGATAATTAAACAAACAGTGCACTAACATTGCCATGAGATTATACCACAAACAGTGCACTAACATTGCTATACCACAAACAGTGCACTAACATTGCTATACCACAAACAGTGCACTAACATTGCTATACCACAAACAGTGCGCTAACATTGCTATAGGATTTTACCACAAACAGTGCACTAACATTGCTATACCACAAACAGTGCACTAACATTGCTATACCACAAACAGTGCACTAACATTGCTATACCACAAACAGTGCGCTAACATTGCTATAGGATTTTACCACAAACAGTGCACGAACATTGCTATACCACAAACAGTGCACTAACATTGCTATACCACAAACAGTGCACTAACATTGCTATTTGATTATACCACAAACTATGCACTAACATTGCTATACCACAAACAGTGCACTAACATTGCTATACCACAAACAGTGCACTAACATTGCTATAGGATTATACACCAAACTGTGCACTAACATTGCTATACCACAAACTGTGCACTAACATTGCTATACCACAAACAGTGCACTAACATTGCTATTTGATTATACCACAAACTATGCACTAACATTGCTATACCACAAACAGTGCACTAACATTGCTATACCACAAACAGTGCACTAACATTGCTATAGGATTATTCACCAAACTGTGCACTAACATTGCTATACCACAAACTGTGCACTAACATTGCTATACCACAAACAGTGCACTAACATTGCTATACCACAAACAGTGCACTAACATTGCAATACCACAAACAGTGCACTAACATTGCTATACTACAAACAGTGCACTAACATTGCTATAGGATTATACACCAAACTGTGCACTAACATTGCTATACCACAAACAGTGCACTAACATTGCTATACCACAAACAGTGCACTAACATTGCTATAGGATTATACCAGAAACAGAGTACTAACATTGCTATACCACAAACAGTGCACTAACATTGCTATACCACAAACAGTGCACTAACATTGCTATACCACAAACAGTGCACTAACATTGCCATGAGATTTTACCACAAACAGTGCACTAACATTGCTATAGGATTTTACCACAAACAGTGCACTAACATTGCTATACCACAAACAGTGCACTAACATTGCTATACCACAAACCGTGCACTAACATTGCTATAGGATTATACCACAAACAGTGCACTAACATTGCTATACCACAAACAGTGCACTAACATTGCTATAGGATTATACCACAAAAAGTGCACTAACATTGCTATACCACAAACAGTGCACTAACATTGCTATACCACAAACAGTGCACTAACATTGCTATACCACAAACAGTACACTAACATTGCTATACCACAAACAGTGCACTAACATTGCTATACCACAAACAGTGCACTAACATTGCTATACCACAAACAGTACACTAACATTGCTATACCACAAACAGTGCACTAACATTGCTATACCACAAACAGTGCACTAACATTGCTATACCACAAACAGTGCACTAACATTGCTATACCACACACAGTGCACTAACATTGCAATACCACAAACAGTGCACTAACATTGCAATACCACAAACTGTGCACTAACATTGCTATACCACAAACAGTGCACTAACATTGCTATTTGATTATACCACAAACTATGCACTAACATTGCTATACCACAAACAGTGCACTAACATTGCTATACCACAAACAGTGCGCTAACATTGCTATAGGATTTTACCACAAACAGTGCACGAACATTGCTATACCACAAACTGTGCACTAACATTGCTATACCACAAACAGTGCACTAACATTGCTATTTGATTATACCACAAACTATGCACTAACATTGCTATACCACAAACAGTGCACTAACATTGCTATACCACAAACAGTGCACTAACATTGCTATAGGATTATTCACCAAACTGTGCACTAACATTGCTATACCACAAACTGTGCACTAACATTGCTATACCACAAACAGTGCACTAACATTGCTATACCACAAACAGTGCACTAACATTGCAATACCACAAACAGTGCACTAACATTGCTATACTAAAAACAGTGCACTAACATTGCTATAGGATTATACACCAAACTGTGCACTAACATTGCTATACCACAAACAGTGCACTAACATTGCTATACCACAAACAGTGCACTAACATTGCTATAGGATTATACCAGAAACAGAGTACTAACATTGCTATACCACAAACAGTGCACTAACATTGCTATACCACAAACAGTGCACTAACATTGCTATACCACAAACAGTTCACTAACATTGCTATAGGATCATACCACAAACAGTGCACTAACATTGCTATAGGATTATACATCAAACAGTGCACTAACATTGCTATACCACAAACAGTGCACTAACATTGCTATAGGATTATACATCAAACAGTGCACTAACATTGCTATACCACAAACAGTGCACTAACATTGCTATCCCACAAACAGTGCACTAACATTGCTATAGGATTATACCGCTAACAGTTCGCTAACATTGCTATACCACAAACAGTGCACTAACATTACCATGAGATTATACCACAAACAGTGCACTAACATTGCTATACCACAAACAGTGCACTAACATTGCTATACCACAAACAGTGCACTAACATTGCTATACCACAAACAGTGCACTAACATTGCTATACCACAAACAGTGCACTAACATTACCATGAGATTATACCACAAACAGTGCACTAACATTGCTATAGGATTATATACCACAAACTGTGCTCTAACAGGCCCGAAACGGAGGTTACTTATTGTTGTAATTTTTGCCTAATGTGGTTAGAGCTACTGGACTGGAAAGGTTGCCTTTATACTGCATTCTCAGCTACTATGATTGACACCACCTTAACAGATCTACACATCTGAAGTCACCATAGGAAAGTAGCTTGGAAGGACAAATGTGTATAGTTTTTAACAGAATTATTTTCTGCTAGTGATATTTTATTGATGTGGATATGTGGGAGAAGGAATGGCTTTAAATCACTAAAATTCTCTCCCCTGTTGAATACAGGGAGGGAGGGACCCAATTTTGGCAGCAGCTTCTCCTGTCTTGTCATTAACCTTCTCCCACACAATATCACAAGTGGTGAGTTGTATCAGGTTGGCAGGGTTAATTACCTTGACAACTGGCCTTCACTTTTCCCTGGAAATTCCTCTTTTCTTGAAATTCTGTTAAAAACTACAGTTTGATCTTTTTGAATGTGTATTGCCATAGGGAAAGGCAACTTTGCTTACACGTCATACTACTGTCAGCCTCATTGTATGTACTTACAACCACATTACGGACAGATGGTTGCTATTTCGAACAATAGAACTTTATTTCGTTGTTTTGTCCTCCGAAATATGAACCTTGGTCCCTACATGTTGATACTGGGACCATACTGTTCAATGAAATCAATTTATTTCTTATTTTTCACTGAATAAGAATATTGATGTATTCCAAGTTCTGCAGACACAGAGTGATCTGATTACATGTCCTAAAATGACAATAACCAATTCGGTTCTATAACTGAGAATGTTGTAGAGAACTGGAATCTTTAGGTCCAAGATCCAACCTATTTAGCCCTGATCATGGTCAGGGCATGCACGCCACACGTGGCCTGGCCAGGAGGGAGGGGGAGATGAGCTACTCAGAGCTCAACCCGCCCCACCCCAGCCCGACCTAATTACTGTATCCACTGCTCTGGGTTGATCAAGAGGGGGGAAGGGCTAAGAGGGAGGGGGGCAGGCACGAGCCTTGGGATCTATGAATAAGGGGTGGGAGGGGGAAGGCTGAGGAGAGGGATCCAACTTGCATGCACTCCATTCATGGTCCCTGCATGGGGAGCAGAGGTCGGCGTGTGGGCAAGGAAGATCCTCTCTCCCTCAACCAATTAGAGGGAAGGGGAAGAGCCAGTGGAATATTTCCTGGGGTTTGATTATATGAATAATTCATGATTTTGGAGTATAAATAAAGTGAATGACTAGGACCTAGGTACTCGCTGAGTCACCACCGCCTAGGCCGAATCCAGACGAACTACAACCTCGGACTTCTTGTCTCACTTCTTCATCTTACTGAATCTATGGGCTAAAACCCTTAGACTTCTTTACAATGTACTCTTCCACAATAAAAACTTTGTGGTATAAGATGAAATAGGCTCAGACAATTATAGAATGGCTATTATTGATTTGAAAACTCTGATAATAGATAATTACCAACCTAGAATTAACAGCAGTATATTTTTCAGGACAATATCCCTTATGGCTATGGAAGTTGATGTTGATCTTACAAACATAACATCTGTATTGAGAAGTATTTATCTTCTTCCCATTCTATGGAACAGGGAACAGCTGTTTAGTGTACTATTGATATTCATAGATATTCGCTGCATCTATAAACCTATTGACGGATGTAATAACTGGCAGTATATTTAAGCCACTCAGAGATGTCATATACATGTATGATTACTCATATGTATCCATCCACCTCAAGTGTCTTTTTACAGCGCTGCGCCTGTCGCTGCCGCCCATATTACTATAAAAATGTTTGTAGGTAGTCGCTGTATTTATATAGCTATCAACAAACCTAAATATCATTATTATATAACCATTAATCAATGTTACTACCATACTATGCTTGTTGCTAATCGCCTGTAGCCTATTGCTGCCATCCACATTACTTTAAAATTGTGTAGGTACTTGTTGTATGTATGTAGCTATCAACCAACCTCAAAATATCTGTATTAAAAAACTGCTCTACCATATGTCCTACCATGTTGCATAGCTATCAGAATCGGTTGCTGTTTTTTCATCACTGAATGATGAAGACTATTTTTTTTGTTACTATTTCTGTTAAATCATACCGTTAATTCTGCTATATTGTCTCTAACACAAAATGATGTCACTGTGGCATCCATGGGAAGATCTCGCACACCAGAATTGGACAACCAAATGTTTTGTAACAGTCTGACAATACAGACTTTTTGAATTGAATTGAATTAAATTGAATTAAAAAACAGATTTGCAACAACTGATCTATGTTCTCAACTTGTCTCCTCATCAGTAATGACCAGTACATTACAAACGTGGAATTTCAGGAAGTTCTGTCACAAAAACAATGAGCCACAATCCTCCAAAGCATTGGTTAAATGAGTTTTGGATTGTTTTCAAATGAAATTGGACCAAAAAGAAGGAAAATCTTTAGTTTTCGAAAAATGTTGACTGAGAGTGCAACTTTGAGTATTTCTAATAATAAAGCCAAATGCTGCAGACTTTGCCTTCATTGCTCTGGAATCTGATGCCATAAACACTAACAAAGACATCACATGTTGTTTCACATACACATTCATACTTGTCATGCACAAGACCATTGCTGTCACTCCAAGTGGCATACAAGTCACACAATGTGGTCACTTTGCTGGAGCTTCCTACAGAACTTGTGGTTTCACTTCCCTCAAAGTAGACTCTGGACATGAGATTAGCAGTGTAGGTGATGTTGACATAGAATTCCGGGTAGCAGTAAATCATGGATTCCTCTGTGTGGCTGCCATCAAATGCTGTTGCACTCCAGGACATTTTGAAGGTAATCTGAGGCCGGTAGTAGAAGCCTATGCAGGTAGAATCATCATTATCAAACACTTTGTCTTTGCCAACATTCCAACCATTGTACTCTGGTTCCACGGTAGGGTACTGCAGGTCTGGAGATATAAAGTAGGTAATATTAACATTTTAAAGCTCCTGCACTACCTATATCTCTTCCAAAAGATAATACATACCAAAGATATTGGAATGTCACTTAGATTGAATAAAAGATTGTGGGCTACTGTTCAATGAACACTACCTTATACCTTGAATTTGAGTAAACACATCAAGAAAATTTAGAATACTAGATTGACACTGCCGTCTCCTTAGCTACTGCAGGAATTGTTATCGCACACGCTACCACCATTAGGATCATGGACATGAGATAATTTAGAAAGAAATTTATTTTTTTGTTCATTCAGTCGAAAAATGTTTTAATAATAGTGACTATTATTATAAAGTC
This sequence comes from Sthenelais limicola, assembly GCA_942159475.1. NCBI lineage: Eukaryota > Metazoa > Annelida > Polychaeta > Phyllodocida > Sigalionidae > Sthenelais > Sthenelais limicola. The sequence goes on from OW804099.1 coordinate 111,988,167, forward strand.
AGTAAATGGCAGTGTCAATACAAAGTCTTTTGATGTTATCAAAAAAGAACAGGTTGATACTTTTTCAAGAAAAGGTAGCAACAAGTGAATTGATCAATACAATGTAAATTCATTTCGTAATTACAGTTATTATTAATTAGTACAATAAAGTGTAGAGTTGAGAGAGTCCCTTAAAAAAAGGAGGTCTACTCCAGGGCCAGGAAAACAAATCATGTAATCCAATCACTGACTTACCATTCTTATCGGCTCTGAGAGGTCTCAGATTTAGACTTTAGATTTAATATTAATAAACAATCATTAATTAATCAACCTCAATTAAAGGAAGCACAACTCACTGAGTATTTCATCTGTGTAGACTTCTATTTCAAAAAGGCAGAAGAAAGATGGTCTTGTGCAGGGCAACATGTCTGCCTGCCCTCTGCTGCGCACACCAATAGAACCTTCTCTTGTTGCTTTGTCTCACCACCTGCACACCCAGACAGGTCTCATACGCAGGTGTGTCATAATTTGTTATTGGTCCCTCTTTGTTACCAACCAGTATTTCAAAGTTTTCAAATCCATAATCTGTAAGAGAATGCGATATGTTCATAGATTATAAAGTAAATTATCATACATATTATGATAACAATGCCTTACAACCTTTGGAGCTTGGAAGATTCAACTGAGACTTTAATTTCAAATCAATCAGATTGCATCTTTTGGGTCATGTGTAAAGATGAGAACTGCACATGTGTGCACTTATTCAAACCTGAAGGCACTTCTCAGACACAAATCCCTTGTAGCTAGTCGCTAGAGTTAGATATTTTTAAGTATGTAGTATATCACTGACAAGCTAAACATTTGCTCTATATGCTATCCACAATACTCTTCTAGACTGCCCTAGTGTTAAATTAGATATGTGGGCTTCTATCTAAGGATCAGCGGGATCCCTGCAAGATGGAGAACAAATCATCTTGAGCCTTTTTGAGTCCCTAACCAGAGATTTTATGTGCTTGGCACTTTTTGTTGATTTCTATTTTGCGTCTTCAATGATATAAATACAGGTTAACTGACCAGTTTGTTGAAGGAGTGTGAATATTGCACAAGTTGTGTAGCAACAAGTGCAATATTGTAAGTGACAAAATAACCAACAAGTTAGTTAACAGTTTTATTTCATACATACTTTCAATCATAAACATAGAACAAAATGGAGCCATCATTTGGGAATTGGATTTTAGTAAAAATACATAACTATTGGTTGTCATGACTACCCTACATAAATCACTAGTGATATACCCACTATATGTAAACCACTTACATTGTTTTCAGGGCAATGCATGTATAATAAACAAAAGTATATAAATGTTTGCAAAATTAAAAAAAGAGCTGTGTATTTTAGCTCTCCAAAATCCATTTATATCAGGTTTAGCTGACAAATGAATGATATATCATACTCTACCAGAAGTATTGGAGTTGGTTAGTGCAACTGCTACTACTGTGAAGACCTCACCAAGGTCTACCACATACCACTGTGCACCGTTGTCTGTCCCACAGACACAGTGGGGTGGATCCATAGAATGTCTGCTGTCCCCATCCACTGCTACCCCAACCATACTTTCCTGCAAACTGTAACAATACATTTATATATTATCTGGTTAGTTGGCATCCAACAGTAGACAAGATAAACAAGTCACATTTATAAACTATATTCAACCTTCAGAACTTATTTAATTATACACGCATTGCACTGAAAACAATGTATCGAGAGTGATTTACGCACTGTGCATATTTCACTAGTGATTTATGTGGGGTTGTCATGGCAACCAATGTTTTTTTTACTAAGATTATTGGTTAAATTTTGTTACTCATTTTTATTCTATTTTCCATTATAATAATTCTGTTAACTATCTCGTTGGTTTCAGTTGTTTATAATATTGCACTTGTTGCTATGCAACTCATGCAATATTCACACTCCTTCAACCAACTTGTTAGTTAACCTGTATATAATCAACATGTTGTGGAATTGTTCAAAAACCAATAAAGACAAAGCATTCATCATGATATATTAGAACGCTTCTCAATTTACCCTAGAGAACATGGCTACTAGTAAGTTGTACTGTGGCAGCTCAACTCAATTTAATTCAACTAGTACCTTATTTCCAAAGATGTTTCTTGTATGTAAAGGATACTGGCGCTTTGCTATCATGAGCCCTGCACCGAAGGCAAACAAAATGAACGTAAATCAAAGTTTGCAATCAAAATGCAAACTGAATGCTACTCACATGTCCTCATTCATCATGGCTGCCTGTTGTCCCCTGGCCTTGTTGTATATTCCCGCAGGGCCAAGAACATTAGGCCATACACATACCCATGGCTCTTTAGGAAACACTGACAAGTAAATTATGCCACTATTATAATTAAAACATCTTTAACATTTTAAAGTAAAATTGAAAAAAATAAAAGCACAATTTTAATACAGTCCATACCACATCATGGGGGGAAGTCTTTAGATCAGCCAAAAAGTTGCCTCGCACCAAGTTGACTCACAATCTTCATATGTGTACTAGGATGGATATTCTCTCATGTCCTGCCTACCTGCAGGGGCAATTGATTACCACCTATCCAGGGACATGTCATAGAGAGCAATGTTAAGTCTTAAACATCTTCTGATGTTATCTGATTTTACTCCAAAAGGAAGGACGATTGACCAGGACGTGTCATGATTATAAAATGTGCACCACCCTTTAAATTCTAGAACAGGTTAGGCAATAGCAGGACCATCACATGGGCAAAAGACAAACACAAAACAACCCCCACGATCACAGCAGCACACATGTGTTCCACCTTGTATCTCACCTTGTGCTTTATAAGCCTCAATCTCACAGATCATTAGGTAGTCCTGTTGTTTTATTTGGTAGACAGCCACATATCTACCATGCAGCACATTCTTACACTGGACATAAAAAGCCTCTCCAGGGTGGATGGACTTGATATATCCACATCTTGAATACCCAGAGTTGAGTATATCAAGGTTTCCCTCAGTGAAGTCCTGACCTACATCAACATGAACTTTGTCTCCCCTACCTTTGAGTATAAAAACAAGTAGAACAAATTACAAAATTATTCATCACCCAATGACCAGGGTAAGCATCTTGAATCAAATAAGTAAGCCATTCATATTTTTTCTTTTAAAGATTTTATTTATCCAGCATCTCAAAACATCTCTTCATTTAATGGATTCTCCATGCCTCAAAACAGAATAGAAGGGGTAGAAGTAGCCATTTTGTCTTTCAACTGATTAATTTGTGTAGTGTGAGGTGTTTCAGTAAAATGAGTCATAAGTCGCAAAATTGATATTTTTCAAAGTGTTTTTTTCACAGGATCACATTATTGGAATGTTCTAACTTTTGGAGGAGTTTATTCCTTATAGTCATATCAATCAATGTATCAAATTTCAGGACAATGTATGTAATATATCCTTTCGTTTTAAAGGTCCTCATATGGACTACATTTAGTTACTTTACTGTTTATTGACCCCCAGAGATATTGGAAACTTTTGGTTTCAAAAACGAAAATATTAAACTTAAAATCTAGAAATACTTATTAGATTATTAGACTGTTTACTATCGTTGGAATCGGCTTCATCTCCTCGTTTCAAATATAATGGAATCAAAATCTTTTTTTGCGACTTATGACTCATTTTCCTGAAACACATCACATATAAGAAACATAACACATGTCACCATGTGTACTTGCCCCAGAGACTCCTTGGAGATACAACCACTACAGTGCTGACATCTCTCATCTCCCCAAGGTCCACCACAAGCCATGGATTTGTACTCCACCCAGTCGACAAACATGAGAGTGGAATATGTGTTCCTGAAATAATACATATTTGTTAACATTAATTGAAACCAATCCCAACAGAGCAAAGTGGTATTAAGGATGTTTTTCTCTCAATAATAATGCACTATACAGTTGTATTATCATATGTGATGTGTTTCAGGAAAATGAGTCATGAGTCGCAAAATTGATATTTTTCAAGGCGTTTTTTTCACAAGATCACATTATTGGAATAGTCTGAATTGTGGGGAGTATATCACATATCGTTATGTCAATCGATGTATCAAATATCAGCACTATCTATGTAATATATCCTTTGGTTCCAAAATCTAGAAATACTTAGATTATCATACTTGTTACTATAATTAGAATCGGCTTGATCCCATCTTTCCAAATATGGTGATATCTCAAAATCTTTTTTTTGCGATTTATGACTCATTTTCCTGAAAAACATCACATATATGCTCTTTCCAAACATAGGTAGAATAGGGCAGGCAAGATTTTAAGTTTCAGAATGTAGTAGAAAATCAAACTCAAAATCGATACGATTCATAAAAACGAAAAAAACTGTGAAATAATCATTTTCATTAAATAGATTTATGTTTGATTTAGGTATCAAAGCTTTGGTGAATGACTACCTGTTTACTGGGGAGAAGTTGCTAATAAATAAATCAACTGAAGTAAAATATGAGATGTGTTTCCGGAAAATGAGTCATAAGTCGCAAAAATTATATTTTTCAAAGTTTTTATTTTACAAGATTGCTTTATTGGAATTTTCTGATTTTTGGAGTGGTTATCACTTATAGCTATATCAATTGATGTATCAAATTTCAGGACAATCTATGTAATATATCCTTTCGTTTTAAAGGTTCTTATATGGATTACATTTAGTTACTTTACTGTTTATTGACCACCAGAAATATTGGAAACTTTTTTTTCAAAAACGAAAATATCGAACTTAAAATCTAGAAATACTTATTAGATTATTCGACTCTTCACTATCATTTGAATCGGCTTGATCTCATCTTTCCAAATATAATGGTATCTCAAAATCTATTTTTTGCGACTTATGACTCATTTTCCTGAAACACATCACATATATAATAACCTTCAATGATTTGGTATAGAAGATCAAGCCAGTTCCCATCAACAACATATGCTCCATCATAAGAGAGAGGACCAGTATATGTAGATACCATATGGACCAGTTTGTCCCTAGCCAGATTCAGTGCTTCACAATTCACTGAAAAGAGAAAACAAACAAAATGTGATGTGTTTCAGGAAAATATACATATATAATATATAAGAATTTGTATTCAGACAAATCAATATACAGTTACAGAATTGGGCTTAGATCCTCTATCCGCGCGAGCGAGTAGATCTTCCGGCCAGTCCACAATTAAGGACGGAGTAGTTCGAAATAAATATACTTTACAGCATGAGAATCAATTATTGTACTAGACATCATTTTTCAGTCATCTGTTTCCTCCTAGAACATATATATATAATCAATATTGAAACCAGTAATCCGCATACCAATACAGGCAGCGTCCACGACATTATATTATTCTTGTTATAATACAAATTAGTTATAACCTGTGGTAATGGAAGTTTACTTTTCCAGAACTTACTCATTCGGTTTTTTTCACATGCAGTTTTGTATTTACTGCTCATGAATAACAGTGGGCAATTAAACATGGTAAAAATGAGTCACAAGTTGCAAAATTGATATTTTTCAAAGTGTTCTTTTCACGACATCACATTATTGGAATGTTTTGATTTTGGGGGAGTGAACCAATTATAGCTATATCAATTAATGTATCGAATATAAGGAACATCTATCTTCTTTATCCTTTCATTTTAAAGGTCCTCATATCGACTACATTTAGTTACTTTACTGTTTATTGACCCCCGGAAATATTGGAAAGTTTTGTTATCAAAAACGAAAATACCAAAAACGAAAATATATAACTTAAAATCTAGAAATACTTATTAGATTAGTAGACTGTTAACTATCATTGGAATCGGGTTGATCCCATCTTTTGAAATATAATGGTAATTCAAAGTCTATTTTTTTGCGACTTATGACTCATTTTCCTAAAACACATCACAAATTATAGCCTGCTGGACATGTTATTATGGGCTTAAGGCTGGCTGGTAATTAAACACATTGCCTACTGTTATTCTTAATTTGCTTGTTTTAAACATTTCAATCATTTTTTTAAAGATTTTATTTATCCAGCATCTCAAGACATGATTCACAGTAAAACAGTCGAGAACAGGTAACACAAGAACAAATGTGGCCTTCTACCTGCTGCTGCAGTCTACAAGTTTAACAGGTTGAATATTAACAACTATCTAACACATTCAAGAGGTAATAAGCCACATGGTAATACACGTTTATAAGTGAATATAATATAATACAACACAATTATTTCTGATTAGATTAGTCTAGTTCGCCCAGTTGTACTACCGGGTCAATAATGTGATAGTAATGCAGTTGTTTTGATTGTTTCGCATCATCTGGGAATGCTTTTCGAATGGTTTGTTGGGTTCCCACAAACATGCTATTTCTAAATAAAAGAATTTAAATGAATTCCTTGGTTTGTTCCTTTTGGATTGGAAATTGGCATTGAGTTTCAACATTTAGATGTTTCTATGACTTAGGTAACCTGCAGTATGCCTGGAGTAGCAGGATAATGTATTGTATTTACAGATTTGTATTCAGCCAACAACAGTATTCAACATCGACAATATTTTCAGACGCTGCTGGTATAATTCTAAGTATTAATTCAAAATTTTAGGCGTACAATATACATATCTCAAATATTACTTATATATAGAAGGATCTTGAAAAAAGTTAAAAAAACGCTCAATTAGTCAATGAAAAGAGATTTAAAGAGGAGAACAAATAAAAATCTATCGCATGTTTGTGTCATATTCATACAGTCATAAGGGTGGATCCTTCTTATGTTGATATTTAACGTTCCTAACTGATCTCTCACTCAACGAGAAGTGTTTCTGAATCAGACATATTTAGATCAGACATAATTCAACTATCCAAATGAATATATGGGTCATGTTATCTGAAAATGTACAATTCACCTATACCAATCTTCTAAGATAACTCACATTTAAGACATGAATTACCTTTGAAATGCGATACCAAATATACTCAGATATACCCAGTATTCTTCATATTTCAGCCTAATTTTAACAGAATTTCCTAAATATGTAGAGCTTGCAATTGTGCATTTTCTGAAAATCTGACCCGTATTGACTGGTCAGTATCCAACATAACTACCACTGCTTGTTTCATTGATTGTAATTCCATAAATTATGCCTACTTTAGTCCTAAATAATTGAGAGTATTGAGGAGTAGTCCTGATGTTATCTGTCATTAATACTGACATTTGATTGATTATAATTCAATAAAGTATGACAATATATGCCTTGAATAATCAAATGTAAACGTGTTTTCCCTACATTCAATGATGCTTGCATTTATACTTTTAGGTATGGATATCTGACATAAATGTTGGCAGAAGGAATGAGATTATTATTTTCCTCCAAGGTGATCAATCCATTATAACTCAAACAGATGAAATGGAATAATGAAAGTAAAGAGGATTTCAAGATTTAATTTTGCAAGTATTTGATCATGAAGGTATATCCACAAAAAATAGATCAGCCAAATCCCGTCGTAATGAGGAGGAGTTTATTTCATGAATTGCCATATCATGAAGTAAACCGTAGATTGGCATGTCTGTGAAGAGTTATCTGGATAACTGCTGCAAAATACCTGATCAGGGGAGAAAAAGGGAGGAAAGAGAGAGGGAGGGGAGAGAGAGGGAGGGGAGAGAGAGGGAAGGGGAAAGAGTTATAGACACACAGGGAGGGAGAGGGAGAACAGAGAGGTGTAGATACACAGGTTGACAGAGGGAGGGTTGAGGGAGGAAGGGGAGAGAGTTATTGGGCAATTAGAGCCTGAGTTTATTGTCCGAGCTGGTCCTCTAAGCCTGACGGGAATTCTTCCCGAAGGCTTAGAGGGCCAGCGGGACCGGTAGTGACCACTGGCCCTTTATGCATCTATAACGGGCCAGCTCAGACCAACCAACGGGGACTAAAGACAAAGGGGACGAGAAAGGGAGGGGAGAGAGGCATAGACACACGGGCAGAGAGAGGGAGAAGATAGAGGTATGAACAAAAAGGGAGAGAACGGGGGCAGAGAAAGAGGGAGACAGGGAGACAGAGATAGAGAGAGAAGAGTAGGCCAGAGAGACAGAAAGGGTGTGAGAGAGGGAGTGAGTGGGAGAGGGAGTGAGAGAGGGAGTGGGAGAGGGAGTGAGAGAGGGAGTGAGAGAGGGAGTAAGAGTGGGAGTGAGAGAGGGAGTGAGAGAGGGAGTGAGAGAGGGAGTGAGAGAGGGAGTGAGAGAGGGAGTGGGATTGTGAGCTAAGTGGCCTTGACCTTAGGCCAGCGTAACAACAGGCACTTTGGCAGTGGGCCAATATCTACACTAAATTTACCAAACTTTGTCCATTTTCCCCAACAGAACTTGGTGCTAAAAATGAGCATGGTTATAGCGTGACATGTTTAGATAACGTATATATCCCTCCCCTTATACGTTTCCTTTTGATTAAAAAAGTATATCCATAGATGAGAATGGAATGAGTCCTTATCAGCCATACTTTATGATAGTTAGCATGCAGATGGAAACATGACCCAATCTTTAGTGGACCGTTTTTCAAGTAGTAACATTTTCCCATTTGTTAGCAATTCTTTAATATTGGCATAATCAATATTATCATTCTTGGTTCCTGAGAGAAAATACATTCTCTTCTTCATTCTCTTCAAACATCTATCTTTGCCATTTACTGAATGCATGCTGCAGTTGAACGGGCAGATACAATATGTGATGTGTTTCAGGAAAATGAGTCATAAGTCGCAAAAAATAGATTTTGAGATACCATTATATTTGAAAAGATGGGATCAAACCGATTCCAATGATAGTAAACAGTCTAATAAAATAATAAGTATTTCTAAATTTTAAGTTTGATATTTTCGTTTTTGAGAAAAAAAGTTTCCAATATTTCTGGGGTTCACTAAACAATAAAGTAACTAAATGTAGTCCATATGAGGACCTTTAAAACGAAAGAATATATTACATAGATTTTCCTGAAATTTGATACATCGATTGACATAGCTATACGTGACAAACTCCCCAAAAATCAGAAGATTGAATAATGTGATCTTGTGAAAAGAACACTTTGAAAAATATCAATTTTGCGACTTATGACTCATTTTCCTGAAACACAGCACATATGTAATATTCAATAATTCATGTCAGTCCATTTCCATGTAAATACAATATTAGTCCTTCATGTAATCAATGTCTTTCTGTTGTAATGCACTTTGGACAGCTATATATAATCAGAGGTTCACACAACACTGATACACAAAATAACTACATGTATGGTAACGAAAGCAAATGTATGTAATATTTATAACCATGAAAGAGATATAGTTGAATGGTAGTAAGCATATACCTGATATTGAAGGAACCACCACCGTAATGAAGACAATCAGGTTAACCAATGTGTTGTCCATCATCTTCAGCAAGCAGTCCCTTTAGCCATGAAGACACTTGTATTACAATTGACTCTTGTATAGGCTTCCCTTGTTAACGTTAGTCTTGTCCATACACAGTCATGTATCCCACCTAATGATTTACCTATGGAGTATATTTGTGTATCCGAACATGATGGCAACTATCCTGGAAACAGAAGTGTTGTGCAATTGGCCAATCCTTTCACTTTTTTTTATTTTACAAATCTATTATTTATTCCCTGCCAACGTCAGCTTCTACAAGGCTTATACTCAATTTCCATCGTCACACTTTTCTGATTTGATATCATGAAACACATTGTCATTTCTATTCAAATGGTTCATCCAAGACCTGCATCTAAATAATCTGATTAATCCTTCTATTATATTACTTTTATAAAGTGATTGTGCTGCATATGGGTCAGATTTTCAGAAAATGTATACTTCAACTTTGCCGATCTTCTCAAATAACCCAAATTTCATACGAAAATAAAGTTAAAAATATAGTTTAACCACACCAAACAGAATCATTACAATGCTAGAATCAATACAATGCCAAATATACTCGAATTTACCTAAATTGCTGCCTTATTTAGCAGAATATCCTAAATGTGTACAGCTGCCAATTGTACATTTTTTAAAATCTGACTCATATGTTGGTGAATGGTTGGTTGGCTAAATTTGATATTGCAGAATAGAGAAAAAAGTGATAAGACTGAACCTAAGCAAAGCTGGTTTTATTTAACCATTAACAAGAGTATGGATATAAAAATGTTTGAAATGATCCATCTGCTCAATGTGGATCCAAAAGGGAGAATGATTTTGTCTATGTTCTGAGCAGGTGACGTCATAGTACTGCCCGGCTGATTGGTTGCTTAAGTATGAGGCATGGCCAACAATCGCCCCTGGTCACCAAATATGGGCATCAATGACTCAACTATGGTAAAGTTAAGGCTTGATAAGTCATAAAAAAGAGGAAGCCTTGGGCGGTACGCTCTATAATTATATATTGTACTGTTGTATTGTAGTGTAAAATGTGTATTCATGCTCTTCATGTACATTAGAAATTGCAAGAAAAGGATGGGCTTTATGTATCGTAATTGAAAAATTAAAAAATAAATTGACATTAGATTATATGATCACACTGTAGCAATCATCTCATTAGAAATGGTTGCATGCCTGCACACATGTATTGATTTGTCAGTAATCTACATTGGTACTGACATTTCATTGATTATAACTCCATAAAGTATATTTATCATAGTACTGAATTATTGAAAGTATTGATTTGTAAGTATCCACCATTAGGATCGACATTTGATCAATTATAATTCCATGAAGTTCCATACAGTAAACGTTTCTGGTCCTCATTAATTCAACATACAATATATTTCTGTAAAAACTGGTTCCATGGCAGTCCATCCAATACACCTCAAACTGGAGGTAAAGGTTTTATATTTTATTCACAAGCGTTTGCCCATACGTTGGGATTCATCAGGTCATGTTTATGACTTTCGAAAATCGAAGTGGTGCAGATTTATGTAGTGGTGGTAAATTGAAAAAAATTGGTAAAAACGGGCGCCCCGTCGGCCAGCGACGAGGTCCAGCGGGGGCCTCGGCTGGTCAGGCGGGCAGAGGAGACGTCGGTGACGACCGCACTAGAGGAATTTGTGTAGTAGAACCCCCAGAGGGAAACAGACATTTGTAGAAGTGTTCAGAAGCACACTTATATACACAAAGACTTCTCTTACCCATGTTGACTAAAAGACTTTTTAGTAATTGAATGAAGGCCTCATACAACAATGAACCTTCCCCTAAGGAGACATCTCCAGAGACATTTTTCCTGACCGATTAAGGTCCCAAAGAGACATTTTTACCTTTAACTCATATTATATCTATCTTCTTATCTTACTGTTTTAACATGTATGTTTGTAGTAATGTTACTTGTATTGGTGGGGCGGACGGCTAGTATTTTGTTTGAAAAACTGTGTTTTCAATCAAAAGAAAAATATTGGAAGAATGTAAAGAATTGCAATTCTTGCGAGCGGAATTTACCCCTAGAGTGGCCGTCCCCCCCTCCCCCTCTCACGTGGGACCTGGGTGTAGCGGGGGAGAGCGGGGCACTGGACATCTGTTGTTATGTGTCTACCTGTTTGATTGTCTTAGCAACCGAAATAGCATCGCCATTTGTTCTCCGGCGTGACTCTCATTAGTGGGTGGGGGGAAGGGACTTGGGGAGGGAGGGGATGCTACACGATTGGGTCAGGGATAATGGGAGGGGAGGGGGGGTTGAGGGCAAGGGATCCTCCGCGCAGGCGCACAGTGCATGACCTTGGCGTAGGAGAGCGCTGGGGGTCATGATCAGGTGGCAGGAAGATCCCCCTCAGCCAATCATAAGGGTGGATCGCCAGGAGCGCACTTTGCTATACCCATTTTGATGCTAATGAATAATTAATGTGTGACTATAAATAAAGGGGACAGAGTAAGCTTGGACACACCTTGCTGCCTGGCCGAAGACTACTATCATCCGACTTCTCTGACTTCATCATTTACATACCGAATCTCTGGGCAAATTGCCATTGCATTCTCACAGTATACCCCAAACACCCATGAGCATTGAAATAGAAGATGTATTACTTTCATATACGATGGATATTGATATACAGGGACATCTCTGTACCCAGGAATCAATGGTAGGGCTAGTTGAGGTAGCTTACTGGATGATTATTAATTTAATATGTGTATGTGGGATATTAGCCCACTAGGGAGAAGAAGGAAAAGGAGTTTCTGTTCCAAATGTTCATCAAGAACTAACTTTATTTCCTAATGTTAAACATGAGGTAAGGTTCATTAAAAAGGTGTACATGAGCCAATTAATATTCATTAGGTCACATGTCAGTATTGATCTGATCATGTCTACTAATGAGGCTAACCTGTAAGCAGTTACATCATTATGCCAATGCTAGTCAGCACTTATATTACCTGATACAAATTTGCAATATCAATAATCATATCATATCATACACCGATTTCCAAACCGTTTTATTTATCTGTAAAGTTCTGTCCACCCTCTCAGGAGGACATTATATGTGGTTTGTGAAGGTATCTGGGGTGAAAAAGTGATTTTTACGCCTTTTTAAATTGTGATCTCTACACTGTATTTATAGCCTGGGAAAGCCCCTGTGAGATACTATGTCATTTCCCACAACCTCCAGGGGGACCTAACTAATTGCAGAGTAGTGGGAGAGTGAAAAAGAGGGTGTAGGAATAGGAGAGTATAAGTGGGAGGGGAAAAGGGTGAGAAAGACAGGAGGGAGAAGATGTAGGGGAAGGGAGGTAGGGAAGCGAGAGAAAAAAGGGAGGGCCAGCATGAGAAAGAGAGGAGGAAGAGGGGGTTAATTGGATATGGTGTTGGGGGAGAATTCCAGGTATGAAAGAAGAAGAGAATGAAAGAGAGAAGAGGGGGATGCCAAAGAGGGAGAGGGGGAAGTGTAGGGAGAGCAGGTGACCATCCTACATGCAGAAGTGGGAGAGTGAAGAATAGTGTCTAGGAATAGGAGAGAGGGAGGGGGAGGGAAAGAAGAGGGGGAGAGAAATAACGGAGAGGATGTAGGGGACAGAGAGAGGGGACGGAGAGAAAGCAGGGAGGGGGAGCATGTGGAAGAGTAGTCAGGCGCAGGCTAACCAACACTAGTGCTATAGCTACTGTCTAACAGCAGTACTGTCTTGAGATAGGCAGACTATCTAGAGGAAGAGGGGAGGGAGAGGGGGTGGTGACGGGGTTGGGAGAGAAAAACAGGTATGAAAGACAGAGCGGAAGGGAAAAAAGGGAGAGGGGGTGGGGGTAGGGTGGGGGGAGAGGGGGGGAGAGGGGGGGGGGAGAGGGTGACCGTTTGGAGGATGGGTACATTGCGAGTGTATAATAAATCAGTTGCTCATTGCTGCACAACTTGTGTAACTGTGTACTTGTATAAGGAGTTAAAGGCTCCTTTAACCAACTCATTAATTAACCGATATACTTGATTGTTTTCACCAATTCTGATTGTTCTAGAAAGCAGAATTGAAATAAATGTATTTCTAGGTGAGTCAAGAGGACAACGGCATAATCAAATTGCGTCATTTGGGTCATGTGTTACCATTTTTTATTTTTTTTTATTACCATTTTGGCCGTACAAATTACAATATAATACAAAAAGCGCCTGTCCAACTTGTGGATGTGTTCTCGCGTCGCCTCATGACCATGACAAGCATAATGGCACAGATGTGCAAACATAAAAAGCCAAAGGCATCCCAAAACAACACAGTTGTAACAGATCAAGCATCTAGTAATATTTTAGCTATTCAAGCTATTCATAATAATATACTAGCAAAGTACCCGTCCTCCGGACTGTCCCACTCTCTCTCTACATTTCTCCCTCTCCCTCTTTTCTATATTTCTCCTTTCTCTTTCTTCTCTGTCTCTCATACCTGTTTTTTGTCCCAACCCCATCTCCAATTCCCCACTCTCCCTCCCCTTTTCCTCATGCTCCCCCTCCTCCGTTTCTCTCCCTTCCCCTATACATCCTCTCCCTCCCCTCTTTTCCCTCTCCTTCTTCTTTCCCTTCCCCTCCCCTCTTTTCTCTCTCCTTTTCATTCCCTCACCCTCTCCTATTTTCCCACCTTCTCCCTTTTCCTCACTTTCCCCTCCTACGACCTCTCTCTCCCCTCCCCCTCTCCAATAGCCCCACCCCTCTTCTTCACTCTTCCATGCCAGAGATAAGGGAGAAAAACGGAAAAAAGCCATCCAAATCCTTGAAAAGGGGGGTCTGAAATTGATGCTATTTCTAGAGATAAGGGGGTGTTTTTAAATAAGGGAATGAGCCTATGTGTCTATCTATATAATGAGTTGGGTTTTAAAAAGTCTTCAAATTCACATTTCCACCCCAAATACCTTCACAAACCACATACAATGACATCCAGAGAGGGGGGGGAGACCTCTACAAATGAGTATGGTGGTTTGGAAAACAACAAATTCCAAGAACATTCGGGACAAAGAAACCCCTGTTTCTACCTTTTCTTTTCTACCTCTTTTCGTAGAAATCGCTCTACCCTTATATTATATGGATATATATAATAATATGTTGTTGTAGCAGGGGTTGGGGGGCGCTGGATGAGTAATTTTCCTCTACACTGGGCGACGGGAACCATGAGCATCAGATCCTCTCCATAACTTAACCTTACACAAACAACCAGAAACAACATTTTCAACATGAACAGAGTTTCTGTAAGGCCAGAGGGTTATGAGTTGGTATTGGGCAGTATGGCGGCCAATGGTGGGTGTGTAGCGCAGGGACCAATGGGAAGCGCACATCACTGTCATTAGACTGTGGGTCTGGCTTTTGGTAGGTAGCCAATGGGAGGCAAGGAAAAAAACCCATAGACTGTGGGTACAGTCACGGTGTGTACTCCAATAATTGAACGCAAATTCCCCAAAAATCTGATCCAAAATTGACTAAACAACTATAAACGATCTGTAGAGGCCATATATGGCCAATGTAGACGCCTAAGGGTTCTCTGACACTAGCGCCACCTAGTATCAATCCGCAAAACTACACACATAAGTTTTGCCCCTAGTGTTTGTTTTCTGGAACTACGGGCATGCGGCGGCCGAGCTAATCCCTTGCTAATCCCTGATAAGGGAACAATAGTGAGACACACATGTACAGGCTATGGGGGAGTTGTTTCCTATCCATTCCAAGTCTGTGATGTACAAAGGAATATAATTGTTAATTGTGAATTAGTGTGTATTTTGTATGATCACTTTGTTACAATAATTTCAATTTATTACAATAAAATCACATACAGTCCCCCAAATGCCACAATTTTCACATCATTTTCATCTACATTTTGGAATGAAGGCACCTTAAAGGCAAACGCTACTATCTAGTGGAAAATGAAAATAAATGTCATTTTTCTGAAACTTTGGTATTTGATTCTAGAAGTGTTTCTGGTTATAACGATGGAAAAAAATCATTGGGTCGCCGTGCTCATTTTTTAATTACAGTGTTACAAAATTTGGCATCTCAAAAGTACTAATGACGACCAAAAGGGGGGCCCATTTTGCAGTACCTCAACTTCATAGTTCATATTTGCTATTTATATTCACTCAATTTAAGTAAAATTAACAGTTTTAGAGAGAGTATTATTTGGCCAATAATTATATGCCTCTTTTCTCTAGGGTGCATTGTTATCTTTATTTTGAAAACAACAAATACCTAATGTGAATTTTAAATTTAAAACTCGAAAAAACTCAATATTTTTCAACATTTTTATAAAAACAATTTTTTTTCCTCCCAGTGAAAATAAATGTCATTTTTCTGATTCTTTAGTACATGATTTTTGAAGTGTTTGTGTTCTTAAAACTGAAATAAAATTAATGGGTCACCGTGCTAGTTTTTGAATTATGGGGCTTTGAAACATGGCTGACAACCCAAAAATCTGCTGCTTTCAAAGTGTTCTACGTTTCCTAAACATGTCTATTTCAGACAGCTACAATTATTTTTTTTAACGCGATGACATACATTTTTTTCCCTATATATGTGTAGAATATTACCTGCACTATATGTGTAGAAAATTCTGGGACATTTGGAGTATCTATTTTTGTTTTATTCCCAAAACTGTGAAAGGAAAATGCAGCATTTCCCAATAGACTTGCATATTAATTGGGAACAACTGAGAGTACCCATAGCTAGCTCTGTTTCCCAAACATGTCTATTTCAAACAGCTATAAAAAAAAATCTAACGCGATGACATATATTTTTTTTCCTTTTTATCTGTAGTATATAACCTGAACTGTATGTGTAGAACATTTTGGGACAGTAGGAGTAGCCATTAATTGTTTTTTTCATCCTATGAAATGTGCAAAAATGGGCCGTTTCCTGATAGACTGCAATGCTAAAGGAAAAATGCCCATAGATTTGGTATATGGAAAAGGGGGGCGTGGCAGTGAATAGTAGCGTTTGCCTTTAAACGAAAAAAATCTGTGGACTCCTTATTAAATTAGTTATGCTCTGTTCATTGAATTGGCCCACTTTTTGTGAGAATCAACAATGAATAAAGCTGGTTGAGTTGATTTCTATAGTTTTATTAAGTATTGGTAGGAGTTTGATACATCAAGATGTTGAAATCGAATCAAGAGAATCATAGGAGAGAGAATTTTTGTGTATTTCATATGTAATATGTTTAAACGTAAAGGGGAAATCTGTATCAGTTGGTCAAAGTTCAGTCTCTTGTTTACTCACTTAATTTATCTGTATGAATACCTCCTCTGCTAATACTTGTCCCACTTTTCTGACTGTGTTCTGCTAGGCGGATGATTTGATGTACATGGTAGAGTACAGCTGAACGCTTGTCCTTTCAACTGCAACTTTAAGTCAAGGAAGGGCTGCCAACTTAATATTGGGGAAGGACTGGTGTATATGTATGGTGCATGCCAAAGGCATGTGCCACAGCTAGGGGGGTCATGCAAGTTGAAGATGGGGGGGAGGGTTAAGAGTTAAGCGTGGGGTATCATCACTGTGTTAAAGAGTTGGTGGGATTTTATTTTTTGGGCTTGACAAGGGGTCTTCTGACGCTTCTATGGGCATTTCCTTGGTGGGTGTATTTACTTTTGTGATGATCAGATTAGGTAATAGGCTTTTGTCCGGGGTAATTGGGGTTGTGTCATTAAAAATCATTGAGTATGACTGGTACAGGGATGGTTGGGGGGATGGAAGCTCTTCTTTTTCTTCTTGGGTTTCTCTTGAGAGAAGTTTCTCTTCCTTTTTAGGGAAGGGGGAGTAGGATATGGGGTATGGTTTCTTCATTATTATTTTGTTTGCAGTGGGTTTTATAAGGATCTCCTCTCCATGTCCTTCTACTCCGGGTGTGGTGTCTCAACGGTTGAGTGTCTCCGTGAGTTGACCCATTCAGGTTGACAGTCATCAGCAGTTTTATGTCCTGACCTTTGTTCATTTTGGGCCTGTGATGTAATGCTACACAAGCACCATCTGTTTAATAAACTAGGAAATCCACATTATACAAGTTTTGTATTCATGTTACCACAATATGCAAATAAAATCAATTAATGCCACAATTTCCGGTGTCATGCCAAATTCCAAGGCTCTGTACCAAGTAACTAAGTATATTTAAAATCTTTACAAAAATATATTTTGTGCCGGCCTTTGAACAATTTCTTTTTAAAGTTACTGTAGTGGCCCATTCATAAGCTGGGTCTTTTAGTTCTTTCAAGGTCACTTTCGCTCCGGCTTGTTATTGCAGTTGGCTTCTACTCAGTCCTAATCTATAAGACCATGGTACGCCCTGTGTTTGACTTTTGTGATATGTTCTATGCTCCGGCACAGAAAAAACACATAGACAGGCTTCAATCCATACAAAACTCATTTCTTAGGTTAGCATACAACAAAAAAAAGACCGATAGCGTCAAGGAAATCCACTCAGAGATAAAGATGGAATTTCTAAATGAAAGAAGAGACTCACACCTTCTCCACTTAGCATATGAGATGAGTTGTGACAAAAGATACCTTGACAACAGAAAAATCAATCTGTGAAGTCTGGCAAAGAGTAAGGTCCTAAAAATACCAATGACAAAAACAGAGAGGATCAGAAAATCTTTTATTGTACAAGCCCCAACCCTCTTCAATAAAATTTCACCAGCTGGGAGAAACTGCCCAACATTGGTTGAATTCAAAACATACCTTGAAGAAAACTTCTTCTCCCATACGGGATAGTGGAGAGACCCCAATATCGATCTCTATTGGGAAGGCCAAAGTATTATTAAAAACTAGTCACAATGTACATACAAATGTAAAGGGTGCAGATGTGATGTGGGGCCAGTGTTCGCCAGAATATTACCCAGCATACATCTAAACCCGCTAGTCCTCAAAACGACGAAAGGATATATATAAACAGCGGTCAATGCAGTGTTCGCAAGAATGCCAGGACCTAGCTGGATGTGAAAATGGGATAGACTACCTATACAGCACATTACCAAATTCCTCCCATTTTTAGTAACAACAAAAATTAACCCAAAATAAACTTGGACGATGTCCACAAAAACACATACACAAGGAAACCCATACCATGGGCCCCGCCTTGATATAGTATAGCTAGTGCATCCCATTGCAGTAGAATAGGTAACTAGTCATTTAGCGCGTCGCTATCTCATGAACTGTGAAATTAAAACTCTAGTCTAAGGGACCCTCTGGAAGAGCTATGGCTGCCATAGAAGAGGGCAAACCCATTTCCGGTGTAATTTATCTTATGTACTGTTTTCTGGAAATAAACAATATACATACATACATGCTCAAGATAGGCTTTTATTATTTTTGTCTTGCATGAATTTCAGTTTCAAGCATGCTAGACAATAACACTACATCTCATACATGCATGACTCAATCAGGATTAAGAAGAAATCTTACATTAAATGAATATTTAAAAGAAATTGACTTTATTCTTCATTAGACCAACCCATAAACTAATGCACCCGGCTAACATTTGAGACCCTCAGCCTATATATGAGAGAGGCTTTCTTCATGAGCCGCAAATCCCCGGTCTTCATTTGAGATTATATCATAGAGGCAACAATGACTTTCTATGGTAAGTCAACATTCTGTTTATCAGAGATGCTGAACAGTTGAATCATAACTGGAGTGTGCCCCCCCCCCTCCCCCTATGCTCCACACCTAATCATACAGCTGGTGACTATTAAGCAGTTCTACCATTCATGATATGATCAACAAGAACAAGTAAAATTAATTTTCTGGTGTTACTAAGTAACCATAGACGTTGTTAGTTAGATACAGAGTTTGGTGAACTGACATTCTACACTTCCATAGAACACTGTGAATATAACATTACAAATTACATTCCAAATAACTAACTGTCATATGGACTAATCCACATTGAGGAGTGGGAGAGGACCATACATTTTTGCTTTTCTAAGGTTGAGTATAGTTCTGCAGATTATCAGTCTGTTATCATCCGTTTCACCATGTTTATTGTAAGAGTTCTCCACTCACAGACATGGAAGATCTTGACAATACTATCCATCAATCTCCTGCTAATGAATCTAACCATGAATATGACCTTCAATACAACAAAGGAACATAAGGTACAGAGCCAGGAATACAGCAATTCTCTCACAGGACAACACTTGATAGGACATAGGAACCTCACAATATCTCTCAACACTAATAAAAGTTATGGAGAAACACCTAACTATTTGTTAATGAGCAGCATGAGAGGACGACTAGGAAACCAGCTCTGGATCTATTCAGCTACTCTGGGAATTGCTCACATAACAAAGAGAGCCCCTCATATTTGTTCAGGGAGAGGGCAAGTATTAACAAGAATGTTTCCTCACCTCTCTAACCCAATTCTGCCTGGTAGTGAATGTGCCTCAGCATCCAGGCCCTTAGGAACTAGGAATGTTTCTGAGATAGGTGTGGCCTATGATGTTAGAATGGTGGATACAATACTGGAGTCTCAGCAGCATGTACTTATGTGTTGCTACCTACACAAACTGGGTAACATTCTACCAGTAAAGGACACAATCAAAAAGGATTTCATTTTGAGGGAAGACCTCAAAATTAAGGCACAGTGTAGACTGAGACAGATCATAAAGAGAAAGGCAGATTTACCAAATTCTACAGTTTGCACAAACAGCACAACTGGGAGAATGACAATTGATGGGAATTATCCAGTGTTTATCACAATTCACGCTCGGAGGGGTGATATGTTACAACATCCAAGAGTTGCAGTGCCAAATGCAACATACTTTATTGAGGGCATGAAGATATTTTGTCGGAAATACCAACATGTTATTTTTATAGTAGCAACAAATGGAATAGCATGGGCAAGGCAGAACATCAGAGGGGCAGATGTTTTCTATAGTGCTGAATTTAGGATTCATGACTTTGTAGAAGAGTTTTCACTTGGTCTTGCCTGCAACCATACATTGATGTCTGTGGGGACATTTGGTTGGTGGATGGGCTTCTTAACAGGAGGGGATGTGATATTTTATGGTAATTGGACAATTGGACGATTGATGCCTCCAATACAATGCAAAATTGTTGAACAGATGTTTCCCCACACATGGAAGGGGATTATTCCCAAGGGATGATCACTGACTCAGTGCCATTACTTGCATGGAATTCACATGGTGAGTGTGGTTGATTCAAGTGGATTTTGAATGTCCAATAATCATATTTATCTGCCTTTATGACATATTAATGTTCGAGAACATGAAACATACCATTATTGTGTGGAATTGTTTTTCGAAATAAAATATTTTTACATAAAAAAAAATATACTCATTTTCCCCTTATTTTCTCCAATACCATTCCTTGATCTTGTTCCTGAAGTCCAATTTTTCCTTATCTCACTAAGGAAGTCTTTAAATAGAGTATCTATTCGAATGAAATCCTCTGTGTGCTATATAGACTACAGTACACAATGCAATGCCAAGTTCACCGTGTACAGAGTGACTATGCCAAAAGTCTCCACACTGCTTCCGCCTTGCTCGCTCCCTCACACGAAAACATGTATGGCTCCTAAAATTGCCATTCATTGATAACTTGATTTCCATAGAGGAAAACTTCGCTATCGGCTAAAACAATATTAAAAACATTTCTACCAATTCAGATTTTGTATTTATTTCTCTTTTAAGTCCCTTGACACACGGAACACGGCATTTGTAAACCGGAAGTCTGATGCTTTGGGCGCGCAACATTAGAGCCCCGGACACATGGGCCTTTGGACCGTAATACCCAAGCAGCGGGAGCTACTTGTAGTGTGGGCCGTACCATCTGATTTTGGGGCACTATTGTCCGGGCTCCGTTGGTTGCATGCAAAAAGTGGAAGCTTTGTTTGTTTATGGAACAGAGAGTGTGGCTGACTTTCTGAGGTTATGTTTATGTGTACATATGTGACATTAGTTTGACAGAGGTAAAAAAAATTAAATACTAGAATGTGATGGTTTGAATTGTGTAAAACATGCTGATTTTGACATTATAAAGGCGCCGTTTTGACGCGGTCCTTTCTGTGTAAGAAGTAAAATAGTAACCCATCTATTTGAGTGGAGGAGCTAAATTATTGCATTTCTTCATGCTGTAAGTACATCTAAAACGTTGTTTAAAGGGTCTAATATTTGTTAATATGTGTTCAAACAGTAGTATTAAATCCAAAAATCGGCTAATGAAGTGATTAATTCCCTCGCTTTGGTGTCTTAAATGTCGGAACTTAATCCCATAATAAACACTGAACCGTCTAAATATCAGAACATTTCAAAGAAGGGATCTTGTGGGAAAAACACTGAAAAATATGGATTTTGCAATTTATGACTCATTTTCCTAAAACAGATCACATTTGAATCTTTTAACGTTTCATTACTGAGGAACACATTACAGTCAATAGTCTTGTGTAATACTCTATATTGAATCGCTTGTACTCCAGTTTCACAAGTAGTCCTATAGGGATTTAGAAAGACCGCTTTCCACCCTATTAGTTCAAAGAATCGATCATTCAAACCTCAGATAATTTGCCTTTTTTGATTTTTGATTTGGAATGCTTTGGAGGTATATGATGTGCTTTTTTTTGTGAAGATTTCTTAGCAACAGAAATTTCCTTTGTTATATTTTGAGTGATCCTAATGCCCTTCTCTCCCCAGATATGCATTTTACGGGTACCATTGTCACGTTCACTACAAGTATAGAAACGTTTACCATTCAAAGGTTTTCTCGGCCCCCTATATAACTGGAATGCTTTCCCACTCTTCAAGTTCTTCCACCTGTATGAGCAATTACCCCTATTCCCCCTGAAATAGTTAGATATAAGGATATTAATGACAGACTGATCAAAACGATGACAGTTGGGAAGCTTTTGCCCTGCATAAAAATTACATTGCCGTTTGACCCCTTTTGGGGTGATGCACTGGGGCGTCAATGCACAGAGGTAGAACCACTGTAGGATGTGGTCATACAACACCTTGGTATGCAGGAGGAGGATGTTACCACCACAATACTGCTGTTTACTGGCCAAGGTCTTGGTAGTGGGCAGGTAGAGGTAGGTCCTATTGGAGGTGGCCAGTAGGGTAGAGTGGTAGGTACTACAACCCATCATTATGGGGGACAGCAAGGTGTGAGGCTGGAAGTAGGCCATGTAGTTACCTTGAAGGAACTTGATCGAACTGTCCATCCAGAGAATAAAGTCATGTGTCTCCAGAACTTCCTGGAAAAAGATTTGATTGATTGATGGGTCAGATAGTAGTCCATTTTTCATAAACCAAATTAAATGCCCCACTACCACTCTAGCTACCCCTTTTGTGAAGATGGAGGGAGGAGGGGGATAATGTTTCTCACTAACATTTCATCTTATAATGAACTTTGTTGCCATGACAAAAAGTTCTTTGTAAAGGGCCATTCACATTATGACGGCCGATCGCCGGGCCGGTTACTGGCAATCGTGGCCGACGTATGTCAAACGCTGGACGACGGGGATGTAAAATCGTGCCACTATGTGAAATAGTTGTTATACTTCAGAATCTTCCACAGCTGATAATGCATCTTTAACATCACCTCTGACAGTGAAATAAATGTGAATGTGGCCAAGGCCAGCGAACGGACTACATAAAAGTGACTTCCATTAATCATGCTATATTTCCAGAAAGGCCAACCCTACCTATATTTCTCTTATACCCACTTATTCCAGACATATTGTTCTATGTATGAACATGATTTCAAACATTTGGTGCAATTCCTTATTTTTGAAAATTGATTGATATTCAATTTTAGTCATTTTTGTGTCTCTACGACGCTTTTTTTCTCTAACATGAAATCATGTTAAAAAATATTAAATATAAACATTTCAAAAGCTGGGACATATCCTCAATATCTGTCCTACCATATTATCCCAACAAAATACGTATATTCCCACACCAACACATATGGTTGTCCTTTCATCTCATCAAGGAAGCAAAAAACATGACTTTGGCTAATCTTGTCATGTCCCTACAACGCTTTTAAAAACGTCCGCATTTTGAGGCAAATAGGCCAAAGTTTTAGAAAATAACATTTTTATAATCTATAAATAAATGATGCTCCTACCAAAAAAAATTAGAATTTTTCATACATTTTTTGTTTTTATTTTTCTTTGAATTAAAAATGTCTCTACAACGCAAGTTCACTGCATTCTTCCATTGGCATGTAATAGGATTCTTTCTGCTTGACTCAAGTTATGCCATCCAATATGAATAGATTCAAGCCTTTTCTTGATGAAAAATCAAATATAAACACTCAAAAACAGGCAACATTGATATTCAATATGTTCGGTATTTGTCTCTACGATGGGGGCATCGTAGAGACATTTGTCTCTACGATGGGGGCGTCGTAAAGACACAAATGAGACAAATAACATAATTATGTGACTGAATCGTTTTGATTATGATGTATTGAAGTTCTTAGACAGGTTTTATAGGTGTATGGGGTGAAGAAGAGGGGGGGGGCGGAATGATTGGGTCTTTTACAAAAGAAAAAAAGATATTCGTTTTTTTGCTTTTTGAATGGCTCTAAGAGCTTTGTTTTGTAACCTTATATAATATAATATACAGATCATTTGTAGGTGTAATAGAGAAGGAAGGGTTAACCTTTAGCTAATGAGAGCCACATCCAAAGGTTTGATGATGCATAGTTCACAGCATTGCTATCAATGATTTGGCAAGAGTTTGTTTTTCTTTATATAGTCAGCAGTGTAGTGAGAATGTGTACTGTTCAAACATAATATGCCCAAGCGCCCTCTACATCCATTGTTTGGACTGGACACTATACATTATATAAGAACATTTGAGTTAATTCATCGTCTGTTTTAACCATACTTCCTGTTTGTTTTGTTTTAGCCAGAAACATTATGCTTTCATACATGACATGTAGATGAGTAGCTGTGATGTACAGAGTAGATTAGCCAATGATTAACCATTATTGGAGGATAACAAATAAGCAGGAAAATGTGTGTAACACTGCCATGTGCAACACTGCCATGTGTAACACTACACTGTTTGAAACTACCATGTGTAACACTACCATGTGTAATACCACCATGTGTAACACTGCCATGTGCAACACTGCCATGTGTAACACTACAATGTTTAAAATTACCATGTGTAACAATATCATGTGTAACACTACCATGTGTAACACTGCCTTGTGTAACACCACCATGTGTAACATCTGCCATATGTTTTACTGTCCAACCATGTGTAGCACTACTATGTGTAACACTGCCATGTGTAACATCATTATGTGTAACACTGACATGTGTAACACCACCATGTGTAACACTGAAATGTGTAACACTGACATGTGTAACACTGACATGTGTAACACCACCGTGTGTAACTCCATTATATGTAACACCACCATCTGTAACACCACCATCTGTAACACCACCGTGTGTAACACCACAATGTATTACACAACGATGTGTAACACCACCATGTGTAACACCATTATGTGTAACACCACCATGTGTAACACCACAATGTATAACACTGCCATGTGTAACACTTCCATGTGTAATACCACCATGTGTAACACTGCCATGTGTAACATCTGCCATATGTTTCACTGTCCAACCATGTGTAGCACTACTATGTGTAACACTGCCATGTGTAACATCATTATGTGTAACACTGACATGTGTAACACCACCATGTGTAGCACCACCATGCGTAACACCACCGTGTGTAACACCACCATGTGTAACACCCCAATGTATTAAACAACCATGTGTAACATCACCATGTGTAGCACCACCATGTGTAACACCACCATGTGTAACACCGCCATGTATAACACTGCCATGTGTAATACATCCATGTGTAACACCACCATGTGTAACATCATTATGTGGGATAACCTTTGAAACTTTAAGAGATTGCCTTGGTGTGTGTCATGATAAAGTATGTCCCCATAGTAAAAAAAACAAACTTTGGAGAATCTCAATTTTGCGACTTGTGACTCATTTTCCTGAAACACATCACATATGATGAAGTATGGTTGAGGGGATTGGAGAGGAAGAGGTGGTGGTGTACGACCTCTAGGAGAGCCATGTAAGTCAGGAAGAGGGGAGAGGACAGCTTGTAGGAACATGTATCTCAGACTCTATTATATTATGATTATGTTAGCATTTGAACAGGACACTCTAATAAGTTAGAGGTTCACCTGTAAATTGGTGTTTTCCAATAATCCTCTGCTAACCCTTCTACCTAAAAAGTATACCTTCTCTCACATAATACAACAACATTATGTGATTTGAAGCTCTTTTTTCACGTTTTTTAGTTTAGCATTGATTTCTCCAATGGTACGGTCCAAACAAGTTATGACTCAATCTCTCCACTAATTTTATGACAACATAAGGTGATTTGAAGCTCTTTTTTCACTTTAATTTTCTTTAACATAGAATTCTCCAATGGTATGGTCCAAACAAGTTACTTGATGACTTAATATCTCCACTAAAACCTTGAGGTACTTATTCACTGCTTGCATTTTTTGTATTTATAATCAATGAAGAAGTCACTCTCACGGGAAGAGGTTATCTTCTATCTTGTATATAGTCACTCATATAGTCACTCACTAAATGGGTATTTAGATCCAAGGGAATGTACAGGGTGGAAATATCCTTTATTTCAAGCTGATTGATTGGCCCCAAGGATTAATAGTGTTTATGGTCGTCTTATGGTTGTCTCTGCCATACCTGAGGTTGAGCAAAACCATTCCAGACCATTTCCAATCATTTCCCAACACTTGAGAGACATTGTAAAAACTGTTTCCCAGGCAATGTCTCTACAATGGGATGACTCTACAATGCATTTTGTGTAATTGATTGGCTCCAAGAGTAACTATTGCTTCTGATTGGTTTTGTCATTTGATCACTTCTGACATGTCTGAGGTTGAGTGGAACCATTCCTGACCATTTCCAATCATTTCCCAACATTTTAGAAACATTGTAAACTCTTTTCCCCAAGCAATGTCTCTACGATGGCAAGTGTCTCTACAACGCATTTTGAGTAATTGATTGATTCCTAGAGTTGAAATTGATTTTCACTCCCAATATTTTGTAAAATGGTTGATTGCATGTGGGGTCGTGTGCAGATCAGGAATTAGCTCATTTCAATGCTAATTTCTCTCTCAAGAATGAAATCTAAATATTGAATTATTGATTGACCTATTAAAGCTGACCCTGTCACAACAAATAAATATGGTTTATGACTTTTGTTGTCATGGAATCACTTTTTACATGTTTGAGAGTGAGCACAACCATTTCTGACCATTTCCAATCATTTTCAACCATTTCAGAGACATGTCAATAACTCATTTCCAGGCAATGTCTCTACGATGGCAAGTGTCTCTACAACGCATTTTGAGTAATTGATTGATTCCTAGAGTTGAAATTGATTTTCACTCCCAATATTTTGTAAAATGGTTGACTGTATGTGGAGCAGTGTGCAGGTCATGGATTAGCTCATTTCAATGCTAATTTGTCTCTCAAGAATGTATTCTAAATATTGAAATATTAATTGACCTAATATGGTTGACCCTGTCATAACAAATAAATAGGATTAATGGTTCTTTTTGTCATAGAATCACTTGTCACATGTCTGCAAGTGAGCACAACTATTTCTGACCATTTCCAATCTTTTTCAACCATTTCAGAGACATCTTAAAAACCCATTCCCAGACAATGTCTCTACGATGGCAAGTGTCTCTACAACGCATTTTTGGTTATTGATTGATTCATAGAGTTAGAATTGATTTTCAGTCCCAAGATTTTTTGACATCATTGGTTGCATAGGGGGTAGTGTGCATGTTTGAAATTAGCTCTTTTCAATGGTAATTTTATTCCAAATAAGGAAATATGCAAACTGATGAATTAATTAACCTATTATGATTGACCCTGTCATAACAAATAAATATAGTATATGGGTTTTTTTGTTATGGTATCACATCTCACATGTCTGAGAGTAAGCACAACCATTTCTATCCATTTCTAGTCATTTTCAACCATTTCAGAGACATGTCAATAACTCATTTCCAGGCAATGTCTCTACGATGGCATGTGTCTCTACAACGCATTTTGGGTTATTGATTGATTCATAGAGTAAAAATTGTTTTTCATTCCCAAAATTTTGTGAAATGATTGACTGCATGTGGGTTAGTGTGCATGTTTGAAATTAGCTCATTTCAATGTTAATTTGTCTCCAAATAATGAAATTCGGATATTGATATATTAATTGACCTTTAATGGCTGACCCTGACATAACAAATAAATATGGTTCATGGGTTTTGTTGTCATGGTATCACTTCTCACATGTCTGAGAATGAGCACAACTATTTTGGACAATTTCCAAGCATTTACAACCATTTTAGAGACATGTCAATAACTCATTTCCAGGCAATGTCTCTACGATGGCATGTGTCTCTACAACGCATTTTGAGTAATTGATTGATTCCTAGAGTTGAAATTGATTTTCACTCCCAATATTTTGTAAAATGGTTGACTGTATGTGGAGCAGTGTGCAGGTCATGGATTAGCTCATTTCAATGCTAATTTTTCTCTCAAGAATGAAATCTAAATATTGAAATATTAATTGACCTATTATGGTTGACCCTGTCATAACAAATAAATAGGATTAATGGTTCTTTTTGTCATAGAATTACTTCTCACATGTCTGCAAGTGAGCACAACCATTTCTGACCATTTCCAATCTTTTTCAACCATTTCAGAGATATATTAAAAACCCATTCCCAGACAATGTCTCTACGATGGCAAGTGTCTCTACAACGCATTTTTGGTTATTGATTGAATCCTAGAGTTAAAATTGATTTTCAGACCCAACATTTTGTGAAATGATAGGTTTCATAGGGGGTAGTGTGCATGTTTGGAATTAGATCATTTCAATGGTAATTTTCCTCCAAAAAAGGAAATATGCAAACTGATAAATTAATTAACCTATTATGATTGACCCTGTCAAAACAAATGAATAAAATTAGTGGTTCTTTTTGTCATGGAATTACTTGTCACATGTCTGTGAATGAGCACAGCCATTTCTGACCATTTTCAATCATTTTCAACCATTTCAGAGACATCTTAAAAACCCATTCCTAGACAATGTCTCTACGATGGCAAGTGTCTCTACAACGCATTTTGGGTTATTGATTGATTCATAGAGTAAAAATTGTTTTTTATTCCCAAGATTTTGTGAAATGGTTGACTGCATGTGGGATATCGGGCATGTTTGAAATTAGCTCATTTCAATGTTAATTTGTCTCCAAATAATGAAATTTTCATATTGATATATTTATTGACCTTTTAAGGCTGACCCTGACATAACAAATAAATATGGTTCATGGGTTTTTTTGTTATGGTATCACTTCTCACATGTCTGAGAATGAGTACAACCATTTCTAACCATTTCCAATCATTTTCAACCATTTCAGAGACATGTCAATAACTCATTTCCAGGCAATGTCTCTACGATGGCATGTGTCTCTACAACGCATTTTGGGTTATTGATTGATTCATAGAGTAAAAATTGTTTTTATTGCCAAAATTTTGTGAAATGGTTGACTGCATGACGGATATTGTGCATGTTTGAAATTAGCTCATTTCAATGTTAATTTGTCTCTAAATAATGAAATTCGGATATTGATTTATTAATTGACCTATTATGGCTGACCCTGTCATAACAAATAAATATGGTTTATGGGTTTTTTTGTCATGGAATCACTTTTCACATGTCTGAGAGTGAGCATAACCATTTCTAACCATTTCCAATCATTTTCAACCATTTCAGAGACATGTTAAAAACCCATACCCAGGCAATGTCTCTACGATGGGCAGTGTCTCTACAACGCATTTTGGGTTATTGATTGATTCATAGAGTAAAAATTGTTTTTCATTCCCAAAAGATTGTAAAATGATTGAATGCATGTGGGTTAGTGTGCATGTTTTGAATTAGCTCATTTCAATGTTAATTTGTCTCTAAATAATGAAATTCGGATATTGATTTATTAATTGACCTATTATGGCTGACCCTGTCATAACAAATAAATATGGTTCATGTTTTTTTTTGTTATGGTAGCACTTCTCACATGTCTGAGAATGAGCACAACCATTTTGGACCATTTCCAAGCATTTGCATGGTTGTTAGAACTGTTTCATTTGACATGGTACCATTGCCTAAACATGTCTCTACAACGCAGTGTCTCTACAACGCAGAATGTCTCTACAACACATGCTGTGTCTCTACAACGCAACATTTTTATTTCTTTGATAATTCCTATGTCAATTACCTTATCACTACAATTTTGGGGGGATTGATAGACCATGGCCATACCTACACTTTAGAGGCAGAAACTTGATCATCAGCAATATTCGGATCTTGTAATTAAAAACAAATCAAGGTCTAATTTGGAACAGAGAAAAATGAAAATGATGTGCAAAGTTCAATTGCTCCTAGTATTTTACCAAAAGTGCCTACGTTCCTTATACTTGAGGATCATGCAGGTATAAGTGTCCACCTTTCGAAAATATATAAGGATCTTTGGTTTATTTAAGTTGTCTGGGGTAATTAGGGGTAATTAAACTCCAAGGTAGGGTGGGCGTCGTAGAGACATTGATTTTGATAAGTAAGTTTGGACAGCCATAACTCAGTGGTTTTTAATTCAAAGTCTTGCCAAATTGAGAATCAATAGGCCCAAACTATCTACTTTAGACCTGCAAAAGGAGAATTGATTCTGACAACTTTGGTCCGACGGTTTTGACAGCATGAAATGTAGTCCGTTCGCTGGCCCTGGTCATGTGTAGTGCCATGACTGAACTTTCCATATACTACTTGTATAAAGAATATCCATACAACTACTACCTTTCAACACCAGATGGACCCGTGTGTCACAGCTGTGTTAATTCTGTATTTATCTGTTATACGATTACCATTATCATGTTGTACCAACCTGTAAATACCCTTTTACATGTCATTGCCATTTTACCAACATCATGACTTCAGTCTTAATAAATCAGAGTAATAATATTGAGGCTTCTGTCTTGTATTATAACCAAACTCTCCTCCTCTACCTACAACCGGGTCATTACAAATGTTCCTTTGATATTACAGCAAAGTCTTTCGTCAAAGTCAAATTGAACATGTTCAATTGAGTTCTGCGGTCACTATATTGCCATGGGATGCCATGGATAGCCATGTATATTTCATGTTCATTTCACTTGAACTACAATAACAAACACCAAGAATAGTTCATTTCACCATACAATGAATATAATCAATGTGCGGCAGGTGTACGACTGGAAAATAGTGCAAGTGGAAACATGTTTCAACCAATGCACGTTGCCATACCATCTCACACATATAATACAATTGTACGTTCATACTACCATGATCTCCTATGTTGGTTTTTCTTGTTGTGCGATTGCCGTACACCACGTCGGCCGTCGTAATGTGAATCGGCCTTAATGATGCAGTAATGAACCTATCTGGATCATGTTGGTTTATTGCATTTTTATGGAAAGTTGTAGGTAAACAGTTGTGAGTAAACAAAGTGGACATAAACTTGATTTGAAATCCTTAAAATTATCCTTATCCTTATCTAGGAAATAGCTCATGAAACATAGTGAAACAGGTTACCCCTATTGCAAAGTATTTCCATTGCAAAATGTGTGGCAATTCCACAAGCAGTTTCAAGGCAGATACAGAGAATTACACATTTTTATTACAGAATCAATATCATAGATAACCCTTCAAGAACCCACCTTCATAATTAGAGGTTTCCATGCATAGTTCTTGAGTCCTTTGACATGTGGTGGATACTTGGTGAAGTCAAACTGTCTGTACTCCACATTACATAGGTCCTTGATACCTCGGTCTCTACCACCCAGCTGTGCAGGTTAAACAGCAGCATTTTAGTATATGATGGGAGATACAGACAACTAATGTTATTTATCTATAGTATGAGAGGGGAGACACAGACCTCAGATTACTATTGTTTTTAATCTATAATATGAGAGCGGAGATACAGACTTCAGATTACTATTGTTTTTAATCTATAAAATGAGATAATGATTATCATAATCATTAAACTTCTAATGAGACAATGACTTTTTTGTTGTTGTCAACACATTGCTGCAAGGGCAATTTGGTTGCTTGATTAATATTATTTGGCTGCCTGTATGGTACCAAAAACCTTAAGGACATCAACATCAGCTTAGTATTTCTTGGAGATCTAAACTCTGTCCATGTCTGTAGACATATGCCCTGGGATATCGGAATTTTAAAGTTCTTTTGTATGGACTACATCACCCCACTAGTGGTCTGCCCTAGTACCCTCGGAGAGGTTAAAGTTAAGCCATAGTATGGTACCCATGTTAAAACATACAGGATTACTGTCATTCCTGCATTCCTGACTACTAGTTCAACATGTCCAGAATGTTTTATTTGACACCATTATGTGCTCTTTGTCCAATTTTATCTTGCTTTTGTTTGTTTTACATATTTTATTATGATATTATCAGTTTTACATTTTACTTTGTTCTCAGTCCTAGCTGATACAGAAAATATAGGGACATTCTACAATACAATCAACCTAAAGATATAGTAATTTCATATAAATGCATGGAAATAGAATACCTTAAAACAGAATTGAATGATTGAATAAACTTTCACCAGCATTCTTATGCCCTACCTGTACAAGATGCTTAGACTTGATGCCTAGATCATAGAAAATAATCTTTGTGTGTGGGTAATACTTCTGTAGTCTGGAGAGGGCGTCAAGGCTTTCATCCAGGTGGTTTTCCGAGGCAGCAGTGACAAACACAAACCCCTGCCTGATGGCCTCTGGTGTAGGCATGTCCATCAGCACCCTCACCCTTCTCAGCCTGTACTGCTCCAGCTGCTCAACAGAGAAGTTGAAGGCTTTTCCCTCAGGGTTCAAGTCTCTGAACACATAACTTGGGTAGGCTTCTGTTGTAACCTGAAGTAGACAGGAATACATGATTTCAAATGACACTGAACTTTTACCTTCTAGGTAAAGTTGATGTAAACAAGGCATGGACAATAGACTCTATTACAAATCAAGTTCTCAAAGAAACTTTCATAGGAATATTACCAAAGACCTTCCTTTGTCTGTTCCCAACACTTTAAAAAATTCATCCCAATTTAGACCTATTTCCTTAGTGCCCACCTTGAGAAATCTGATTAAGAAAATTTTGTAACTTTTACACTACTTTACAACTAACCACCTTCATGACCCCCACAAGGCAGGTTTTCTACCATGCCAATCCACTAGTATGACCATCAGCTCTCACTGTCCATCCTTCATTAGCAGTTTGTGAGCTATTGCTAGTCTGGACCAATTCTGGTGAGCTATCTGTATTCAGATCTTCGGGTGAACTAGCATCTTCTTTTATTTTTGCCTCAGATTGCACTGATTCAGTAGTGAGGTCTGAATCAATAAATTCAATTGCTTCAGTTAAAGATGGGTGTAGGGGCGACTTCATGGAAATGGCCTGGTCTAGGAGTATGTTCGGTGGAGATTGGGCACTCATAGAGGTTTGATCTGACAGTGGGGTTGAGGGCACAATTTTAGTATCTATCACAGGATGATTTTGGTCCTTAGTATTAACTATCGGGGCAGACATAATGGGTTTGACAGTTTGCCCGATGTTAATAAATTTGATTGTAGCCGCTGCAGGGCTCATGGTAGTTTGGACGCCGGTGTTGTTTTTATTGGGGTTGATGAGTTGGCATATTTGGTGAGTGATGTTAGATTGTGTGAGGCGGACCTGCAAATTATTGACAAGATCTTTGAATAATATCACTATACCCTATAGAATCAGAAAACTGGCTGGATGAGTAGAATCTAGAAACATTTACATTTGTATATCCTTTTGCTAGATGTATATTGCATTGATATATACATCCATGCGGCAGTGTTAGTCCCTCTGTCTAGCTAGCCCGGTTTACCGTGCATATTGCGTTCATATTGCAAATTAACAAATTGCGTTATACAAATTAACAAATTGAAAATACTCCAAAAGAAGATTCTCCGACTGGATCACCATAGAGATGTATCTATCCCTTTATTAGACCATAGACAAATCTTTCCTCTTCAATTAACATGCTATCAGAGATCCAAATTCCCAACTTATCGAGAGACTAAAAATGATTGGAATACCAGAGCCAAAGGTACACCCAATCTTACTAAACCACAGGTGTAAAACACAAACTCAGTTTTAGTTAAAACAGCCAATGCACCCTAAACATTGCCACAATGGAATTGTTTAAAACTTTATGAAAGATATGGCTAAAATCAACTCTAGACTGATGAATTGTTGTTTATCTATATTATCATGTCTAGATTATGTGTCTTGATAATCAAAACTGTGGTCAGTCATTACCCCTTACAAGTCTCATGAGTTTTAAGTATACTCTGTCATCTACACATAGTTCACACTGTGTGATAGTGATTACCACCAGCAGGCGCGGCGGAACCAGGGGGGCAAGGGGGGCAGTTGCCCCCCCAATAATTATAGTTTTGGCTGATGCAAAACTTCGTTTCTGTATATGAGCAATTCTCCCAAACGTGCAGCATTTGATTTCAGGAGGCCATTTTTTTAGAAAAAATAAAATTTGTCAAATCTCTAGAATTTTTGGCGTACATATAGAAGGGAATATCAGCATTATACAGACAACGTTTGGGAAGGCTGTGTCAAATATTTCGATTCCTACATCTATGATTCAGAAACCCCATTTTTGCCTATTCTTTGCCTTATTTCGCCTATATTAAGCCAGATTTATCAAATAATATTGTGTAAATTTGAGATGAGATACCCATTAATTATGCCAGCAATATTAAATGACAAAGTAACAGCTAGGCCATCAATGATGGCCGCCAACATAAGATATGGTTCTAACCAAAGTTTGAATAACTTTTTTCAAAATATCCGTTTTATTCCTATACAATAACTGCTAATATAGCAGGATCTCTTTATTTCTATTAATCATGACGTAATGGCGACGCTATAGTTGTAATGGTGATATCCTAACAAATGCTCACTGCAATTCAACATCATATGTATTTATTCATATCTATACTTTTTACAAAATTCAGGCAGGCCTAAACAATTATTAGAGAAGGGGAAATTACATAAAAATATATTCTATTTTAAATATGGGAGTTATTTTACATGTCGTAACGCGACATAAAACATTCCCTTATCAATTCAATGAATATTATTTGAGGGAAGAAAAGGATTCATAAATGTCATCGGCTAATAACTTTTATATTCATTGAAATATAATTACAAATGTATCTTCCCTCCTCCAAAACATAATGCTATATAATATAAGTGATTATTTTAGGGAAAGTCTATTCCTTTGAAGCTAATACATGTCGTAATGGTGACACAAATATTCCCAAACAATATTTTCCAATTCTAGATCAGTTCAAATGCAAGATTACATGAATATTTGTTTTTTCAAAATGATGAATGTCTGTGCATGTGTAGAAACCATTTTTCATCAGCAGAAGTGATATATTTTCTAAATTAGCCTGTGTTTTATATCTAAATTTTCATAAGTATTATACATTTTCTAGCCTGAAGCAGCTCTTTTATCACAATAGCGGGGAAGATTTTGCAATACGAGCTTTGAAAGTGGGGTTCCCACAGCTTTATGTTTGCCCAAGAATTTAAAAAAAGGTTATAATCATGTGTGATGATCCCAAATGTAGGTCTGTCTGTCCGCTAAAACATTCCATTTAAAAAGTTTTGCATACAACCATCTAAAAGAATGTTCTAAAAAGTAGCTTTTCAGAAAATTGCATGACAATTCTTCACCTTTATTTAATTGATTACCTATAATGCATTTTCATCTTTTGAGCAATCATCATTGTTTACCAAAAATATTGGTTTCCAAGGTAGGCCTGCCCTAAAATTTAAGCAGATATCTTCAAAGTAACATCAAATCACAAAATTCCAAAATCAGATGCTAATTTGGCTTAGCTTCAGTTTGTTATATGGGTGTGTTTTTAATTCATGCGAGCTGACCTCCACTTTTTGCCCCCCCCCCACCGTTGCTGAAGCACTATCCATCTACCTCTCATCCTCCTCCCTCTCCTTTGTTATATCTCTCTTTCCTTCTCTCCCTGTCTTATTTCCATACTCTTCCCCTCACACTCACATCCCTGTCCACGATCCTCTGCCCACTCCTGTTGTTCCCCTCTCCCAATTCCACTCTCCTTCCCATTTCCCCCGCCCCCATCACCACCTTCTACCTTCCACCCCTCAACCCAACATTTCCATTCCTTCTCTCCATCTTTTCACTGTAGTCTCCTTCCCTTTGATGTATCCCTCCCCAAAGGTGTCAGCAAAGGATGGGCCATGTTTATGTGAGGTATAACAAATGGGTGAGAAATAATCTGGATATTCATATATGGATGATTCAGATTATTATAAAATCATATTTGATTTTGTTGGTGTGGGCGATGACAAGAATATTTAGAGTTTCATAGAAATCTATGAAAGGAAATTATTTGCTACCAACCGTCCAAATTTATACAACATGTTAGATATTCACATATCTTTATATCATACTCTTTAAAACAACAGAAAAGGAGCCCAGGGCAACAAATGTAAACATCAGTTATGAACATGTTTTTTTGTGAAATAATGGAGCTGTTGGGCGCCGTTGAATAATAATAATATCTCACACAAATTATCCAGCATTTCAAAGCCTGTGTTAAAGCTGCATTACTTATTCAGGTTTAACATGTTGTACAAATCTGACTTTGTTGTATGAAAAACGCCAAATAGCAACATTGTAACATTTAGAGATTTAAACAGATCTCATCACTATATAAATTCAGGAATACATCATAGACAACTAAAATATTCATTTAAATATTTTTTTTTGGCACAAATGAAGATGACAGATGGTATTCACCATATTTGGTTTAAAGTAATCTTTTCTTGTACCTAAAAGCATCTCACCAAAAAATATGCAAGAGAAATCAAGAAAGTTTAACCCCCAAAATGCTTAAAATGTGTTCAAGTCTAAGGGGGCAAACCTCTGGTTTCAGGGGCCCTATAGGGCCCCACATCCCACACCTCATTGGGATCGGCTGGGTTGACACAAAGTGAATGTACCTCCTTTTTAAGATTTTGATGCAACAAAATGGAATTATGCTTGGATTAATAGCATGAAATTCTATACTTTTATACTATTGGAGGGTAATGCAATGTCATCCTCCATACTTCTCCCTCTCTCTACGCCGTCTTCCTCCCCCCCCCCCCCTCCCCCCCAAAAAAAAAAGTTTGCCCCCCCAATATTTAATCTGTTCCGCCGCCCCTGCACCATGTTATACTTGTTTGTTAAAATACTGTATTATCCTCATTGATTCCCTGTTCTAATTCTTGTGAAAAGAGGATCACACTCAAGTTAGTGATTATTCTTCAATAGTTCTTAAAGGCAAACGCTACTATCTAGTGGAAAATGAAAATAAATGTCATTTTTCTGAAACTTTGGTATTTGATTCTTGAAGTGTTTCTGGTCATAAAGATGGAAAAAAATCAATGGGTCACCGTGCTCATCTTTGAATTACAGGGCTTCAAAATTTGGTATCTCAAAAGAACCAATGAGAACCAAAATGGGGGCTCATTTTGCAGTACTTCGAATTCATAGTTCATATTTGCTATTTATATTCACTCAATTTAAGTAAAATTAAGAGATGTGGAGAGAGTATTATTTGGCCAATAATTCTATGCCTCTTTTTTATAGATTGCATTGATATTTTTATTCTGAAAACAACAAATACCTGATGCGAATTTTAAATTAAAAACTCGAAAAAACCCACTATTTTTCACTATTTTTATAAAAACAATTTTATTTTTCTCCCCATCGAAAATAAATGTCATTTTTCTGATATTTTAATATATGATTGTTGAAGTACGTGTGTTCATGAAACTGAAAAAAAAATAATGGGTCGCCGTGCTACTTTCTGAATTACAGGGCTTTGAAACATGGCTGACAACCCAAAAATCTGCTGCTTTCAACGTGTTCTATATTTCCTAAACATGTCTATTTCAGACACCTACAATTATTTTTTGAATGCGATGACATACACTTTTTTCCCTATACATATTTAGAATATTACCTGCACTATATGTGTAGAAAAATTTGGTACATTAGGAGTTTTTGTTTTTGTTTTATTCCCAAAACCGTGAATGAAAAATGCAGCATTTCCCAATAGCCTTGTATACTAAATGGGTACAACTGAGAGTACCTACAGCTACTTCTGTTCCCAAACATGTCTACTTTAGACAGCTACAATTATTTTTTCAACGCGATGACATATATGTTTTTTCCTTTTGATATGTAGTATATAACCTGTACTATATGTGTAGAAAATTTTGGAACAGTAGGAGTAGCCATTAATGGTTTATTTTATGCTATAAAACGTGAAAAAATGTGCCGTTTCTCCATAGACTGCAATGCTAAAGGCATAGTGCGTAAAATGCCCGTATATTTGGTATATGGAAAAGGGGGGCGTGGCAGTGAATAGTAGCCTTTGCCTTTAATAAGTGTCAAACTGCTCCGAAGTCCTATCACACAGTCACAATAATAATTTACTAACTGTATATAATCATCATAAAAATAGTAATAATGCTGTTTTTCATGATTAAGTGGATTAATATGGTATTAATTTGGAGGCAGCGAATGGTTGTTAGGTTAGGTTCAATGCAAAGGTGCATTTATCAATAATAAAACTTGTTTTAATTGTTTAATTACGCTTCAAGCACAGAACTACTTCTTTCCAAATCAACACTTGCGTATGGATATGTGTACTACTTTCAGATTCTTAGTTTCCGGCCCCATCCTTGACCTGATATGTAGGCATATAACTCTGGCCTATGTGATCCCAATCCTTGGGTGGAATTTATATATATGGCCAAGGCCAGCGAACGGACTACATAAAAGTGAATTCCATTAATCATGCTATATTTCCAGAAAGGCAAATCCTACTTATATTTCTCTTATACCCAATTATTTCAGACATATTGGTCTATGTATGAACATGATTTCAAACATTTGGTGCAATTCCTTATTTTTGAAAATTGAATGATATTCAATTTTAGTCATTTTTGTGTCTCTACAACGCTTTTTTTCTCTAAGATGAAATCATGTTAAAAAATATTAAATATAGACATTTCAAAAGCTGGGATATATCCCCAATATCTATCCTATCATCTTATCAAAACAAAATATGTATATTCCCACAATGTATCTAGAGTGATTTACGCATAGTGCGTATTTCACTAGTGATATACCCGGGGTTGTCATGGTAATCAATCTTGATTTTTACTATGATTACCGGTCAAATTCAAATTTATGACTCAATTTTTTTCTATTCTCATGATTGAAAGCATGTATAATAAGTCTGTTAAATAACACGTTGGTTTCAGTTGCTTGGAATATTGCACTCTTTGCTACGCAACTTGTGCAATATTCTCGCTCCTTCAACCAACTCGTTCGTTACCTGTATGTATACTTTCAATCAAAAAAAATAGAAAAAAATGCTGTCATGAATTTGGATTTCAACAGTAATTCTAATCAAAAAACATATTGTTGCCATGACAACCCCACAAAACTCACTTGTGAAATATGTACTACGCATACCTCACTCTAGATGAATTTAATGCATGCATTTAACCCATTCAGGACAGCGCCACCAACGTTGCATTATGCTTAACGACCAAGCGTGGGAAAAGAACATTCACTTAATGACGTCCTGAGTGAAATGTACACGTCCCGTCATGACGACGCTTCACCACGTCCACTGCCCTCTGGATGACGCACATTCTAATAACGTCATCTGAATTAAGGACGGCCAATAACGTCACCACCATTGAATAACGTTGTTATTATGATGCTTTTTGGCAATACGCGTCCTTTCCCACGGAGTGCTTTATCGCATTACGCGTCCTGTGCATGGGAGTGCTTTTACGCATTACGCGTCCTATGCATGGGAGTGCTTTAAGGCAATACGCGGCCAAACGCGTGGGAGTGCGTTAAGGCAATACGCGGCCACACGCATGGGAATGCTTTAAAGCAATACGCGGCCTGAATGGGTTAATAAAGAATTGTTGATATTCCACTTGATTAAGGCATTCGCCGGGGGAAATGATGAATGTATCATGATTGGCGTAATTACCTTCTGTATTGTAACACCTATACAAATGAAGAATTCTTGAAATGAAATGAAATTACTCCAAAATATAGGACCAATTCTGCACGTCTTCATAAAAGCATGAAATTTGGCATAAGGGTACTTTTTAACTTGCTGATCACTTTTAGCTATAGACCCGATCTGGAATTTTGTTTTCTTGGTCATGGTTGCTATGGAAATATTCTAATAAGGAAACTGGCATTCATAGTTCCATCTGCCCCTTTTTTTGCAGCCGTGGTATGTTTTGAGGATTGATTCCTACAAAGAATTTTACTTTTATTTGGAGTGGGTACAACCTCTGAGAAATGTGGGACTTGTGTCACCATGGCAACCAAATCGAAAAATGGACCTTTTTGGGTGAGAAATGAGAAATATTATGCTTTTATTATTATGCTGCATATCAAAACAAAGCATTCTTACAGATTAATCGAACTATGCTCATGAATTTATTCTTAGAATGTACTGCTAACCATGGCAACCATATACTCTCTGAAAAATAAGGCAATATGGATCAGATATACTCTTGGATTCTGCTTTTAAATCATGGGTGCAACAATGATTTAATATATTGTCTAGAAAGCGTAGCTCCTTAGCTTTAATTTGATGTTTAGAAATCTTCAACAATTTTAGTTTTCCCATAGTTTTTCCCAGTGTAGATTTGACATGTGCAGCATGAGAGCCTGTGGTCACCACTCTCATGGCTCGAAATGGTTCAGTTCCTAAAAAAACCTTACTCCCCACCCTGTCCCCTTTAAATATATACCTATAGAACAGAGACATGCTATGCACCCTTATAATTATAAGTAATTATATTTGTATTGAGTAATACCTACCCATGTATACATGGAGTGGTTGTCATTGAGGCTTGGGTGGGTGTGAGTTGCTTGGTAGACGTAGGCTAGCGGTTTGTAGTAGTGGCGATCAAGGATCAAGGTCAGCCAGTGTAACCATATTAT
Source organism: Sthenelais limicola (assembly GCA_942159475.1). Classification (NCBI taxonomy): domain Eukaryota; kingdom Metazoa; phylum Annelida; class Polychaeta; order Phyllodocida; family Sigalionidae; genus Sthenelais; species Sthenelais limicola. The sequence continues at coordinate 112,028,876 of OW804099.1, forward strand.
ATACAGCACACATGCTCCAATAAGCTGCACTGCCACAACCACCTTCATCAACAATCGCATCTTAGTTCCTGAATGTTTTCGGGGGATTTTAGAAATAAATTATGAGAACACAAAAAAAACACAAAATCAAACATATATAAAGGAGGCTGCCCACAATTTTGAAAAGTCCTTAGATTTTTCCCAAAATTGCTCCAGTGATAGTTTCAAGTATCATGAATTTGGACCTTTCCATATTAAATTCTCCACTGTGGGACTGATTTCCTGTTGGGAGCTTTACAAAAGTCGATATGACAAAATGTCATAATTCTACACATTTTCGCATATTTCCCCAGAAAAAAGTGATCAGATTTCTTTCAAATTCACATATCATATTCTCATGACAGTTTAATTTACAAAACAGTCAAATATATCAGGGGTCCCAACACTAGATTTTTTGGTAGACAATGTTGCAAGTGTCAGGTCAAAGTTGAGTCAGATGTCGAGTTTGCTTGAATTTTGACTGTTTATATCGTTGTTTGCTGTTGTCAACTCTAAGGTAGATAGACTAGACCTAGATAATACTTTTCTGATCTATTCTACAATTTTTACATGTCTTTTACATGTTGATTTCAACCGAAATTTCTGTGAAAAAGTTGGCCGTCGGCGAATTGTCAACTAACAGAGTAGAACGAGATTTATATAGGGAGAGACACCTTTTGGGCTTACATTACCATCCTACTGTTTATATAAGGACACGAGGGTAAGATTTTCAGAAAATGTACAATTCGTCTTCACCAACCCTCTCAAATTAGCCACATTTAGGACAATAATGAGCTTCAAAATGCAGTTTGACATAACATAACTGATACTTTAAATCAATGCGGTACTAACTATAATTATTCAGATATACCCGGCATTCTTCATTTTTCACTCTAATTTAGCAGCCTTTCCTAAATTTGTAGAGCTGCCAATTGTACATTTTCTGAAAATCTGACCCAGGCTCCTGAGGAGGGTACAAATAGAGCAATAACAAGTAACTATACCTGGTAACTGTGTCCTCCTGTAGGTAAAGGTGTGGGTGTGGGTGTAGGTGGAATGAACTGCTATATTAGGTTGAGGGTGGGGTTCGGACTGGTGTGGTAGAAACGGGTTGGTGTAGACAATTTTAACCTGAGGTTAGGTAGGTAGAGTGGTGAGAGATTAAGGACTGGGATAGGGGGGGCACTCGCATTCTGGCATAAAGTTTTATTTCATTTCCATTTTTTATGAGTCACAAGTCGCAAAATTGGTATTTTTTAATGTGTTTTTTTCTCATAAAATCTCTTCATAGAAATCTTCTGATTTTTAGAGGGTTTAGTACCATTAGTCATATGAATCCGTGTAACAAATTTCAGGGCATCATATTAGATATATCATTGAGTTTTGAAGACCTTTGTAGGGAGTATATTTAGTCACTGTACTGGTAATTACCCATCCAGAAACATTGCAAACTTTGCATATAGAAATACACTACATGTTCTAGTGTTCACTACCCTTAGGATCGGCTCGAACTCCTCGATTCAAACATTGTGGTATCTCAAAATCCCTATTTTGCGACTTGTGAATCAGTTTCCTAAAACTCATAATTATAATGAAAGCAAATCGAAACTAAGATCATCACTAAAACCACTGGGTCGGCTCACTGGTATGTTGTGGGTTTGAAATTGGCGCGGCTCCAATTCCACCTCCAGCCTTTATACCTCTCCCATCAGGTTATTGACCTCCGTATGGATGTCATGGCCTGCGCTAAAAAAACATCTTAAAGCAGAAGAGAACTGGATGTTATAAGAATTATTGTATTGTTCGCTCCTGAAATAGGACCAAACTGATTATGAGAAGTTGTGAAGATAGTAAGAGTAAAGGTAATTCAAAAAAATCAGTGGAAATTCTGACAAACTCCTTTTACTGTAAGCGAGATATTATTATTGTTTTTAATAACTGGGCCTATACCAAAAAAAATGTTGTTGTGTTGTGACCTTTCGTCGCTTATGATGTATTGACATTTGTAAATTGAAAAGAGTAATTATAAATTTTTGTATAATAATGAAGTTAATCTAGATGTAAAACTGTATATTTTTCAAGGAGATTAGACCTACCACATTGTGGATATCTTCCTAATAAAATGTTTTTAAAAAAAATGGAACTGAGATCCTGCCTTGATATCATTCCTTGAAAGTATTTCTCGAAATAAAAAATACGTGATAGAGCAAGTATGTATGTTGATATGGGCTTAAAGTCAACACATAGTGTAGAAAAGTTTTTAGTAAATCAAACTAGTTGAGGCGTATCATAGTAGAAGCATTACAACATATGTTTTTAGACAATTAATATGTGCCAAATCCAAATCTGTCGGATGACAGAGTGTATCTTCATTATTTTTAAGATTGCGGCCATATTACAAAATGGTGGCTATTTGTAAGCTGACAATAATAAAATAATGATTATGAAAAAAACCTTCAAATTGGTTCATTTATATCCGCGTTCACTGTATTAATTCTTTATTATATCTTCAGTTCAGAATAGTATGTAGAACAATGACAGCAGCAATAATGATAATAGAATAATGCTAACTCAGTCTATACATTGTGTTACAATGTCATAATATCACTGTATATACTGAAGTCCATGTGAATGTGACCTTTTCTTCTTTTTATCTCTATGTTTATATTGTATTTTAAAATACATCATCACCAGACTTTGAGATGATGGTATAATTTGATTGATCAACATTATTCTGAAATTACAATAATTTTTTACTCTTTACTAAGTAAAAGGTAGCGGCTGGGAGAGCTGGATCCTATCTAGATGTCGACGTACCTGTTCTATCTGTTTTTCTATCTATTTAATTTGCATTGCCAACTCCATTGATGTACACTGTGAATCTCGATGAATAAAGTAATATCTTATCTTATCTTATCTTATTAAATCGGCATTCCTCTTGAGATGTACAATAAGTGGGGTGAAATAAACATATTTCTAATAAGAATGTGGTACTCTAGATATAGCATCAACAAATAGAACAGTTAACACTTGTGCAATTCATGTCTATGTGATACTGTGGAGTGTCCCCCCCCTCCCCCCATGGGCGATTAGAACCTGACGTTGTAGGGGGGGCGGGTGTATGCGTTCTTAGGGACAAACTGAGGCGGAGCATACACGCATACACCCGGCCCCCCCCCCCCCTACAACGGAAGGGTCTAATTGCTTTAGTCTCGCATTGTTGAGATCCTCACACATACGGCCACCCCCCGGTCAGCACCAACATGGACTGGGCTAAACGCTCAGTGTTCACCAGTGCGTGACGACCACGGGTAGACGTACATATGTGCCTCCACAACCTACGACCAAATCTCAACAATTCGAGACTAATATAGCAATAGACAACGAGGATTTTAGTGTGAGAACTGTCTGTACTCCCATAGACGTCCCAAGGCCGAAGGCCGAGGGACGTCTATGGGAGTACAGACAGTTCGAACGCTAAATCTGAGTTGTATATTGATTTTAGTCCGTGATGGAACATCATGGTGGCGCCACTAGACCAACGCGGTCTGTAGTATAATAAGTGCACGCAAAATCTTACCCAAAATGGACTAATGTGCTTCAATGGTTGAGTGACCTCCCTTCACAACACTGCATGGATGGCTGGCACCCCTGTCACGGCAGGTCAGGGGAAGAGAGGTGCTGGTGACTATACCCTATATCATACATACCTCGTAGCTGTGAGGAAGTAGAGGGTTTACATATTGTAATATATTCATGATCTGGGAAGATGGTTTTAATTACTGTATGACCCACTTCAAGTTGTGATTACATTGGCGTAGATCAACTGTAACTGTGCCTACTAAGAGCGTGTTGTTTGTGGAATTCAGTCTCAATCTCCTTATCTTTGTGTATAAGTTAGTTTCAAATTGTGATTCCCCTCTACAAAGGGTTAGTAGTTGATGGAGTAATTATTTAATCATCGTTTCTTTTAATAAATTATTTGTCTTTTATTTATCAACCGTGGTATAATTTGTGAGTAGACATGTCTATAGAAATATTTTTAGTAAGGTGCCGCATGAAAACATTCCTGAGGGACACTGCGTTTTTTCTATTTAAATTATTTAAATATTGTATTGGCCTTAAAATGAAATAACGAAGATAACAAAGAGACCGGCCTTAGTACCCTATATACGCCTGCAATAGCACACACACCCATTGTATAATTATTTTAAATATAAGATCAAATCATTGTATCGGTGAAGATTTAATAAGAGAATATGAATATGAGGCAAGTTTTGATATCAATATGGTTTATATTGTGAAATATGACATTCAGGTTTTTCCTCATGCATGGTAAACAGGGTAAAAAGACACCTAATGAGTGTTTCTATTAAGTTTGATATTTTTATTTTTTAATAAAACAGTTTGCAATGTTTCTTGATGGGTAATTACTAGTAAAGCTTCTAAATATACTCCGTACAAAGGCCTTCAAAACGCATGGATATATTTAATACAATGTCCCGAAATTTGTTAAATAAATTTATTTGACTATAACTGCTAAACCCTCTGACAATGAAAACATTTCAATAAAGAAATTGTGTGACGAAAATAATTTGAAAATATTAATTTTGCGACTCATGACTCACTCTCCTGGAACACATCACATTTAGTTTTAAAAAATCTTGAATATTCCTGTCTGTAACTCATCAGGATGCAAATTTAGCCGAATATCGTTTTTTAAATGTTTTTTTTTGCTTGTAAGTGTAAAGCAAATTGTAATGTAAATCAACGCTTTTACGAAAAAAATGTATTCCAGATTTTGTTTAAAAAAAACGGGCAAAAATGTCCTTAGCCCATAGATTCTATAGTGAATTTCAGGGCTCCCTAAAATGAAAAAAAACCTAGTGACATATTTTTTTGTGAGAATCACAAAGTCCGGAGATAATTCCAGATATAATATTCAAGTCTGCATTACATACATTTTGTAGGAACAATATGCACATGTATCTGCCGCAATTACTGGGTCTTCAAATATAGTTTTAACTTACTCCAAGGTTTAACCTTTTCCAGGGGAGGTAGTTTGTTCCATAATATTGGCCCTTGGACATGGGGAGATCTAAGAATTTTTTCCGATGTAGGTTGGAAGACTTTTAGATTAGTCCCAGCGGCAAGTCTAGTTTGCCTAGGCATAGTTTGAGTTATCTCAGGGTTTTTCACTCTTATGGCCATTAGACTCAGAATTACCATGTTTCCTCTCTTTTGTAGGTCATCAATTCTTAATAACCTTTTTATTTCTAGGGTCGACAAAAACTAGTCTTAGGGACCTGTTTATAGATGTTTGGACTTTACTAATGATATTAGTATTAGCCATATTATGCATTAGCAAACCGTACTCAGTAAGAGAGATAACATGGGATTTTACAATGGCCTTGGCAATATTTACGTCTATGTAATAACGGATACGTGCAAATTGATTAACCTTGGCCTGGACCAGACCCTTCATTTGTACAAAGTGGTCATTGAAGCTTAATGACGAGTCAATTGTATATCCCAGGTATTTTACTAACTTTGCCTTAGTTATGGCCGACCCATTGATATAGATATTACCTAGGGTATTGAAATAGATTTTTTTCAATCGGTGTTTTGACCCAAACATAGATCATTTATAAAAGCTATGAGCTATTTAATTGAAAATATTCTTGCAATTTTTGATAGAATTATTGCAAAATATTTGTATGTCAGATTTCATCAGAATCTATCCCATGATACTGTATTACAGACATGCGCAGTGAGACATGCAACTCCGCTATTGGTCAAAGTAATAAGTAGTTACATTTCTAGTCATACTCACTTGCACCCCTTCCAAAGTTGACACAATAATGTGTTATCTTAATTCATTCAGAATAGCCCTGTTCAGTAACAAATCCATCACATTAACATAAAGAGGTTACTAAGAGAATACACAACATACAACATACAATGACAATACAGTAGGCATCACCAATACAAGCTGTAGTGCACAAGATTGACCTCTAGTGGTGTATACAGGAACTAAATACAGCTCTGTACTGCTGGATATAGATTGATGAGTCAATAGGATTATTCTGTCACTCCACCTGGTGTCTTTATAGGGAAGTACTAATGGGCCAGATGTTCAATGAATGTTCAATTGGCCTTCACCAATCCACTCAATTTAACCAAATTTAAGAAGAAAATTAGGTTCAAAATGCAGTTCAAGATAAGCAAGGAGATGTATTGAATGAATACAATATAGAATATACTCAGATATACCTTGTATTTATCATTTCTCACTCTGATTCAGCAGAATTCGATTAATGTGTAGAACTGTAGATTGTGCACTTTCTGACAATCTGACCGAAATACAGATACACAGCACTACAGCCTTAACAAAGTGTACGTAGTTCACACTAGGTGGAGACGTGAGTTTGAATTGGAGCCAGCCGGCCAAGCCATAGGTGGTACTGAGGACAGAAACATTGCATTGGTTATTGAGAAACGGGGCTGAATCTTCCCTTTTATAGATCTGATATACAAATGTTAAACCGTATTTTCACTGACAACAGTTTCATTACAAATAGCATAGCTTTTGTAAATAAGTTATGAAACTAGATGCATCAAACGAACAATGGTGTTTTTTTAATGTTTTATTTAATTTGAGTGGCATTTCCAATCTCCTTATACAGAGTTTGGGAATACCGTGCATGCTTTTCAACCTGCTCTTCGATATAGACTACTGAAATATTAAGAAATGTAAAACACACATAATAAGATCATTGTGGAAATTTAAGAAAAGAAAATGTTTAAAAAAAGGAGTATTAATTGTTTCACACTGAACATACCACATTTTGTGCTTTATTACAACTGCATAAATCAAATACAAGTCAAGATTCAAGATGCGAATACACTATTCAGAGGAAAGTGAGATTAGTTCTAGACGAGATGTGACCGACCCACCCTCTGTGGGTGGATAAGCCTACATCAACAATTTGTGACGTCACCCAACCCATCAGCGTCCACTCCCCATATATATACGACCCGGATTTATGGCCCTCTTTTCAATGTTTCCCCTGTGAGTTGCGACCTGTAATTCATCTGAGAGAAACTTGATTTACTTAGCTACCCTTTTGTCTGGAAAAACTACTGCATTCATGGTCCCACAATGCTATTTTGAAAACATTCATGCACCCTCTACCTGTGGTCACTCACTCCTGTTATGTTTACATAGCTTCAACCATATAGCCACTGCCACCCTTACATAACACCCACGCTCATGTAGGCTATTTATAGGGCGGGAGCCTACTCAGCACATTGGTGATGTGTAGGCTCGGTATTTAACACTAAATCAAGTGGATATTGTAGGTAGGAGGGGCAGGGAAAGGTGGGGTGGGTGGGACGATCATTTATTTTTAAATATAAAAACAATCTAAAATCGTTCAGATCTGGTGAAATATAACCAATTTCCTTCCCACAAATAAGTGTCTTGCTGCGGTAATTTTCTGGACAGCTATTGGGTCAGAGATTCAGAAAATGTATGATTGGCACCTCTACACATTTAGTAAATTCTGCTAAATTAGGCTGCAATGTGGCCAATACTAGGTAAGTGTGAGTACATTCGGCATTGCATTGATTCTAGCATTCTGTTCGGTTAGGTTGAACTCTATTTTGAACTTTATTTTCGTCGGAGATTTTGGTTATTTGAGAGGATTGTTGAAGTTCAATTTTACATTTCCTGAAAATCTGATCTACCTATGGGTCAGATTTTCAGAAAATGTACAATTCACCTTCGCCAATCTTCTCAAATAACTCGAATTTCAGACGAAAATATAGTTCAGAATGTAGTTCAACCTAAACAAATAGATTGCTAGAATCAATGCAATGCCAAATATACTTGAATTTACCTAGTATTGAACCAATTGCAGCTTAATTTAGCAGAATTTACTAAAAGTGTACAGCTGCTAATTGTACATTTTCTGAAAATCTGACTCTTATAGGCAGATGACTTTTGTCACAGCTTATTTCCTGTCTGCTCCCCCGCCAAACGCTGGTGGTGTCTTCTCCACCACCACCACCACCAGCACCACCACCACCACAACCACCACCACCACCACTATCTCCAGGTAGCCAACACCTGACAACCTTCCCTCCTGTGCTCCTCCTCCTCCTCCTCCTCCTCCTGCTCATCCTCCTATATGGCAAGCGGTTGCTGCGGTTATATAGGTCAGATTTTCAGAAAAGGCCCAATCTACAGTTCTACACATCTATCATATTCTTTTAAATTAGTGTAACAAATGACAAAAATACTAGGTTTATTTTGGTGAATTCTCTCCTGTATTCATTCAGTAAATCGCTCTGGTTAAATATGTTTAACTGCATTTTGAACCTTATCATCTCCTTACATTTGGTTTATTTGAGAGGATTGGTAAAGATGAATTGTGCATTTTCTGCAAATCTGACCCGTATCTTTGAATGAATCATTGCAGATTTCACTCAGCGGGTTTGTAAACATGCACATTTGTTGACAACATGTTTGAATGGATTTGCAAATCGATACCTTTAAATGGATTTGCAGATACTTGATTTCAAAATATTGCTTGATAGGGTTGCAGTGGTTAAGACCACTCAGCACATTGTCCAAACAATACTGACGTTGGAGATGGTCCGAGTTTCAATGTTTAGTTAGGATACTTTTCCCGATATTCATGGAAAGAAAATAGTGAATGAAAAAGTATTCAATATCCATTATCCAATATATTATTATCATTACCCACTATATAAACAATACTCACTATATAAATAGTACCCACTATAGAAACAATACTCACTATATAAATAGTACCCACTATAGAAACAATACTCACTATATAAATATTACCCACTATATAAATATTACCCAATATATTATTATCATTACCCACTATATAAACAATACCCACTATATAAGTATTACCCACTCTATAGATATTACCCACTATATAGATATTACCCACTCTATAAATATTACCCACTCTATAGATATTACCCACTATATAAACAATACTCACTACATAAGTATCACCCACTATATAAATATTACCCAATATATAAGTATCACCCACTATATAAATATTACCCACTATATAAACATTACCCACTATATGAATATTACGCACTATATAAATATTACCCACTATACATGTTACCCACCACATAAATATCTCACCAGCTTTCCATACTCTTCATCTGTCTCTAAGCTGACGCCTTTATCCTTCCTCCAGCATGGCTTTACCGTGGAGTAGTGCAGGAGGAGGAGGAGTAGAGGGAGAGGGAGGCTGGTGAGTGACTCATTACACAAGGTCCTGGAGAGAGCAGCTCCTAGTGTAGAGAACAATGGAGGAGTGACAAGTCCTCGTGCCTCATAAAGTAACGTAGGATTTACTCATTGTTATAACAGTGTGGGATAACACAGTTAACACATGCTGCCAATATATAAGGTAGGATTTATCATCTCATACATTTATCTTTTATTGTAAACATGTAACACCCCGTAGCTAAGTACATAAGACATAACAAGGAATAGCAAAACTAACACATTGTAATTGTATTTGATCTATTTGTGCACCATTTTCAATACACAGCTTATTTTTTGTTAAAGCTCTTTTCAATTAAATTCCATTCAAGACATTTTTTTTTGCATCAATGGTGACTACAAAAAGGAGTCCCAGTTTTGGAACCTAGGTTCCAAGTCTTCCAGTCGGTTCCTTTTGCTTGGTTATTGCCAAAACCGATTTACAATAAATTTCATGGCTATTTAATTTGATATTCAAGGGTTATATTCTAACTGTCTATGTTTAGCTCTTTCTTTATGAGTAGGCTTAGTAGAATAATATATAATAACTACCTAACAGTGAGTAGTACTAACTAGAGTATGAGGTAAAAGTTAGGGTACAATAACAAAGTGTAATCAAACAATGGTTTGTAGTTGGTATCGTCGGTCCAGACCAATAAGTAGTATACATACACAACACAATACATATACTGAAAATACAAAAGCAAAAATAATAAAAATAAAAGAAATGAAATGAAATACAATGTATGATCTGCAACAAATCATAACATAGATACAGTGACATATACAGAGTTAGGTACAATGGTAGGGGGTGATCTACAATATTTCAATTGTATTTAGGCATGTGTGAACAATATTGCTAAAAGTTTTCTGGTCCTGTCCCTGGTAAGCAGCAGTTTTAAGGAAATGCCAATATTTAGCCGATTTATAAGTAAAAGAGTTTAGAATTTTTGAAGAATTTGTCTCGGGCATGACTTCTAGTTGAAAGATATCCAAATTGGTTTCGTCGGTAGCCATGAAGTGGCTTAAGTTAATTATATGTGTATGTCTCCACTTGTTTAAATGTAATAATTTTAAGTTTAAATGTTATGGTTTTTTTTAGATTGTTTTATCAATGATTATGGTGTGCAATAGAGGATTTGCAAGTCTCACTGCGCATGTCTACTGCAATGCATGCTGGGATGGATTCTGATGAAATCTGACATACAACAATTTGGAATATTTTCATAAAAAATTGCAAAAATTTGTTTTCAACAATATCATAGGCAATATAAATGACACGTGAAAACCAAATGCAAGATGGGAAAGGTGAAGTTGTGTTTCATAGAAACGTTTAAAACACTTGGATATTGATTTTTGACCACTGATAACTATTCCAAGTTAAAGATAACATGTTTTCTATTGATTCTCTATAGTACCACTATTCTCATAATTCAATGCGAATCAAGATTCAAAATGGCGGCTATGCAACTCCCCGATAACAGAGTTTAATATATAAGATTTCCATGAAGAAATTATTTTATACTTGTTAGAAAAAAGGTAACAAAATCATATGATGCTGGAGTTGGCTTTTGATATAAGCATGCAGCAAGAATTCATTGATAGCAGAGAGCTGAATACAAGATCGATGTTGAATGGTAGAAGGATGAAGGTACTACTATCAAACTCGGAGAGAGTGAAAAGCTCAATATGTGATGTGTTTCAGGAAAATGAGTCATAAGTCGCAAAATTGGTATTTTTTCAAGATTTTTTTTTACAAGATCACATTATTGGAACGTTCTAATATTTCGAAGGTTTGTCATGTATAGTTATATCAATCGATGTATCAAATTTCAGGACAATCTATGTAATATATCCTTTAGTTTTAAAGGTCCTCATATGGACTACATTTAGTTTTTTTACTGTTTATTGACCCCCGGAAATATTAGAATTTTTTTTTTTCAAAAACGAAAATATCAAACTTAACATCTAGAAATACTTACTACATTATTAGACTGTTTACTATCATTGGAATCGGCTTGATCTCATTTTTCCAAATATAATGGTATTGTGGTGTTATTGGGTTTCACTAGAGTTTATCTCTAGGTGCTGTCTGCTGTGGGTTAGTTCGGCCAATCTACCCCAGTGGGCAGTACTGGTCCGCAGTGACTTTTTAGTCTATGTATTAACTTTTACCTGTTGCATTTTACATATAACAGCAGTCCAGCTGTTGTTGCCAGAGTAACGGCAACCTGGGTTAACCTTATTTTGCTAATGGTTATGAATGTTCTTGTTCTTGTAACTAGTATCTTGTTACTCTTATATTGGCTTGTACCATGTTTACTTAAACCTGCATGTTGCCTAAGACACCTGTGGTCATGAGTCACCTAGCTGGCTAGGAGGCCCGAGATCCTCAGACTTGGGCAGGATTGTGTAAACTGACGCTCAGCTTGCAATTCCTCACGAGAATAAAACCCTTTGCGAACAGGTAGTGACTGCCTTTTGTTCCATTTGTTTTATACATCGGTAAGGTTAAGGGATACGAACCTGCGAGATCACTACAATTGGTGCCGTGACCAAACTTAACCAACCGGTTTTGTTAGCACTGAAGTGCTGAGTTCACTTGCTTGGACCTATTGCCATTCTTCATATATCCTTGAGATATAAGTATGCCAAACTTTGTGGTCCTGCAAGATTGCCTCTTCAGAGAAGAATCAAGATTTGTCTGGATTTTTCAATGCTGAAAAATCCTTGCATTGGCCCCTCTTGTGAATCTGGAATCTCGGATTTCAGATTCAATCTCTGATGGAATTTCTGATGGAATCTCTGATGGATTTCTGACGAATTTCTGATGGATTTCTGATGGATTTCTGGCGGAATTCCTGACGGATTTCTGATGGAATTTCTGACGGAATTTCTGACGGATTTTCGGACGAATTTCGGACGGATTTTCGGACGAGTTTCGGACGAATTTCGGACAGAATTTCGGACGGATTTTCGGACGAATTTCGGACGGATTTTCGGACGAATTTCGGACGGATTTCGGACGGATTTCGGACGGATTTTCGGATTCATGGAATTTCGGATTTCGGAAAATCCTGTCCCAAGGGTGCAGGGCTTCAGGTATGAAGGAGCAATGGGATCAGAACTCACCTTTAGGTGTCAGTTACTGGCGTAGGAAGCTAATTTTGCCCCGAAGCTGGCAATAATTAGGAACTGGGATCCGAAGGATTCATGGAGTGGTTTTGGACAATACTCTACGTACTCTGTGCCTAAGAATTTTTTCTTAGGGGCTTAATCGACCAGGGGAAAGCTGCTTGGGTGAAGCTAAAACAGCCGTTTGACCTTCTCCATGCTATTCTCTGGGCCGAAGTATGGGAAGTTTGGACTTAGTTCCTGCTGCTGCTCTACAAGCCGCCTTCATGGGTCCGAAGGCTGTAGCTATTCCATTGGAAATAGCTGCAGCCGAAGCTTCCCAGTTGAAGAGACGCAGAAATGTGAACGCCAAAGAAAAGGCCATGGTTCAGGTCAGCCAGGCGCTAGCTTTGCAAGATTCTGACGATGATGATCAGTCCGAAGAACTTGGCAATGCAGTAGTGCAAGCTGTCCAGGCCTGGCATGGAAAGAATGAAAAGACTGGTTCCTCTGCTCGGCAGGTGATGACAACTGCTGAAGTAGAGGGGTAAAGAACCTGGCAGGTTCGGAGGTGCTACTTCTGTAGTGATGAGGGACATTTCGCCTCGGCTTGTCCAAAGAAGGTAGCTCTTTTCGAACTCCTGAGGAAGGCAGACACTTCTAATGAGAAGCCTGCTACTTCAGGAAACTAGGTTCGGCTCCTGTAGTAAGCGATACGGGAGCCTCGGACAACACGCTTCTTAGTACCACAGTCCGCGAGGATCTTGGTAGTAGTCTAGAAACTGGGAAATCAGCCCAGGCACCGGTGTGTAAGATAGGGTTAAAGCTTAGCGACAAGAAGCTACCCGATCTGATAGCTGGAGGTCCTAGGCCGTTGCCGGACGGTGATTTTCTTCCTGAAAAGATTCAGGGATGCTCGGACAAGAGCCCTGGCATGCGTTGGGGACAGGCCGAGTACCAAGCTGAGTCAGGTCAGGTTGTCTTGGTAGAAAAAGGCCAAGAGAAGTCTGCTCGGATTCAGAAAGTTTCTGTTCAACAGCTGGAAACTCTGGAGATTCCTTCCAAATTACTGGTGAGGGAGAGATGGTATGCCCCTGTAGGCATAGGTGGGAAGAGTGGTTATTTCTTGGTAGATCCAGGCGCAATGACAAGTTTGATTACCAAGGATTTCTATGATTCCCTTCCACATGCGCCGCCTATGAATTCGGTGCGTATGGCGTGCTCGATGGGTAATGGAACGCCTATAACTACATATGGGAGCGTGCTCTGTCCATATGAAGTGTCGGGTCGGACTTACATGATGACATGTCTGGTAGTCAGCGGTCTGAAGGGCCCTGAAGACGGGATATTAGGTGCAGATTTTTACAATGTGCACCGTTGTTGTTTGGATTGGTCAGGAGTGTTTTATTTGGAAAACTTCGGACATTCTACTGTATGTAAACAGTGGAAAAAGAAGTCCGAAGGTGAAGAATTTTCCTCTATAAAGACCATGACTGTGAGCGAAGTAGATACTGGAATAGCTGTGACACTTAGGAAAGCGGTGATCATGGAGGCCAAATCTATTACACTTGCAGAATTGGACTTTGATAGTGGCTCAGACGCATCGGATGCTTGGATGTTCGAGCCAGACCAAGGATTGCTAGAAGACTTCGCCTTAGGGAGCCTGAATACATATGTTTCAGGTGGAGGTTCAACCGCTTTGGTAGCCTTCAGCAATCCGTCCGATCGCCCAATGAAAATTGGCAAACGGAGAGTGGTGGGCAGATTAAGCAGAGTTACTCTTGTGGCAGAGGATTCCGCTTTGTCTGAGGATGACGGTAGCAATATTATCAGAGAGGCAATCATTAATTCTATACTGGTTACAGAATCGCCTGTGGCGGATGATGATCTGATAGCTCCCGACATCTTGGTACCACCGAGTGCAGAGTGCCCGCTGAAGAAGCTGGTCAATGATTCGGATTTGTCCGAGAAAAACGAGAAGAACGTTGCTCTGTCTTTGCTGGAAGAATTCCGAGATTGTTTCTCTCTTCCAGGTGGCAAAGCCCTTGGTTGTACTGATAAAGTTCGCCATGTGATAGACACTGGAGATGCTTGTCCGATCAAACAGGCATACCAGCGTATTCCTGTGGCGAAGAGAGACAAGGCAGAGGCAGAGATTTGGAAAATGTACAGAGAGGGCCGAATTGAACATAGCAGTAGCCCCTGGGGTGCTCCTATTGTCATGGTGGCCAAGAAAGATGGCACACAGCGTTTTTGCGTTGACTATCGTCAGCTAAACTCTGTCACTATAAAGGATAGCTTTCCACTACCTCGGATCGATGAGTGCATAGAATCACTTGGTGGTAACCAGTGGTTCTGTACTTTAGATCTTGAAAGTGGGTACTGGCAGGTGGCGATGGATGAAGATAGCAAGTCGAAGACTGCATTCTTATCCAGTGTAGGGTTATTTCAATTCAAGGTTATGGCCTTCGGATTGTGTAATGCCCCCGCTACCTTCCAACGCATGATGGATCAGATGTTGGATGGCCTTCGTTGGAAATCATGTCTGGTCTATCTGGATGATATCGTGGTTTTTGGGAAAACTCTTGAAGAGTGCCTAGATAACCTGAGACTCGTCCTTGAGCGTATACGGGATTATGGTCTTCGTTTGATACCCAAGAAATGTGAATTTTTCCGCAAGAAAGTGGAATACTTGGGTGGATTGTGTCAGGCCATGGCATTTCGGCGGATCCGAAGAAGATCCAGAAAGTCAAGGACTGGCCAATCCCCACAAATGCTAGGGAAGTAAGGCAATTCATCGGATTTGCCTCCTTTTACCGAGACTTCATGGAAGATTTTGGTAAATTGGGGATTCCTTTGCAAGGAATTGTAACCGCGGCAGGCAAGGATAAACGATATACTAAACCTATAGAGTGGACTCCTCGTTGCCAAGATGCACTTGATACATGCAAAGACTTGCTGATCTCTGCACCTATTCTGTGATATCCCTGTCCGAAATACAAAACGTCTTCGGTGGCTACGGATTTCGGCGGGTTGGTTCATCATAGATACGGATGCAAGTAGCTTTGGCAAGGCTGGGATTATGTCCCAGGTTCAAGATGGAAAAGAAATGGTTCTAAGTTTTGCAAGCAATAGACTCTCGAAGCCACAGAGAAACTATTGTGCAACGAAACGTGAGCTACTCGCTGTCTTAACCTTCCTACAGAGGTTTCAACATTACTTACTGGGTAATAAGAGCTTCTTTGTTTGGACAAATCACGCCTCTTTGCGTTGGTCACTCAATTTCAAGGATCCGACCAATATGTTAGCCCGCTGGCTACTCACCTTACAGGAATTTGGGCTGGATCAGAGCATGATATTGCATCGGGCAGGGAAGCAGCATGATAATGCTGATGCGCTGTCTCGTTTACCTACCAGAAAATATGGAAGATCAGATTGCCTAGATTGCGGTGCGCATGATGCTATCATTGCCACTAATGCTGTTTCCCTAGGGACTCAGCAGAATGTTGCAAGAAGCTCAGCAAACCGATCCACTTGTAAAAAGATTGCTTGCAATGTTAGAGGGAACCGAGCCAAATCCTAGCAGGGAAGACCTTGCTGGTGAGTCGGCTGAGTTTTCGGACATTTGTGAAGCATCTTGGTAGTATGGAGTTGAGAGATGGTGTGCTATGTCTAGGTTGGACGAGACTAGCCACCGATAGGAAATACTGGAGGAAAATAGTCCCTGTTTCCATGAGGAAAGGGTATACATGGTCCTAAAACTTCGGGTCACTTCGGAACCTGCAAGAATGTCTGGTCAGTAAAGATGAGATATTTTTGGCCAGGTATGAGATATGATCTGATGCGATGGATACGTGCCTGTCCTGAAACAGTGGATGAGAAAAGGGCACCAGTACATGAGGGATAATCTCAGAGTATCTGCCGTTCACCAGATAAGAGATTATAACGAGCGTTCTGGGCCCCCCAGTTTTGAGGCGGGGGAGGTGGTGTACCGATTCTGTCCCCCCAAAGCGAATAAGAAGCTCGGACCCAAGTGGGACGGGCCTTATAAAATCAGAAGGTTCATAGGAGGTACCACCTGTGAACTGGAGACAGCCGAAGGTCTAATGCGATACCATATCGACTATCTGAAGCCGGCTTTCGATGAAAATGGGCCGATTCAAGCGGTTAACTTGGATCGGGCTCCAGAATTCCGAAGGCAGGAACAGGCTGGTATGGAAATCTTTAGACTAGAGGCTGGGAGAGTGGTGCCAGGGAAAGATTGTCCTAAGAAGGTAGAGAAAGAGAAAATTACTGTAGGCGTCAAGCCGAGAGGTAGACCTAGGAAGATCCGAAAGGGTAGTTCCAAGGAAACCTCCAGTAAATCTCTGCCTCTAAAGAAAAGAGGGGGTAGACAAGGGAAATCTGTTGCCAAACCTGACAGTTCCTTAGCAGACTCGGGACTTACGGCTACCCCGCCTGGGCTTTTGGGTCCAGGAAAGGCTTTATCATATGAGAAGTCTAAGGTAGCTACGGTCTGTCCGAAGAAGCGCGGGAGGCCGAAGGTTCGCACAGATACGTCCGACCAGCCGGTGGCGCCCCCGGTCGTTTTGAATAGGAAGCGCGGAAGGCCTAGGAAACAGCTGGTCCAAGCTGCTCCTGTACCTCCAGTGCAGCCGAAGAAACGACCAGGTAGACCAAGGAAAGGAGCTGTGGTTAATGCAAAACCACCAGATCCTTCTTCTCCTGGCATAGCAAGGGCTAAACGTGTGCGAAAGGCCCCAGTTCGGTTGCAGATGAGCTAATTATGGTACTGGTCCGAGGGTAGGAATCTCCGAACTGATTTCTACCCGAACTAAAAAATCACACAACGAGAAGTCAGACGGGTGGTGGACCGAACTGAGAGCCGCCCTGTCCCCTATTGATAAGCAGTAAAAATTGACTTTATTCAGTTAATTCCATTTGTGACTGGGAGACGAACATGAGTCTCGGAAAGTACTTAACCTTACCCTGGGTACCGCTTGTATGTTGAACTGAAAATCCAAAACGTCTTCAGTGGCCACGGACTTCAGTGAAACATCGGAATCTATTTATAAGGAATAGAGTGTTGCCTACGCCTGGGGTGGGTTTTGAGGAAATCGGAGAATGATTACACCTCTGCATCGTCTCAGCAGAGTCCCGAATAGCTGAGTGGGAACACGCGCCCAAAAGCTATTTTCAGGCTCAGAAGGTGAGCGCGGGAAGAAAATTGGCGCTGCAGTAGTGCGGCGACTGAATGCAACTCTGGCGTTGCAGTGGTTAAATACGCTGGTGTTTTACCCTTTCAGTCAGTCTACTTCCTGCTTCCGCGAAGCAAAGCACCGAGACTACCTCTTAGAAAGAGAACTGTGCAGTAAGTTTTATCAAGTGATGATCCTTGTGAAATATATTGCCCTGTGTTTGTAGTCCCTTTGCTCGAGTAGTCAAGTTGCATGAATGCTGTGGGTCGTATATTAACTGTGTTTGGGGCACGTTGATAATGCGCGGGCTGGCGTGGGACCTATAGCGGCCATGTTGTTTTCACCATTGGTGTAGGAATGAATGAACGTTACTATCCGAAGGTGTTAAACTAAACTTGAACAGCGTATCCACTGCCGATATACCAATAAACGTTCAGTCTTTGTGTTTTGGAAGTAATCAACCAACTCACTGTGCCTAAAGCGTGGGTATATTCGTGTAGTGAAGGTTTGGATTTCTCGATACCACTACGCTCTATGTGTGTAGTAGCTGTCAGCCACAGCCGAAGCGTGTCCGAGAGGAGTCCGAACGTCCATCTGCAGCAAATAACAGGTATTTTCTGTACTTATTTCTACCCATACCATCATTGTACTTTCAGGTACCGATTGAATAGTGATGTCGACTTCAGGAGAATTCGAGAACATGACCGAGGACCAGTTGGCTGATTCCCTCAACGCCAAGCTGTCCGAGTCTGATCTAGAGATGGATCTGGACGGTTCGGACTGCGAGGTATTGTCGGACGAGGAGGCTAAGGTCTTGGAAGGGTCTCGGATCCTTGCTGGCATGGGTCAGCCTGACGCAGGTGGCTCTGGGACCGGCACCGTAACTTGCTGGGGCGCAATTATGGAGGCCGAGGATGCTAGGTCAGCAGCTGCTGAAGAGGATGCGGCGATGGTGACAGACATGGCTGAGGTTGAGTCCGAGACTCCCGAAGCTAAGTCTGTACCTTCGGCTGGTACCTCTAAGCAGAAGCCTAGATCCCCCAGAAAGCAGGACAAGCCGAGGATGAAGGATGGAGAGATGGTTGAGTCCCCGCGGACTCTATCTCCAGATCCTGCTGATTCCTCGGCGGCAGTGACTGTGGAGCTCATGGATTCACCGGCCAAGAGCACCCGGTCTTCTGCCCGTCAAGTTCGGAAGCCCCGGAGTTCGGACCCCAAGTCGAACTCGAAAGGCAAGGCACCTGCCCCAGCGACTGGAACTACTAAGTTGAAGTTCCGGAAGCTGAAAAAGGTCCATGTGCTGGTGAGGTGGATGTCCCCAGAACTGGTACTGGGAAATCCAAACCGACTCAGACCCCGGTAAAGTCTAGCACAGCGACTTCGGACAAGTCAAGTGCTAGTACTAGCTCGAAGGCCGCAGCCTCCAAGCGTCCGAGGACTGAGAGCCAGTCGAAGGCAGCTGTGTTAGCTGCTCCTCCTGCCAAGAGGAGCAGACGTTCGAGGAAGGCCCAGAAATGGGTGGACACAACTCTGGCCGAACTGCCTTGTGCTTTGGAGACCGCTGCTCTGGTGGAAACATCAGAGACCGGCGTGAACCAGGCGTTGAAAGCCCTGCAAGTAGCTGCAGAGGATGCCAAGAGGCAGGTCAAAGTGACCGTGGCCGCTCTGGTGACTCCTCTGAAAAAGCTTCAGGCGGTGAGGGCGAAGGTGGATGAGGTAGGCACGCTGAAAGAAACGATCAGTCAGCAGGCTCTCCTCATCCGGACTCTGAAGGCATCCAATCAGGAGAAAGAACAACGCATCCTGAAGCTCTTGGAGGAGAATACCAGACTCCAGGGCTTGCTTTTGGATGATTCGGACGAGTCCAATCAAGGTGTGAGCAGGTCGGAAAGTTCCCTGGGTGGAAAGCCGACCTCTCTCCCTGCCAAACCAGTTGAGGAAGCTCAAGCCTTGCCTTCTTCAGGCTCGGGCGAGACTCCTGGTTTGACCGTGTTGTCCAGTCGAGCTGGTGGGACGTTGGAGGTTAACGACCAACAAATCCATTTCCTCACCAATCTCCTGGACCAGATGAAGTCCCAACGTGAGCCACCCCAGCCTCAGAGAACTGTGGCTTCGGCTGCGTTGGGCCGGGCGCCTCCCGAGCAAGGTATGTTCGGAAGTATGTTCGATACTCCGGACAGACCTTCTGCGAAGGACTCGCCCGATGGAACGAAAGACGACGATGGCAATGGTAACTGAACGGAGGAAACGTATGGACGATGATGACTGGATCGCCCTTCGACCCGATTTAACCACCTCGGATACTCTTCGGATGCCCTGGATCCTTGGATACAGAACCTTGGTGTGAGGCGCCGAAATCTGAAACCAAGTCTACAATATGAATGTGAATTCCTTTTTCAAAATAATTAATTTCTGTTAAGCAGAAAATTGTTTGTTTGCAAGGTAGTGAGGACACAATATGCTCCTGCTTGTCGAACGCGAAGAGGTTTTCATAAAATTTTTCTTACTTCAAAGAATGTTCATTTTAATTAGGACACAGTATGCTCCTATATGTCGCAAGAAGTTTTCATAAGATTTATTTATTGTTCATAGTAGAGAGGACACCTTATGCTCCTACATGTAGATGTTTCAACTTTTTAATACCCTGTCGAGTTTTAAAAACGTATTTTTCAAACTCTTAAAAGAAAAGAGGGGGTATTGTGGTGTTATTGGGTTTCACTAGAGTTTATCTCTAGGTGCTGTCTGCTGTGGGTTAGTTCGGCCAATCTACCCCAGTGGGCAGTACTGGTCCGCAGTGACTTTTTAGTCTATGTATTAACTTTTACCTGTTGCATTTTACATATAACAGCAGTCCAGCTGTTGTTGCCAGAGTAACGGCAACCTGGGTTAACCTTATTTTGCTAATGGTTATGAATGTTCTTGTTCTTGTAACTAGTATCTTGTTACTCTTATATTGGCTTGTACCATGTTTACTTAAACCTGCATGTTGCCTAAGACACCTGTGGTCATGAGTCACCTAGCTGGCTAGGAGGCCCAAGATCCTCAGACTTGGGCAGGATTGTGTAAACTGACGCTCAGCTTGCAATTCCTCACGAGAATAAAACCCTTTGCGAACAGGTAGTGACTGCCTTTTGTTCCATTTGTTTTATACATCGGTAAGGTTAAGGGATACGAACCTGCGAGATCACTACAGTATCTCAAAATCATTTTTTTGCTACTTGTGACTCATTTTCCTAAACACATCACATATGTTACTGAGTACCAGTATTATGGAATAAGCTGCCTAAGGAAGGTAGAGATTGCTTGTTGAAATAGGATTTTAAATTGTTTTAGAACCGTAGGGAGAAAGAAACCAATAACTAATACAAGCCTATTACTGGTTATAAACGTCCACTGTGTATTGGAAGGTAGAGAGGTCATATTTTAATCCGTAATATGTCAATTACTTAAGGTTTGATAAAGCTTCTCAAAAGATTGAATGAATAAAACATCATAATGTTACTGATGATCAATATTGATCAATTAATAACGAGATGAAAAACTGAATGGATTTGATATTATGATTATATAAAGAATATAAATGCTTTCCTTGGTATGTAAAACCATGTACATGTTGAAAAAAAAATAAGAAATATAATAAGGGTCCAGGAGCCGGTACGCACTAATGTAGCGTTTGTATAAAATGTTCATTAGATATGTTGAACTGATGAAATTGTATGAATTTTAATGGGGGTAAATCATGAACGGTGCTTGAACATAAAGATAATAAAAATGAATCCACTCATAATAAACCAAGGGCAGCCTGAAAGATCTGTGTATCTGTGAAGGTGAAACGGGAGACCTTTTTAGATTGAGGCCAACAAAATTAGGTGTGTTTCCGATTATCTGGCTGAAAACTAGGTAGGGGGGGGTGGTAATTTTTTTTTTTGTTAATTTTTTTTTTTTGGAAACCACCTCCCAGGAACTGCTATGCAAATCACCTATAGGATCTCTACCACACATACTTCACTAACAAATACCAAATAATATCGAAGTAAGGTGGGTCGCTTGTATATCTTTTGCCCGGGTTGTTGAATCAAAGAAATGGTAAAGGATTGGAAAAAAACCCTTACTATTAGTTTGGTTATTTTTATTAATCACTAGCTTTCGGGCTATGGTGTGCCCTTCATCAGGTGACAAGTTATGATTTTGACAATGCTTAGGTGGAAAAAGATGTAGTCAGTGTACAGTGGTTATGATTTCTGCCCGCACTAAATATTGACATGCATGTAGTGGCCGCAGCAAAAAAAAAGGCTATACAATGGTATAATGGTGTTGGAAATGGCATAGAACTTATAACTTTTTGAATTTTGAATTTTAGATGATAAAGACAGGTAAAGTGGTTGATTTTTTTAGGAAGAAGGGTTGTAAAAGTATCCCTTGTTAGAGAGGATACGAAATATCCTAAGGATACCAAATACCAAATAATCTATGGAATATATACTGTTGGCATTCCATACTAATGTCGGTGTTTATATTAGTCATGAGATCAACAATCACATTTCTAAAATGAAACTTTGTTAAAATTTGGACATTTGTACTTGCTCCATTTCTGATATCAAGTTTTCCATTCTGCGTCAGATTTTTAGAAAATATACAATTGGCAGCTGTACATCTGCTAAATTAGGCTGCAATTCGGTCAATACTAGGTAAATTCAAGTATTCAGCATCGCATTGATTCTATCAATCTGTTTGGTTAGGTTGAACTGTATTTTTGTCTGAAATTTGTGTTATTTCAGAGAATTGATGATGGCAAATTGTATTTGATTTGACGATTTCACCCTTATATTGTTACAGGCGCTGAAACCATAGAGGAAATAATGGACATCATTCTAAACTAATGGGTACTGTAGTTGGAGAAGTATATACAGGATTAATGGGTAGTATACTACATCCATCAACTCACCTGTAACTCACAGGATTAAGTAAAGACACGAGGGGAGAATTAAAGGTAAGAATTAAAGTAGATCTTCTTTTTAAAATCAGTAGTATTGAAATATCTTTCATACTATGACTGAATGGGTTATTCACTTC
Source organism: Sthenelais limicola (assembly GCA_942159475.1). Taxonomy (NCBI): domain Eukaryota; kingdom Metazoa; phylum Annelida; class Polychaeta; order Phyllodocida; family Sigalionidae; genus Sthenelais; species Sthenelais limicola. The sequence continues at coordinate 112,051,607 of OW804099.1, forward strand.
TAGCAGGAAGAATGCGTTCATTTACTAGTCTTGCTGATTCTGTATGTGTTGTATAAAAAGATGGAATGACCACGATGTGAGCACGTTTTTGATTAGTCTATATCCCTGTCATTGATGACGTCAGACAAATCAGAGATGAGCTTACTTAGCTGCAAGCCACATTATGAATAGCAATGCTTCCCCCATCCGAATACAAGCATAAGAATAACAATGTTCTATTATTTCCAAGTCTTAATAATAAGAACAAGCTGTACTCAAGTTTGGAAACTACTTGTGTGATTCACTGGTTCTCGTTAAAACTTTATTTTGCATCCATTGCACGACCTGCGGATTCAAGCCATTGAATCTCATAGTTTTAACCGCTTGGTCAGTTCTGTCTAAGAATCCTATTCAGTGTAATCACATAGGAAAGGCATGGCAGTATCTGAAGTGCAGAGCACCAACATGCTATTTTATTCAAGGATTCTTGAGTAGGTTAAACTTTAATGGGTCACTGCCCCTTCCAAATCACAGAGAAAAGTGTTCAGCCAAAATAGGGTGCTGCCCTTATGCCCCAAGTGGACAGAAAAGAAACTATTTCAATAAGTATGAAACACACCACAAACTTGTAAACCTGCTCTAATTCTGGTTTCGTTTGTAGGGAGTCCCAGGGGGAATTCAGATAACTCAAAGCTGAGCTGTATTGGAGTGTTGTATTGAACTCTCAGAAGGAATACCGTAGTATAATGTAGTCAGAAGAAATAGTAGCAACACATGTTGTCAGAGGAAATAGTCATAAGGTATGGACTTCTTTACACACTATTTACAGTGACATGGAGCCAAACCTGGGGCTACATGCACTCTAAATGGCAAACTAACTTATACTATGTTGGCTATACTATGGTTTATATAGTTTTGATATCACCATAGCTGCATCAGACACAAGAGGAGTCACTCTAATAGGGGAGTTGCATGTGACACTGCGCATGTCTACTGCAGTGTATGCTCGGATGGATTATGTCAAAATCTGACATACAAATATTCGAACATTTTATCGAAAATTGCGAGAATGTTTTCACCAGTATCGTAGCTTGTAAAATGATCTTCGAAAACCAAATGCATGATGGGAAAGTTGGAGGGTTATGTGATGGAAAAATGTATAACACATGGATATTGACATTAGAGAATTGATGATTATCCCATGCTGAATAAGGCATGTTTTCCTTAGATTCTACACTGTACCATTAGTCCAATAATTCCATGCAAATGTAGATTAAAAATGATGGCTATGAAAATCCCCTATTATCATTTGTATCATTTATTCAATACAGTGGGTGAGATTTTCAGAAAATGTACAATTACAAGATCCACATATTTTGTGAATTCTGCTAGATTAGAGTGACAAAGGGTCAATATGGGTTTATCTGCATATATTTGGTATTGCCTTGATTCAGACAATCTTTTTAGAGTTCTTTAACTGTGTATTGAATCTCATTTTTGTCTGAAATATTGGTAATTTAAAAGGATTGGTAAAGGCAAATTGTACATTTTCTGGCGATTTCACCCATGGGTACATTTCTAAGTGATCCTGCCCATTGCTTTGTGCTGGGAGGTGGACAGATGGGAATAGTTGTCATTATTACCCATTAGTATTCCCTGCGGAGAACTTAGCCCATGTTAGGAGACTGTTTATTGCTCAATACTCGTTATGACAGATCCACTTCTGTCACAACTATAGCAGTTAGTGCACCATCATTAGTACCTGGGTTAGATTTTCATCAAATGTACAATTGACAGATCAACATATTTCGTACGTTATGCTGAATTAACACTATGTCTATCTGAGTATGTTTATCTGAGTATATTTAGTATTGACTTGATTCAAACAATCTGTTTGGTTATGCTGAACTGAGTTTTGAACCTTGTTTTTGTCTTATATTTGGGTTATTTGAGAGAATTGGTGAAGGTGAATGGTACATTTTCTGATGATTTCACCCAGTTATCATATCCAACAATCAGTATTCCATACCGACACATCGTACACACAAGACACAATTGTGTTCTTCTTTCTGTTTCTATGGATTTATTGTTCACTTGGTTGAAGCTCCATTCTTGGGCATTTCCAACAAAGATTCTTCTTAGAAACTTATCAAATTTACTCATAGTTTGACTTAAGGAATTGAATCTTTTCTAATATGATGATATCTCAAATTCATTTTATTGTGACTTGCAAAACATTTTCCTGTAAGACTTCACTTCAAGAGAATTCAGCTTGTATATTTCCCTTTGCTAATGCACCGCAAAGCAAAAAGCATGAGTCCCTGGGTGGGCTCGAACCACCAACCTTTAGATTAACAGTCTAACGCGCTAACCGATTGCGCCACAGAGACATCTCATATTTGAGTAAATCCCAAAAGACATGGTACTGGACCATGTTAAACAAGTGGGATTATAACCGTGGGATTATATCTATTTCATATGTTAATGCTGAACAATGTACATGATGTACATATGACTTACATATGAGTCACAAGTGGCAGACAAATTGTGATGTGTTTCAGGAAAATATGTCATAAGTCGCAAAAAATAGATTCTGAGATACAATTATATTTGAAAAGAGGAGATAAAGTCGATTCCAGTGGTGGTAAACATTAGGGACATTAAAGAAGTATTTCTAGATTTAAAGTTTGATCTTTTTATTTCTGAAAAAAAGTTTTTAATATTTGTGGGTGAACAATTACTAGTAAAGTAGGGAAATGTACTCCTTAGGAGTGGATCGATATATTCAATACACTATCCTGAAATTTGGTTCATGAATTCATAGGACATATGTTACGAGATACTCCAAAAATGAAAACATTCCAAAAAGACGATTTTGTGAATAAATGACTTATAAAAGTATGAATTTTGCGACTTGTGACTCATTTTTCTGAAAGACACAACAATTGTGAAGTATCATCATATTTGAAAAGATACAGATTACCTAGTCGCGCCAATCCCTTACCGTGACGTCCTCTCTGCGCCCACCTTACCACTGCACATCTAATAATGTTTTTACCTAGTTTAACGCCAAGATTCCACTTTATTACACAAGATTGAATCTATTTACATTATTAAGGCATATATAACAGTTAGAGTACTTAGGATATTGCACTCATTGCTGTGCCACTGTGCTGTGCAATATTCATGTTTCATCAACCAACTTTAAGTTTACCTGTATATCAACTGAATATTAATGAAAAAGGAACGCCAAACGGGAACAAACACGATATTGATGGAAACATTTATTTAATCCTAAACATATTTCTTTTCATGGAATAAAGTCTTCAATTCAGATCAATATAGACTTTATCCTCTAATACTAAACTGACTGAAGTACAGTCAGTGATTTCTGGTTTCCAAATGAGCCATTTAGAAATATAACTATGGGTGAGATCGTTAGAAAATGTGATCTGTCTCAGGAAAATGAGTCATAAGTCGCAAAATTGATATTTTTCAAAGTGTTTTTCTCACAAGATCATATCTTTGGACTGTTCTGATTTTTTAGGAGTTCATCACTTACATATATATCAATTAATGTATCAAATTTAAGGACAATCTATGGAAAATATCCTTTCGTTATAAAGGTCGTCATATGGAGTATATGTGGTTACTTGACTGTTTATTGACCCCCAGAAATATTGGAAACTTTTTTTTCAAAAACGAAAATATCAAACTTAAAATCTAGAAATACTTATAAGATTATTAGACTGTTTACCCTCATTGGAATCGGCTTGATCTCATCTTTTCAAATATGATGATATCTCAAAATCTATTTTTTGCGACTTATGACTCATTTTCCTGAAACACATCACAAATGTACAATCCGTAGATCTACATATTTAGTAAATACAGTTAGGCTTTAACCTGTATATAAACTGAATATTACTGAACTGAATATACCCAGCTAAGAATGTGTGATCACAGTGAGCTCACTAAGAGCTCACAATATTTATCACAGTGAGCTCATACTATGACCTCACGGGTGAGGTCAAAGTGTAACTTCACAGTGGCATTAAAATGATCTCTCAATGTGACCCCACAGTATACTCATACTATGATCTCACTGTGAGGTCATAGTATGACCTCACGGGTGAGGTCAAAGTGTAACTTCACAGTCGCATCAATATGATCTCTCAATGTGACCTCACAATATACTCTTATACAATCAATCTCACTCTTATTAATCAATAAGATGACAAGACTAGACTTGTTTTTAGCACTACTGATCAGCTTCTAAACAGCAGATTTGTGCTCAGTGCTAAGGTAGAAAGTTTCTCCACAGAAGCATTTCACCCAAGAGCATTCAAGGAGAGACTGCATGGTCCCTTTGCTTGAATTTTTCAAAGTTCCTCATCCCTTTCCATCACTTAAACTTACCCTTAATACAATCCTCTCCTGTAGCTGTCATAGGTAGCCATTTCAAGTTGGTGTTAGACAATCTTGGTCACTCAGTATACTTATAGTAATAATATTAGAATTATAAGGGTGCTTTCTTCCCAACATTTTTTAACATCAAGCAGGTAAGTTATCCAAATAAACTATCAAGTTCATTGCTTTCAATATTCCCAAGTTAATGATGTGTAATATCTATGAAGTATAAATGCTTCATATAAGTATTACTAGTGAGACTTTTGTTCTAATAGAAAGTGTAAATGTAATGCAGTAACCTTTGGTGCCACCTAGTGAAAACCAAGTTATATGGTACTGCCACCTGGTGAGAACAGTCGGATTGCCTATAACGCCGCCAATAATGCCAATAGAAGAAATTGGAGGCCAGATTTGAAAAGAGGAGAAAAAACTAGACTAGGTCAACATCTCACAAAATTTCTAGGGGCTGCCAGAAAAAAGTCAACATTTTCAGTATTTTTGCCATAGAGATGTGCCTAAAAAGTGTACTTCTTGCAACCCACTTTGCAATGTCAAATGAATCCTTTGTTTGGAAAATGAAGGAATGCTTGGAATGGAATTTCCTTTAGCACCCGGGTATAACAGGGCCCCCTGCATCTCATACCCCAACAGCTAAGCCCTAGCTGCCCTAAAAGTTGGTCAAATCGACCATTCCGTTTTTTGGAAATGTCCAAAAATCTGACAAATCATTCATGTGAGATCACATATGCAAGATCACAAACATATCACCCAGACCTCACCGTTCTGATCTCACATCTATGAGAAGTTTCTGAGCTCACAGAGTTATCACAGTTTTTAGCTAAATGTGAGCTAGAACTTGTGACCTCACACTGAGATCACACTGAAACCATTCATGTGAGATCACATATGCAAGATCACAAAAATCTCACCCAGACCTCACCGTTCTGATCTCACATCTATGAGATGTTTCTGAGCTCACTGAGATATCACAGCTGTTAGCTAAATGTGAGCTAGAACTTGTGAACTCACACTGAGATCACACTGAAACCATTCATGTGAGATCACATATGCAAGATCACAAAAACCTCACCCAGACCTCACCGTTCTGATCTCACATCTATGAGATGTTTCTGAGCTCACTGAGATATCACAGCTGTTAGCTAAATGTGAGCTAGAACTTGTGAACTCACACTGAGATCACACTGAAACCATTCATGTGAGATCACATATGCAAGATCACAAAAACCTCACCCAGACCTCACCGTTCTGATATCACATGTGTGAGAAGTTTTTGAGCTCATAGTAAGATCTACATGAGCTCACTTCCTAGCTGGGTATAAGGAACGCCAAACGGGAACAACCACAATATTGATAAGAAAATCGATTAAATCTGAAACCTATTCCTGATCTATGAAATAACGTGCTCAATTTAAATCAATATAATCATAATTCAGTGAGGACTTCATCCTTTAATCGTAAACTGACTCAAGTACATTCAATAACGCAGAAGCGAGCGTTAATTATTAGCTCATTTAATGATTGAGTATTGATTAACAACACTCAGTAGAGGATTGCCACGTGTAATACATGCACCTTATAATTAAATTTGTCCTACGCAGCTTCATTTCCACTCAAGTTCTTAAAGGTCTTCCAACCATTGCACATGGTTCCAATTATTGCTCGAAAATCATTTCATGGTAAATATACGGGTCAGATTTTCAGAAAATGTACAATTCGCCTTCACCAATCCTCTCAAATAGCCCACATTTAAGACAGAAATGAGCTTCAAAATGTAGTTTAACACAACAGAACCGATACTTTAAATCAATGTGATACCGAATGTACTCAGATATACCCGGTATTCTAGAGTGCAGGTTTATATGCCTCTAGTCGATGATTATTTTTTCAAGATGTGGTTAATTTATTTTCTAAAGGTTAGAATTGGTGGATTCTGTTTCATCTCATCGTTTCAAATATGACATTTTGCCCTGATAGGGCTGCGCATGTACAAATGAAGGGTCTGATTAGACCATCGCATAATTATGAGGGTGAAATCGCTAGAAAATGTATAGTTCACCTTCAATCCTCTGACTTTACCAGCATATATATGACAGCATTGCTTCGGTTACCTATCAAATTTCATCTCATTACAACAAGCTCTATTTCCAAATGCCTCATTTAAAAACCAGAATTCAAGATGGCGGTGGTAACGTCATACTTTTGTTATTAAAGACACGTTCAAGGCCGTTGAGCATGCGCAAAAAACACGCCGGAAATGAACTACTATACAGCGGCGAATATTTCATGTGACTCATTGCCTTCCGGTTATGGAGGCCAGTAGTAGAACTGGTTGCCACCAGGGGGCAATCTGCACATCCGGTCACGTGCCCAGTGACCACCATAGGTTAAATATTCACACCTAGAGGGCGTTAGTGGTGTGGAGACATTCAAAAGGAGGCTCATTTTACTCCTCCTTCCACCGACTACCTTCGTCTGCCACTCTGACTAAGAAGTGGTGTAAGGGGTCGGGCTACCTAGCGATGTACAATTGGCAACAGTACATGGGTAAGATTTTCAGAAAATGTACAATTCACCTTCACCAATCCTCTCCATTAACCCAAATTTCAGACGAAAATAAAGTCCAAAATACATTTCAACATAACCAAACATATTGCTAGAATCAATGCAATGCCAAATATAGTCGGATTTACCTAGTATGGACTAAATTGCTTGATTTAGCAGAATTTACTATATGTGTACAGCTGCCAATTGTACATTTTCTTAAAATTTGACCCACATATAAAAAAGTTTCAGTTAAATCAATCTGAATAGTCAGTATAAACAAACCATACCACAATATGATTAATACATGGTTGACTTCAAATGTGATATGTTTTAGAAAAATTAGTCGCAAGTCGCAAAAATGATATTCTTCAAAGAGTATTAATAACAAGATTTCTTTTTTGGGTCATTTTCATTTTTATGGTGTCTACTCCCTTTCGTTGTGTGAAAATGTATGCCAAATTTCAAGACAGTTCCTTAAATATATCCATACGTTTCATAGATCATCCTTTGGAGTCTATTTAGTTACTTTACCACCCATAAATATTGCAAACTATTGTTTCCAAAAACAAAAATATTGAACTGAAAAGATATAAGTACGTATTAGATTTACATTCATTGGAATACCCTTTGTCTCATCTTTTAAAATATGATATTAAAAATCCAAAATCCAATTTTTGCGACTCATATTCCTAAAACACATCAAATATAATCTGGTTACGTTGAAATAATATTATTATATTCTGTACCTCATTTGCGTGTTATATTAGATGTATTTGAGACAATAGGTGAAGCCAAACTGTACATTTCCTTGTAACTTCGCCCAGAGTTGTCTTCAAATTTTGTCAAGCATTTAGAGGCTGGAATAGCTGCCTGGGCTCTTGGGCAGCTGAACAAATGAGGCCAATTCTATGGGAATTGATGACGTCAGCAGATCTACAAATTCTGCGGAATAGGGGATGTGCATAGCCGCCATTTTGAATCTTGATGTGCATGGGATTATGGGACTAATGGTACAGTCTAAAATCTATAGAAAACATGCCATGTTGAGCATGGGATATTTATCAATGTTCTAATGTCAATGTACATGTCTTATACATATTCCCATAATAAAAGCCTGCATTTTCCGCATCATGCATTTGGTTTTCACAGATAATATATACAAGCGACGATATTAGTGACAGCATTCCTACAATTTCCGATGAAGATGTTCCGACATATCTGTATGTCCGATTTTTACAAAATCCATCCCAGGATGCACTATAACAGACATGCGCAGTGACACATGCAAGTCCCCTATCAGGCTGATAAATGATGGATACAACTTTTGCCCTTATCCTGACAAAATTGTTTTTCTTAGTTTTGAGATGTTAGAGATGACTTTGTGAGGGACTTTTTGTACATAACTATGTTCTAAATTTTATATTTTTATTTTTGAAAAAATTGTTTGCAATATTTCTGGATCGACAATTACTAGTAAAGTAATTCATTATAATCCATATGCTAGTTCTTCAAAACGCATCAATATATTGAATACAATTTCCTGAAAGTTGGTATCATTAAACATTTCAATGAAGGGATCTTGTGAAATAAACAATTTGAAAAATATTATTTTTGCGACTTGTGACTCATGTCCCTAAGACAGGGAATAGTAGGGGATTTGCATGTCTCACTGCGCATGTCTACTACAGTATATGCTGGGATGGATTCTGATGAAATCTGCCAAATAAATATTTAGCAACATTTTTATCAAAAATTGCAAAAATATTTTCACCTATATCATAGCTTGTATAAATGATCTAAGAAAACCAAATGCATTACTGTAAAGATGGGGACTTGGGTCATGGAAAAGATGGATATAAAACACATGGATATTGACATTAGAACATTGATAATTATTACATGCTGAACATGGCATTTTTTCTGTAGATGCTTCACTGTACCATTAGCCCCATAATTCAATGTGAATCAAGGTTCAAAATGGTGGCTATGTAACTCCCCTATTGATGAAAGGGAATCATCCATTTTACGCTGCACAGACCCATAAGCATGTAAGTGTTGGGGGAAGGCTGAGAGATAGCCAACACTTGCTTACTTAACCTGACCCTGGAGAAATCATGGTGGGCAATTAGAGGGACACTAGGTAATTAGGAGCTAGCCAATGGTCAGTCCTTCTGGGCTTGAATGCTACTCACCTAACTGTAGTAAAGAAACTATTGTAAGAAAATATCGCAAATTGTAAGTGAAATCCAACTGTTTCCAACTATTTCCACTTTAGTTGGGATACTTATTTAGACAAATGTTGTGGCATCATATTTTAAATGCGATCTTCCTTTAGGAAGGGAACTCTAAACTCTTAACATTAGTTGGGGCTATTTTTAAATGTCGTTGTTAGATATAGACATTTGTGATGTGTTTCAGGAAAATGAGTCATAAGTCGCAAAAAATAGATTTCAAGATATCATCATATTTGAAAAGATGAGATCAAGCGGATTCCAATGATAGTGAACAGTCTAATAATCTAATAAGTGTTTCTAGATTCCAAGTTTGATATTTGTATTTTTGAATAACAAAAACTACAATATTTCTGGGGGGCAATAAATAGTAAAGTAACTAAATATACTCCATACGAGGACCTTTAAAACGAAGGGATATATTACATACATTGTCCTGAAATTTGATGTATCGATTGATATAACTATAGGGAATGAACTCTCCAAGAATCAGAACATTCCAATAAAAGTGATCATATAAAATAAACACTTTAAAAAATATCATTTTTGCGACTTATGACTCATTTCCCTGAAACACATCACATTTGTCATTTTGGATAATTTCAGCCCTATTTGTATGGCGGAAGTTGGAATTTATTGAGTTTCTTGAGTAGAACCTACATTGTGGACTGTATCGCCAAATCCAAGCAAAGGAAAATACCTTAGCCACGACAAATATTTAAGTTTCGCTCCTGCTCTTGCTCTTGCATGAATAAAAACTAAATGACAAATCTACTTTTTTGTAATGTTTTTATTATGTCCAGGTTTACAATATTAGAATTGCGCCAGTGATGACTTTGTATTTACGGATTTTGTTCAGCTGATGACATAATAATGTAATGTTTTCCAGGAAAATTAGTCATCAGTCTCAAAATTGATATTTTTTAAAGTGGTTTTTTCACAAGATCACTTCATTGGAATGTTCTGATTTTTGGGGAGTGTGTCACTTATGGTGACGTCAATCAATGTATCAAATTTCAGGAGAATCTATGTAACATATCTTTTTGTTTTAAAAGTCCTCATATGGACTAGATTTCGTTACATTACTGTTTAGTGACCCCCAGAAACATTGGGAACTTTTTTTTTCAAAAATGAAAATGTCAAACTTAAAATCTAGAAATACTTATTATTTTATTAGACTGTTTACCATCATTGGAATCAGCTTGATCTCATCTTTTCAAATATGGTGATATCTCAAAATCCATATTTTGCGACTTATGACTCATTTTCCTAAAACGGATCCCATATACAGACTTGTGAACTCTTAGGATCTGCTTTGAATAGTCTTGGTCGTGTACCCACCATAGGCAGACATTAACACGATTAATAACCTCTATTGTTGGCCTGCTGGTGCATTGTGTGTACATTAAATGAGTAATTGTATTTAAAATATTTGTATTAGCCACAAACATTTAAACACTTGTTAGTAAATTACTCATGACCATATTGTATGGTGCTTTTCGTGCGTTGCCAGATTACAAAATCAACATCATAATTCAAATACAAATATTCAATTGAGCAGAAAGGTATCAATATCAATTAATTCAAACATCTCAAACTTTGTCATTCAACGCTATAAATATACATATATATATATGATACATATATGCTAGCTATTCCTCTATGAACGATATTCAAATCAAATTATTGTAGTATTAATGAGATAAACCACTGTATATATGCACTGCTGCAGGCGGGAGTTCAAGGAACTAATGCATGAAAAAGAAGGAGTGACAATAATTTGTTCAAACTTTGTCTTGAGAAAGAACATGGTTGGAGGATAACAGAAAGCAAAAAAATGGACCTCAGCATAGTTTTCTTTGATTCTAGAGAGCATCAAAGTTTAGTATTTAAGTATGTGGGGAAAATGGATATTTTCTCAGTTTTTCCGAGATTGCAGACAGACAAATAACATTTTTCAGTTGAAATGACTTCTAAACATAGCCACTATACAGGTTTACCCTCATGCATGAAAGAATAGGGTATCAACATATTTTGAAAGATATTATTCAGCATTGAAAATCTTGAATATTCCTGTTTTTAACTCAAGATGCAGATTCAGTTGTTAAATGTTTTAAAAATTTGGTGACCCCCATTTTTTATTGCTTGAGAGGGTAAAGGAATATGTTAGCTATGCCTACAGAGATTTTTAAGGAAAAGTTATTTTCAATTATATTTTTTTACTGAAAAAATTGTCCTTTTCTCATAGACTTCTATAGTGAACAACCATACATTTCAGAGCTCCCTGAAATGAAAGCTAACCCGGTGACATATAGTTTTTATTGGCTTTTTGAATTCACATAACCTTGTTCTTTCACAAGGCAAAGTTTAAACAAAATGTTATTTTCAGTTTTTTTTCCCAGTTGAACTGTGGTTTATCTCTTTAAAGCGTTTCTCCTATATGGACAGCATACAGATAGTTTCATTTCTACCTTTCTGGTACATGCCGCAAAACCCAATGATAATAGATTGGTCAGAATAAAAACTGTGTTACAACGAATAACAAGTTTCTGATGTCGGTTTTTGATTCATCTCATTCAGCTAACCAGGCTTCATTTAAAAATACGCTTAACCTCCCTGGTAAATTCTGTTACATGGATTTATATTACTGAAAAATCTATACCATCTAAAAATCAATAAAGAGATCTTGTAAAAAAAAGTGTCTGAAAAATATCATATTTTTGCGACTTATGACTCCTTTTCCTGGAACACATCACAATTAGCCCTGATATTATACATCATACAGCAATATAAAAACACTGCAGAAGAATTCAAAGCACATACAATTAGAGTGACAAGTACTATAGCAAGAATAGCACAGTATCGCGTATGAGAGGGGCTATATTCTCCGAGTATGGCCGAAAACTACCAGGCCGTTGGCCGAGTTGTTTTTCGGCCATACGAGGAGTATATAGGCCCTAGAAGACGCGATACTTTGCTATTCTTGCTTTTATTCCATGATTCTTAACTTATTACAACTTTATTTGATTTATTTCATCAAATTGTGTTGTCTGCATAGCTCACCAATAGTCTCGAACGGTTGTGACGTCACTGTACAATACAGGGAGTTTTTATTGTCCACCTTGTGAGCGGCAAGTATATCAATTATATTGTACGCTCACGGCCAAATCATGGAATAAAAGTAAGTAACATATAAACTGCATATTAACCTATATCGGTCCTATCAATGTTGTATGAACTGTAGTCCCAGCCTCAAACATGCAAAAAGTACAAAACACTAAGCAATTTTGTGATATGAATCAAAATATATTTAGACAAAATAGAACATTTCAATCAAGTCAACAATTTAATCACCAATGTTTCATTCTATGCCTTTTTTTATGCCTAGACTTGCAATAACAATAAGGCCTTAAGTTATAGTCACCAACACATGCTGACTGGTTACCGTACATGTTGTATCGGGCAATAGGGCCTTCTCTCTCATACTCCAACACTGATGCACCATCCATATATACAGTCACAGTGCCCTCAAAGTCTCCCTCACCAGGAGATGTAGTAAATCTGATTCTGTATGTATCTTTCATGGAAGAGTTCCATGAGTTTTCATTATGCAAGAATAGTTTCTCACTTTGAGCAATTTTGAATAGACTTAGATTTGCACAGATGTTGTGCATAGGTTTGAAAAGCTCATTGAGCTGATCTACAAGGTACTGAGCAGCTGCCTTGACTATGTCACTATCTACACTCACTGTCTCACCATTCTGACAACTACAGAACTGTAGCGGTATGTCTGCAACTGTACATGTCCTATTGGCTGGCACCTCATGGAATAGACTCACAGATCGTGCAGTATCTTTAACCTCTCCATCATCCATGTTAAGTATATGAACAAGTGTCTTGTATATGTCAAATGGGGTGGTGAGTCGTTTTGTGTTCAGCAGTAATTTCTCCATCAATTCTGGGTGTTTGATTCTGAACTGTTCAGGAGCACTGATGAACATTGCTGGCAGCCTGTTCTCTATTTTCCCCACCCATGTCCTTGCAAGCTCTCCAAATCTTCTTCCATGATCCCCAAGAAAGAATAAAAATGAGCGCTCAAACACTCCTCCCTTTATAAGCCTTCTTAACATTTTCTCATAATAGATATCAAGATACCTGATATCTACATTGGAGTCATGGGTGAGGCCAGTCAGAAATGTCAGGCTAAAATGTTGTTTATTTTTGTAATGATTTAGAAAACCTTCTAATTGTTCAAGTACCTGTTGTGTCTCATGATGGACCATCTCTGGACTAGATAGTTCAATGTGTTTCCCATGTGTTACAACATGTGCACCAAGAGCAATAGAAAAAGGTCGGAAGTAATAATGACTCGGTGGTGTGGCAAATCCTAGTTTTACATAGTTAAATGCGCCAAGCTGATAACGATCCTCATTGAATGCTGTCATATAGCCTTTCCTGCTGTAGTTCTTGAATAACAAAGGAAGGTAATCTAATTGTTCCAACTTGCCTGATCTGAGAACTTCATGCCCATGGTAGCCGGTGAGTAAGGGGACTATATTAGGGAATGTGTTGTCACCAACCTTGTTATAGCCACGTAGATCTACTGCCTTGAGTTCCTGCTTGAGTGTGTTTAGAGTCTTAGGGAGGAATCTATATGCAGCTGATCTAGACAGAGAGTCTGTACCTAGGATTATTACATTCCAGGATCCATTTGAATTGTTTCTTCTTGGTTCTTGCTTAGGTATGAATGCTCTGTATGGCATTTTATGTATGACTGTACCATTGGCATGACTGCACTCCAGCATGAGGAATTCTTGCCGCATTTTCAACTTGAATTTTCCTGTTTTAAGGTTGATCCTGTGTTTTTCAAAGAAATGCAAGTTTGTGTCAAGGCCCTTTTTACGTTGGAAATACTGATAGGTGCATGTGTCAATGGAACTTTTGTATTTTGTGTACACATAATGGTTGATGCTGATGATGTCATTACTTTGGTTGAAAATAAATGTTGGTAATGGTGGGTAAGGTTTGGCATCCAAGATGCTGAATGTGTAGGGAATGATGGAGGGGTGCCATGGGTCCAGTACTGGAATAGTACAGTGGGTGCTGTCTATAGCGTTACCATGGTAACTGGGGATGTTGAAATACCAGACTGGCAGGTAGAGGAAGAATGATATAACGCTTAGCACCAGTAGAAGCCATCGGAACTTCTGAATTTTCCAACACTGCAAAATATACAGAAATAGATTATGTAGTGCTAGATTTTAAGTTTCAAGATGAAGGAGACAAGACCCATACTTAAAGATGGAAAGTTTTATCACAAAAACTTACATATTTGTCAAGTTTTTTGGATTCCCACCTGTTGCAATTTGAGGAAATTGTATTACAAAGTACTTGACTTGAAATATATATGAACAATTATTTCAAAAACAGATTTCAATATGCGAAAATTCATCAAACTTACATATATTTCACCAGTTGGTTTAGTATATTTAAAGGCGTTAAAACATGAACTCAGAGACTATAAAAGACACTGTCATAGCCGTCTAAATACAATATAGAATGAGGAGCTGTAACTATAACTCATTAATTGTTGAATAATTACCTACACTATAATTGTACATTTCCGATTTAAAACGGATCTTCTTTTAAATAAATTTCATTGTGTCATATTACAAATTTATGCTATTCTCGTGAAGCCCATTGACAATATATGCCTTAGTTACAAGTACTCAAGAGATATTCAATTTGTTAAGCAGGTATGACATCAGTTTACAATATAATGATTATAAATACACACATTAAGCATTAAAAAGCGAATACTAGACATAATGTGGTATTTCATTTTAGTCATTATGTATACATATTTACATTAATTTCTTATAGCAATGTTTTCCTCCTTTTGACAATAATAATAGCCACACGAATAGTAAAACCCACATGGAATCTGATGAATGTTCATACAATTTCCAAACTTCTTCCAAAGAAATAGGGCATACAGGTCAGATTTTCAGAAAATGTACAATTCACCTTCACCAATCCTCTCAAATAACCCACATTTAAGACAAAAATGAGCTTCAAAATGCAGTTTAACATAACATAACTGATACTGTAAATCAATGCGATACCAAATATACTCATGTATACCCGGTATTCTTCATTTTTCAGCCTAATTTAGGAGAATTTCCTAAATTTGTAGATCTGCATATTGTACATTTTCTGAAAATCTGACCAAATCTGGAAGAGCTATACGTAGAAAACTACACGTAGAGGGACCATTCGTTTATTTGCTTTTGTTTTTTTTTCATTTAAGGCCAGTACAATTAAATTATGAAAATATAATATGAGAGAAAAACACAATTATACCCTACGCGGGTGTCTTTTAATGCGTTACCTAATGCTACCTAATGGGTTTTAAAACATAATTATGAAATAAGACATGTACTAAGCAGAAAAGGCCGACATACATACACAAGAAAATATATTTTATATGAATGAAGGAATACCTTTTTTAAGTTATCATGGCTGATAACCTGGAATCGTACAAATATTGTATTTGCTCTATTCCCCTTATTACTCAGTAAATTTATTAACTGGTGAGATGAGAGCATCACATTCTCTCTTCATTAGAAACAAATAAATGTATACATTACACTGAGCAGAAATGTATAATATTATGTTTAGTAAATACAAGTTTCAGTATAGTAATGAGTAAAATGCACCTACCTTCTTCATGCTGCGGTAGTGGTGGTGTGTTGTGTGTAATGCTATCTGTGGGCTGTTAGGCTGAGTGTGAGCAGTCAGGCGTGGCACAGTATCTATAGGGACCACTCAAGGGTCAGATTTTCAGAAAATGTACAATTGGCAGCTGTACGCATTTAGTAAATTAGGCTAAATAAGGCTGCAATTTGGTCAATACTAGGTGAATTCGAGAATATTATGCATTACATTGATTCTAGCAATCTTTTGGGCTAGGTTAAACTGTATTTTGAACCTCATCTTCGTTTGAAATTTAGCTTATTTGAGGAAAATTTACCAAGTTGAATTGTACATTTTCTGAAAATCTGATCCTCAAGCACATGCAGGCTCAATCACCTATAAGAGGCGTGGAACACTGTCTAAAGGCACCACTCAAGGCTAGGATCTTCAGAAAATGTACAATTGGCAGCTGTACACATTTAGTAAATTAGGCTAAATAAGGCTGCAATTTGGTCAATACTAGGAAAATTCGAGAATATTAGGCATTACATTGATTCTAGCAATCTTTTGGGCTAGGTTAAACTGTATTTTGAACCTTATCTTCGTTTGAAATTTAGCTTATTTGAGGAAAATAGACAAAGTTGAACTGTAAATTTTCTGAAAATCTGATCCTCAAGCACATGCAGGCTCAATCACCTATAAGAGGCGTTGCACACTGTCTATAGGCACCACTCAAGGGTCAGATTTTCAGAAAATGTACAATTGGTAGCTGTACACATTTAGTAAATTAGGCTAAATTAGGCTGCAATTTGGTCAATACTTGGTCAATTCGAGTATATTTGGCATTACATTGATTCTAGCAATCTGTTGGGGTAGGTTAAACCGTATTTTGAACTTTATCTTTGTCTCTGAATTTTGGGCAGTTTGAGCAAATTGACGAATTTGAATTGTACATTTTCTGAAAATCTGATCACTCAGGCACATTCAGGGTCAATCACCTATAAGAGTCAGATTTTCAGAAAATGCATAATTGGCCTTCACCAATCCTCTCAAATAAACCAGATTTGATAAGAAAATTAGGTTTAAAATGCAGTTCAACATAAAGCAAACTGATTTATTGAATGAATACAATACAGAATACATTCTGATATACTCAGTTTTTATCATTTTGCACTCTAATTGAACAGAAAAAAAAACGTGTAGAACTGTAGTCTGTGCATTTTCAGAAAATCTGACCTATATGGGTAAACTCAACTGAAAATGGACAATCGCCGTCATTAATAATCAAAACTAATAATCTAAAATAATGGAAATGTAATGTAAGTATGAGGTTCAAAGTACAATTCAATATCAGAATATTGAAGTTTTAAATTAACGCAATAACAACAAAAAAACAAATAAATAGGTGAATGCACATCTCGCCAGTAATCAAACAATTTATGGGACAAGATTTGGCCATGTAAGTACAATGCACTAAGGCTTACGCGGACAAATGTGATGTGTTTCAAGAAAATTGCTATTTTCCAAAGTGATTTTATGACTAGATTTCGAGACCGTGTATTAAATATGCCACTGTACTGCTAAGCTCATCCTATCGGGGATCTTAAGCTATTTGAGCTAGTAATTGTTCATCCAGAAATACTCCAAACTTTTTTTTCAAAAATAAAAATATCAAACATAGAAGATTGAAATATTTATTAGATGTCTAACTGTTTGCTATCATCAGGATCGGGTTGATCCCATCTTTTCAAAGATGATGGTATCTCAAAATCTATATTTGGCGACTTGTGACATATTCTCCTAACATTACATGTTTGGTCAATACTTCCAAAATACTTCTGGTTCAGGTAAAGGGTGGTGTATGCTTTAAACATATTTATATCAATCGGTTTTTATTCTCTTTCTTTTCTGATGTATTTCTTGATAGGATTGTTTGCTGCTTCATATTGACAGGTGCAAGTCTATTGATGAGATCATTAATACACACTATTCTATTATATATATACTATATATATACTATATATATATAACTATACACCCACTATTCTTATAACAATGATCTATACGTCTTTAGAAGGACCATAGTATATATCAGATCCTTCAAACATATAGAGCTTTTGCAAACTTTTCTTTTTCAAAAATAAAAATATCAAACTTCAAATATGGAAACACTCTTTGGGTGTCCTAGTGTTTACTATCTTTAGAATCGGCTTTATCTCCTCTTTTCTAATATAATATGGTGATATCTCAAAACTCATATTTTCCGACTTACGACTCATTTTCCTAAAACGGATCTCAAATGACAATTGTGAAGAACACCTGAGGTACAGTTTTTCATGTCTCAACCCTTATTGAACACTTCTTGACTTAATTTACCTTTTTTGTTTTTTTGCACTTACTTTACCTGAATATTATTGATGAAGTAATTACATCGATCCTAGAACATTTAGGAAAACCAATATAACTGAATGGCCTTACTTGGAGGCTGCCAACACCTCCGCCTGCTAGGCAATGAAACAAATGTTTCTTTTAAACCAAGGCAAATTCAAATATGTTCAGATATAGCAATTCTTCTTTTTTTTTTAATATTTTTAATAAATTTTATTTTAACCATTGTCACAAGTGATAATTTCATGGGAATCCAAGTAAAAAGGGTCGAAACATCTAGGATAAATAATAATTTTCTTTTGTTTAAACATAGTCTCTGATAGAAATACAAAAACTATCATAGCATAGTTACAGGTTATTACATACAGATCTGTGAAATAATATACAGTAGCGACATCAATATTTTTTTGGATTTTTTTCCTCAACAAGAAAGATAATATCTACTCGATAAATAAGAATCACATCGTACGTTAGGCAGTATACACTTTCAATACAAATATATGCATCTCATAAAACTATGACATGTCAGGACTAACTTAACTAATTATATACATATATACCACTTAATAACAATTATTTAGTGGAAATGACGATAATATGTAAAGTTGCCAATTATACATTTTCTTTGCATGACCCTTGAGTTCAGCAAAATCACTAAGTCATTTTTACCATTTAGATGAAGTCAAACTTAAGCATTACCTCAGTTCAAACTCTGATGGTTTTATCCTAAAATGCCTCTCTTCTATTTTTATTTCCTGGCTGAAATATGCATTAGTAGCATGGATCGTGAAATGAATATGAAGGATGCCTTGCTAATCGGTGAAATCAGGACCGGGTGGATATCTTCATTTGGGTCAGATTTTCAGAAAATGTACAATTCAACTTCACCAATCCTCTCAAATAACCCAAATTTCAGACGAAAATAAAGTTCAACAGTTCAACCTTACCAAACAGATTGCTAGAATCAATGCAATGCCGGAGAAACTCGAATTGACCTAGTATTGACCAAATTTCAGTCTAATTTTGCTGAATTTACTATATGTGTACAGATGCCAATTGTACATTTTCGGAAAATCTGACCCATATCTGTTTGTTTCTAATAAACATGGAGCGTGCTACATACGTGCCCTCTATGGGTCAGGTCGCCCAGAAATGTACAATAGGGGATATGCATAGCCGCTATTTCGAATCTTGATTCGCATGGATTTATGAGGGTAATAGTACAGTATTAAATCTAAAGAAAACATGTTATGTTCAGCATGCGATATTTATCATTGCTCTAATGTCAATACCCATGTTTTTTTTACATGTATCCAGCGATAAGTACCCATTTTTCCCATCATGCATTTGGTTTTCTTAGATCAGTTTCAAAATTCAGTTCAACATAACCTAACAGATTGTTTGAATGAAACTGATTCACATTTCAAGGATGTAGTTCAGTTGTCTTAGCTATGGCATAATAGCTGAGAATCCAGAGGCAGCTTGAGCCCTGTGGGACTCAGAATTGAAGCCAATGGATTATGCAAACGAGCTGTCCCAGAATGAACGTTATTAATCCTTTTAATCTCTGTTTAAGGTGGTCATAGCCCCAAGGCTTTTCAATATTTGTTATAACCGCTGTCTAAAGGGGGGATTCTACTTGATCGCTCTTCCATTTTTTTCCAAGCGCATAACAAAAGAAGTTAGAGTGAATTGGTTACTGTGCTTCCTATACACTTAGACAAAATATTGATTGCACTTCTTTGGAAGAGTGCAGGACATTCCGTAATGTCTGACGTGTTTGATTTGTGCGCAGCAATGTGCCATTCTTTCCATGTCTTTTGGTAGTGATCTAATAACGCAGTGAGAGCGGACCAACAAATTGGCACTTGATTTCATTGGAAAACAAGAAAACGATTAGAATTATTCTGCGCTTGTATTGCACTAAAAATGAAAGCAGATGAAGTGCGTAAAAAATACACACCATGAATAAGCAAAGCAAGAGTGAGCCATGAGCGCAGATACAAACGGCACAGTGGAATCCCAGCTTAAGGTGGCTATAGACCCAAGACTTTGCACCAAGGCAGGTATTAACCCCTGCATCAGTGCACACTTATACCCCCAGGTCTGCATCATGTGATCCATGGATCCATGTACTGTGGAGCTTAGTGCACCGTGTCACTGTGACGCTACACTTACTGTCTGACAAAAAGGATATAGGCCACCCAGGTCTGTTGCACTCTGTGAGCATGTACATGTAATGGCACTATACGTATACAGGTAATTTAAGCGCTGAATACAGTCAAGATTTGGCGGTGGATTTGGGCTCCACGATACGTCATATGATTTGGAATTGTCCATTTGAGATCGTACATCAGATCGTAGGTCCCAAATCGTGCCAAATGCACTACACATGCTGATTTGGATGTATGATTCATTGTATGATTCAAGGAGCGCAATATTCTAAGCGACACATACCAACAGATATTTTATAAGACAGACATTTAACAACAGACATTATACATATTTATGATATAATGATTTCGATCATGAAAATATGAAAACAATTGAGGCATGAATTCAAATTTCAGCAGTAATCTTTGTAAAAAAAAACCTGTTCGGTTGCCAATGCAACCACGTAACTCACTCGTGAAATACACACTATGCATAACTCACTGTAGATACGTTGATTTCAAAGCAATGCATGTATAATAAAAAGTGACATCTTAGAGGGAACTGAGTCACAAGTCACAATATGAATAAGTGTTTTATTTATTAGATGACTTTGTGGGAGTTTTTATTTTATTTTTCTAAAACACATCACATATGAAGAGCAATGGAACTTCAATATTTCTTGCTTCACTGTAAATCTATGAATATTTAAATAAGATTTGAGACGTTCAAATCAATCCAAAATAAGGGGAAAGCAGAAAACGGGGTGCGTGAGGTTGGTTTTGGTTTATCAGGGTTCCGACGTTTTGGTCGTCGGTATATTTAATAAATTTAAATAAATCTAAATAAATTTAAATAAATTTAATAAATTGTTAAACTTGTTGTAACAATATTAGAAGATGAAGACATTGGGACGCCTCTCCGTGATTGGACTAGAGCACCTAGCGGCTCTAGTCCAATCACAGACCTTGATAATCAATTGAACTCGGGTCTGCGTGCAGGCAGGATGGGGTAGTGAAAATGAAAATTTCTATGTGTACAGGGCATATGTGATGTGTTTCAGGAAAATAAGTCATAAGTCGCAAAAACTGGATTTTGAGATACCATTAAAACGAAAGGATATATTACATAGATTGTCCTGAAATTCGATACATCGATTGATATAGCTATAAGTGATAAACTCTCCAAAAATCAGAACATTCCAATAATGTGATCTTGTGAAAAAAACACTTTGAAAAATATAAATTTTGCGACTTATGACGCATTTTCCTGAAACACATCACATATTATGTTACAATACGTTATGATGAAATAAATATTTAAATATGATCTGTCATAGAAAAATGAGTCCTAAGACCTACATGTGTAAATCACATTAGCTGACCAGGACTACTGCAGGGGACCTGCAAGGCCATCTTTGACTAACTCATTAATTACCCTACATTCATTTCAAATTTCAAGTTTGTCTCTGAATCTTGCCTTTTTTAGATGACCGGTGAAAGCTTAGGTCTGACATTTTCCGACAACTTCACAGTGCTATGAGCGTATCAGTGATTAATCATCCCAGAGTATCGCTACCTTTTATCAATCTTCAATACTAGACATGAGCTTATCAGCTTTCCAAAAGGTTAAACACTTATAATCTGTTGGATTTCATCCATTCTAACATTAAAAATCCAATTTCTACAACTACTTTACTGTAAATGCAACAAATCTGAGTATGAAATGTTGGTTCTGTATCATAGTTATTAACATCTGATATTGATAATATCAACAACCCCTGATATTGGAAGGGTACACAAATATACATGTATACATATTGTTACTTACTATCTTTCCCAACGGTCAGTCATATTCAAAAGATAATAATGCAGAAAACTTAAAAAACACCACAAGTTTAATGTTTGCACGTTTCATTTCTATCAAAAATAAATCATTATCTAAAAAAATATGGCGTCAAGAGGCCTTTGGCATCCGATAATAAACCACATTTCGTCACCTTCAATGCCACCCTCGTTCCTAATCCCTTCTCTCCCCCTGTCCACCATTCTCGCTGTCCTCTCTCTCTCCCTACTCATTCAGTCTTCCTCTCTCTCCACACAACTAAACCTCCTCTTTCTTCACTGTCTGCTTCCTGTTTCTCTGTGCATCTCGCTCACCCCGTCTCCTTCCTCTCTCTCCCTTGCACTCCCTCTCACTTCTCTATATCCCCCCTCTCCCTCTGTCTCCCTCTATCTCCCCCACCCTCCCAACCCCTTCTCTCCCCCTCTCCCTCTCTCCGCCTCCCTACCTACCCTCTCTATCTCCTCTCCCCCTCCCCACCCTCTCTATCTCCTCTCCCCCTCCCCACCCTCTCTATCTCCTCTACCCTCCCTACCCCTTTTTCTATCTCATCTCCCACACCCTCCCTACCCCTTTCTCTATCTCCTCTCCCCCATCCTCCCTACCCCTTTTTCTATCTCCCTCCCCCTCCCCACCCTCTCCATCTCCTCTTCCCCACCCTCCCTACCCCTTTCTCTATCACCTCGCCCCCTCACTAACCCTCTCTATCTACTCTATTTCCAGCTCCCTCTCCCTCCCTCTCCCTTTGTCTCCTTTCTCTATCTCCCCCTCCCCGTCTCTCTCCCTCATCTCCCTCATCTCCCCCATCCTCTCTACGCCTCTCTATCTTCCCCCCTCCCTCCGCCTCCCTCTCTACCCCTCTCTATCTCCTCTACCCTCCCTACCCTCTCTATCTGCTCTCCCCCACCCTCCATACTCCTTTCTCTACCTCCTCTCGCCCACCCTACCCTCTATATCTCCCTCCCCCTCCCCACCCTCTCTATCTCCTCTCCCCCACCCTCCCTACCCCTTTCTCCATCTCCTCCCCCTCCCCACCCTCTCTATCTCCTCTCCCCCACCCTCTCTACCCCTCTCGGTCTCCTCTCCCCCACCCTCCCTACCCCCTTTCTCCATCTCCTCTCCCCCACCCTCCCTACCCCCTTCTCCATCTCCTCTCCCCCACCCTCCCTACCCCTCTCGGTCTCCTTTCCCCCACTCTATTACCCCGCTCTCTCTATCCTCGCCCACTCACTATATCCTTTATCTGTTTCATGACACCTCTGCCACCCACATTGCATGTAACAGTATCACATGCCTCACCTCTTTTTATCTCACGCCTCAGTTTTGATTGCGTTATAAAAGAATGCATAATTTCACACATGACTTGTTTTTCATCATCCTTGGCTTAAACAATCTTCTGTATTCCTGATCACAGTGGGATAAAACGAAATTGTCTTGTTTATTGAGAGGGATAAGCAACGCTGAAGAATTCTCATGTGAGAAATAGTATCTTTGCTCAAATAGAAGTTAGGGCTATTTGTTGCGCTACAATAATTTCTAATTTTCACTAATGTCATTGGAACAGTAAGATTCTTACAAATGCAAAATAGATAAGTGATGGAGGTGGTGTATATTGAATGACAACATGCTATATCCTTGTCGAAAAACCTTCCTTTAAATAAAGAATGATACACATT
Organism: Sthenelais limicola; assembly: GCA_942159475.1. Lineage (NCBI taxonomy): Eukaryota > Metazoa > Annelida > Polychaeta > Phyllodocida > Sigalionidae > Sthenelais > Sthenelais limicola. The sequence goes on from OW804099.1 coordinate 112,075,545, forward strand.
GATCCCAAAGTGGAACAGACTATGACATATTGATACTTATCCAGATCTATTGTGACACATTAACAGGAGAAGATTAAGACAGATTGAGACCAACATACTGGGACAGACTTGGACAGACTGGGGCAAACAGATACAGACACAGACAAAGACAGACTGAGACAGACTGAGACATACTGAGACATACTGAGACATACTGAGACATACTGACACATACTGACACAGACTGACACAGACTGAGACAGACTAGTGAGACATACTAGTTAGACAGACTGAGACAGTCTGAGAGAGACTGAGAGAGACTGAGACAGACTGAGACAGACTGGGACAGACTGAGAGAGACTAGGACAGACTGAGACAGACTTAAAAAGACTTAAAAAGACTTAAAAAGACTTAGACATTCTATGACATACTGAGACAGACGGAGACAGACTGAGATGGACACAGACTGGGACAGACTGATACACACAGAGTCAGACGGAGACAGAGACAGACAGAGACAAAGACAGACTGAAACAGACAGAGGCAGATGGAGACATGCTGAGAGAGACTCGGGCAGACTGGGACAGACTGGGACGGACAGAGACAGACAGAGACAAAGACAGACAGGGACGGACAGAGACAGAAGGAGCCAAGACAGGCGGGCACAAAGACAGAAGACTGGGACAGACTGGGACAGACTGACACAGCCTGAGACAGACTGACACAGACGGAGACAGAGACGGAGACGGAGACAAAGACAGACTGGGACAGCCTGAGACATAATGACACAGACGGAGACAGACTGAGACAGACTGACACAGCCTGAGACAGACTGAGACAGACTGAGACAGACTGTGGCATATTGAGACAGACTGGGACAGACTGAGACAGACTGGGAAATACTGAGACAGACTGAGACATATCGAGACACACTGAGACACATACAAAGACAGACAGAGACAGACAGAGACAGACTGAGACAGACAGAGACAGACAGATACATACTGAGACATACTGAGACAGACTGGGACAGACTGGGACAAAGACAGACTGAGACAAACAAATACAGACTGGGACAGACCGGGACGGACAGAGACAAAGACAGACAGGGACGGTCAGAGACAGGGACGGTCAGAGACAGAAGGAGACAAAGACACACTGGGACAGACTGGGACAGACTGGGACAGACTGGGACAGACTGACACAGCCTGAGACAGACTGACACAGACTGAGACAGACTGACACAGACGGAGACAGACTGAGACAAAGACTGACTTGGACAGACTGAGACAGACTGGGACAGCCTGAGACAGACTGACACAGCCTGAGACAGACTGAGACAGACTGAGGCATACTGAGACAGACTGGGACAGACTGGGACAGACTGAGACAGACTGAGGCATACTGAGACAGACTGGGACAGACTGAGACGGACTGAGACATATCGAGACAGACTGAGACAGACATACAGAGACAGACAGAGACAGACAGAGACAGACAGATACAGACAGAGACATATCGAGACAAACTGAGACAGACAGACAGAGACAGACTGAGACAGAGAGAGACAGACAGACAGAGACAGACTGACACAGACAGTGACATACTTAGACATACTGAGACAGACTGGGGCAAACTCAGACATACAAAGACAGACTGGGACAGACTGAGACAGATTGAGACGGACGGTGGCAAAGAGAGACACTGGCACATTGTAGAATTTAGAGTTAAATTTAGAGACTTTTGTTGAGTTGCGAGGTTATAATTTCGCCACAGCTTGATTATGCTAATTTGTGGGTACTCCTTTTGTCCCCAGGTCGGTTTGAAAAGAGGGAGGATAGAGGGATGGGGGCGGACATTAGCTTTTATGGGAGGGTAGGGGAGAGATTGGCGTCGCCTCTCCTATACAATAGCAGAGCATACCGACACATGTGTATGGGTCGGTAGGTTTGACGTCAGTCTCTAAAAAATTGAATAGAATAATTAAGGTAAATTCTAAGGGTCATTTCAAGGAACTAGACCGGCTGGGGAAGGTGATGGGATAAAGCCTTTTATGAATTCATGTATAATAGTGACTGTGCCCAGGAGTTAGTATATGAGCCTGATTAAACTGGAGACAGATATCATCTTCTTGCCTCAGCAACTGGACTTTCTACAAACCAATTTGAGCTCTGGTCAAATGACCACCTCTAACTTATAACACACTGAGACAGACTGAGACAGACTGAGACAGACTGAGACAGACTGAGACAGACTGAGACAGACTGAGACAGACTGAGACAGACTGAGACAGACTGAGACAGATAGACTTCAACTGAGCAGAGATGTGCGGGGCCTTGACCCATTGAGATAGTGACTGATATACATGTAACGATTGAGGAAGTTTGAAGCAGAAACTGAGTCAAAAGACAGACAGACCGATGAACAGACTATATTGATGAAAGAAGCAGGATTAGAAGCAGGAGCAGAAGTGGGAGAGTAACGGGGATGGGTGCTATTGGGACCCGCTACAAAGCCAGGGAGGAATAGCGGGAGTAGTAGCCGGCCAGTTGAACCCAGCATTCAGACAGGGACATACTCATACAAAAATAATCAAAAATCACAACCGACTGATTACGATCATCATTCAAACATTAACCCAGAAGTACAGCTGGGCGAACAATACTAGTCTAGACTAGTCATGAGTATTCTAATCATAATTATTATTACTATTATTGTATTGTATTGTATCACACTATCAACTTATTTTGTTATTGTGTCCAACTTATTTTTATTGTGTATTACCATGTATCGTACCATCCATTATATGTTTTAGATAGTTGTGTTAGTTCATTTTTCTAAACTTGTTAATGTAGACTGCAGCAGCAGGTAGAAGGCCACAATTTACTAGTGATACCTGTTCTCGACTGTTTCATTGTGATTCATGTCTTGAGATGCTGGATAAATAAAATCTTTAAATAAAAAAAATACAGGCAGATATGAGACAGACTGGGACAGACAGAGACAAAGACAACTGGGACATACTCATAGGGACTGGAACAGACAGACAGTGGCATTGAAATAGACAAAGACGGATTGACACATATTGATTTGGTGTATCCTGAGTTAGCTAAAGAGTTCTGGCATATCAGGTCCGTTTTAGAAAAATTAGTCATAAGTTGGAAAATATGGATTTTGAGATATCACCATATTTGAAAAGAGGAGATCAAGCCGATTCCAATGATAACAAACACTAATAAGTATGTCTTTATTTTGAGTTTGATATCTATATTTTAGAAAAAACAAGTGTTTAATCGCTCTGGATTGGTAATTGCCGGTTAAGTAACTAAATATATTCGATACAAAGGCCCTCAAAACACAAAGATATATTTATCAAAATGTCCCGAAATTTGTCACATAGATTTATAAGAATATGAGTGCTAAACCCTCCTGAAATCAGAACTTTTCAAGAAGGAAATCTTGTGAAAAATAAAGTTTGAAAAATATCCATTTTGCGATTTGTGACTCGTTTTCTTGGAACACATCACATATGGCACCACTATGTTATCATAGTTTATTACTATACTAGTGAGACTATGGGAGTAGACAATGCGTTTGATGGAAATATATTTACATGTGGCTTGTTTTGTTGCTTATTTTGATGCTAGTTTGATATAAGGTGAACGGTGATTGAGTTGATATAATCCAAGACACCGCCACAGTTGTGTCTGTTCTCAATCACTGTCTCTATCTCCCACCATTAGAGTATCCACCAGTCATTAGACAAAATACAGACAAGATCATCATATTATGACTATTATTTGTATAAACATATAACCACAGAAGGACATTGATGAATCCAGTCCTATAACTCATAATATGAGTAAATCTTGTATGGACATATACCAGTAGTAGTGGGGCCCTACTATATTAGAATATTCATAATCAGGTCCTGTAAGTCATAATATGTGTAAAGGCTGGGTTCCATTGGACAGCTATTACTCCCGCTACTTCCACCGCTACTTCTAACACTCCCTACTCAGAAATGTAAGCTGAGAACATTTTATTATACATAGAAATGAATGCATCAAGTAGCATGGGAAGTAGAATAGAGTGGTGCTACAGGCCTGCTTCAGCCCCCGCTATTTCCCTTTACCTCCTTCTACCTCCCGCTACAAAGTAGCTGCTCCTACAAATCAAACATTTTTTATAGAAGTGGCAGTACTCTACATTTCGAAAATGATCCAAAAGAAGCTGGAAGTAACATGGCTATGTAGTGGGGCCCAATAGCACCCATCCCCGTTACTCTCCCACTTCTGCTCCCGCATTTTTCATCGAGAAGCAAGAGCATAGCAGGAGAAGTAGCCGACCAGTGGAACCAAGCTTTAACTCTGTTAAGATTGTTTTGCCAGAATATAGATGAATTCAGCCCCATGAGTTATAAGATTGTTTTGCCATAATAGCAGAGAATGAACCTTTAACTTGCCATAATAGCAGGCAATGCACCTTTAACTTGACATAATAGCAGGGAATACACCTTTAACTTGACATATTAGCAGACAATGCACCTTTAACCTGCCATAATAGCAGACAATGCACCTTTAACTTGACATATTAGCAGGGAATACACCTTTAACTTGACATATTAGCAGACAATGCACCTTTAACTTGCCATAATAGCAGACAATGCACCTTTAACTTGCCATAATAGCAGACAATGCACCTTTAACTTGCCATAATAGCAGGGAATGCACCTTTAACCTGACATAATAGCAGGCAATGCACCTTTAACTTGCCATAATAGCAGGGAATGCACCTTTAACTTGACATGTTAGCAGGCAATGCACCTTTAACTTGCCATAATAGCAGGCAATGCACCTTTAACTTGCCATAATAGCTGACAATGCACCTTTAACTTACCAGAATAGCAGGGAATGCACCTTTAACTTGACATAATAGCAGACAATGCACCTTTAACTTGCCATAATAGCAGGGAATGCACCTTTAACCTGACATAATAGCAGACAATGCACCTTTAACTTGCCATAACAGCAGACAATGCACCTTTAACTTGACAAAATAGCAGACAATGCACCTTTAACTTGCCATAATAGCAGGGAATGCACCTTTAACTTGCCATAATAGCAGGGAATGCACCTTTAACTTGCCATAATAGCAGGGAATGCACCTTTAACTTGAGAGTCAGAAATAGCCCGCAGTCTGCATGGTTAAGCCTTTGTAGTGAGTTCTTTCATCAGTGAGCATGAGTGTAAGAAGTAGAGAAGAAAGGAGACTCAGGCCTTTGTCAAGACAACCAATTGATACACCGCTATCTATAGATCAGCAACCTACATAGTTGTAATAACTGTCTTATTATATACATAGAGGTAATAAATCAATATTACTTAGTCGACTAGAGTGGAAGAAAATAGTAGAAGAAGTGAGACAGCTTCTTGGTGACTCAATAACACTTTTATTAATCAAAAGAAAACCTCATATCACTCTTGATTAGAAATTTTTCCTTGGTAAGCATGGGGCCGGGGACTGGGACGTAGCTTTCTATAGTGATATGTCAGTTTTTATTAGCGCAGGAGAAATGTCACAATAACATCCTAGGACAACTATATTTAGCATGGATCATATTAAGTATGGATAATATTATCATATTAAGTAAGGAGTATAACTCCAAAGAACGACATGTCTAGGATTCTATGAAAGGCGCTGAAACATTTTGTTTCTCTCTAAAATGTAAATATCAGCCAAATGGCAGGACTCTGAATGTTCATAGTATTTAAAAAGGCAAAATAAACACATTTTTCTTTGTTCATTTTTTTTTATATATATAAAGCTTCATTAAAAAATATCCTATCCACTTGGCTTTTACAATGCTAAGCAAGCAATGCTTGTTGAGACATTTGGTCTCAACAATAATTGCTCATAATCATTGATCTTGTGTAAAGACATTTGTGATGTGTTTCAGGGAAATGAGTCATAAGTCGCAAAATGGATATTTTTCAAAGTGATTTATTTATAAGATATTTCTGATGGAATATTCTACCTTTTGGGGTACTTAATGCTGCTAGTGATATCAATACATGTACGGAATTTCAAGGCAATGTATCAAATATATCTATGTTTTTCTAAGGTCATCTTATGGAGTATATTTAGTTATTTTATTGGTAATTATCCACCCAAAATATCAATAATTAACTTTCTTTTCAAAAATAAATATATCAAACTTTTAATATAGAAACACTACTCAGATGTCCTTGGTGTTTACTATCATTAGAATCAGCTTTATCTAATCTATTAAGATATGATAGTATGTCAAAATCCCTTTTTTGCGACTTATGACTCATTTTCCTGAAATACATCACATTTTACCTCATCCAGACATTCAATGGGGCAGTATAAAACCCATTTTTCTCTTTGTGGTGGATCCATTACCAGATTGAATGTCCAAGGTTTTAAATGTAATAACAATTGGAAACCAAATAATCAGCTTGTGTTACTCTGAAGCATTGATCGATGTTTGAATTTCGGGAAAATAAACCTGCCTACAAATGTTCCTACAGACTGGGCTGAAATCTCTTCTTTAATGCCTGTAAAAGGTACCACTACCTCACTCAGACCTATAGAACGCCCTTTATTCAGGTACCACTACCTCACATAGACCTATAGAATGCCCTTTATTCAGGTACCACTACCTCACTCAGACCTATAGAATACCCTTTATTCAGGTACCACTATGACACTCAGACCTATAAAATGCCCATTATTCAGGTACCACTATGACACTCAGACCTATAGAATGCCCTTTATTCAGGTACCACTACCTCACTCACACCTATAGATCCCCTTTATTCAGGTACCACTACCTCACATAGACCTATAGAATGCCCTTTATTCAGGTACCACTACCTCACTCAGACCTATAGAATGCCCATTATTCAGGTACCACTATGACACTTAGACCTATAGAATGCCCTTTATTCAGGTACCACTTCCTCACTAAGACCTATAGAATGCCCTTTATTCAGGTACCACTACCGCACACAGACCTATAGAATGTCCTTTATTCAGGTACCACTTCCTCACATAGACCTATAGAATGCCCTTTATTCAGGTACCACTATGACACTCATACCTATAGATTGCCCTTTATTCAGGTACCACTATGACACTCAGACCTATAGAATGCCCTTTATCCAGGTACCACTATGACACTCAGACCTATAGAATGCCCTTTATTCAGCTACTACTATGACATTCAGACCTATAGATTGCCCTTTATTCAGCTACTACTATGACACTCAGACCTATAGAATGCCCTTTATTCAGGTACCACTATGACACTCAGACCTATAGAATGCCCTTTATTCAGGTACCACTATGACACTCAGACCTATAGAATACCCTTTATTCAGCTACCACTATGACACTCAGACCTATAGAATGCCCTTTATTCAGGTACCACTATGACACTCAGACCTATAGAATACCCTTTATTCAGGTACCACTATGACACTCAGACCTATAGAATGCCCTTTATTCAGGTACCACTATGACACTCAGACCTATAGAATGCCCTTTATTCAGGTACCACTATGACACTCAGACCTATAGAATGCCACTGACACTGTACCCTTGAGTGACTCCTACATTAACTAATTGTTTGATCTCATCCTACATTTGTGCAGGGCTTTATCTAGATTACTGCTGCCCGTTGTTCTCTGCTAGATCACCCCTTCATGGTGCTTTAGTGCAGTCTTAGGTACAGGCTTATTGTTCCTATAGATTAGTCCTTGTAGATGTTCAGTTGCCTGGTACAAAAATGAAGTTTAAAGTACAGTCCAACCTAACTAAACAGATTGATAGGATCAATGCAATGCCAAATATAATCGAATGTATCTAGTTTTGACCAAATTGTACCCTAATTTAGCAGAATTTACTAAATGTGTACAGCTGCCAATTATACATGACCCTTATATATATTGGAGTTGTATGTTTCTATAATTTGAGAGGGAATGGCCAGGACAGAAATAGTGAAGATAAGCAGTGAAATGTAAAGGAATTTGGCAAACCACTGAAATAGTTGCGATCGTCTTAAAAACATGGCGCAAAAACCAACCAAATCAATTACGAAAGATCTTAGGAGTAGAAATTAGAAAAATTGTTTTTTGATTGATGGTGTCCCTCTGTCATTTGGTCAAATAAGATTGCAGAAGAGAAGAGGAAAAAAGTAGACTTATTTTGCTGAGAATGTACGCTAAGAATGTACGAATACGAAGAACAATAATAGGGTCAGATTTTCAGAAAATACACAATTATTAGTTCTAGACAGTTCTAGTTTTTTTTAAAAAATAACAGAACAAGAAAGTGGTAATGGAATTACAAAATTGAACTTTATATCTGTTACAAAATTGTATTTGAACAACGTTTCACACTAGTGATTCATCCGCCAAAGTTAAAGTTGAAGAATGTGTTCACCGATATCAGAGCCTGTCTTTTTCTTTTTTTTTTAAAAGTTTGTATTCAGTCTATCAACAGATTCTTTCTTCATACGGGGTCGATCACACTATTTTACTTGATCTATATATATATACAAGACCTATGCATGATGGAAAAGATGAAGTCTTGTCTCATGAAAAAGCGTAAAGCACATGGCTATCTACATAGGATCACAATTAAATATTCCATGCTGAACATGACATGTTTTCTATATCTTTTACATTGTCATATAACTCCCATAATACCATGCAAATCGAGATTCGAGAGGGCCGATAGGAGAAATCTCCTACACATGCATGTACACATGTTTACTATAATGATCTAAGTGGAGCATTTCAAAAGCTAAATTTGGTCAATATTTCCGAAATACTTCTGGTTTAGGTACAGGCGGGTGTATTCTTTAAAATTGTTTTAACACTGAGACTATTCTTATAACAATACAGCATACATCTTTAGAAGGACCAACAATAGGGGAGTTGCATAGCCACCATTTTGAATCTTGATTCGCATTAAGTTTTGATTTGCTCATGGCTTGGGATTTGCATTTTAACGGAAGGTTGGGCATTCCAGAGGGTTCTGTAATAGAAATGTTTTCAAATAGGATTTGATCTTAGAACTGTAGCATCCTGTAGCACCCTAAGGGTCAGATTTTCAGAAAATTGGAAGGTCTACACATTTAATAAATTATGCTAAAACAAAATAATACGATAACATCCAGTTTATTTGGCATTTTGTATTCCCCCAACCATGTTCTTTCTCAAGAAAGGTTATTAAAAAATTACGTAACGCCTCAAACGCCTCAAAACGCCTCAAAATTTACACCCCCACTGCTTTACGCCCCGCAATGTTTCGGTATGGGACTGTCTGACCCCCCCCCCCCCCCTCGAGCGTTACATAATTTTTGAAAGACCCCTTATGGGACTAATGGTATAGAGAAAAATCTGCAGAAAACATGTCATGGCCTGCATGTAATATTTATATACATGTGTCATATTTATATACATGTGTCATACATAAGTATCCATCTTACCCATCATGCATTTGGTTGTCATAGATCATTGATAAAAGATATGATATTGGTGAAAACATTCTTGCAATTTTCGATAAAAATGTTGCTAAATATTTATTTTATATGTCTGATTTCTTCAGAATCCATGATCCCAGCATGCACTGCAGTAGACATGCGCAGTGAGACATGCAGCTCCCCTATTATGTATATCAGACTCTTCAAACAAATAGAGCTTTGATTGAGAAGCGGAAATATTGAGCCATGGTAGTGGCACAGATTTGAGCTGTGCATGTCTGAAAGGTTTTTCTTTAATTGTGTTTGGAATCAGTTCAACTTAGTAAGTGTATTAGAAATAATAAGTCAGAATGGTTACCATTGTCCTCCCCAAATGACTGACAGTGACAATGTCAGCTAGATAACTGTTAAAGGTGAATAACAGTGTTTAATACAAAAAAAAAGAATAAATCATGGAATTTTCCTTAAACTTTGGATTTAGAAAGAACATTGTTGGGGGAACCCCAAAAGCCCCCAAAACCAAATGTCTCTGGATTAGTTGTTATTTCAGGGACCACGGAAATTTACTACAGTTCACTATAGAAACCTATGGGAAAATGGGTATTTTCTGCATTTTCCCGAGTCGCATATGATTGAATCATACAATTTTCTTTAAAGTCTGCATATACATTGCTGACATGGTATTCTACACTCCCAATCAAAAGAAATAAGGGATTATTGAACTACAAAAAAATGTTATTCAGGTAAAATTGTATCACAATGAGTTTCCCCCATTGAAATCAATAGTGAATGGAAGTAAACTTCACTCATCCCCAAAACACAAAATAATATGATAGCATCCAGGTTTTTTGTATTCCCCAACCATGTTCTTTTGCAATACAAAGTTTGAACAAAATATATTGACTTCTACTGTTTCATGCATTAGTTCCTTGAATTCCCACCTGCTGCAGTGCTGACAACGCTGGTATTTACCTTTAATACACATAGTTGCTTTGGGATGATCAAACTTTTGAATATTCCCGTGAATAAAGGAAACTTGTGCTTGCAGTAAATTTGGATTACACTGTTAAACAATAGAGCCAGGTGCAAGCACTAAGGTGACTCGGACGGATATACATCATGAGATGAAAGCACTCAAGTATAGCAGTATGAACAAAGTCTTCTGTCACTGGGCAAACCCGTCAGAACGTGTACAAGTGGCAACTTCATAATATTATTGTCATGTGGTAAATAAAAATGAGCCACAAATCAAAGAAGTGGCAAGATTTCCTGGGCGCAGGGCGCAGGATTTCCCATTACAAAACACTTTAAAAACTACCAGTTTTGATTCTTGTAACTCATTCTGCTGTCACACATCACATGGTTCAGATTGTTTAATTCAACTTTGCCAATCCTCTCAAATGAACCCAATTTCAGAAGAAAAACCGAGTTCAAAATATTGTTCATCCTAGCCGAACAGATGGCTAGAATCAATGCAATGCAGATTATTCTGGAAATTATCTAGTATTGACCAAATTGCAGCCATATTTTGCAAAAAATAATAAACGTTTAGAGCTTTAACTGAGAGTGCAGCTTTAACTGAGAGTCAAGCTTTAACTGAGGGTGCAACTTTAACTGAGAGTGCAGCTTTAACTGAGAGTGCAACTTTAACTGAGAGTGCAGCTTCAGCTCTGAGTGTACCTTTAACTGAGAGTGTAGCTTTAAGATCAATATGAGTAAACCAATAGTGAGCGCACATCTCAGTCCCTCACCCACCCTTACTGCAGCTCATTAATTGTACCCGTCTCTCGAGGCTTTATCTTCATCACATGACATTTGAGTGAGGAAGACAAATACATCTCCCACTAATTCCCTTCATTCCTTCCCTCTCTCTGACGTCACTCACTCATGGTGCTGCCATCTGAATGTCACCTGGGTACTACCAAACCTGGTGCTGATATCAAGTGCACACCAGTCCACCAGAATATGTTAATTGAATGACAATATCCATGTAGTATAAATGATTCCATAGAATAAGCCTCTATCTTTCCCTTCATGCAATTGGTTATAATACATCACACTTAAAATCAGCCAAATAAGTTAATTCAATACTGTGGGACTTGCATGTTTGTCATAGTGAATCTTGATTCTCATGGAAATGATGGGACTTAAGGCTTGGTTCCACTGGCCGGCTACTCTTCCTGCTACTCTTCCCGTCTCAGCAGCTGAAGGTATACAGGAATGGGTGCTATTGCCCCACTACTTCCACCGCTACTTCTAACACTACTCAGAAATCTAAGCAGACAACATTTTATTTTCACGTACAAATGGACACATCAAGTAGCATGAGAAGTAGCGTAGACTGGTGCTACTGCCCCTACAGCTCCCGCTACCTCCTGCTACCTCCCACTACAGAGTAGCGGCTGCTTCAAATCAAGCGGGAAGTAACTTGGCTTTGTAGCGGGGTCCAATAGCACCCATCCCCGTTACTCTCCCGCTTCTGCTCCTGCTTCTTGATGAAAGAATTAGGAGTGGAAGTGGGAGAACAGCAGCCGCTAACAACGCAACGCAACGTGGTACACAGCAGCCGCTAACAACGCAACGTCATACACCACTCAGATCCCTCATTAGGGTCATGGGTTACATGACAAGCATAACTGGACATAAAAAAGCTGAAGGCACCACCAAAGGGCACAATAGTTACTCAAACTTGTTGTTGTGATCATTTCATTCAAATAGAATACACACACAATTTAAAAACATTGAATCAACAATGATGTAACTCCTCCCATCTTCTGTATTTTGAGACATGTCTTTTATTGGGTAATGTTTCTATTGCTTGATTTATAAGTGATATTGTCTTGTGTGAACGGCTATTAGTATCAATGTACCTTGCATGAACGTACTCCCTGATACCACATGACTGTTGCTATGATTCTCCCTACTCCTATATGTGATCTGTTTTAGGAAAATGAGTCACAAGTCGCGAAATTGATATTTTTCAAAGTGTTTTTTCCACATGATCTTATTATTGAAATGTTCTGTTAAATCCATGTAACAAATTTCAGGAAATTGTATTAAATATATCCCTGCGTTTTGAAGGCCTTTGTATGGATTATATTTAGTTACTTTACTGGTAATTATCCATCCTGAAACATTGCAAACATTTTATTTTCAAAATAAAATTATCAAACTTAAAATATAGAAAGACATATTAGGTGTCCTAGTGTTTACAAGCATTAAAATCGGCTTGATCCCCTTGTTTCAAATATGATGATAACTCAAAATCCATATTTTGCGACTTATGACTCATTTTCCTAAAACAGATCACATATGCGTCTGTATCTGTTGGTGTGTGGGTGAGCAGGTGGCATTGATAAGATAAGCCTGGTCTGGTATCATTTACTGGAGCAGCTCTGATAGGCTTATTGTGCCCCGCAGTGGTAGTAGACAGGAGATAGACAAGCCTCCAGCACCAGTTTCCTAATCTATAGGGCACTTGTATGTACACCATCTTGTACCTTAACCACTAGCTACACCATCCTAATCTATAGGGCACTTGTATGTACACCATCTTGTACCTTAACCACTAGCTACACCATCCTAATCTATAGAACACTTGTATGTACACCATCTTGTACCTTAACCACTAGCTACACCATCCTAATCTATAGAGCACTTGTATGTACACCATCTTGTACCTTAACCACTAGCTACACCATCCTAATCAATAGAACACTTGTATGTACACCATCTTGTACCTTAACCACTAGCTACACCATCCTAATCTATAGGGCACTTGTATGTACACCATCTTGTACCTTAACCACTAGCTACACCATCCTAATCTATAGAACACTTGTATGTACACCATCTTGTACCTTAACCACTAGCTACACCATCCTAATCTATAGAACACTTGTATGTACACCATCTTGTACCTTAACCACTAGCTACACCATCCTAATCTATAGAACACTTGTATGTACACCATCTTGTACCTTAACCACTAGCTACACCATCCTAATCAATAGAACACTTGTATGTACACCATCTTGTACCTTAACCACTAGCTACACCATCCTAATCTATAGAACACTTGTATGTACACCATCTTGTACCTTAACCACTAGCTACACCATCCTAATCTATAGAACACTTGTATGTACACCATCTTGTACCTTAACCACTAGCTACACCATCCTAATCTATAGAACACTTGTATGTACACCATCTTGTACCTTAACCACTAGCTACACCATCCTAATCTATAGAACACTTGTATGTACACCATCTTGTACCTTAACCACTAGCTACACCATCCTAATCTATAGGGCACTTGTATGTACATCATCTTGTACCTTAACCACTAGCTACACCATCCTAATCTATAGAACACTTGTATGTACACCATCTTGTACCTTAACCACTAGCTACACCATCCTAATCTATAGAACACTTGTATGTACACCATCTTGTACCTTAACCACTAGCTACACCATCCTAATCTATAGGGCACTTGTATGTACACCATCTTGTACCTTAACCACTAGCTACACCATCCTAATCAATAGAACACTTGTATGTACACCATCTTGTACCTTAACCACTAGCTACACCATCCTAATCTATAGAACACTTGTATGTACACCATCTTGTACCTTAACCACTTGCTACACCATCCTAATCTATAGAACACTTGTATGTACACCATCTTGTACCTTAACCACTAGCTACACCATCCTAATCTATAGAACACTTGTATGTACACCATCTTGTACCTTAACCACTAGCTACACCATCCTAATCTATAGAACACTTGTATGTACACCATCTTGTACCTTAACCACTAGCTACACCATCCTAATCTATAGAACACTTGTATGTACACCATCTTGTACCTTAACCACTAGCTACACCATCCTAATCTATAGAACACTTGTATGTACACCATCTTGTACCTTAACCACTAGCTACACCATCCTAATCTATAGAACACTTGTATGTACACCATCTTGTACCTTAACCACTAGCTACACCATCCTAATCTATAGGGCACTTGTATGTACACCATCGTGTACCTTAACCACTAGCTACACCATCCTAATCTATAGAACACTTGTATGTACACCATCTTGTACCTTAACCACTAGCTACACCATCCTAATCTATAGAGCACTTGTATGTACACCATCTTGTACCTTAACCACTAGCTACACCATCCTAATCTATAGAGCACTTGTATGTACACCATCTTGTACCTTAACCACTAGCTACACCATCCTAATCTATAGGGCACTTGTATGTACACCATCTTGTACCTTAACCACTAGCTACACCATCCTAATCTATAGAACACTTGTATGTACACCATCTTGTACCTTAACCACTAGCTACACCATCCTAATCAATAGGGCACTTGTATGTACACCATCTTGTACCTTAACCACTAGCTACACCATCCTAATCTATAGAACACTTGTATGTACACCATCTTGTACCTTAACCACTAGCTACACCATCCTAATCTATAGAACACTTGTATGTACACCATCTTGTACCTTAACCACTAGCTACACCATCCTAATCTATAGAGCACTTGTATGTACACCATCTTGTACCTTAACCACTAGCTACACCATCCTAATCTATAGAACACTTGTATGTACACCATCTTGTACCTTAACCACTAGCTACACCATCCTAATCTATAGAACACTTGTATGTACACCATCTTGTACCTTAACCACTAGCTACACCATCCTAATCTATAGAACACTTGTATGTACACCATCTTGTACCTTAACCACTAGCTACACCATCCTAATCTATAGGGCACTTGTATGTACACCATCTTGTACCTTAACCACTAGCTACACCATCCTAATCTATAGGGCACTTGTATGTACACCATCTTGTACCTTAACCACTAGCTACACCATCCTAATCTATAGAGCACTTGTATGTACACCATCTTGTACCTTAACCACTAGCTACACCATCCTAATCTATAGGGCACTTGTATGTACACCATCTTGTACCTTAACCACTAGCTACACCATCCTAATCTATAGAACACTTGTATGTACACCATCTTGTACCTTAACCACTAGCTACACCATCCTAATCTATAGAACACTTGTATGTACACCATCTTGTACCTTAACCACTAGCTACACCATCCTAATCTATAGAACACTTGTATGTACACCATCTTGTACCTTAACCACTAGCTACACCATCCTAATCTATAGAACACTTGTATGTACACCATCTTGTACCTTAACCACTAGCTACACCATCCTAATCTATAGAACACTTGTATGTACACCATCTTGTACCTTAACCACTAGCTACACCATCCTAATCTATAGAACACTTGTATGTACACCATCTTGTACCTTAACCACTAGCTACACCATCCTAATCTATAGAACACTTGTATGTACACCATCTTGTACCTTAACCACTAGCTACACCATCCTAATCTATAGAGCACTTGTATGTACACCATCTTGTACCTTAACCACTAGCTACACCATCCTAATCAATAGAACACTTGTATGTACACCATCTTGTACCTTAACCACTAGCTACACCATCCTAATCTATAGGGCACTTGTATGTACACCATCTTGTACCTTAACCACTAGCTACACCATCCTAATCTATAGAACACTTGTATGTACACCATCTTGTACCTTAACCACTAGCTACACCATCCTAATCAATAGAACACTTGTATGTACACCATTTTGTACCTTAACCACTAGCTACACCATCCTAATCTATAGAACACTTGTATGTACACCATCTTGTACCTTAACCACTAGCTACACCATCCTAATCTATAGAACACTTGTATGTACACCATCTTGTACCTTAACCACTAGCTACACCATCCTAATCTAAAGGGCACTTGTATGTACACCATCTTGTACCTTAACCACTAGCTACACCATCCTAATCTATAGAACACTTGTATGTACACCATCTTGTACCTTAACCACTAGCTACACCATCCTAATCTATAGAACACTTGTATGTAAACCATCTTGTACCTTAACCACTAGCTACACCATCCTAATCTATAGAACACTTGTATGTACACCATCTTGTACCTTAACCACTAGCTACACCATCCTAATCTATAGAGCACTTGTATGTACACCATCTTGTACCTTAACCACTAGCTACACCATCCTAATCTATAGAACACTTGTATGTACACCATCTTGTACCTTAACCACTAGCTACACCATCCTAATCTATAGAACACTTGTATGTACACCATCTTGTACCTTAACCACTAGCTACACCATCCTAATCTATAGGGCACTTGTATGTACACCATCTTGTATCTTAACCACTAGCTACACCATCCTAATCTATAGAACACTTGTATGTACACCATCTTGTACCTTAACCACTAGCTACACCATCCTAATCTATAGAACACTTGTATGTACACCATCTTGTACCTTAACCACTAGCTACACCATCCTAATCTATAGAACACTTGTATGTACACCATCTTGTACCTTAACCACTAGCTACACCATCCTAATCTATAGAACACTTGTATGTACACCATCTTGTACCTTAACCACTAGCTACACCATCCTAATCTATAGAACACTTGTATGTACACTATCTTGTACCTTAACCACTAGCTACACCATCCTAATCAATCGAACACTTGTATGTACACCATCTTGTACCTTAACCACTAGCTACACCATCCTAATCTATAGGGCACTTGTATGTACACCATCTTGTACCTTAACCACTAGCTACACCATCCTAATCTATAGAACACTTGTATGTACACCATCTTGTACCTTAACCACTAGCTACACCATCCTAATCTATAGAACACTTGTATGTACACCATCTTGTACCTTAACCACTAGCTACACCATCCTAATCTATAGAACACTTGTATGTACACCATCTTGTACCTTAACCACTAGCTACACCATCCTAATCTATAGGGCACTTGTATGTACACCATCTTGTACCTTAACCACTAGCTACACCATCCTAATCAATAGAACACTTGTATGTACACCTTCTTGTACCTTAACCACTAGCTACACCATCCTAATCTATAGGGCACTTGTATGTACACCATCTTGTACCTTAACCACTAGCTACACCATCCTAATCTATAGAACACTTGTATGTACACCATCTTGTACCTTAACCACTAGCTACACCATCCTAATCAATAGAACACTTGTATGTACACCATCTTGTACCTTAACCACTAGCTACACCATCCTAATCAATAGAACACTTGTATATACACCATCTTGTACCTTAACCACTAGCTACACCATCCTAATCTATAGGGCACTTGTATGTACACCATCTTGTACCTTAACCACTAGCTACACCATCCTAATCTATAGAACACTTGTATGTACACCATCTTGTACCTTAACCACTAGCTACACCATCCTAATCTATAGAACACTTGTATGTACACCATCTTGTACCTTAACCACTAGCTACACCATCCTAATCTATAGAACACTTGTATGTACACCATCTTGTACCTTAACCACTAGCTACACCATCCTAATCTATAGAACACTTGTATGTACACCATCTTGTACCTTAACCACTAGCTACACCATCCTAATCTATAGAGCACTTGTATGTACACCATCTTGTACCTTAACCACTAGCTACACCATCCTAATCAATAGAACACTTGTATGTACACCATCTTGTACCTTAACCACTAGCTACACCATCCTAATCTATAGGGCACTTGTATGTACACCATCTTGTACCTTAACCACTAGCTACACCATCCTAATCTATAGGGCACTTGTATGTACACCATCTTGTACCTTAACCACTAGCTACACCATCCTAATCTATAGAACACTTGTATGTACACCATCTTGTACCTTAACCACTAGCTACACCATCCTAATCTATAGAACACTTGTATGTACACCATCTTGTACCTTAACCACTAGCTACACCATCCTAATCTATAGAACACTTGTATGTACACCATCTTGTACCTTAACCACTAGCTACACCATCCTAATCTATAGAACACTTGTATGTACACCATCTTGTACCTTAACCACTAGCTACACCATCCTAATCTAAAGAACACTTGTATGTACACCATCTTGTACCTTAACCACTAGCTACACCATCCTAATCTATAGAACACTTGTATGTACACCATCTTGTACCTTAACCACTAGCTACACCATCCTAATCTATAGAACACTTGTATGTACACCATCTTGTACCTTAACCACTAGCTACACCATCCTAATCTATAGAACACTTGTATGTACACCATCTTGTACCTTAACCACTAGCTACACCATCCTAATCTATAGGGCACTTGTATGTACACCATCTTGTACCTTAACCACTAGCTACACCATCCTAATCTATAGAACACTTGTATGTACACCATCTTGTACCTTAACCACTAGCTACACCATCCTAATCTATAGAACACTTGTATGTACACCATCTTGTACCTTAACCACTAGCTACACCATCCTAATCTATAGAACACTTGTATGTACACCATCTTGTACCTTAACCACTAGCTACACCATCCTAATCTATAGAACACTTGTATGTACACCATCTTGTACCTTAACCACTAGCTACACCATCCTAATCTATAGAACACTTGTATGTACACCATCTTGTACCTTAACCACTAGCTACACCATCCTAATCTATAGAACACTTGTATGTACACCATCTTGTACCTTAACCACTAGCTACACCATCCTAATCTATAGAACACTTGTATGTACACCATCTTGTACCTTAACCACTAGCTACACCATCCTAATCAATCGAACACTTGTATGTACACCATCTTGTACCTTAACCACTCGCTACACCATCCTAATCTATAGAACACTTGTATGTACACCATCTTGTACCTTAACCACTAGCTACACCATCCTAATCTATAGAACACTTGTATGTACACCATCTTGTACCTTAACCACTAGCTACACCATCCTAATCTATAGGGCACTTGTATGTACACCATCTTGTACCTTAACCACTAGCTACACCATCCTAATCTATAGGGCACTTGTATGTACACCATCTTGTACCTTAACCACTAGCTACACCATCCTAATCTATAGAACACCTGTATGTACACCATCTTGTACCTTAACCACTAGCTACACCATCCTAATCTATAGAACACTTGTATGTACACCATCTTGTACCTTAACCACTAGCTACACCATCCTAATCTATAGAACACTTGTATGTACACCATCTTGTACCTTAACCACTAGCTACACCATCCTAATCTATAGAGCACTTCTATGTACACCATCTTGTACCTTAACCACTAGCTACACCATCCTAATCTATAGAACACTTGTATGTACACCATCTTGTACCTTAACCACTAGCTACACCATCCTAATCTATAGAACACCTGTATGTACACCATCTTGTACCTTAACCACTAGCTACACCATCCTAATCTATAGAACGCTTGTATGTACACCATCTTGTACCTTAACCACTAGCTACACCATCCTAATCTATAGAACACTTGTATGTACACCATCTTGTACCTTAACCACTAGCTACACCATCCTAATCTATAGAACACTTGTATGTACACCATCTTGTACCTTAACCACTAGCTACACCATCCTAATCTAAAGGGCACTTGTATGTACACCATCTTGTACCTTAACCACTAGCTACACCATCCTAATCTATAGAACACTTGTATGTACACCATCTTGTACCTTAACCACTCGCTACACCATCCTAATCTATAGAACACCTGTATGTACACCATCTTGTACCATAACCACTAGCTACACCATCCTAATCTATAGAACACTTGTATGTACACCATCTTGTACCATAACCACTAGCTACACCATCCTAATCTATAGAACACTTGTATGTACACCATCTTGTACCTTAACCACTAGCTACACCATCCTAATCTATAGAACACTTGTATGTACACCATCTTGTACCTTAACCACTAGCTACACCATCCTAATCTATAGAACACTTGTATGTACACCATCTTGTACCTTAACCACTAGCTACACCATCCTAATCTATAGAACACTTGTATGTACACCATCTTGTACCTTAACCACTAGCTACACCATCCTAATCTATAGAACACTTGTATGTACACCATCTTGTACCTTAACCACTAGCTACACCATCCTAATCTATAGGGCACTTGTATGTACACCATCTTGTACCTTAACCACTAGCTACACCATCCTAATCAATAGAACACTTGTATGTACACCTTCTTGTACCTTAACCACTAGCTACACCATCCTAATCTATAGGGCACTTGTATGTACACCATCTTGTACCTTAACCACTAGCTACACCATCCTAATCTATAGAACACTTGTATGTACACCATCTTGTACCTTAACCACTAGCTACACCATCCTAATCAATAGAACACTTGTATGTACACCATCTTGTACCTTAACCACTAGCTACACCATCCTAATCTATAGAACACTTGTATGTACACCATCTTGTACCTTAACCACTAGCTACACCATCCTAATCTATAGAACACTTGTATGTACACCATCTTGTACCTTAACCACTAGCTACACCATCCTAATCTATAGAACACTTGTATGTACACCATCTTGTACCTTAACCACTAGCTACACCATCCTAATCTATAGAACACTTGTATGTACACCATCTTGTACCTTAACCACTAGCTACACCATCCTAATCTATAGAACACTTGTATGTACACCATCTTGTACCTTAACCACTAGCTACACCATCCTAATCAATAGAACACTTGTATGTACACCATCTTGTACCTTAACCACTAGCTACACCATCCTAATCTATAGAACACTTGTATGTACACCATCTTGTACCTTAACCACTAGCTACACCATCCTAATCTATAGAACACTTGTATGTACACCATCTTGTACCTTAACCACTAGCTACACCATCCTAATCTATAGAACACTTGTATGTACACCATCTTGTACCTTAACCACTAGCTACACCATCCTAATCTATAGAACACTTGTATGTACACCATCTTGTACCTTAACCACTAGCTACACCATCCTAATCTATAGAACACTTGTATGTACACCATCTTGTACCTTAACCACTAGCTACACCATCCTAATCTATAGAACACTTGTATGTACACCATCTTGTACCTTAACCACTAGCTACACCATCCTAATCTATAGAACACTTGTATGTACACCATCTTGTACCTTAACCACTAGCTACACCATCCTAATCTATAGAGCACTTGTATGTACACCATCTTGTACCTTAACCACTAGCTACACCATCCTAATCTATAGAACACTTGTATGTACACCATCTTGTACCTTAACCACTAGCTACACCATCCTAATCTATAGAACACTTGTATGTACACCATCTTGTACCTTAACCACTAGCTACACCATCCTAATCTATAGGGCACTTGTATGTACACCATCTTGTACCTTAACCACTAGCTACACCATCCTAATCAATAGAACACTTGTATGTACACCATCTTGTACCTTAACCACTAGCTACACCATCCTAATCTATAGAACACTTGTATGTACACCATCTTGTACCTTAACCACTAGCTACACCATCCTAATCTATAGAACACTTGTATGTACACCATCTTGTACCTTAACCACTAGCTACACCATCCTAATCTATAGAACACTTGTATGTACACCATCTTGTACCTTAACCACTAGCTACACCATCCTAATCTATAGAACACTTGTATGTACACCATCTTGTACCTTAACCACTAGCTACACCATCCTAATCTATAGAACACTTGTATGTACACCATCTTGTACCTTAACCACTAGCTACACCATCCTAATCTATAGAACACTTGTATATCCACCATCTTGTACCTTAACCACTAGCTACACCATCCTAATCTATAGAACACTTGTATGTACACCATCTTGTACCTTAACCACTAGCTACACCATCCTAATCTATAGGGCACTTGTATGTACACCATCTTGTACCTTAACCACTAGCTACACCATCCTAATCTATAGAACACTTGTATGTACACCATCTTGTACCTTAACCACTAGCTACACCATCCTAATCTATAGAACACTTGTATGTACACCATCTTGTACCTTAACCACTAGCTACACCATCCTAATCTATAGAACACTTGTATGTACACCATCTTGTACCTTAACCACTAGCTACACCATCCTAATCTATAGAACACTTGTATGTACACCATCTTGTACCTTAACCACTAGCTACACCATCCTAATCTATAGGGCACTTGTATGTACACCATCTTGTACCTTAACCACTAGCTACACCATCCTAATCTATAGAACACTTGTATGTACACCATCTTGTACCTTAACCACTAGCTACACCATCCTAATCTATAGAACACTTGTATGTGTTGTACAATGTTCCATGGACATAGCATCATTTTGAAAACCCGTCAAAAGGTAACAAAACAGGACGGTCTTACTTGTATTTCTACAAAGTTATCAAATTATACAAGTCCAAGTATCAAATATGGTTTGAGTCCCTCTTACCATGTTAGAACACTATTGCTATACACTTCCTTCGCACAAATTCTCTTTGTAACTTAGTTTAAACATCGTTTAGAACTGCTGAGTAAGGCCCACTCTATGGTGGACTGCTATGCTCAGGCCTTTGTTTATCCCGCTTCGATCAAAAGTGCTTTTGAGACATGCACACTCTGAACCGTGAACTGGCTTACAACTCTGGAATATCTTCTACCCTAAATATGAATACCCCGTTGGGGTAAGACAAATTAAATTATATCCCAGAGGCATACCAGAGCCATCTGGAAGGTATCCAGAGATCCAGAGAGAGACTTGGAGATCCTTTGGGGGCTTCATAGCGGCTGCATATATATTATATGCTCGATATGATCGTAATGTAGTCTCATTTGCTGTTTGAACAAGCACAATGTGCATTAGACTCTGGGGCAGTTTTTGTGCAGTAATCGTGCAGTTCAGTTATAGGATTATGAGGATACGGTAAAACAGGCTACATTGTTCTCTTATGGTTAGAACATGCAAGGTAGTGACGGCCAGTTTACAAAGGGATTAAATGGACACTGCATGAAAATACCCCTCAAGCTTTAGACAATTGTGAAATTCATTTCTCACATCTTCATCAAAGTTGTACATTTTGTGTTCGAAAATAAGGACCACAGTAATTAGATACTCTGCAAATATTCCACCTAAGTGTAGGAAGAAGACAAATTAGCAATTTCGTTAGCTTTGACCAGATACCTATATATATATCGATAATGAATTTTGTCTTCTATCCACATTTTATTGCCTTTTTTGTTTTAAAACGGTATCGAAAGACTTGGAAACTTGTATTTTGAGTAACTTAGAACCATGTTGAGAAGTTTCAAAAAAGGAATATTTTTAATTGAATAGGTCACCAATAGTATTCCATGTACAATGTAATATCTTGCTACGTTAGGAATATGAACCCTAAGGCTAAACAGCTGTCAATTAAATCTTCCCTCCAGACTGAAAGATGGTACTTTTCTATGGGAAACTCCTCATTATCGCTCAGGGATTTAATGAAAATAAATGGAGTCCCATGGTCTCCTCCTGGTGTTGCTGCTTTCTCCTAATTTCTTATGTTTCCTCCGTGTAAATGGAAGACAAGTGATGGCTTCCCGTTCATCCATTAACAGTTAGTCCCACACTAAAGGCATGTACACACCTAGCCGATTTATCCCTGCCTTGGGTAATGTGTTTTTTTTTTTGTTTTTTTTTAGAAACGTTTATTAATCGATACACAAAATAATATGACAATATACAATCTATTTTTGCAGAGTACAGTGACATGTGTATAATTAGTAGGAAATGAGCCTCAGTTTTAACCATTTGAATGGTTAAATCTGGTTGAATGTGTTACATTATGTTAGGTAATAATGACGATTATGTTACTTTTCAATGCTTTATATTGGTATTTTAGATTTGAAAAAATGTTATGAACCAGGCTCCAATTTACTGCTATCCCTCATGCCTGTCACCCCATCTATCCCTCCTCTATGTAAACTTACTTTAAGATGACCGGAAGTCAATATCCGGGCATTTTACCTGCTTCCGCCAGAGGGTGCTTCACTGTCAGTAGCAGACGACATTTAGAGAGTAGCGTCTGGGTGTAGCGTCTAGTGACGTCCCTCCTGGTGATGATGACAGGAGGTGTGTGTGTGTGGGGGGGGGGGGGAGCGGAGAGATATACGAGGTGGGGAATTCTGTTGTGAAGTGGATGGAACATGTAAAGAAAGATTGTTTATGTTTAGATTTTTATTGAAAGCGTTTCATTTTACAGACAATATAGTGATCGTGGAAATGTTCGCAAAGCTATTAATTCTAATCAATATTTATATGTGGTGTTTTTTATAACAATGAGCTAACAAAAATGGATTCCAGTGATTGTAAACATTTAAAGATCTAATAAACATTTTCATATCTTAAGCTTGGTATTTCTGTTTTAGAAAAAATGGTTTGCAATATCTATAGGTGGACATTTCCAGGTCAAGAAACACTACAGAATGACCATAGAAACCCAAGAGTGTATTTATTCCAATGTCTTGACATTGCATTCATGGTTGTATATCAGTTAGGGCACTATAGACCCTCCAAAAATGAAAAGATTCGCACAAAGGCATCTTGTGAAAGCAACACGTATTAATTCTGCGATGTGCGCCCAATTTTCCTGGAACACCCAGAGGACTACTAGGAGAATTAATTAGTAAACATGATAACATAATTTGTATACATGTATATATGCGTAAGTCTTTAGTAACATTTCCTTTTCAGTTAAACAATATGATCCCACTTTTTTATTATGAACCTACAAGTCTGGTATGAATGAGTTTAGGGAAAAGTCAAAAAGCATAGTCCCTGGGTGGGCTCGAACCACCAACCTTTAGATTAACAGTCTAACGCGCTAACCGATTGCGCCACAGAGACATCTGAATGTTTGACAAGTAGTATAATGTTCACATTGCACAATCTAATATGTTATGTGTACCAGGAAAATGAGTCACAAGTCGCAAAATTGATATTTTTCAAAGTGATTTTTGTCCCAAGATCTCTTGATTCAAATTTCTAATTTGTATGGTGTTTAGCATGTACAGTAATATAAATCCGCGTAACACATTTCAGGTCATTAAATATATGCTTGCGTTTGTAGGCTTTCATATGGAGTATATTTAGTTACTTTACTGGTAATTACCCATCCAGAAACATTGCAAAATATATCAAACTTAAAGTATAGAAACACCTTTTAAGTATCCTAGTGTTTACTATCATTGGAATCAACTTGATCTCATCCTGTCTCATTTCATTTATGGAAGATATTGTAGATTAGACATTGTAGAGTCCACAAGAGACATTCCAAGCTATGAACTGGTGTACGATCTTACACTACCAGATGATCTTTGATGACTGGCTGTTGCAGTTTGAGAAGGCGGAGTGGAGGGCTACCCGAGCCTCCATATCTACATTAGGTATTGAAATAGATGAATACAATACACAATTAATAACAATGATAATATTAAAAATTGTTAGATACCCCCTGTCTAAAATGGGCAGTAATTCTCAGCAGGTAGTTTCTATTCAACACCTCCATCCCTTCTCCTATTATGTTTCACTCCCAACTTCATGATTCTCCTCCCCACTCTACCACTGGCTGGGGTGACATTGCATCAGCCAAGTAAAGCCCAGCTGCTGAACGTGGGTCGAAGCCATGCAATATGTAATCTTCCAAATGGAATAGCATTGAAATAACTTCAAAATCACTTCCTTGAAAAAAATATTTTGGGCAAATGAATCCCACTTAACATCACTTGAGATCTATGTAAGCCATCTTGAAAGTTAGAGCCCTGTGCATGCAGCCAGTCAAAAGTCTTTTATAACTTTGTGCAGAGCCTTGAATGTTGTAAATCCACAATTAATATAGTGTGGATACTGTTATTTGTTCTTATGTAAACATTGTTTAACAGGATATAACATTACTGATTGAGTAAACTTACTTAGTTCAATTCATCACAATGACTCAGAGGGTAAGTCAGCTTTGATATTACACATGTACTCATGCCAAACTGACAGTAGGTAATGATGAGACACCCTGAGTCTAAATGTAGTGCTTCTATGTAAAGCCTCTATATCTTGAGATTATGAAAGCAGCACTCTTCCTTGTGTTCATTGTTACCCTACACTGGTAGATGAGAGGGTTCAGCACTTCCCCCTCCTCCTGGTAGTTAGTCTAATGTGTTCAATGTTACCCTACACTGGTAGATGAGAGGGTTCAGCACTCCCCCCTCCTCCTGGTAGTTAGTCTAATGTGTTCAATGTTACCCTACACTGGTAGATGAGAGGGTTCATCAATCCCCCCTCCTCCTGGTGGTTAGTCTAATGTGTTCAATGTTACCCTACACTGCTAGATGAGAGGGTTCATCACTCCCCCCTCCTCCTGGTAGATAATCTAATGTGTTCAATGTTACCCTACACTGGTAGATGAGAGGGTTCAGCACTCCCCCCCTCCTGGTAGTTAGTCTAAAGTGTTCAATGTTACCCTACACTGCTAGATGAGAGGGTTCAGCACTCCCCCCCCCCCCCTCCTGGTAGTTAGTCTAATGTGTTCAATGTTACCCTACACTGGTAGATGAGAGGGTTCAGCACTTCCCCCTCCTCCTGGTAGTTAGTCTAATGTGTTCAATGTTACCCTACACTGGTAGATGAGAGGGTTCAGCACTCCCCCCTCCTCCTGGTAGTTAGTCTAATGTGTTCAATGTTACCCTACACTGGTAGATGAGAGGGTTCAGTACTCCCCCCCCCCCCCCCTCCTGGTAGTTAGTCTTATGTGTTCAATGTTACCCTACACTGGTAGATGAGAGGGTTCAGCACTCCCCCCCCCCCCCTCCTGGTAGTTAGTCTGATGTGTTCAATGTTACCCTACACTGGTAGATGAGAGGGTTCAGCACTCCCCCCCTCCTGGTAGTTAGTCTAATGTGTTCAATGTTACCCTACACTGCTAGATGAGAGGGTTCAGCACTCCCCCCTCCTGGTGGTTAGTCTAATGTGTTCAATGTTACCCTACACTGCTAGATGAGAGGGTTCATCACTCCCCCCTCCTCCTGGTGGTTAATCTAATGTGTTCAATGTTACCCTACACTGGTAGATGAGAGGGTTCATCACTCCCCCCTCCTCCTGGTAGTTAGTCTAATGTGTTCAATGTTACCCTACACTGCTAGATGAGAGGGTTCATCACTCCCCCCTCCTCCTGGTGGTTAGTCTAATATGTTCAATGTTACCCTACACTGCTAGATGAGAGGGTTCAGCACTCCCCCCCCTCATGGTGGTTAATCTAATGTGTTCAATGTTACCCTACACTGCTAGATGAGAGGGTTCAGCACTCCCGCCCGCCCCCATCTCCTCCTGTTAATGTTTGGACGGAATTCATGTGAATGGATATAAGAGCAAAGGGGTGAAGAAATGTATTGCAGCATATGAATATCCAATAACATTTTTTACTAGGAGTGGGAGTTATATTCCTCTTCACGCTCCACATCTAGTTCATGCAATGGTAGCAACGCACTTTGATCTATTACAAGACAAAATCCCAGTCTTAATTCATAGAATGACCTTAGGAATGCATAAATGTTTAATAAACTGTGATGAAATATGGTACATGCTTTCATCCGATGTAGCGCTAGATACCCCACAAATGGAAACTTTCCATCAAGTAAACATATATAATATATAGAGTTTGGATTCAGTCTACTTCAACACATTGCATTTCTAGCCTTCATTTCTAGGAGTGGGATGAGCTTAACTTAGTCCTGACGTTGTATCGACCCAGCTTAAGGTAGGCAGTCATGGTTGAGACAGCGAGTACTGGGGGAGATCTTGTAGTGGGGGAAAGGGTACACCACTGAGTCGTTACACTACCCTCATGATAGAAAAGCAATATTTTATGTGTTTCAGGAAAATGAGTCATAAGTCCCACAAATTGGTATTTTTCAAAGTGTTTTTATCACAAGATATCTTTATTGATATGTTCTGATCTTTGGATGGTTCAGTACTTACAGTCCGATAAATCCATGTAACAAATTTTAAGACATCGTATTAAATATATTTCTGTGTTTTGAAGGCCTTTGTATGGTGTATATTTGGTGTATAAAGTATAGAAATACTTATTAGGTGTCCTAGTGTTTACTTACATTGAAATCACCTTGATCTCCCCTTTTCAAATATGGTGATATCTCAAAATCCATGAGATACCACCATATTTCAATAGATGAGTTCAAGCCGATTCTAATGATAATAAACATCAAGGACATCTAAACACATCACAGACATGATATTTTTCAAAATGTTTATTTTGCAGGATTAGTTCAAAAATTAAAAATATCAAATTTAAAATCTAGAAATACTTGTTAGATTATTAGACTGTTTACTATGATTAGAATCGGCATGATCTGTTCTTTTCAAATATGCTGATATCACAGAATTAATCTTTTGCTACTTGTGACTTATTTCCCTGAAACACATCGCATATTTCGTATTTTTCATGATTCGTTGATTGACCTTATTTCATTAAAATGCTGACAGTAGAGGAAGTATATTTGTATCTTACTACTTTTGACATTGTTCATCTCGTTATGTGTGATTGATTTATTACTTGAGTTCATTTAATTGTAATGTCGAACGGGACTATACCTTACAATACATAATGCATGAGGGAGTAACAAATATGGCTCTCTCATGGCGATACTTGATGAAATAAATTTGTTCCATTCATAATTATACTATAAGATGAGTTTCTTTGAAGAAAATAATAATGAGAACAAATAGAAGAATGAAGAAAATAACAAAAACATCATTTCACTAGACTATTATGCGTCCCATGGACCAATTCGAGTGAAACAATCTTAACAAATAGGCTTCACTATTCAATCTATATCATTTTATTTTCGCACTATTGCTAGCAATCTCTATAATGTAGATTCAATATTGAAATTTAAAATGTGCGCCCTGCCTCCCCCCACACCCACACCCACACCCAAACCCACACCCACACCCACACCCACACACCCACACCCACATCCACACCCACACCCACACCCACACCCACACCCACACCCACACCCACACCCACACCCATAACCACACCCACACCCACACCCCACACCCATAACCACAACCACAACCACACCCACACCCACACCCACACCCACACCCACACCCACACCCACACCCACACCCACACCCACACCCCACACCCACACCCACACCCACACCCACACCCACACCCACACCCACACCCACACCCACACCCACACCCACACCCATACCCACCTACCCACACCCACACCCACACCCACACCCACACCCACACCCACCCACACCCACACCCACACCCACACCCATAACCACACCCACACCCACACCCACACCCACACCCACCCACACACCCACACACCCACACCCACACCCATAACCACACCCACACCCACACCCACACCCACCCACACACCCACACACCCACACCCACACACCCACACCCACACCCACACCCACACCCACACCCACACCCACACCCACACCCACACCCACACCCACACCCACACCCACACCCACACCCACACCCACACCCACACCCACACCCACACCCACACCCACACCCACACCCACACCCACACCCACACCCACACCCACACCCACACCCACACCCACACCCACACCCACACCCACACCCACACCCACACCCACACCCACACCCACACCCACACCCACACCCACACCCACACCCACACCCACACCCACCCACACACCCACACACCCACACCCACACACCCACACCCAAACCCAAACCCAAACCCAAACCCAAACCCAAACCCACACCCACACCCACACCCACACCCACACCCACACCCACACCCACACCCACACCCACACCCACACCCACACCCACACCCACACCCACACCCACACCCACACCCACACCCACACCCACACCCACACCCACACCCACACCCACACCCACACCCACACCCACACCCACACCCACACCCACACCCACACCCACACCCACACCCACACCCACACCCACACCCACACCCACACCCACACCCACACCCACACCCACACCCACACCCACACCCACACCCACACCCACACCCACACCCACACCCACACCCACACCCACACCCACACCCACACCCACACCCACACCCACACCCACACCCACACCCACACCCACACCCACACCCACACCCACACCCACACCCACACCCACACCCACACCCACACCCACCCACACACCCACACACCCACACCCACACACCCACACCCACACCCACACCCACCCACACACCCACACACCCACACCCACACCCATAACCACACCCACACCCACACCCCACACCCATAACCACAACCACACCCACAGCGGTTGAAAGTCGGCGGGGATATGTCCGGTGGGTAGATGTCTGGTGGGTGGCTGTCCTGACACCCTCTGACACCCCCTGACATCCCCAATATCATAAGCGTAGAGTTGATAATTCTAAATTATGGTATATTGTAGTATATCCACCACTAACATTTGTCAATGTCTGCTTCAAAAATATGCACAGCAATGTTTTTAGACATCTTTGGAACATGTTCAATGCATAGGCAATTATATAATATAGTAGATGTCTTCAAATAAACGATCAACTCCTGTGAAGTGCTGTGAGTTCCAGTTTATTAGCTTATGATGTTACAAGGCAAAAGTCCCAACGCGTTTCGACCTAGGGTGGTCTTCGTCAGGGGAGTGAACTGGTAGTAGTGGAAGGTTTTTTGTTTATATAGAGATTCGAGGTGTGGCACATTTTGCACATAATGACACATTTTGCACACGCACATTTTGACACATTTTGACACATTTTGAATAGGTTAAGTTACAGAGGGTTGTAAATGGGGTCTGGGTTTTTTTTTAATTACGGGATAATATATATAGCATATATATGCAATGGGTCCAGTGGGAAATATTTTATTTGGTACAGTTGATGTGTAGAGATTGTGATAAATGTACATATCGGGTTAATATATATAAACTTTGTGAACCATTTTTTTATAAGTAACATATATAATATGAGTTATAATTGAAAAGGTGAGAGAAATTATATAATACTTAATAATTGAAGCTGCTCACTTGAGGTATGCTTGAATGATATCAGCTTAAATGACTACACCTCCCCCCCCCCGCCCCGCCCTTCCCCATACCCCCCTCCCCATAACCACCACACACACACACCTAAATACCCCCATTAACACCCAGCCGTATTCTTCGATTTCTCAATTCACCCTTCCTTAGATGTAGCAGAGGGAGTGGCATCAGATAATAGAACAGCGTGGCTGTTCCTAATCCCTCCCCTCATATTTCCCACTCATCAAATGGTGTTAATGTAGGTGGTGGAGGAGGATGGATTTGATTTATTGAATAGAGAATCTCAGCGCCATTAGTCAATGCCAGTATTAGAGGCTTGATGGAGGCAGGATCCTATAGATATGTGATGTGCTATAGAAAAATGAGTCACAAGTCACAAGAAAATTTATTCACAGAATCTCTTTGTTCAAATGTTCTGACATGTGGAGGGTTTAGCACCTTCAGTCCTATGAATACATGTAAGAATGTTCAGGACTGTATATTAGTACGGAATTTTTGGGTGTTACCGTTACCATGCCGATATCGCCAATATTGGTAAATTCCTCAACAACTTTAGGAAGAAGTTTATGTTATGCATGGCGATTTGCCAGTCAGGTCCATTTCCATCCGATCCGGTCCAGTCTGATAGTTGTCATAGTTTTGTATCAACTCCTTTCTATCACTTTATTGTACCGTGCGATGTAACTTTATTTATAATGCGTGGCATTGCCGATTGGTGTCACTTGCATCGGTGGAAGCTTTTTTTATGTAGATAACATATAAAAGCAGCAATAGTAGATATATAGATATATTCTTGCGTTTCAAAGGTCAACCTATGGAGTATATCTACTTTACTGCCTATTGCCCACTTAGAAATATTGGAAACAGTTGTTCAAAGATTAATACATCAACTATAAAATATAGAAACACCTCCTAGGTGTCATTAATGTTTACTATCATTGGAATCGGCTTGATCTCATCTTTCCAAATGTGATCCGTTTTGGGGAAATGAGTCATAAGTCGGAAAAAATAGATTTTGAGATGTCATTATATTTGAACAGATGAGATCAAAGCGATTCCAATGATAGTAAACAGTCTAATAGAATAATAAGTATTTCTAGATTTTAAGTTTGATATGTTCGTTTTTGAAAAAAATGTTTCCAATATTTCTGGGGATCACTAAACAGTAAATTTAATTAAATGTAGTCCATATGAGGACCTTTAAAACGAGAGGATATATTACATACATTGTCCTGAAATTTAATACATCGATTGACAGAACTATACGTGACAAACTCTCCAAAAATTAGAACATTCCAATAATGTGATCTTGTGAAAAAAACACTTTGAAAAATATACATTTTGCGACTTATGAGTCAATTTCGTGAAACACATCACAAATATGATAGTATCTCAAAGCCCATTGTTTGCGAGTTGTGACTCATTTTCCTTCAACACATCCCATATGAAATTGCACAATATGGGACTTACATGTCCACCATTTTGATTCTTGATTACTTCTGAATTATGGGAGTGTAAAAGCTATAGAAAACATATTTGTTTCAGCATGGCATAGTTAACAGTGAACTCATGTAAATAGCCATGTGTTTTACATGTTTTCTTCCATGCATAATACAAATATACAAATATTTAAAATCCAATGAAAGCGTTCTCAGCACTGCCACAGATGTATAACTTAGTCAATTGGAAATACTCATATAAGAGAATGAGGCAGCTTCAGTGGTGACTCATGCCACCCATTATTGAAGAAAGAAGAACATTTTCCAAATGTTTAGCGATGTATAATTGTCCGACGAACCATTGCAAGTAACGTGAGGGTCATGTGACGTTTGTGTCACATGACCACCACTCTCCCAGTTATATGTATATCTGTAATGTCTGCTATTAACAATTAACTATCGGCAAATCAACTTATAGAAATAACAACACTGGACAACACAGATCTCCGAGTCCTTGCTAGCTTGCTGGTTCATTTATCCACACACGGGAACCGGGAATTAGCTTCCCCAATTGAACAACCCAGCTCCACAGGAGAGGGACACTTGAACAAACATGAATATCATACGAAAGGTGTGAGAAAGTTGTAAGATAAAAAGTAAACATAAAATATAATAAAAGAGCGTGACAACCCGAATTACTCCATCTAGTGATTATACCCTGAACCAGAAACCCAGCCAACCTGCGTCCAGCCCAACCCTGCCGCACCCTGTTTACCCGGATCACTACGCCGGGGAGCCGGGCCACGGGCTGGCCCCACCCCAAATCCCAATTCCCACTTCAAAAAAATATGCAGATTTCAAAGGGAATTGCATTCAATCAACTGATATTCTGAAAATGTGGGAGAAAAAGAGTTTTCCCTCATTGACCTCTATAGTAAATGGTAGTAATTGTCAGTGGTACCTAAAATAAAAAATAATACAAGATAAATATCACCAAAAGAAGGATGATTTCCCCATGACCTTGGCCAGGTAGTGTAAGGTTAAAGCCACTGTGTGCATCGATCACTCACACTGTAGACACTTGGGTCAAGTCCCCAGAAAATGTACAATTCACCTTTACCAATCCTCCCCAAAACTCGAATCTATGTCGAAAATCAGCTTCAGTTTAACATAAACAGACAGATGTATTGAATGATTACAATACAGAATATACTCAGATTTACTCAGTATTTATTAATTTTCACTCTAATTTAGCAGAATTTAATAATGTGCAGAATTGTAGATTGTCCATTTTCGGAAAACCTGACCGACTTATACCAGCAGACAGCTCCTCCTCCACGGTGTCTACATGTATCCATGGTAACCAGACATGACAACATGGCCGCCATTTACACCTGGGCTTGAGTGATGGCCGCTTGGGGAGCTGGCTGATTGCTGGGGGGCATGTAGCTTCCGGTGTAGATGGGTGAAGTCACAAGAAAATGTACAAATCACCTTTACCAATTCTCTCAAATAACACGAATTTCAGATGAAATTAAAGTTCAAAATACACTTAACCTAACCAAACAGATTGCCAGAATCAATGCAATGCCGAATATACTCGAATTTACCTAGTATTGACCAAATTGCAGCCTAGTTTAACAGAACTTTCTAAATGTGCATAGCTGCGAACTGTACATTTTCTGAAAATGTGACCCAGACATGGCTGGTGCGGAGGGAGGGAGAGAGGAAGGAGTGATAGCGTCTCTAACTTACATGAACACACCTGTGACTGATGCACCCAACACACTTGAGAGTGTTTACCTTAAAAATGTTACAAAGTCAAAAACTGTTGAAACGCAAGCCCCAGACATATGAATCATATGTTGCAACAATATCCATTTGGGTAATATTGCGAGAAAATGTACACTTTACCTTTACCAATCCTCTCAAATATCAGAAATTTAAGAAGAAAATCCGGTTGAAAATTCAGGCCAACATAACCAAACAGATTGTTTTAATCAAAACAATACTAAATATACTCAGATGTACCTAGTGTTGACGAATTTTTGGTCTAATGTAGCATAATGTACTAAATGTGTTGAGCTGCCTATGGTACATTTTCTAAGAATCTGAACCTTTTAGAGATTCCAATGCCTTTTATAATATGGTAGACCTTATACAGTATGTATGTATGTATAATGCTTTATTTCCGGAAGTGTACATTTTCAATAACACATCAAATTTTACACCGAAAAAGGGGGTGCCGCTAGCTCCTCTATGAAACCATAGATCTTCCTGAGGGTCCCAGTTATCATTTAGCGTACTTAATAAGTAGGTTTATATCCTTTTAGTCCCCGTTGGTTGGTCTTAGCTGGCCCATTATAGACGCATAGAGGGGCCAGTTGGACCGGTAGTGGCCACTCTATGGGAACCTGTCTCCGCCTCCGGCCTCGACAGGATTCCCGTCAGGCTTAGAGGGCCAGCGAGGACAATAAACGAAGGCTCTAATTGCCCAGTATGTTTGAATACAAAAGTTCTACACATCTATTAATAGACAATCACTATAGTTTTTAAAAGGCTAAATTTAGCGGACAGTGAAGGGAGGGTCAGTTGTTCTGGAATAGGGAGGCTTCGATGTACCGGGTTGCTCGCCAACGTTAGCAGAACGCGGGATAGAAATTTGGGGATTCCCCTCCTAATTAGCTGGCGGAGGTTTCTCACCGCCTCCAGGAGGCAGGAAGACCCTTCGATGGGGGGGCTACTACAGGGAGACGCAGGAATACCTTGTATTCTGTTCTGTTGAAAACACACTGATAAAGTTTTGGGAAATATAAATTTAGAAGCAAAACATCCTCCAGACTGTGTTAGCATGTATTGGAGACACTTATATTGATTAGTCAAGATGTATATATCCACCCAGAAGGGAGGTGTTTACTCTGTAATTCCTGCCACTTATAGATGTATAAAGCTGCCCTCCATGACCCAACACACACCATCACAACCCTCCTGTAAGAAAGCTTTCAAAACATAATTTTCCAATTAAGATATCAACTCTTTGTACTTTGTATACATGGAATAATGGTTTATCTTTCTTATACAAGTTAATTCCGGGTAAATAAAACATTCAAAATGAAGATATAGGCTTACGTAAATGGGCAACGCAGGACACACTAAGTTAGCGTTGTTTACGCCCGTAAGAACTGACATACAACGTAGACAGGAGGAGATATGATGACTCATCGGGGGATTCTCCTAAACCACAGGCCGCGTTAATGCTAGCGTTCAGTGTAACGCGGTCCATCGAAGCCTCCCTAATTAGTCCCGCCATACACTTCACCGCCTCTGGGGCTGTGGGGGAGAGGGTCAACGAGAAGACATGGGGAGCTGTGCCCTAAATCATTCCCCTCAACCGACAATAAGTCCTGATCCAGCTGTTGTTTTATTGAGGAGGTGACAGATTAAGATTAATTAACTGGCATTCCTTCTTCAAAACATCCCCATCCTAGCGAAATTATTCTGTTAAAAACTATAGTAAAATATACATCTTAAGGACGACCTTAGAAACACAGAGAAATACAAAAAAACACAGAGACACATTAAACATTTACATGTATTTGTATGACTATGAGTACAGAACAGCATAACATCAAAACAAACCTACAAAGAGTCTTTGTGAAAAGAACTTGCGGTTATCATGAAAAGTAAATGTGACACAAACCTCATCTTTTATACTTGCTTTACTCAAAAATCCACACATCACTACTCTTCCAGCCAGAAGTTAATTATGATTCCACTGAACAAAGAGAAGCCCTTTTGTTACTTTGTTTACATGATTTACGGCCAATCATTTATAATAAATCATTTATTCATAAATCATTTATAATAAATCATTTATTCATGATTTATGATATTCATGTACAATATTATGAAAGGAATAACTAGATACTACTATGGATGGAACAGAGCGGTGCATGAGTAAGAGTAATTAGTATAAGAGGAAAGATGATGGTTGTTAGTTTACATAATAGGATCAGTTATTCCGTCCATTCTTAGCAGTGTGTTTTAACCTTTTGGCATATTGCGTTCAATGGTAATTCTTAAGTTCACTTTACATTCGGTAGTAGGCAGTTCGCCACTGAGCTAAACACTTGGATTCATAGGTCAATCTCGCTTTTTATAGCTACTGGGGAATTGCTCTGATCGTGGGATTCCCTTATGACGTCATAGAGAGGACCCCAGAGGCTAGTAGAGGCACATAAAGGTGTATTTTTATACCAGAGCTGCCTGATTAGCACAATCTTGTGGTCTGGTGTGTGGCACTTGTCGGAGAAGGCATTTTAATTGTTTCTATTGCTGGCCCGATTCCGTTTTTTGCAGGAGCCATTGACGTCTTGGATTGAGGCATTAGACACAGTCTTACATGTCAGTGTACGGACATCCATACATATGCAATAGATTGACCTGATCGCTTTATCTGATTGCTTGCCCAAAGTACAAGTACTAATCTTTTCTTTGACATGAATATGTAATACCCAACGGATTTCTGATAGAGCACAACGCTATAGTTATGTTTTTAACAAATGTTTTTATTTGTGGTCACTGCCTGGGTTAAAACCTGCATACTATTGTATGTTTTGATATCATGGGTGTGCCCGCACATTGATATTTGATATTTGAAGGCAGTCCTTATCATGTCTGTGAACTATTGTCTTTACGTAATTTAATTACATATATTCCTTCAAGTGGTGTATCATTTATATTATCGAGATTATCTCTTCATACCGCTATTAACCTCCGACTGAATATGTGTGATATGTTGGGTGCAGTCGCCCGAAAATGTACAGTTGTCCTTCACAAATTCTCTCAAATAACGCAAAATTCTGAAGAAAATGAAGTCCAAATACAGTTCAACCTAACCAAACAGATTGCTAGAATCAATGCAATGGCGAATATACTCGGATTTTAACGTAGTATTGACCAGATTG
This sequence comes from Sthenelais limicola, assembly GCA_942159475.1. Lineage (NCBI taxonomy): Eukaryota > Metazoa > Annelida > Polychaeta > Phyllodocida > Sigalionidae > Sthenelais > Sthenelais limicola. The sequence continues at coordinate 112,113,710 of OW804099.1, forward strand.
TAGCCTTTTTTTGCAGGATTTACAAAATGTGTTCAGCTGCCAATTGCACATTATTTGATACAGGAAAATGAGTCACAAGTACCAAAACTGATATTTTTCAAAGAATTTCATTCAAATAATCTACGAGTGCTATCATTTTTCGACACTCCACATTGTTTGAAAATGTGTACTAGACTGCAGGACTGTGTATGAAATATATCCATTCATTCCTAAGGTCATCCTATAGTCATATTCATACTAGTGTACTTTATTCCATGATTTGGCCATGAGCGTACAATATAATCGATATACTTGCCGCTCACAAGGTGGACAATATCATCTCTGTGTATTGTACAGGGACGTCATGACCGTTCAAGACTATGTCGGTGAGCTATGCGGACAACACAATTTGATGAAATAAATCAAATAAAGTTGTTATAATTACATAAATCCCCCCTAAATGACGGGCTTAAAATTATAGTCTCGTCCCCATACTATATTATATATACAAAAAAAGATTTTCACACATAAAATCAAACAACACCACTTTATTCAGCCATAAGCTACACATCAATTTCACATTTGTTACACATTTCTAACACATTATGTGTCGTGGATCTCATATATAAAGTAGCCACCTTCTCCTATTTATCACTGTTTGTCCCTGACGAAGCCCACCCTAGGGCGAAATATTGGACCTGAATAAATGGAAAATTGAAGATGTCCGACTTGAGTGATTCTTTCTCTCCATAGAAAGTTGTAATAAGTTAAGAATCATGGAATAAAAGCAAGAAAAGCACAGTATCGCGTCTTGGGGGTCTATATTCTCCTCGTATGGCCGAAAAACAACTTGGCCTACGGCCTCGTAATTTTCGGCCATACTCGGAGAATATAGCCCCCCTCATGCGTGATACTATGCTGTTCTTGCTATAATAAATTATCCACCAGGATGTGTTGCAATTTCATTTTCAAACATGAATAAAAATAAATTATCAAACATAAAATATAGAATTATTTGAATAAGTTGGTGGATGTTCAAGTATTTCCCTGCACTAAACTTATCTTGATCTCATCTTTTTAAACATGATTAAATCTCAGAATCCATTTTTGTCCTTTCAAATTTCAACATATCACACATATTCCCTTAACATAATTCATTAATATGTGCTGTGTTGTAAACAGAGCTACAAGCAACTTAGGCAGACACTAAAAGGATTAATAACCTCCATTTGATAATTCATGTGCCGCTGATTCACAAATAGCTTCGCCTTGGGATGAGGCACCAATATGTGATGTGTTTCTGGAAAATGAGTCACAAGTCGCAACATTTAATTTTTCAAAGGAATTTATTCACAAAATCCATTTGTAGGAATGTTTTCATATTTTGGGTGTTTAGTGCTGTACGTTGCATGAATGCATTTACTAAGTTTCAGGACTGTGTATTAAATATATTCATGCATTTCTATGGTAATCTTTTAGAGTGTATTTAGCTACTTTACGTCTAAGGGTCCACCCAGAAATGTTGCGAACGTTTTTTTTGTTTTCAAAAATAAAAATATTAAACATAAAATATAGAAATACTTATTAGATGGCTTAATGTTCCCTATCATTGGAATCAGCCTGATCTTATACTTTTAAATGGTAAAAATAATCTCAAAATCTATTTTTTGCAACACAGATGAGTGGACCAGCAGGCCACACATCTATGACGCTCTTTACACATTGATGTGTCACAAGTCCCAAAATTGGTACTTTTAAAAGATAAAATAAATATAACATTTATTCATACTAGTTACAAGGAATACAGGCGAACATTATATTTAAGATAGAGTAATTAGGCCTATGCCATATAAATTCAATTGAAAACAAAAACAAAAAGACAATGACGTCACAGACATACACTACGGGAGAAGCAGACGACATTTATCCACCAAATTACCGCCAAAACTAATGACGTCATTCACTGCAGGCGTTTCCATGGCGCACCACTTAGTGCGTATCTATTCTGGGAGAGGGCGCCTTTTTCAAGATGGCATTGACTCCCCTGGAATGTGCTGAACAGGATCTTGTTGCTATAAATAGATTCCTGGTTTGTTCTTTTGTGTGGTTCTCGTATCTGACGCCAGGTGTTGCGGTAATATCCTTGCGTTCACGTTTGTGTGCCAATCATATTTAGTCATGTGAAGCTGCAACTCTCAGTTAACGTCAGTAACCGAAGACATAGTTTCTTCCATTTTCTTCCAACCCAATTACAATCTATTTGACCTAAAGTTTGGTGGAGATGTTTTGGGTAAAGGGCTTCTAAAAAGGTCCTCATCATTTTTAGTTGGAGTACCCACCCAAATCCTTTTCTTTATGGAGACTTCACTTTGTTGTATTGCTCAATGGCAGTTGTCTTCGTTTGACTATTTGTACTTGAAATTCCGGTATAAACATATAGTGTAAGTTCATATTTATAAGTTCAGCGTCAGAATATTGATAACTTCAGTCCTAAAGGTCATAACATGAGAACATTTTATAACATTTAGTTAGTAATAGTAGCTGGAAATACAGTGTTGTGCTTGACCAGTTTACGATTTTTCTCAAGGCTATCGGAGGAGGGGGCACACATTGGTTGATTAATGCTGTGCCCATCAAATTATAAATGTTTCGTCTTAATTGTGAATGTACATGAATTGCAAAACGACATGAAAGGCAGGAACCTGGGTGACCGTATCTTTTTTTTCATTTTGAGCCTAAGCACTTTCACAACAACTATCATCCTCACCTTTGATTAAGGTATTATGTAACAAGATGCACCAATATTTAGGGTATTTTTAAAAATAAGTATTGATATTGATATCCGATTATGTGAGATACAATATCCATTATCTAATAAGCAAATCTGCTTATATATTAAAAACGTATAGCCTAAACAATTCTTCTCTTTTATCATTAATTCTATAGGCTATACCAATAGGCATTTTCAGATTCCTCTAAAAAATGATGATGTCTCAATAGGGAGTAGTATTTGTATAGTGGGGTCTGGATAGGGCGATCCTTCAAATCCAGCTTGATCTTATACATATGTGACATGTTTCAGGAAAATGAGTCATAAGTCGCAAAAAATAAATTTTGAGATACCATTATATCTGAAAAGATGAGATCAAGCTGATTCCAATGATAGTAAACAGTCTAATAATCTAATAAGTATTTCTAGATTTTAAGTTTGATATTTTCGTTTTTGAAAAAAAAAAGTTTCCAATATTTCTGGGGGTCAATAAACAGTAAAGTAACTAAATGTAGTCCATATGAGGACCTTTAAAACGAAAGGATATATTACATAGATTGTCCTGAAATTTGATATATGGATTGATTTTGCTATAAGCGATGAACCCTAAAAAAATTAGAACATTCCAAAAATGTGATCTAGTGAAAAAAACACTTTTGTAAAATATCAATTTTGCGACTTATGACTTATTTTCCTGAAACACATCACATATTTGGTTTTAGTCATTATTCATCATAATAAAATCTAGATGTTACTCACTCAGAGAGGGGATTTGTTGCCAAGAACAGTTGCCAAATGTATTTATTAAAGGCCAATAGGATATTTAATGAATGTATACAAACATTCTCACGTTGGATTTTAAGCACCACCATATATGTTGATGTGCCATAAGCTAAAGCGTGATATACTTTAACCAGAATTCCGAAATAAAACGATTCAGGAGGATTACAAAATGGCATATTTCTGTCAGGAACGACAGGGATTTATTTATTGAGCTGGGGCTTTTCCAATTTTGTGTACATCAAAAGACATCGAAAAAGTCGGGAAAAAAATATTATTTGCATCCTTGGGTCCATTCGGTAGGACTGAGTTGCTTGCTCCGATCACAGGAGGCCAATTTAAAGTCGCATCGTTCCTAATTAAATTAGGTCGATGTTAAATGCAATCAAAATAATGATGAAATCAATTTAAGAGATTAATGGATGATTTCGGAATGTTTTAATTAATGATAATTTATATCCGAAGCTGAATGCGTGCAAACATGTTTTAGGGCGAATTTGAAGCTGCATTATCATCCAAAACTCACAGGATCTTACCTAAATTACCTCTAGGAAAATCTACAAAATTAGGAAGAAAAATTACGGATACTACATATATCTCAGTATATTTAGTATAGCTTGTATTTCCAAATATTTCCTTGTTTATACTTAACTGTATTTGAAACCTGATATTGATCTTAAATGTAGTTTATTGGAGAGTATTCTGAGTACTTCATTCATATCCTGATACCATGCCAAAGACAATAATTTAAGAGTTTTCCTTAATATGCAGTAGCAAATTTATTCCCCCAAATGTGCTAACCAGCTGTTTACCGAGTAAAATTTAAAGTCTGGGTTCCACTGGCTACTACTCCCGCTACTACTCCTGTACTGAAGGTATACTAGAATGGGTGCTATTGCCCCGCTACTTCCACCGCTACTTATAATACTACTCAGAAATGTAAGCTGACAACATTTTTTTTTCACAAAGAAATGGACACATCAAGTAGTGCAGGAAGTACATAGAGTGATGCCATTGCCCCGCTTCAGTCTCTACTATTTCCCGCTACCTCCCACTACAAAGTAGTGGCTGCTTCAAATCAAACATGTTTGATAGAAGCAGGAGTACTCTACACTTTGAAAATGGACCAAAAGAAGCGAAAAGTAACATAGCTTTGTAGCGGGGCCTAATAGCACCCATCCCTGTTACTCTCCCGCTTCTGCTCCCGCTTCTTTCACCAAGAAGCGGGAGCAGTAGGGGGAGAAGTAGCCGGCCAGTGGAACCCAGGCTTAAGGAATACTAACACTAAGGAACGGAAACATTAAGACTGGATTGGCAATGCAATGTAATTCTGCTCTGGCTAATTTCTGTGGTAAAGAACACCTGCTCTTGATTGAGTCTTCTGTATTCATTATTCCAAATGTGATGTGTTTCTGGGAAATGAGTCACAAGTCCCAAAAAGGACATTCATGAAAGTGTTTATTTCATCAGATTACTTCATTGGAATGTTTTGATTCTTGGAGAGTTCATCACTTTTTAGGACAATATATGTAATATCTACTTTTGTTTTAAACGTCCTCATATGGAGTATATTTAGTTACTTCACTGGTTATTGCCCCTAGAAATATTGCAAATTTTTACATTCAAAATATGGAACTTAAATTCTAGAAAAACTTATTGGATTATTAGATTGTTTACAATCATTGAAATCTGCTTGATCTCGTCTTTTCAAATACAATGGTATCTCAAAATCCATTAATGTGTAAATCGTAGCTCATTTTCCTTGAACACATCACAAACGTCAGACAGCTACATCTTGATTGCAGAGTCAGAAACCAGTCTTCTCACTAACTCTGGCAAAGTGAGATGATGGAATATAAGGCAAAACTAATTTTGAATGAATGAGAGTATTGGTAAAGGAGAATATGGGACTTGTATACTCGCCATTGTATATAATTATTACATAGTTCCATGGTACATACTTTATTTTGTTCAACATATTTATTCAGGCATGCTGGCAAGTTAGCTGTATATACAACCCATTCAAGTGACCTATTCACGCGTACACAGTAGCACGGTATAGGGTTGATGGTTCGGCTAGCTGGTATTTATACATTAGCTGAACCATGGACCCTACACCTTGCTACTGTGTACGCATGAATAGGGTTGAAAAGGAGCCTATGAAAAAACACTGACACCTAGACGTATGCACAGAACTGTGCAGGCAAACTTTACATATATGGGTCAGATCTTCAGAAAATGTACAATTGACAGCTCTACATGTTTGGGAAATTCTACTAAATGAGGCTGAAAAATGAAGAATACCAGGTATATCTCAGTATATTTGGTATCGCATTGATTTTAAGTATCATTTCTGTTATGTTAACTTGCATTTTGAAGCTTATTCTTCTTTAAACGTGGGTTATTTTAGAGGATTGGGGAAGTTCAATTGTACATTTTCTGAAAATCTGACCCATATATATATATAGTATCCTCTAAGGCTAGTCAGAGGCACGGGCTAATTATCTAATTGCGGAGGACTGTATATATTTTCTATTTTCTAGTCCTAACTGTTGCAGTTAGGTCCTTCGATGAGTAATGTTGTTTACATTTGCTACACATAAAAGTAAACTGCAGGCTATGCCTGCTATGATGCACCAGCCAATTAAATATGAGATTATGACGCAATGTTGTCTGTTACTAAGCAACACCCAAATGTTGCACCATCCCAGGGTGATGTGGGCTTAACTTGTGATCTCTCAAAATAAATGGGAAAGTGTATCTCATTGCACGCTGATAGCAAACATGAGGTATGTGGGTCAGATTTTCAGAAAATGTACAATTGGCAGCTGTATATATTTAATAAATTCTGCTAAATTAGGCGACAATTTGGTCAATACTAGATCAATTCGAGAATATTTGGTATTGCATTGATTTTATCAATCCGTTTGGCTAGGTTGAACTGTATATTGAACTCTATTTTCGTCTGAAATGTGAGTTTTTTGAGAGGATTGGCGAAGTTGAATTGTATATTGTCTGACAATCTGACCCATGTGAACCTTATTTTGTTGCCACTTAGACAAGTTATGGTTACACAGCTGCCACTTACACAAGTTATAGTACTTGGCCTACTGACAAGGACTCAGTCTCACAAGTACTCTCACATGCTATCACCACGCCACCTATCGTCCATTTCACCACTGACTATGTTCCATTTCGGTATGAACTAAATACTAGGCTTCAGGATGTTAGTGGGGTATAACTACTACCTATACTGACCTAGGACCACACATTTAAGGTTAGGTTTAGGGTTATATATCTTATAAAATATATTAATAGTTAGCATCGGTATCCATCAATCGTGATGTGTTCCGGGAAAATGAGTCCTAAGTCGCAAAAAATAGATTTTGAGATATCATTATATTTGAAAAGATGAGATCAAGCCGATTCCAATGATAGTAAACAGTCTAATAATCAAATAAGTATTTCTAGATTTTAAGTTTGATATTCTAGTTTTTGAAAAAAAAAGTTTTCAATATTTATTGGAGTGAATAAACAGTAAAGTAACTAAATGTAGTCCATATGACGACCTTTAAAACTAAAGGATATACTACATAGATTGTCCTGAAATTTAATACATCGGTTGATATAGCTATAAGTGATGAACCCTCCAAAAATCAGAACATTCCAATAATGAGATCATGTAAAAAAAAACACTTTGAAAAATATCAATTTTGCGACTCATGACTCATTTTCCTGAAACACATCACAAATTCCTCTTCACAGAACACATGAAAATGCAGTGCGTAATGGTAACATTGCTCTATTAGCATCCTCGCGCCTAGTATATAGATGCTTCCATTTATTTCAATGGTTGTCCTCAGTTGATTTTATCACCAGTCAGTCAGATTGTTTATTATGATTATAGCAAAATATATGTATTTTAACCAAGCTCTGACTTTGACATAGGCATGAGTAGATTTATTAGTGACTAGCAAAGTACCCGCCATCTGGACGGACCCCCTCTCTCCCCACACTTCACCCTCTCCCTCCTTTCCCTCCCCCTCTTCTCTGTTTTTCATACCTGTTTTTCTCTCTCAATCCTATCTCTGGTTCCTCCTCTCTGGGTTCCCCTACATCCTCTCCCTCCCCGCTTTCTCTCCCTTCCGTCTCTCCGTTCCCCTACACCCTCTCTCTACCCTTTTCCTATTCTCCCCTCTCCCTCTTCTTCACTCTCCCCCTCTTACACCCTGTCCCTCCCTTCCCCATATATCTGATGTGTTTTAACAAAACTAATCACAAGTTGCAAAAAATGCATTTTGATATATTATCATGTTTGAAAAGATGAGATCAAGCGGATTCTAATGATAGTGGACATCAAATAAGTATTCATATATTTCAAGTTTGATATTTTTATTTTAGAAAAAACAAAACGTTTGCAATATTTCTTAATGAGCAATTACCCGTAAAGTAACTAAATAAATAAATTGGCGGTTCCAAACGAACACCTTTAGAATGCAATAATATATTTACTGCACTGTCCTGAAATTTGGTACTTAATCTTATATGACTAAAAACGTTAAACTCTGCAAAAATCAGAACTTTACAATTACAAGATCTTGTAGGAGAAACACTTAAAAAATAATGTTTGCTACTTGTGACTCATTTATCTGAAGTGCCTTTCTGTCTCTTTGTCTCTGTCTCTCTCTCCCTTCTTCTCTATCTCTTTTTCCTGGTTAAGTTCATAAACTGCCTCCCTTTCAGCTCTCCCGCCCTTGATATAACCTTCAATGTGTTGATGAGGGCGTACAACAACCAATCTCACTCACTCACTTCCTCCAAATACAATAAAACATGATAATAAAACAGACATTTCAAAAGTAGTTGGAAAATGTAGATTGATTTATCACACATATACCAAATGGTTAATGATTACAAGTTTGTGTATATGGGTCAGATTTTCGTAAATGTACAATTCACCTTCACCAATCCTCTAAAATAACCCACATTTCAGACGAAAATAAAGTTCAAAATACAGTTCAACCTAAACAAACAGATTGCTAGAATCAATGCAATGTTGAATATACTCGAATTTACCTAATATCGACCAAATTTCAGCCTAATTTAGCAGAATTTACTAAATGTGTAGAACTGGCAAATGTACATTTTTTGAAAATCTGACCTATATAACGGAAGTAGTTTTTCATAGGTTTAAGTTTGTACGTATTTGTCAGATTACATACAACCATATTTCATATTTTACCAATTACTTGGAGCACGAAGATAGGAGTTCGGGAGGGAACAAGAGAAGGTCATGAGTCAAAAATAGCAATTTATGAGTCATTTTTCTAAGACACATCTCATTTTTCCTTGTTCAGCCTAGTTTTACTAAATGTGATCCATTTTACGAAAATGAGTCATAAGTCGCAAAATATGGATTTTGAGGTATCACCATATTTGAAAAGATGGGATCAAGCGGATTCCAATGATAGTAAACATGAAGGACATTTAAGAAGTATTTCTATATTTTAAGTTTGATATTTTCTTTTTGGAAAACAAAGTTTGCAATGTTTCTGGATGGGGAATTACCAGTAAAGTAACTAAATATACTCCATACAAAGGCCTTCAAAACGCAAGGATATATTTAATATAATGTCCTGAAATTTGTTACATGGATTTAGATTACTATAAGTGTTGAACCCTATAAGAGTCAGAACATTTCAATAAAGGGATCATGTGAAAAACACACTATGAAAAATATCAATTTTGCGACTTATGACTCATTTTCCTGAAACACATCACAAATGTGTAGGACGTCCGACGGTACATTGTTTAATAGGGCGAAATCGCCAGATGTGTACAATTCATCTTTACCAATCCTCTCAAATAACCCAAATTTAATACAGAAAACAGTTTAAAAATAGTCCAACATAACCAGACAGACTACTTGAATGAAAGCGATACCAAATATACCCAGATATATCTAGTGTTGACGATTTCTTCTCATTTAGCAGAATTTATTCAATGTTTTGATCTGCCAATTGTACATTTTCAGAAAATCTGACCCTTAAATGTCGTGCTCATGTTGGTATGATTAGATGGAATATTGTCTAGAAGAAGCAGGTATTATATACAATCATAGCCGCTCAGCAATGCGTCAATAGCACTTAGCCCCTCCCACTGTTGCCATAGTAACAGGGATCTAGATTGATTGACAGCTCATCTGTGGGAGTGTCTCCTGTGCTTGTATGTACTGATCCCGTGCTGTGTAGAGGGATATTGGTGCAGTATTGGGGTGTCATAGGGATGGGACATACTCATCATGTGATGTGTTCCAGGAAAATGGGCATGAGTCGCAAAAGTTGATATAGTGTTTTTTCTGCAAGATATCTGTATTGAAATGTTCTGATCTTTGCATGGTTTAGCAAGTATAGTCATATGAATCCATGTAACACATTTCAGGACATTGCAAAGAATCTGTCCCTGCGTTTTGAAGACCTTTGAAACTTATGACCTAATTTCCTAAAAGCGGATCGCATATGGGTGATGTCTCCTCAAACTGTACAACAGAGGATTTTCATGTCATACTGCACATGTTTATTATAGTGGATGCCTGTATGTATTCAGTTCAAATCTGGTATACACATATTTTGTAACATTTTAGGGTGACTCCACTAGAGACAAAAGTGGTGCTAACAAATGTTGTTGTTGCCCACTAATTTGTGGCAACAAATATCCATACAGAAACAACAGTTTCCAGAGAATGTGGCAATATATCTGACACTACTCCATTTGAGTTTTCATTGCAAACATGAAATGAACTGTTGTTTAGTGGGGAACAAAACAAATTGTTGCCGCAGTTTTTCCTCTAGTGGAGTCGCCCTATGAAACCAATTTTGTTTTAATTAAACACAAACGTTTCAAATTATATTCTAAGATGGTTTTATCAATATTATGCATGCTCATTAACACTAAATTAATCCTGCAAAACAATAACAATGCTATCGCCAGGACCCACCTTTTCCCAGACACGCACAATCAACATGTCTGACCTTCAACAAAGAACTGACCTTCAACATGTCTGACCTTCAACAAATGTCAAACTTTGTTGAGAATGTCGCAGACAAAAGGAAACTGTGTCAAATCTTTGAGGAAAGTCTTTGCACAGATCTTTATTTCCGAATCCATATTTAACATGCCAACAATCTATTCAAGCTGTTAGTGTTTTAGAAACAACAATAATACATTCTTTATTTTGACTAAGACTAAAGACTTATCAAATCGGTGAAATATATAGTATCCGGACATCACCTGTAGAATGACGCGAATCCACTAGAGAAAAATGGCGGCGACAAATTTTCTTGTTGCCCACTATCAACAGTTCATTTCAGGTTTGCAATGAAAACGCACAAATGGAGCAGTGTCAGATGTGTTGTCACATTCTCTGGGAACTGTTGTTCCTGTATTGATATTTGTTGCAACAAATTAGTCGGTAACAACAAAATTTGTTGGCGCAGTTTTTCTCTCTAGCAGAGTCGCCTCAGAATCTGCTACATGTGTGTGGTTTTGTTATTGTTACCTTCTTTAATATTTTTAAGAATTGATAATTAGTAATCATTTTTTAAAATAAATTGATCACCCAGAAAGCTGTCATTCATTGTTAAGCACTGGGCTAAAACGGTTTCTCTTTGCCGTTAGATATCATCAGATATGTTTGTAATCTGTGTGAACTCCTGGGGTGAAGGTGTTGGAAACTGAGATTCAATCTATTGACATGGGGACTGTTTGTTTCCTAAATGGGGCGACTCCACTAGAGAGAAAAATGGCGCCAACAATTTTGTTGTTGCCCACTAATGTGGACATAGCCTGCTCCTCCCTAGTCTTCACAAGTAACTGAATTCGGGAATCGTTTCCCTTGGAAACGGAAATTAGTTTAATTAAGGTGACACAAATCGTAAACTTTGAAACATAAAAAGTATAATATACTAACTATTAATTATTTCTTGTTTACATCTCAGAATGTTCTATTGTTTTTCATTGGTAGCAAAGTAGGCCTCCCTTACAGGCCACATACACAGTGACAATACATACATAAATGGTGCCCCTGACAATGATATTGTTAAGGTCTGAGTCAGGAAGTCAAGTTGTTCCTGGTCTTGCCCCCGACGCAGGAACTAGTCTATTTTCTACAATATATTTCCTATACTACAAAATCCCCTTCTTATTAGCAGATTAAATATTATCCACAATTTGGAACTACATACTATTTGCCACTGCTTTTATTTACTTCTGCTTTACTGCTGTGAAACTTGCCCATATGTTATGTGTTTCAGAAAAATGAGTCACAGGTTGCAAAAACAAAAATATCAAAGTTAAACGATAGCGATATTGATTAGATGCAATTAATGTTTACCGCAATTAGAATCGGCTTGTTCTCATGTTTTCAACTATGATGGTATCTCAAAATCCATGTGTTGCGACTTGTGACTCATTTAACTAAAGCACATCATATATAAAGAATGTGTGATCCATTTTTAGGAAAAAAAGTCATAGGTCGCAAAATATGGACTTTAAAATATCATTATATTTGAAAAGAGGAGATGAAGCTGATTTTAAAAATAGTAAACACTAGGACAACTTAAAGTAATTCTATATTTTAAGTTTGATATTCTAATTTTTGAAAAAGAAGTGGATGGGTAATTGCCAGTAAAGTAACTAAATATACTTCATGTGAAGGCCTTCAGAACGCAGGGATATATTTGATACAATGTCCTGAAATTTTTTGTATGGATTCCTATGACTACAAAAACTAAACCCTTTAACAATCAGGAAGGTTCCCGAGGACGCAATAAAGAGTACCTGTGAAAAAAACATTTTGAAAAATATCAGTTTTGCGACTTGTGACTCATTTTCCAGGAACACATCACATATAAGTGATGGGTCCACTCACGGGCATGTGTGGCTTGTTGTGTGTTATAACATAGGCAGGCCTACAGTTTCATCTCCCCTCACCTACAACCACAGGTACTGGGGAAATACTCAGGTGATGAACTACTAATGGCCCAAAAATATAAATAAAAAGAGTTATATCGGAGAATATGCACTCAGAGATCACTTAGTAAAAACACAATCATAAAACTATCAATTAATTCCATGTCTCTTGTATTTGTAGTGCAATGGACGCCCTGTCGCTGGTCTTCCTGCTGCTCATCACTCTGGACCCACCCACCAGGTGGCAGTGCATGAGCTGCTCCACCTATGATGTGTGGAGGAAACTAAGTATGGAGGAGGTGCTCTATAACTCCCAGATTGTGCTCTACGGTCGTGACCTGCGGCGCTACGAGGTGGAGGACACGGCCGGGTACACCCGCACAGACAGCACATTTGAGGTGTTCTGTGTCTTCAAACAGTACGGTCCTATATTCCGTAACATCACCATACAGCGGATCAAACCACGCGACTGCTCTGGCACTCGCTTCAATGTCGGGGAACCAGTTGTTCTCGGAGTGAAGAGAATTGGGAATGGGAACTTTGAGTGGCATGAACTCAATACATTACAAAGTGCTGCTTTTAAAGGGAATAGCACTGTGCTAAAGAGAGTGACAAATATATGTGGACTGGGGACAGTGAAGCTGCCTTACAGTAGAGGCAAGTTTGAAGAACCGCGGTGTCCCAAGTCCAGGAAGAGTGAGAGGTACTGTACAACAGGAAGTGGGCGTGTCCCAGCTGTTGTCACGTGGTTACTGGCTTCCTGTTTATGCCTGGTTGTGCTGCTATGTGTGGATTGGTGAATTATCCTGGATTATCTGCTCAACATGGTTTTCTTTAATGTATACATTCCTTTTAATAAGTGTATATATAAATAGATGTGATATGGGTCAGGTTTTTAGAAAATGTACAATTGACAACTGCACATTCATGAAATCCTGCTAAATTAGGCTGAATAATGATGAATACCGGGTATATCTGGGTATATTTGGTATCGCATTGATTTAAAGTACGGGTATCAGTTCTGGTATGTTAGACTGCATTCTGAAGAACATTTTTGTCTTAAATGTGGGTTTTTTGAGAGGATTGGTGAAGGCAAATTGTACATTTTCTGAAGACCTGACCCATATACACTTTATTGTTAGGCAATAGTAAATAGTTACTGGACGATCATTTTGATGAGTTAGGGAAAAAATGGGACACTCTAGGTCCAAACTCTCAGATCAGATAAGTATGGTAAAGCCTACCTCACTAATCGCTTTCTTGTCTTAGAACTTGGCGTTTTAAAGTAAATAGGTAAATACCAGTGTTTAATACAAAAATGAATGAATCATGGAATTATCTTTAAACTCTGGATTCAGAAAGAACATGGCTGGGGGAACGCCCCCAAAAAACCCAAACCATATGTCATTGGATTAGTTATTAGTTTAGGGACCATTATAGAAGTCTATGGGAAAAGGGGTATTTTCTGCGTTTTTCCCAATAGCATATGATTGAATCATACGATTTTCTTTAAAATCTGCATATACGTTGCTGACATGTTATTCGATCCTCTCAATTGAAAAAATAAGGGGTCATTGAACTAAACACAATATTATTCAACTAAACTTGCATTACAATGAGTTTCCCCCAATAGTGAATGGAAGTAAACTTCACCCATCCCTAAAACACCAACTAATATGATAACATCCAGGTTTATAGGCATTTTTCATTCCCTCAACCATGTTCTTTCTCAGGAGAAAAATATATTGACTTCTATTGTTTCATGCATTAGTTCTTTGAATTCCCGCCTGCTGCAGTGCTTTACCTTTAATGGGAATATGATGACAGTTTGCGGTCCCAATGGAATTATAATGATTCTTTGTGGTTTGAGGTGAGAGGCTTCCCCTTTGTTTGAAGGGACTCTCTCAAGTTTGGGCCTAGACTGGGGATAAGGTGATTGTATATTCAGTCCTGTGTTCTGTTTGCAATTTATTATTAATATCATTAGTTAAAAGGACTTTTGAAAGTTCTCCTCATCAAATATTCAACAATATGAAGAAATATGTGATGTGTTTCAGGAAAATGAGTCATAAGTCGCAAAATATTGATTTTGAGATACCATTATATTTGAAAAGATGATATCAAGCCGATTCCAATGATAGTAAACAGTCTAATAATCTAATAAGTATTTCTAGATTTTAGGTTTGATATTTTCATTTTTGAAAAAGAAGTTTCCAATATTTCTGGGGGTCACTAAACAGTAAAGTAACTAAATGTAGTCCACATGAGGACCTTTAACACGAAAGGATATATTACATAGATTGTCCTGAAATTTGATACATCGATTGATATAGCCATAAGTGATAAACCCCGCAAAAAGTAGAACATTCTAATAATGTGATCTTGTGAAAAAAACACTTTGAAAAATATCAATTTTGCGACTTATGACTCATTTTCCTGAAACACATCCCGTATGTAATGACAAATTTGCTTTGTGTATTTTACCCTTACATAAAGCATGGACAGTTGATATTTCAAATACAATTTGTGGAGTAGAGAGAATTTAAGTGTTTGTTAAGAAAGAGTCTGAATGTCGTTAACACCTAGAGTGAATTTATCATATGTGTACTATTTTTCATCCCTAATGATTTTTTTAAAAAATACATTTGGTCGGGTCAAATTACAAATTCATGCTATTCTCGTTAAATCCATTGACAAGTTCTGGATTTGTTACAAGTATATAAGTGGTATTTAATTTTCAAGCATTTATGACATCGAGTATAAATTTATTCGGTACTTAATCAAACAATTAAACAATGAGAAGTATTATTTGACATCGTATACAGTATCATCTGTTTCAATGAATATTAGAACAGGTTTTGTTGATCAAGTGTGTATATACTATTCATATATTTATTGGCAAACTGTCTCAAATGTTATGTCTTTTAGAGAAACAAGTCACAAAAATTGCATTTTGAGATAACATCATTTTTAAAACGATGAGATGAGGCCGATTCCGATGGTGGTAAACTTTAAACACATTTAAGTAGTATTTCTACTTTTCATGAAAAAAGGTGGCAATATTGAATCTGAAAAAAAACCTGAAGTGTTTATAATGTATATTTGTTGATAATCTGATGGACCATCTGAATTGTCGATTAATGGTTGCAAATGCGTGCTAAATATCATATTAAACTGACTAAATATTCCTCGTGAATAACTGTATCAACTAATTTTTATTTGGGGTCCCATGAAATGTTCATTATATGAAAATGGACTCAATAAAGTTTATTAAAAATTACCAGTAAAGTAAATAAAAATACCCCATATGATGGTCTTTGAAATGCAAGGATATTCATCGCACTGTTAGGAAATATGATACATTTATTTATATGACTGAAAGCACTAAATCCCTATCAATGAGCACATTCCAACAAATAGCTCATGTGAGTAAATCACTTAGAAATATCAATTTTGCGACTTGAGACGCATGTTCCTGAAAAAACATCACACATAACAGAAAGGTTCCAAAAACAGTACAACGGAATGGAACACATTTGTTTATTAAATGCAGTAATGATTCCCAGTTATCAATTGTGATGTTTTCCAGGAAAATGAGTCACAAGTCGCAAAATTGATATTTTTCAAAGTGTCTTCATCCAAAGATCTCTTTATTGAAATTTTCTGATGATCTGAGGGTTTAGCACTTCTAGTCCCATAGACCTGTGTGAAGAATTGCAGGACATTTTACTAAATTTATATCCTTGCGTGCCCTAGTGTTTACTATCATTAGAATCGGTTTGATCATCTCTTTACAAATATGGTGAGCATAGCCCTAAAAAGAGGGCAAGATAAATCCAAGGCATACCATAGATAGATTTCACTAGAGGAATCCGCTTTTTGAATGCAGCGAAATTACAAATCTATTTCGATTGGTTCTGAAAATAAAGTTCAGCGAATCAGCGACATCCTTTAAATGACGTCTTTCGAAAGACGCAAAGTTTGAGACGCCACTGTTTGCTAAGATTGAGGGTTGCAAAATATATGCAGCAAAATCCACCTGCGTTTGGTAAATATGTTGTTGCGTATGGGTCAGATTTCGGAAAATGTAGAATTGGCAGCTGTACACATATTGTAACTTTCGCTAAATTAAGCTGAGAAATCTTTAACACTAGCTATACCTGAGTATATTCGCCATTGCCTTATTTTTGAACGGATTTTCATTCAGGCATGCCATAGATAGATTTCAATAGAGGAATCCGCTGTTCGAATGCTGTTTGAATGCAGCCAAATTACAACTCTATTTTGTTTCTCAATCTGTTTGATTATGTTGAACCGCATTTTGAAGCTCATTTTTATCTTACATGTGGGCGATTTGAGAGGATTGGTGCAGGTTAATTGTACATTTTCTGTTGATTTCCCCATATGCAGTTATATAGTTTTTTGTACTTCTTTATTACCCAATGTTCATCAGTTCATGTCACATGTTTGAGTGCAATGTATATGACCCTGCCAGGGAAATCAGCAACTCAGCATTGCAGCAGAATTCACTTAGGAATATAATAAAGACCTCAAGATGACTAATGTTTTTTTGCAAAAAATAGTGGTCAAATAGTGTAATAAACTTTACCACATATAAGTATTTCAAAAAATAAGTATGAACGAGGATGGTATATAGAATCAAAAGGACTGACAAAGTATGGAATGGTCACATGGGGAAAAGATATTTTGAGTTCCAATGGCTGAACAAATAATTTTATGTATTCATGTACAAAATATACGGTTCTGTGAATTTGATCGATAGGTGTGATGTAATATTGTTTAGAATTTATTTTTATTTGATGTGTGAGCCATGTATAAAGATGTATAAAGATACTGACATGGATAATGTTAAACTTATTCTGCAAGAACTGTATCTTTCATGTATTTGACATATGTTCCATTAAAATTCATTCAATGTTTTATCATTTGTCGTTGTTATGTGGTAAATGAATTTAGTCTTTCTAACTCTTGGGAAACAACAAAGTATAAGGATTTCAGTGAATACAGGGTAACTAAGGACTAGCAATATGTTATGTAGCATTGAGTATGATCATCTACATTACTGAAATCAAGCAACAAACAATGAACAAATATTATCTTTCAAATCATTAGCTCCTAAAAAAGGACGTTTTCTTAGAGGATTTGTTTAGATATCATCAAGATTCCTAAGGGTAGTCATACAATTTGTAAGTCTAAATGTACCTTGGTAGCTACAGATGAGACAATTTGTACAATTTCTTGCCACACAATGTATACTTAGAACAATAATTAGCATATATCTTATAACTTTCGCTAAATATAATCTCTATGAAATAATAGTAAAAGAACAATATCTGGCCTTAGTTGGATAGTATTCATCTTTTGCTATTCATTGTGTAAAGAACAATATAATTGTGAGTTTGGTGTATAGTTTTTCTCCATATTAAGCCAAGAGCTGGTCTCAAAATTCCAAAGCGTGGCATTTTTTTGTTTTTTTTGAAAGGTTTTATTCAACATATCCTGCCGACTAGGCTCCTACAATTCTAATCAACGTTCAACTATCGTTTCCCTCTTTATTTTATATTTTTTTGTATTTTTGGTTTTCTCTTTCATCACGTCCCTCCTGAACTTACAGGTTTCATACGAAGCTTACAATTATTATGGAGATATTAACTCACAATCATAATTCATCAAGTGTTACATCATATATCCTCTGTCTCTGCGATTTTACACCTGTTATTCCTCCAGTTCACATATGAGTTGATTCCAGAAATTTGTGTTCTTCTTCCCTTTACCTTGAGCCACATTATTATACTCCAAGATCCTAAGATGCATTTTAGCTTCGTTGACAAAGGCTTTAAAAACCATTACATTTTCATGGAATATTCTCTGTCTGTATATATACCACTTTAGTGCAGTAAACAACCAATTAATAAAATCTCTTTGAGGACTCTTACCGCTATATCCAAGGAGGATGTTGGTTAAATTCAACTCACTCTGTCTAAAACCTCTAATCAAGACACTTCTCTGTAGCCAAGATCTTAAGATTTTCCACAGTAAACTCTGGTTGTTGCAATTAACAAAGAAATGGAAAATAGTATCTTCTTCTGGACAGAAATCGCATGATATTTTGTTCTTAAATTTGATTTGAGTCAAATACACATTACATCCCACCGTTTTATGTAGGATCCTATATTGTAACAACTGCCATTTTGGTACATCATAGCTCTTGCTTGGTGTAACAAATTTCTCTTTCCAAGTTTTTTCAGAACTAACAAATTTATCCTCTATCAGAAGATTTTCCCAACTATCAAGTTTTTCATAGTCCGGGTTAGCCTGTTTTACCAACTCACCATATAAAGCGTGGCATTTCAGGTCACTCTTTATTGACAGCATTGCCTTCAATGCATGTATATAGCCACATGGTTATATCCTTCAATTCGAAAACAATTCATACAAAGGTGGGAACTCGATATAGGTGAACAAATATTTATCAATTCACATATAATCTTCAATAAATAATGCTAGGATGAAGAGAAGATATATAAAATATGTTTGATCGATATTCTTGAGTGACTATTAGACTTAATCTACCAAATCAACAATTCAACCAGGATTGATTATGCCTCGCCAAAACTACTAGAGTTTAGTAAACCCACACAAGCTCGGGGACGGTTCTTCAGGCAGACAACGGTCAGATCGCAAATCTACAATTTACGTTTACAAACTATCCCAGATAATTTAAATTTAAGAAAAAGATTAGGTTTAAAATACACTTCAACGTAGCAAAATAGATTGTTTGTATCAAAGCAACAACAAACATACTCAGATAAACCTGGTATTTACCTTTTTCAGTATAATTTAATTACTGCGATTTCAGCCAATAAGTAGTGCAACAAACTGCAGACACATGGCGAAACTGGTGGAGTAAGCATTGACCCAGCTCTCCAAGCTTGTCCTCAATTCTGCTGAATTACAGTGAGCAGTGATGAATACTGAGTATATGAGATTCGTTTTAGGAAAATGAGTCATAAGTCGCAAAAAATAGATTTTGAGATATCATTATATTTGAAAAGATGAGGTGAAGCTGATTCCAATGATAGTAAACAGTCTAATAACCTTATAAATATTTCTAGATTTTAACTTTGATATTTTCGTTTTTGAAAAAAAAAGTTTCCAATATTTCTGGGGATCAATATACAGTAAAGTAACCAAATAAAGTCCATATGGGGACCTTTAAAACGGAGGGATATATTTCATAGATTGTCCTGATATTTGATACATTATTTGACATAACTACAGGTGACAAACTGCCCAAGAATCAGAACATTCCAAGAATGTGATCTTGTGAAAGAAACACTTTGAAAAATATCAATTTTGCGACTTATGTTGCGTCCCAAAGTCGTCATCTGTACGACCTGTGTAATATTACAGACTTTTCTTCTTCTTTTGCACATATTACGCATAGCCAAAATCCATAACAAAGACACCTTTTCCTATTACAATCTGGATATTCCTATTCCTAGAACAAATAGTTTCATGGCACTGACTATTTCTTCATTACGGAGATCTTTTCACCCATGACAAGGAGTCTTTTTACTATGACGACTCCCCTATTACCAATGACGTGTGCCATCTGCTGCTATTGCACATGGCACTTGGTTTTTTTGAGATATGACAGTGATCGGATCTGTTCTTTTTGCTCTAAACCTTTCTGTCATGGGTAGACTAGCGCACCTTGATTATTTATTATTTTTGATACATATCAATATATGTGTAGAAATGAAATTTATCAACTCATAGCCATTAATTTAAAGGCAATACTTTTAAAACAATTCCTAAAATAATGTTTCTTAAAAATAAAGGAAATGTATCATCTAATAACCAACTTTACTTTGGTCTGATTTCTGGTCTATGAGAATAGCCTAAGGGACTTAGTGCTAGTCTACTAGCTTATAGTCAAACATCACATAGTAGTATATACAAATGAGGGAGTCCCTCAGGCATTTGACATGAAAAATATCTGACTAAAAGGAATCCAAAATAGCACCTCATCGGATATTAAGATATCCATAAGTCATGTTGATTATGTGTTGGAATATCTTAGAAAAGGAAATGATATTGAAAAAGAAAAATGTTGGATATATGGGATATTTACTATGACACATTTTTATCCTGACAGTTTGGGGACAAAACAACTTATGACCCATTTTCCTAAAACGGATCACATATCTGATTATACTTGGTATTGTAATCATTCAATCAATCTGTCTGGTTATGTTAAACTGTATTTAGAACATGATTTTCATCTTTAAATTGGCTTATTTGAGAGGATTGGTGAGGGCTAATTGTATATTTTCTAGAAATTAGACCCATATGGGTCAGTTCATCAGAATTTAATGTACAATCCACTTTCCCCATTGTTTTCAAATAACCAAAATTACAGAGAGAAACTATGCTCGGAATACAGTTCAATACACCCAAACAGACTGTTAGAATGAAGGCAATATCAAATATACTCAGAAGAACTCAGATAACTCAGATACTGCCGATTGTACATTTTCTGACTAGCTCACCCATATGTGTTCCTGTTGCATTGTATGGAATTTATTTGCTCTGGAACAATTCACCAAACAGAGAAGAAATAAAAACCTGTCCCCAGCTGGCATCCTATCTCAAATGTAGGAATGACTGGAATTTAGAGATATGCTTGACACACATATGTATCCATAGCTATGAAAATGTTGAAGAATGTCCAAAAGGAGTTTACATCTACCACTATTTCTCGGGCATTACCTACAAAACAATTGCTAAACTAATTATTCTTTAACAGAAATGAAATGTATCATATAATAACCAACTTCACTTTATTCTGATTTCTGGTCCATGAGAATAGCCTAAGGGACTTAGTGCTATTCTATAAGCTGATAGTCAAACACCACATAGTGTTGCTTTGGATATGTTGGATATTTACAATGACACTTTGATATCCGTGCAATTGATTGCTGAGCAGCTGGACTAATAGTTATTTTATTTCAGCCTTGAAATGCTCAGCCCACAGATATAATATAGGTAGCTGTATATATTGATTAACTATTTGCTATTCGTTGCGCCAATTGAAAACTCTTTTTATTTTCTGTCATCTGGTGTGGCTAAAAATGTTATAATGTAATCATAAAACATTGCTGTAACAGCTGATGTCAGACAATGCTTAAAAAGTGTATCGATAATAATAGAGAGAATGGAACAAGCTGTCTGTAACCAAACATTTACAACTATGACGGCAAGTTTCATTTAATATTCATTATATGGGCATGGAACTTTATCAAATATCCTCAGATATCACTGAAAAAGTAGGAAACAAGTATCAGAGATTGTCCAAGAACTAATGATTCTGTCTAGGCCTATGGATGTGTTGACATAGATTATTTTTGCCAAGGCTGTCTTCGAAACACTTTAAGAAATTTATAGGCAGAGGCCTCCAGTTGCGAGGTAACATCAGAGCTATTTTAAGACAACTACATTTTAATGGTATGCATATCAAAACCATATTTCTTGCACCCCAATTACTGCACCTCTCAAGAGGGATGC
Organism: Sthenelais limicola; assembly: GCA_942159475.1. Lineage (NCBI taxonomy): Eukaryota > Metazoa > Annelida > Polychaeta > Phyllodocida > Sigalionidae > Sthenelais > Sthenelais limicola. Next base: position 112,135,800 of record OW804099.1, read on the forward strand.
ACACATAATAAATACAATATGAACATACTATGAACATGAACATTTCACCTAAATGCAACATTGCTGAATACCTCTGTATTAAAAGGCAACACATGTTAGCAACCACTTGTGACTCACATCTATGTATGTAATTAGTACTGCACAATTCTTAGCTTTATAATGAGATCTCTATTGACACCCTCTTGAGATGTCAATTTTGAGACATAGGTTTATTTTGTCCAAATTTTGATTTTACTGTGCCCTGTCATCATTTCTCTTGGGAAACTGAATTAATTGAAAACTCTTGTATAGTACAAATTGTGAACAAATATTGTTTGAATGGCAATTTTGAAACCATTCTCAAATTTCAGCCCCCTGTCAAGACCTCCTGAGGGATACAGCCATGGCCTCAAATTGCTTTTTGAATACAGGCCCTACTGGAAGAGGGTGCTCACACCCATTAACCTATTTTACATCAAACAAAATTATGTGAAGCAAGTAAAATATATAGTTTAATGTTCAAAGAGTTATAAAGTTTAAGAAAACACCTTACATATTTTTCATTACATATGTTTCATTATTGATTTTTCTCAGACACCCTCATTGACCACGAGATACTACTCAGAAAACTAAGAACATTCCACCTCTCACCCAAAGTAATAGACTGGTTCAGAGACTATCTAACTAACAGATTCCAACGAGTGCATGCAAATGGGGTTACCTCTGGCAGGGCCAAAGTCACGTATGGGGTCCCCCAGGGAACGGTGCTGGGGCCTCTCCTATTCCTGCTGTACATAAATGACCTCCACAGAGTTATCAAACAGTCACAGATACAACTCTTTGCAGACGACACAGTAATGTTCCACTCACGTCCACAGGGAGAAGCCTTATACAAGGAACTCCAAGAGGACCTAGATGCAGTGGGAAAATGGTGCACGCTAAATAAAATCTCAGTAAATGTACAAAAAAGTAAAGCCATGAGCATAGCCCTGCGTAAAACAAATACAAACACAAACGCAAACACATTAAGCCTTAACAACGCTGTCTTGGAGCACGTCACACAATACACCTTGGCCTAGAAATCGATGACGGTCTAACATTCAACCCACACCTAACCTCAAAAGTCAAACAGGGAACACAGAGACTAAGAGCCACTGCCAAAATCAATCAGGCCCTCTCTAGTAAAAACACAATCCTAATCTATAAGACCACGGTTCGCCCTATATTTGATTTTTGTGATATATTCTATACCCCGGCACAGAAAAAACACCTAGACAGGCTGCAATCCATACAAAACTCATTTCTAAGACTAGCATACAACAAGAAAAAAACTGATAGTGTCAAGGAAATTCACTCAGAGATAAATATGGAGTATCTGAATGAAAGGAGAGACTCACACCTTCTCCACCTAGCATATGAAATGAGTCATGATAAAAGATACCTTGACAACAGAAACATCAATCTGCGAAGTCTGGCAAAGAGTAAGTCATAAAAATACCAATGACAAAAACAGAGAGGATCAGAAAATCATTTATTGTACAAGCCCCAACCCTTTTTCAATAAAATCCCACCAGCTGGGAGAAACTGCCCAACACTGGTCAAATTCAAAATATACCTTGAAGAAAACTTCTTCTCCCACATGGGATAACGGGGAGACCCCAGCATCGATCTCTATCGGGCCGTAAGATTATTATAAAACTAGTCAAAATTATTTATACAACTGTGAAGGATGTGGATAGAAATTGGGGCCAGTGTTCGCCAGAATGTTACCCCACATACATCTAGACCCTCTAGTCATCATAACATCTAAAGAATGTAAAATATATAAACAGCAGTCAACGCAGTGTTCATAAGAATGCCAGGACCTAGCTGATTTGAAAATGGGATACACTACCTGTATAAGCACACAACCCATTTTCACTCATTGTTATCCATCAAACCTTAATTAACCCAAATTTAACAAATGGACGATGTCCACAAAAAATTATACACAAGGAAACTCAATACCATGAGTCACACCTTGATGAAGATATAGCTAGTGCATCCCATTGCAGTAGTGTAGGTAATTAGTCATTTTATACCCCTGTATACCGTTAATTGTAACTTAAAAGTCTAGTCTAAGGGACCCTCTGGAAGAGCTGTGGCTGCCACAGAAGAGGACCGACCCATTTCCGATGTAAATTATCTATACGTTTATCATGTACTGTCTTCGGAAATAAACAATATACAATACAATACAATACAATTGGGTTATTAGGAGTGTTGTACATGTAGAGTCAGGGATTTGATGGAAAGTGCCCATTTTTGCAGTGCATCTGGCCCCTACTGCATGCGCCCTTATCAGGACTTGAGAAGCCCTCTGCCCCTCTGAGTTAGGGGGGCTACAGGTGACAGTTTATGGGGTTTTGGGGGACCTGTGCCCCCCAGGCCCTCCTGGTAACGCCACTGGCTGCCAGTAGCCATAGAACAGGACAGAAATCTCTCCCGATGTATACACTTATGGTAGGGATTGTTTGTCCAAAGACCCTCAACATACAACATTATTCAGCTCTTATTGTTGTTGGTCAAGGCCTTCTTGCTTTGTGTAAGACAGAAAATTAGAAAGACATTTGGAGATTCCTCAAATGAACCTTCAGGTGCTGCCTTTGGATATGGCCATCACTTTCATTGTATTGATTTTGTTTTTGACAATGGATATTTTAATATGTGCAGTGCCATTGACAACTGTAAACTGATATTTGCTCAGGTGGTTGGATCAATCTAGGCAGCTGGAGTGGAATGGGATCAAGTTCATGATACTGAATTAAGTCATTGCGTGGTCTATAAGTGAGACTGGAACATCTCTATGGACATGTCACACTTTCTCAGACCTGGGCTTGGATACATATTAACACAAGATGAGGGTAAGTTACAAAGTATTGTGTTATTTGAATTTAGAGTTGTAAGGAAGGTTTAATCGACATTAATATTGATTGATAGAATGTGGGATGTATGCTTGTCCTGGAAGTGCTACTTACAACGGAGGTTGGGGCCTCATTCTACCTGAACTCACCTGACCTCAATTGTCTCTGCTATGTGAGCTTGGTAACCCCCGAATATGACCTGAAGGAATAGCATGCTGTTATTTGTAATAAGTTTAGGGTCAGCAGTTGGGCAAGTACTTAATCAAAACAACACACAGAGTAGTATGTTTCAAGGCCAAAACCAAACTAGGTAGAAGAGGATCTGCCCAAGCGTTTAATGACTTGTATACTAGACAGATAACAAAGATTATACAGGGCCTGGGCTGATTGGCTTATCCTGAATGGACCAACTAATTATCTTAACAGATGGAGGAGACAATCAGCCACAGGTAATAATATTAATTATTAATTAATAATTGTAGTAGGTAGACGCAGCAGTATTCACCTAAACCTGTAGAACCGTTGAATGCCTGTGGGTGGGATCTGTCCAGTATTTATATGTGTCCAGATTCCGGCCAAAAGTAGAAATCCTTTGTCCAGTGTAAGATCCAGGTCTTGGTCACTTGTGTCTATTTCCATCCTGCCTTGGGAGTGTTTTTCCCACCTCAGTGAGGGTTGGCTAGACTTGCATAGGGCTCTATCCTATTTTGGATGAGTATGCAGGATGGGGAGGGGGTAGGGGAGGTTTTGTAGGGAGGGAAAGGGGAGGGAAAAGGGTTTTGTTTTAACAAGATCTATGTCTTGTTTTGAGGAGAGAAAACAGGTTTTTTCTCTCTTAAGGATAGATTTTATTCAAACAGTTTCGGCTGTTGGGCGTCTTCAGGTACTTTATTTAGGTGTTAACTCTTTTTCCTTTTTGCACCAATTAACTGGGGTTTTGGGCGGTCATAGATATAACAATTTTGTTTTTGTTTTGGTTTTTTTTTTTAAAGGATTTTTATTCCAGAGTCATCTAAATTTTATTAATGACTTGGGGCATTCGAAAAAAAGGTACAGGTTTTACTCTTATCTAACCTGGTAATCAATTGGTCCAGCGAGGACAAGCCAATCAACCCAGGCCCTGTGTACTCATTGTAATCTGTCCACATATAAAAATAAACACATGTGATTACAGCGACCTCTTTTAACTGGTTTAGATGGCTTGAGACATACATCTCTGTGTGTTGCGTTGATTCATTTCTCGCTCAACTACTGACCCTAACTATTTTGGAGAATGACCCACAATTCTTAAATAGGTTTCGAAATATGACAACCTTCCTGGTTTTACCCATTTGGGGAGAACAATTTTTTAATAATTTTTAATTATAATTAATTTTAATTTTAATTTTTAATAATTAATAATTGGATAAGAGACCAGAGTTATTCTTGTATCATGCCTGGCCAATACTTTAATTCATTTAATTTCCTACATAAATACCGAATCTCAGTATCAGAAATTGATTTTTAGCTGAGTTATAGCGGGTACCAGCCTTGCCGCGCCAAATCTTTCCGCGCTGTACTTTTCGCGACACCTTACCTTACCGCGACTCACGCCCATGCAAGTGGTGTGCCTCACCGCGCTCACTGCGCTCACTGCACTCCGACCCGCTCCCTACATTGCCGCGCCCAACCTTGCCGTGAACCTTGCTTTCCCACGCTTCTCCCCCTAATAGTAGCGTCACAAACTGACGACGTAATTAGATGAAATCTCTACATGTATGGGTCCAAATGAGAAATGTGTACACATGAACTTTTGAAAGTTTGAAGAGTAACTTGAATATTTCTTATATTTCTAATAATAAGGGAGTAGGCTCATAGGCTTTCGCACATTCAAACACCATGCACATGTATATGAGTCTATTGGGTAAAATTATAAAGAAAGAGTTGATATAACTGATCGAGTTGCTAAATTCTAGTGTAAAGATCGACTTAACATTATGCTTTATGTTTGTACAGGCGGAATCTTACAGCATCTGTATTTATTCATATTTCCCCGCCCCCACGTTCAGATAGGCCTAAAGAATTATTAGGAAGGATGAAATAACAGAAAAATGTTTTTAACAAAATGCTGGAGATATTCTACATGTCATATCATAATGTGACATTCCCACACCAGGGGTGCGTTACATAAAGAGAGAGACGCAAAATTGCGTCTCCATTTCAGTAATGGGAGACGCACAAAAAATTGTGCGTCTTAAATTGTTCAAGGCAGTATTGGGTGGTATTGCGTCTCTGATATTGCGTCTCTGATATTGCGTCTCCAATTCTGCGTCTCCGTCTCCAATTCTGCCTCTCCAATTCTGCCTCTCCAATTCTGCCTCTCCAATTCTGCCTCTCCAATTCTGCCTCTCCACTTGCGTCCTAATGCATCAAATCTTCAGAAAATGTACAACTCGCGTTCATCAATCATCTCCAATAACCCAAGAGAGACAAAAACAATGTTCATTTCCACATAGATCATTTCCACATCACCAGACTTGATTTTGCGACTTGTGACTCATTTTCCTGGAACACATCACAATTGTAATAATCCTATTTAACCTGAATCTAGTAAGACAGTGGCACACATATATAGCAAAATCCAAAAGTGATATTCTCTGAAAAAATATGCATTAAATGATGCAAAACGGAGGATAGGTATGTATTAGCTTTTCTTCATGAACAGAATTAAATTCAGCTTGGAATCTGACTTAATCAAATCTGTAAGGTTTGAGGGCAGAGGGTCTGAGGGAGGGTCTGAGGGAAGGGTGACTGAGGGAGGAGGGGGCCAATCTGTGGTCTGAGGGGGCCAATCTGCGGGAGGAGGGTGTGTGGGAGGAGGGATTGAGGGAGGGTGTGAGGGAGGTGGACCCGAGGGAGGAGGGTCTGAGGGAGGGACTGAGGAAGGAGGGTATGAGGGATGTGGGTGTGAGGGAGGCGGGTATAAGGGCGGAGGGTTTGAGGGAGGAGGGTATAAGGCGGAGGGTATGAGGGAGAAGGATGTGAGGGAGGAGAGTAAAAGGGCAGAGGGTATGAAGGAGAAGGGTGTGAGGGCGGGGGGTATGAGGGTGGGGGGTATGAGGGAGGTGGGTATGAGGGAGAAGGGTGTGAGGGAGGAGGGTATAAGGGCGGAGGGTATGAGAAAGGAGGGTATAAGGGCGGAGGGTATGAGGGAAGTGGGTGTGAGGGAGAAGGGTGTGAGGGTGTGATGGAGGAGGGTATGAGGGATAAGGGTGTGAGGGATGAGGGTATAATTTATTGAATAATTTATTGGCATGTAGGAGACTTCAGAGTGCAGCACATTAAGAGGTCAAGTCAGCACATTAGAGTGATGGAGTCTTGTGACTCATTTTCCTGTAACACATCACATAATATATGCATATATATGCATAGATATATGGGTCAGATTTCAGAAAATGTACAATTCGCCTTGCCAGTGCTCGGTGTGAGGTGGGTCAGATCATTCATTTATTCATTCACTCATTTGGCACTGGGAGATTGGACACCTGTGAGGTAGGACACTAACTGCCCATACAACCCTTACCACTATATCTCTACCACACAATCTTCACATCTTTCAACCCTCATAACTTCTAAACTATTGATTTTCCTTATTAAATTTTCACTCTCATTAGAATTCTTATTTACCCCTCTACCATTTTCCATTAAACATTCTTTAAAATTATCAACCCTCCCTATTATCGCTCACCTTACCACTGTATTCCTACCATACAATCTTCTCATCTTTCAACCCTCATAACTTCTAAACTATTGATTTTCCTTATTAAATTTTCACTCTCATTAGAATTCTTATTTACCCCTCTACCATTTTCCATTAAAAATTCTTTAAAATTATCAACCCTCCCTATTATCACTCACCTTACCACTGTATTTCTACCATTATAATCTTCTCATCTTTCAACCCTCATAACTTCTAAACTATTGATTTTCCTTATTAAATTTTCACTCTCATTATGATTTTTATTTACCCCTCTACCAGTCCAGTAACCTCCTCCAGTAACCTCGTCCAATACTTCCTCCAGTAACCTCCTCCAGTAACCCCCTCCAATAACCTACTCCAGTAACCCCTCCAGTAACCCTCTCCACTAATCTCCTCCATTAACCCCCTCCAATAACCTCCCCCAGTAACCCCCTCCATTAACCTCCTCCATTAACCCCCTCCAGTAATCTCCTCCAGTAACCCCTTCCAATAACCTCCTCTGGTAACCCCCTCCATTAACCTCCTCCAGTAACCCCATCCAGTAGCCTCCTCCAGTAACCTCCAGCTTCCTCTAGTCTAACCTCCTCCAATACCTCCTCCAATAAACCCCTCCAGTAACCTCCTCCAGAACCTCCTCATGTTACCCCTCTATATACACCTCCTCCTGTAACCTCCCCCAGTACCAGTAATTAATTAGATAAAAGAGGATAGATAGATGAGCTGAAAGTTGTTACTGAAGCATAACAAATCTATGCGAGAGGTAACATGGTTCATGTATATATTTGATATGATTTGTTAATAGATCCCATTGAACATAATCAGGTAATGCCAGAAACTAAAAATATTTTGATTCTAACTGGAAAGAAATTTAAGCTCGTTGATCTGAATAAATCTTGATTAGTATCAAAGAGCAGAACCTCCTTGCCATGTCTATGTATGCTGGCACATTGCCCCATCTTTAATAAGGGGATATTAGGGGCAACACATGGGTGATAAATGTTAGATCAATACATTCTTCACAATTGCTTGAATACCCCTGTATATGAAAACAATCCAAGGAACAATTGTTCAACTACTCTTGTCCACTGAGTGGTCAGCCTTGAAAGCTTGGCGGGTGTCTAAATTACACCATGAATTTACCCTTATCCTTCTAGTCATTATGCCCCCACACACACACACACAACCACTCCCCCAATAGAAAAAGCATATGAACATATCAATATTCTCACATATATAATCACAATGTTTTTGTATCAATCCAATGTATTCCAAGTAAATATACCAACAAGTTCCTCTCACATTATGCTAACATGTAATCGTACCTAGACAGGTGAATATTTACATGGAATACATTGATACTGATAGGTATTGAGATATGTAGGAATCGTTGATGTTGTTTCTCTGGGTTATTGGGATGTAGTAAGTAACATGGTTATGTGTATGGCGGTATAAGTATATGTGGTCAGGCAGATCATGTACGTCCACATAATGTTGGCATATTAATTTTTATGGTGATTTTTAGGTTCTCCAGTGACTTAGTCAAGGGTACACAGATTGAAGTGGGGATGCCCGGTATCAGGGGATGCCCGGTATCATCCACTCTTTTAATACACTTTAAAAAGGTATCTATTGTGTTTATGTACCAATTTGTCAATTGGTCTTCGAATGAGACATTGCAAGGAACATTGAGACAGTATATGAGGGTCCTATGTACAGCAGTTATGCTAATTTTCTATCATTTATCATCAGAAAATGATTTGTGGGGCATGCCAGGTATCAATTAAAACCCCATTTGCCTCAACATCCCTGCCCCCAGATTCCTAAATGTTTGTTGAATTATGCATATGATATTTCTGATAAATAAAAACTAACTTAACATGACCCTTATTGAGAAACAATTCTTAAATGTGCATAGAAATCAAGTTCAAAGGGGATGGTACCGGGTATACCCCCTTGGATTCTTATTTAAAATAAGGCTGCATTACTCCTTCCTTTAACCTATAGCAGGTAAAAGTTTCATTTAGCACGGTTGAAAACAACTTCATAGGTATATTAATAATGATTAGACAGCTGAATATCACACAGATTACTGATTCCCAAAGATCTTAACAATATTTCCACAACATACAAGTGCATGTATAATCTTCTGTCAGTCTCATTCTGGTTGATAATGTCCAAGAAATCACAGGAATACCTACCCAATTAGTATATGTGGTGGTTGTCTTGGTTTCCAGAAGAAAAAACAGAGGCTTGGTCATATGAAAACCTTTTGAATGTGTCTCCTAACTGTTCCTTTCCTCCCATACCTGGTATCACTCATATATACCGGGTATACCCCTGATATGATTTGCATTCATATCTCCACAATAAATTGATTTGGAAGATTGGCATTTGGTGTGCATATTCGAATAAATACTTGGATAAGATATACAGGATTTTAGTTTCCTATTTGCAGTGAAACTGGATCTATATTATAATATGATAGAGGGGATGCCCGGTACCAAATTGTATAAAATCTCTGGTCTGGTACACATTGAAGCATGGCCCTGCTAACGTCTGTATTATTGTCCTAATTCTCCCAGGATTCCATTAATGATATGTTAAAGTGTATTTTAGATATTTTAAATCATATGTCACAGATAAATATCTAGCCAGTATACTGCAACATATGTTTGATACCGGGCATCCCCTAGTGACCAGAAAAGATTGGACAATTGAGTATAATAGAACTAACATACAGTGGTGACGGCCAATAAAAAGCTAAAACTTTACCAAGTTGTTATAAATATGTATAAGGAATGAAACCAGGTGAAATTTAATACCTAGAATAGTTACTTTTTTTCAGAAAGGAGGTATAATGTGAAAAAGTAGTGAATTCTAAGGTGTTTTTGTAAGAAAATCAACATTTAGAGTGATTTATTGCATACAAAACTTACGAATATGTCCACTAATGTGCACATTTTCGTAAAGCTTAGGATGTCCCCTTTCTAATGATACCAAGATCATAAAGATTGATACATTTGTCTGCAATACACATTCAGTATAATGTGCAAAGGTTGCAAATTTCGCAATTGTACATTCTAAAAAAGGGAGGCTGTCACAGGAGGCCTTTGCATGGGCCTCTTTCCAGCGCGAATACATTGATAGGAGCGTGACGGCCGTCGGCCGGGAGCGCAACGCTTGAGTGCGGTCGGTAGGTGCGCGGGATGCATGGGAGCGGTATGGGAGGGGAGCGGTAGACATGGGCGCGAAATGCAGGTGAGCGGTAAACTGGAGCGCGGTAAGGTATGGAACCAGTTATAGCACATTCTGTGATTACCGATGTAATAATGCCATGAGGCATCAGTCCATTCCCGTCTCCAACGTGACGTCGATGCTTTTGGGCATCAGCTGCCATGAATGGGTTAAATTAGTTTGTATAAATCAGAAATGTGATACACACAATTCAACAATGTTACAGGACTGTAGGTGCAGGGATTTTCAGACAAATGTGTTTTGAATTGATACCGGGCATGCCCCAGAAATAAAGTTCTGTAAATAAATGATAGAAAAGCTTGACACATGAGAGTCTGGGTTTGGAGGCCTGTTAGCAAGAGTTGACATGGAAAGTCATTGTTGTAGTTGATTGGGGTGGCAAACATATCCTTGACACAGAGAAATGGTCCTCAGAGCAGACCCCAACCCATCCCGGCAGTATGGGTGGCCATGGAGAAGAAACCCACCAGGGGTCCTCTTACTCCTTGACGGGATGCTGGAAGACAAGACTCCAACGCAGCCTGTGTCAACCATGCAACATCAGCTGACCACGCTTTTCTTGAACGCCGGCCTAGTCTGTCGCTCTTGAGTTCTCTGCTTGGAGCTCCTGGTTCTCCTTGTGGACAACATTTAACTCCCGGGTGAGTATGTGGATAGGCTCCACCATCTCCACTTGTTCACACAACGACTGGTTCATGTCTGAACTGAGTTGTGCTATCTGGTCGCGATTATCAACCAGCAGCTGAGCATCATCCAGAGGCTTATAGCACTCTGTGATGTCTCCACAGAAACCAGTAACAGCTTCTGCCAGAGAGGCCCGTAACGCATTCGCACATTCTTCCACCCACGTATAAGTAGTCTTTCTTTTTTTTTAAAGGAGCTGGGGTTTCAGGAGTCCTCTCTTGAGCAGCGGAAACCACTCTAGTCACAGTACCTTTACTCTGCGCCTTTTGTAGGACGGTTAGCGAACTAGTCGCTCTGGCCTGTGATCCACTTACTTGGGGGATCTTAACCCATTCTCGGTGGGAGGATGCCTTGAGGCATCTTCCTTAATATGGCGTTCGGGATGGGAGGATGCCTCGAGACATTATTTCATCAGTAATCATGGAAAATGTTATAACTCAAGTAAATATGAACGGATTTGAGTAAGATTTGGTTAATATGTAGGGAATTATATTGGAATTATATGTAATATAAATTAGTTGACATGTTTCCATGGGAAAGTTAGTTATTTCGTCATCATTTCGTCATAAAATGCTGGAAATATTTACGCTGACTGTCCTGATCAATATGGTGGCGACGTCGGACAAGTGGTCGGACAGCCTTCCTTCCGACTGGGAGGATGATGTTCCCCTACTGGCTAGACCAAGGAAATGACCAAGAAAGGATAGTTCAACATCTTCTGAGAACAATTCTTCAACAGAAACCGATGACGAAAGCCCTCTAATCAACCTCAGGATGGAAAAGACTGACACTGGGAAGATATGAATACAGCAAGCAAGAGGACTGACCCGACCAAGACCCACCAAAACGTTTGAAGAAGAATCTGGAGCGATGACTGAGGAAAGATCCATCATAGGCATATTTAATTTGTTCCTCAGCTTAGACATCATGACCACGATTGTTGCAAACATGAATCAGTACGCCAACAGAAGCAAAAAGAATGGACAAAATCAACAAAATGGGCTCCACTGGACTTCCCCACCCTCAGAGCGTTTCTGGGGATTTCCTTCATCATGAGAATTGTGCGGAAACCACAACTGAAAGACTCTTGGTCATCCAAAATCTCCATATGTTCCGATTATATTCCTCGTATGACCGGAGATCATTTCCACCAAATTCTAGGGTAATTATATCAATGAATATTAAAAAATGATAAAATAAAGGTGTATATAGTTTGTACAATGACAGCAATGATTTCCCGCAGTAAGTACGAGAGCTCTAAGTGTCAAAAGACAACGACAGGAATAAAATCTAAAAACTTAATAATTAATATCAAATATTTTAAAATCACATCATATCATATATGGGCATTGTATCGATGTATTATTTTCATTTTATTAGATGTCTAAGCTATAGTAAAGGCACCCAAGAACAAGAAAACGGAGACAACACAGCAGACAACACGGCTCGGCCGAGGACTACCGAGAGGGTAAATTGGTTGTTGGCGGCCTTCATCGCCATCGCCTCCCACCTCTACTGACCCCGAAGACATCTGGCCATCGATGAATCAATGATCAAGGTATGTTGAGAAAATAACTGACAGATATTTAAATGCGGCTGCAGAAATATATTTGTTTGATGTATTCCCTTGATATTGTCGAATGAAATCTTTTTTTTCCCCCTAGCATAAGGGAAGATGCCTCCGTCGGCAGTATAATCCGGCCAAGCCAACCAAGTGGGGCTTGAAAATATGGATGCTCGCCGAAAGCGTCACTGGTAATTTCCTGTTTAAAATTATGAAAAACAAATCCACCACCCTTCCCCTCATCCCCCCTTATTCACCATTCACCCTTCCCCTCTCTCATATAATATTATCATATTAGGATTTGAAAAAGTACCTAGTTTTGAGCGAATTAGAACATTTGCAGTTCCAGTCAACTCTATACTTCATGCCTTTTCATATTTCATTACTCGATGTCCCTTGATGTATAGCTAATCAATTCATTGACTCAGTCAGTCGATACAGGCATATGTTAGAAATAATATTACTCAGAAACCATTTCGAAGGTTATTTATGTATAAAATGTCCAACTTGTTGCTTTATTACCATATTTCTTATGTGTATTTACCTAAGATCGATAGGCCCTGATCTAACTCTCTTAGCTTTTATAAATTATTAGATTCATTTTTCAATATCTGCTCTAAGCCTTCAACAAACCAATTCTCGTTGTTTTTCTCTTTGATATATCATTAAATATCATTTGTTTGTACTTTTATAGGATATGTCATGCAGGTAGCCCCATACTTTTCTCGAAGAGGGCAAATGAATCTCTACACAGATGTCGTCAAACCCCTTCTGAGTGCGGCGGCAGTACTAGGAAAAGGCTTTTATATTTTCTTTGACAATTACTATACAACCGTCCTTATGTTTGACGACTCATGTTCATGTTTGAAGACATTTTGTTGTGGGACAGTTAGGAAAAACCGTAAGGACCTACCCAAGATACTAATGGTAACTAAACATACAGAACGGAAGACTAAGGGCGACACAATATTCTCTCCATGTCGTGACATTCTATTGACAGCATCGAAAGACAACAAAATAGTTCATGTTTTAAGTACAATTCATGGGACAGAAATTGACAGGACGACAAGAACTAAGGACAACAATGGCTTTATACGTATGGAAATTGACTGAATATGATTACGGACTACAATAAATATATGGGTGGGGTTGAACTTTGCGACCAACTTATTAAATATTATGCTTTTGAACTGAAGAGCGTCAAGGGGACGATGAAAGTGTTTTGGTATACTTTAGAGTTAATGAAAATAAATAGCCATATAATTTATAATTCTGTTAATGAAAAGAAAGTTGTTCTGTATGATTTCTGTACAACCTTGGCAGAAGGACTATGCGCTGATATGCGAAAAAAACCCAACTCAATTCCACAAGCTATTCTTGATGTCAGTACCCCAGAACGATTAGCAAGAAAATGCCTGCCCATCGACCTGGGCAACAAAACTTGGTGCAGATTATGTTGGAAATGAAATAGCAAGAATAAAGAGATAAAGAGACCCCAAACTAAGTATGGCTGTTCAAAATGCAAAGTTCATTTATGTCTACCTATATGTTTTACTGATTACCACAGCAAAATGAAGCCTGTTGAAGAATAATTTAACTTTTACTTACATGTACATATGTTGCTTTGAACTGAACAGCTGATAGCCTCAAAGTGGTGACCTACTTGTATATATTTATTGACATTTCCATAATGACCAATGTCATTATAAATAAATATGTTCCTTGAAGTTATTCGCTGTTTTTTCATAGTGTTTTTACTGTTTCCTGATCAATAATCCAATGGTAAATTCCGTGAATAAAAATCCAATTTGTGAAGATGTAGAAACACACAATGAGCTGGGTACGACATCCCATCACTGCTCAGTTCTCAATATGAAACATATCATAAGAGATTAAATTCCAGTGAAGCTCCTTTTTGTATACAAATTAATATTCCAATGTGTACAAGATTGAAGCGGAAGGGTAATGGAGGGGAAGGGTAATGGGGTGGGGTAATGGGAGGGTAATGGGGAGGGGTAATGGGGAGGGTAATGGGGAGGGGTAATGGCGAGGGTAATGGGGAGGGGTAATGGGGAGGGGTAATGGGGAGGGGCAATGGAGGGGAAGGCTGGACAAGGGGAAGGGTGGACGAGGGGAAGGGTGGAAGAGGGGAAGGGTGGAAGAGGGGAAGGGTAATGGAGGGGAAGGGAGGAAGAGGGGAAGGGTGGAAGAGGGGAAGGGCGGATGAGGAGGGGAAGGGTGGAGGGGGAAGGGTGGACGAGGGAAAGGGTGGGTAGAGGGGAAGGGTGGGTAGAGGGGAAGGGTGGGTAGAGGGGTAGGGTAGGAATTCGATATAAATCCAATAGAATTCCCTACATTTATTCCAAATTCCCTACATATATTCCATGGGCGGGTGATGCCTTGAGCATTACCCGCCCATGACGCCAACTATGCGATGGGAAGATGGGGAGGGGAAGGGTGGATGGAGAGGGGAAGGGTGGATGGGAGGAACAAATAAATAAGAATAAATATTCCAATGTGTCCAAGATCCAGTGCTTCAATAAAATCCAATCTGCGATGATAATATCCAACGCAATATATTAATTCAATGGTAAATTAATCCAATGGCACTGCTTGAATAAAATCCAATCTGCGACGATGTAGAAACACACACTATGAGCTGAATACAACGATCCACCACTGCCCATATCTCAATATGAAACATATCATAAGTGATTAAATTCCAGTGAAGCTCCTTTTTGTATTAATATAAATAAATAAATAAATATATAAATAAGAACAAATATTCCAATCTGCGACGATGTAGAAAACTTTCACATTCACCGAGTGACCCGATCAGGAGAACAGCTGATTTAGGTCAGATCTAGGTCTAAAGCTGTGATGACCTACAGTGGATACTTCCATAATTTCCAATGAAACTACTAAAAACAAACATGTGAGGCCATTCTACCTCTTATTTCCTGTTGTTTTGCCGCTTTGTCAGTGTTTCCTGATGAATAATTCAATGGGAAAGTCTGTGAATTAAAATATCCAATCTCCGACAACAACTGCACAGTTGGACATGATGGAATCTTGCGCATTGTCAGTCGGGCCCACCAGCAATAATCTCCAACTAGATCGATTTAGTTCAGAATAATGAACCATATTGACTTCTAAAAGTATCACAAACAATAGTTCATGACATGATTTAAGTCCAGTGAGGTTCCTTTTCATATAAGTTCCAAGAAATATATATCGATAATGATGAATAATATTCCATGCCTAGAGCGAGTGGCCGATCAGCTGATCAAGGGAATGGCTTCCTTCTTCTTTGTGACCTACATTTGGTTGGGCAATGTTTTTCTGTTGATAATTTCCATAATATCCAATGAATCTGCTAAAAACAGATGTGTGAGTCCATTCTATATCTTGTTTCCAGTTGTTTTGCCCCTTGATCACTCTTTCCTGATGAATACTTCAATGGGGATCTCGGTGAATAAATATCTAACTGCGGAGAGGAAGGTGCCAGGTAGCCATCTTGGAAAAATATTCAAGAATGACGGTTGGGATTGAAGATGGCAATATCCAAATAATCACTCAAATAAACCATGTCAGGTTCTAAAATGGCTACGAAGAATAATCTATGGACTGATTTAACTCCAGCAAGGTTGCTTTTCTTGGAAATCTTCCGTAATATATTGAAAATGGTGAATAATCTTCCACAGCTCTGACTTGAAAACACCGGTTTTGCCGCCAAGCCGGTTCAATCTGGTTTGCTCCCATCCCCACGTGAGATCACACCTGTGCAGTGCTTGTATGCGGCTCGCAGCGTGGTTCCTGCCGCGAATGGGTTAAACATGGAATTACCTTTCTATTGATACCTTCATCCTTCTACTCCCTTTATCAGATTTCTTATCAATTTAAAAAAAATAACTAAAAATTACACTTTCTGTTAGGTAGCAACTTCACCCTCCCAGATATCATAGTTCATCCAACACAAAAGCTAACATCTTTTTACATCTAATAACACAAACTGTAAGCTCCCGGTTGGTATATAATACATACAGTTCCTATAATTATATCTTTTCTTTAATAATTGTTGTAATAGTAGTGTCTATGTGATGTGTTTTTATGTTAAGATGGGTTATATCACCATCTCTTAATCTCATCATATAAGTGTAAAATTTGTATTGGTGATATGTCACAACAAAATTATTCACAACGCACAAAATGTTTATTTCAAAGGGATATAGGTCTTAGTTTCGTCCACTGGAATAGGCTTATATATATGTTTAATTGACTTTTCTGTTACTTTTCATGCCAGCACTTATCTGTGTGCCAGCACCACCAATGAAGAACAGAGCTTTTTATGTCCAAATCAATGTTTAGCCTTTTGATGTACCCCTCCTATCTCCCGGACGCCCTTTTCCCTGACACCCTCCACCCATTGCAGAATGTTGTTATTGTTAGGGCGTTTATTGTTGTTAGTAGCGTGAATAAGATAAGATAAGATAAGAGAATCTTTTATTTGTCCAACATTAGATACAATATGAAAAACGACAAAAGGGTCTACGTGCCTATATGAAAATTTAATTCCATTTCTACCGGCGGTTACCTTTAATTTTGGATGTACGGATAGCTAACACAGGCTCTATGAAGAGGAATATAATATAATAATAATAATAATATGACATTATTTAGTATGCAAAGTGTCTGATGGACCTACTACTAACAAATAATAAACCTTTTACAGTGTTTTCTACTTGGATATACTCTGAGGTTTGTCAGACAATATGTTTACCTGAGACCATAGTCTTAGTACATAGATATGAACATTGGCTGCGATATTTCTTTGGATATACTTCCAAATACATTAATCAAATAGAATTGAACAAGATGTGGGATGATAACAATAATAATAACAATAATTAATTCCAACTGTTACTTTTGTTAGGTGACCATATTTGCAATGAGTATACTTCCCAATTGCTTCACAAATACAGAAGGGGGTATGTAATGACAACATTTTTGATAAAATTATAGAGGATGATAGGTACAGCAATGAACGTTTTGAGCATTTACATTCTTGGTGCCAAGAAGTCATCGTTTTTTCTGTCTCTCTCCTTTCTTCTCTATCTCCATTTCCTGGGTATGATCGTAAACTGCCTCCCTCTCAGCTCTCCCGCCCTTGATATAACCATATTAAATGTGTTAATAAGGGCGTAAAGCAACCAATTTCACTCACTCCCTCTCAGCTCTCCCGCCCTTGATATAACCATATTAAATGTGTTAATAAGGGCGTAAAGCAACCAATTTCACTCACTTTCTCGGATGTCTCCCTTTTTATGCCGTTTGCTACCACCCTCTCACTCTCTTTCATCGGTCCCTAATTTTATAGAAAGATGACTCAGAATGTTTAGATGAATGTGAAAGTAATATTAGGAAAAGAAAAGTATTGGAGAAAATTAATTTGATAATATTATTAGGGATTGAATTATATGAAATCAGTGATTCTAGGGGTAAAGGGCTACAAACCTTCCTGAACTCACATGGCCTAAATAGTAATAACCACATTCTCCTCTCCTTTGGTGGTGCAAGTTACATCACAGCACTCAACAGAGCCAAGCAAACCATCCTCTCTTATAAACCATCTCTGATATTATTTATTAATGGCATTTGCGAAGTAACAGAAAGAATAAAAGTTGAATCCTTCGACCCAATCACTCAACGGCCATTCTTCACCTGGAAGGTGAATTTTGCACACAACTCACCTAATGAAGCAATCTCTACTATTACAAACAACATAGCACTATGCTTCCATGCAACGACCCGCATTGCTCCCCAAGCGAAGGTAGCATTTGCCCAGTTCCCTGGTGTCAACCTTGCCACCTATAATCGACTACCAGAGGGTGTCACCCACCACCAACAAGACACCCTCAATGAGACAATATTAGATTTAAACCACCAAATCTCAACCTTCAACAAAGCAAACAAGTCACTTACGCCTTACCTCTCCACTGTGGTGCACAAAAGGAAACCAAATGGATCTTTCAAGCACAGATACAATAGACTAAGTGATGGCTGCCACCTAACTAATTCCGCAAAACTGAACTGGGCAGCAAACATCGTCCGTGCTATCTCTTCTAACTCTCTTCTAACATAAAAAATACCCGTCAAATTGTCTAGATCGCCGTATTTACTACCCTGTATATAGTCCATAATTATGTGTTTAGTTCACAATTACTGTTTGTCATAAGTATATTGTATCATACATATAATAGCAGGTTATTACTCTAGAACTGTCTACTGACAACACTGTTCTAATCTATTTATTTAATTACCCAGACAGGCGCATCTAAACACATGGATATCTCGTGATGAACATCACACCAATATTATATGTTATATAATGGGTCGTTCCCCCATAACCTTTCTAAGTAATATGTGAAATTGCTATCCCTGTGAGGAGAATGGGAGGGTATTCGGTGCTCTAAGAGGATACAGTTCCTCTCCGACACCCCTGATCCCCCTCTGCCTCCTTATAAATGGAAGCTCATGTATTGCATTACATTTGTAATGATTTGACTGTATATGCATATCTGGTTGATAAGCGTCACACGAATGTAACTAGAATCTCATTATATTGTACCACATTTTTCTCTGTATATGTATATCACTGTAAACGGTTTTACTCTAGCTCTGCTAGTAATCATACATTTGAATCCCTATCAAGAGGATGGGGGGGGCGATCGGTAGTCTGATAGGATACAGTTCCTCTCCGACACCTCTGCTCCCCCTCATACCTCCTACTACCTAGAATCTCATGTATTGTCATGAACTGAATTTAACTGTATATGCATATCATCGTAATGGGTTTTACTCTAGCTCTGCTAGTAACATATATTTACTTTATCAATCAGGAGGATGGGGGGGTGATCGGTAGTCTGATAGGATACAGTTCCTCTCAGACATCTCTGATCCCCCTTGTGCCCCCCACTAACCAGTATCACATGTGATATAATGTATGAATTTGTTTGCATCGAACCCATGATCTAGTCTATTGCATGTATTTAATTATCTTGTCAAAGCTATAACATAATCAAGGAATGCGACAGGATATAGTTCCTCTCCACCAGTCTTCAGATTACAACGAACCTTTCTATTACTAGTAGCATTTTTTGATGCACCTGATGTACCTATTTGTATCAAACTTACTGTACCGTCCATAGGGTAGGTCTGAGCAAGGATATAGTTCCTCAGCACTAACCAACCCTACCTCGGACAGGGGAATTTATTCCCCTGTCCGGCACCCTTTGCTCACACACAAACCCACTGCCCAAGGGGCAGAGGTATGCCTCCCTCACCCACTCATCCCATCACCCATCACTCCTATCTTATCACACAGCGCTGATTTTTTTCATTGTACTTAGCTTATTACGATTATAAGCGTTTATTGGGCACCAAATTCTAGCTCAGAAACCGCATTACCTAGAATATGCCGAGTCAAGGCACTAGCATGGGGACATACTCAGGGAGCACTGCTCCCTCTGTACCTGCACCCATAATTCGTAATCACCCTCATGTGAGGAAAAATCGCCCTCGCCGTAGAGGAATTAAGAAAAGCAAGCAGCCACCTACTGCCAAACCCCAAATCAGGTCCCCTAAGGACCTTGGCAAGGAAAGGGGTATCAGTTTCTTACACCTAAACATTAGGAGCCTAATTAAGAACTATGCCCCATTTATTGCTGAATTCCATGATTCGGGCATTGATGTAATTTCTATCTCTGAGTCATGGCTTACTGACACAACCTCTGACAGTCAACTCAGCCTACAAGGCTACGACCTACACAGACTTGACCGCACTTACATTACTTCTGGGACTGTCCCCAGGGGTGGTGGTGTCGCAGTCTATGTAAAATCAAATCTTACTGTAGACTCACTCTCACTCTCTCACCTCAATCAATCCTCCCATATAGTTGAGGCCCAATGGTTTACCATTCGCCACCCAAATCTCAAACCCATCATAGTGGCAAACATCTACCGCCCTCCCTCCACAACAATCCCACCTTTCATATCCTATCTGAACGAATCCCTCAGTAACATACATGACTTAGAAAAACATGAACTGCTAATTCTCGGGGACCTAAACGTAGACATGTCCTCAGCTAAACCAGCCAAAACTGAACTAGCCAACTGGGCCCAACAACACCATCTGACCCAACACATCTCTGAATTTACCAGAGTATCAAAATTGTCCTCCACCACTATTGACTTAATCTTCTCAAATATAAAATACGTATCGAAATCAGGTGTTCTGATGACAAATATCAGTGACCACCAACCAGTATTTCTCCTCAGGAAAAAAGAAAAATGCTTA
Organism: Sthenelais limicola; assembly: GCA_942159475.1. NCBI lineage: Eukaryota > Metazoa > Annelida > Polychaeta > Phyllodocida > Sigalionidae > Sthenelais > Sthenelais limicola. The sequence goes on from OW804099.1 coordinate 112,156,280, forward strand.
ACCCCAATGGTCACCAAACATGGCAGATCCTTTCGTAATTTCTCCTATGACACATATAAGAATCTTCTTCTATCCAACCCCCCGGACATATCCACCTCAAACAACCCAGATGACATCTGGGATTCTCTCTACTCTCACATAGTATCTGCTGCCGATCAGATCTGCCCTATCACTCAAATACGGCTCCCCTCCTCGAATCCTCCATGGATCAACACTGAAATTCTGGAAGCAATAGCAGACAGAAACTATTTCCTCCGCAAAGCGAGAATCCTCAACGACCCTAATGTGTGGGATCTTAGTAGAGCCCTTAGAAACAAGGTTAACTCCCTCATTAGATCATCCAGAAAACATTACATTTCGACCTATCTTGATAATCATGCTAGTGATCCATCTAAATTCTGGCTTGAAATGAAAAAGCTCCTACCCAGTAAGAAGGGTAAAGCGATGTTCTCCCTACCTGGAATTAAAACTCATGACCTCCCCTCACATGTGAACTCTTTCTTCGCCAATATTGGCCCGAAATTAGCTAACGCCATCCCAAACCCACCACCCCTCACCACTCCCGACCTGAACCCTCTCACCCAAACCTCGACACCCTTATTCACACTCAAACCTATCCCTGAACAAGAAGTAGCTGAAATTGTAGATAGCCTGGACATTAAAAAGCCCTCTGGCATCCCCAATCTTAACACTAGACTGCTCAAGATTGCCATGCAGGTCCTGCTGCCGCAATTCACCCATCTATTCTCATCCTCAATTGAAACTGCGATCTTCCCAAAGGCCTGGAAAGTAGCAACCGTTGTCCCGCTTCCAAAAGTAAAATCTCCACAGTCTCCTTCTGATCTTAGGCCAATCTCACTCCTACCTGTCCCGGGTAAAGTACTAGAACGCATTGTGCACTCCCAGACTTACGATCACCTTGAATCTTTTGGCCTCCTACATCAGAAACAGTTTGGTTTTCGCAAAGGAAGATCAACCCAAATAGCTATCTCTGAAATCATAGACGACATCACTAACAACTGCAACAACAAACAATCAACAATAGCCCTCTTTATCGACATGAAAAAAGCTTTCGACACAATAGACCACTCAATTCTGACCAATAAACTCTCGGCCATAAACTTCCACCCAGAAACCATATCATGGTATTCCAGCTACCTCAATGGAAGATCACAGAAAACAAAGATTGGGGATACTCTATCCCCCCAAGCCTCTCTCTCCACAGGCGTCCCTCAGGGGTCCATCCTTGGCCCTCTCCTATTCAACCTCTATATCAACTCCCTTCCCTCCTACATCACCTCCACTAACCCCTTTCCCATCTCCTGTCAACTCTATGCTGATGATACCGTCCTATACACTTCTGCCGAAACCATCGACGATGCTGCAAGGGTCCTCTCTATGTCTATCCCACACCTAGAAAACTGGTGTGGAATAAACAAACTGATGATCAATGCACAAAAAACTAAAGTCATGGTACTATTCCCTCCCCCAAAACCCAGAACCCCTCCCCAGAGCAGCCCACTACAATTTGTCATCAATGGCGCCCCAATTGCCATAGTAAACGAGTTTAAATACCTAGGGTCCACAATTGACGACCACCTTAAATCAACCCAACAAATTAAACTGACTCTCCGGAACGCAAATGCGGCTATGGCCACATTTGCAAGAATCCGACCCTTCCTTTCGCAAAAAATAGCCTTCAGAATTCTTAAAACTACGATCCTCCCACACCTAGAATTCAATTCCTGCTTTCTGGACATGGCAAATGCCACATCTAAAGAAAAACTGGAAAGAACACTCAGGAGAGCAGTCCGCATTGCCTCTCTATCAAAGAGAACCAGCAATGTGGACAATATTATGTCCAAATACAATCTCCTCCCCCTACAATCTAGGCGCACCCTCCAACTCCTCCTCCTTATGCACAGAAGGGCCCACAGCGGTCCCCCCCCCAACCCATCTACCTCTAACAAAACCAGAGACACTAGGGCCTCCTCCATCTATAACCTCCCGATCCCTCGCCCAAAAAGGGAGGCGTGCAGACGCACGCCTGCCTACTCTGGAGGTACACTTTGGAATAAAAAATAAAAATAAAAAATGAACAAGATTCAAGATCATTTAAAAACAAAGCCCTAATCATGCTAAAATCAGATCAGTAACATAGCTCTCTCTTTTAGGCAGACACCAACTTAGTATTGCTGTCTAATCACTCTCTGCTACAACAACACTCTATCTATATCGTACATCTCTAATTCTTTCATTGCACACTGTTGGAGGTACGAAGTTACCTCTCACTGCATTGTATGTACTGTAACAAATCTGTAAGTCATCATTACCATTATGTAAACCTTGTTTGTAACCATTGTTTTTTTACCATGCTCTGTACTATATTATACCGTATCGACTAATTCACCGGAAACGTAGTATTATTTCTAACCGGATATGTTAATCTAAAGTAGACTGCAGCAGCAGGTGGAACGCCACAGAATCTGTATTGTGTTACCTGTTCTCGACTATATCATGTGTATTTGTTTTGAGAAGCTGGATAAATAAAATCAGAAAAAAAAAAAAAAAAAAATATTTTATTTCGATTAAACAATATGGGATAATTAATTGTGCTAAAAGTAAGATTATTTTGATGTAATTTTAAACTGATTTCTTTATATTGTAGTTTAATGGCAACGTATGAAAACAATCGTTCACATTATATATAGGGTCATGCTGGTTTTTTGTAACTGACTTTTTTAAAATTCGATCCCAATTTAGGAACACAAAAGAATCCTCTGAAATGTGTATTTGTAATTAGATATTTTAAGGCAAATGAAGCATACCTTTTTTAAATTTAAACAAATTCTACAGCCTTGTACCTTATTAGCATCCCACCAAAAGTAGGGGGGGTACATGTCCCCACATCCCCCCTGGTAGCAACACCCCTTGCCTTCATAATGTCAATAGCCTTCTTCAATCTAATTGGAATGGATTGAATATTACGGTAGAAACATACTCTGAAATCCTCCATTCTTGGCAGTCTTACACAAAATTATATATTAAAATCAAAAACAAAACCTAGCCTATGTTCTACCTAAATTGGAAATCCAAATTTAAGTTGTTTTAAATTTCCTTTCAGACAAAGACGTGTGGAGTATGCTGCATATTTCTTCTAGTAATTGGGCACCTACTAGGTTTGCTGATATATGGATTCAAATATCATGAAGAGAACTTCATCAGTAAAACGCTTTTTCCCCAACGCCAATGTCCCTTCATAAACGTTCAAAACAAACTATGCACCAATGCAGCAGGAGAGCCTGAGGACTCCAAGTGTATTCAGCATTCCCTATTGTTTAAGACACTTGGGAAGCCAGTCCCATGTTCCTATAGCTCCCTCATTTTGGAATGTTATGACCCTTGTCAAAGTTTCCTTGAAGATGAGACTTTATATGAAACATGTGGCATTGATGTGTCAACAGTACAGTTCTCTCGTAACAGAATGAATAGATCTGTAGAGGCAAATACTGTTTCCAAGTCTTCTCCAAAGCATCAGACTAACCTCCAACATGACAAAGACTCATTTATCTACAAGACTTATGCAGAAATGTGTCCGAGAACTGAACTACTTATTAGCAAATTTGTTAAAAGACGAAAGATAGATAGACAAAAGAAAGTGCCATTGATAGTTCATTATGTAAATGTAGGCTGCCAACGTGTATTTAGTTTTGCTAGCTATTTAAGCGTTTTAAGTGTTGATACCTTCATAAAACCAGAAAAAATATTTTTCCATGGTGATTGTTTACCTATTGGCAAATGGTGGAACAAAACCCTTCTCCAAATACCAAATATATTCTTCAGACCACGAGAAAGACCACAACTAATTCAAGGAAGGAAGCCAATGTGGATTCAACACGAAACTGATATCATCAGGCTTCAAGTTCTTATGGGTATGTATATCCTATCCTTATAAAATTATCAATGTTGTGCATATGTGTGCCTATAAAAGTGTTCCAGGAAAATGATGTGTAAGATCAATTCACAAATGTGATGTGTTTCAGGGAAATGAGTCATAAGTCGCAAAAAATAGATTTTGAGATAGCATTATATATGAAAAGATAAGATCAAGCTCATTCCAATGATAGTAAACAGTCTAATAATCTAATAAGTATTTCTACATTTCAAGTTTGATATTTTCGTTTTTGAAAAAAAAAGTTTCCAATATTTCCAGGGGTTAATAAACAGCAAAGTAACTAAATGTAGTCCATATGAGGACCTTTAAAACGATGGGATATATTACATTGATTGTCCTGAAATTTGATACATTGATTAATATAGCTATGAGTGATCAACCCCAAAAAAATTAAAACATTCCAATAATGTGATCCTGTGAAAAAAACGCTTTGAAAAATATCAATTTTGCGACTTATGACTCATTTTCCTGGAACACATCACAAATATGTATATACTAGATACATTGTGTTCAAATTAGTACATGTATTCATAAGATGTAAAGTGCCCTGTAAAAATGCCTTTAAAATTCATAACATTCCAACAAAATGATCTTGTGAATAATGTTCTTTGGAAAAGGTTTTTGCGACTCTTGACACATTTTATATTTTCTTCCAGATGAAGGTGGAATATATCTGGATTCAGATGTCTTAGTCCTTAGATCAATTGAAGACCTTAGATATTATCCAATGACAATGGGCCATGAGTTGGTGGAGAAGACAAACAACCTGGGCAGCGCTTTCTTCTTAGCTGAACCTAATTCCAGTTTCTTATGTATGTGGCTCAGAGCGTTCAGAGAATATAATCCAAATGGTATGGGAGACTGGGCCAAATATGCTGTTGTAGCCCCGGGAAGACTCCTCCCCCTCATTCCTGATCATATTCACATTGAGATCAATTCCTTTCACCGACCAAACTATAACGAGCTACCCTTGTTGTATGAAGGTTTCTATGATTGGAGTAAGAACTACATCATCCATTTATGGAACAAAAATGCAGCAGGGAAAGTGCCTGAAGGTCCTGATGATTTATCAACTGTCAAAGCAACAATACATGAAGTGATGAGGTACATATACTATGGTGAAAAGCATATAAATGGTACAATTACTAAACCGGATGATGTAAGTAAGTATCAGTTAAGACACAATAAGCATTAAGACAAGGCAAAATTATAACAAGCTTTCTAGGGACAGAGTTTACTTGTTTTAAAACTCAATGCCACTAATTGGGCGATGTGTGTGATAATTGATAGTATTGTGATTGGATTGGTCCATATTGTGTCATGTTACATACCATACATACCTTTTCTGCAATTGAAATTGTTTGATGGTGGCAATACAGGATAGCCGCCATTTTAAATCTGTATTCGCATTGGAATCATGGGACTAATGGTGCAGTCTAATATCGTGTATGTCAGATCTGAACAGAATACATCCCATCATGCACTGCAGTAGACATGCGCAGTCAAACATACAAGTCACTCAATGTTGAACAAATAAAGCCACATGGCCATTTCCCTCAATTTGAAAATTATTGATATAAAGTTGAAAATAGGAAAGACTATTAATCAGTTCACATATAATCTTCCATAAATAATGGCTGGAAGCAGAGATAATATATAAAATAGCGTAATATCTGATCGATATTCTTAAGCAACTCTGAGAACTAATCTACCAATCAACAATTCAACCAGGATCAAATAGGCCTCGCCAAAAATACTAGAGTTTATTCAACTCATACAAGCTCAAGGATGGTCCTTCAGGCAGACATACAAACCATGCAACACTGAACACATGCCCTATATAGAGAATATAAAAACATTGAGCGCATGGTGTAAAGACTCAAAGAAAAGCAATGCAAATGATACACAGAATAAAGGTTTAAAATCAGCATACACAAATAGACACAACATTGTGTCACCACTGCCCCAACACACAAGATTCCTTGACGTTACTGACTAAATACTAGGCGCCAGGTTGATAGTGTAGTACGTCTACTATCTGCACTGACATAGGACCACCAATTTAAGGTTAGGGTTAGGATTATAATTAGTACTCATATCAATCCATATACTTTATTCAACCTTAGATAATATAATCGTTTCTATTTTCCACCCAAGTATCAAGCAACTTATTTGACTGCCTGAATTTGAAAGGTTTTTTCAAGTTTTTTTGAAGGTTTACACACTGGAACTGTCTGTCGGAAATATTGAGAACCAAAAACGATAGATACCTTCATTCGGAAAGTAAAGCACTGAGCTGCTATGACATTTAGAGAAATAGGTTGAGAAGGCTAGGGGTCAGATTCTTTTATTTTTTCAATTGGCAGTTGCCATTGAGAACTGTGCATTATTATCTAGAACATAGTCTTGTCCCTCTCATGTTTTGATTTGTCTAGTTCAACATATGTGATGTGTTACAGGAAAATGAATCATGAGTCGCAAAAATGATGTTTTTCAAAGTGTTTTTTCCACAATATCACATTATTGGAATGTTCTAATGTTTGGGGAGTGTATCATTTATAGCCATATCAATCGATGTATCAAATATCAGGACAATCTATGTAATATATCCTCTCGGTTTAAAGGTCCTCATATGAACTACATTTAGTTACTTTACTGTTTATTGACCCCCAGAAATATTGGAGACTTTTTTTTTCAGAAACGAAATTATCAAACTTAAAATCTTAAAATCTAGAAATACTTAGATTATTAGACTGCTTACTATCATTAGAATCGGATAGATCTCATTTTTTCAAATATAAGGTAGTAATTTTTCTGAAACACATCACATATATGACACTCACTAGCCGGAAGTGAGACCGATCAATATGTGGTGACTGTCAGATATTGTGAATTGGTCCAGCGTTGTGTGTAATTGCATCCCCTGAGTTAATGTATACCATGATATAATGACGGGAATATACACACTTAGATTTGTACAGACCTATGTGTAAGTCACCAGAACTAAACGAAAGTTCAAATGAGGCACTTTGCATTCTCCACAGATTGATAGAACATTATATATTTGTAATGTTCTGTTTGTTTTCACTTTTGAGAGATAAGCAAGTACCTGATTATTTGTAGTAACACTTTATTGTATTTGAATAGGCAAAGCCTGAACACAATTCTTGAAGGATATTCTTATTTTTGTAATAATTACAACAGTATTGACCTTTAATTGAATAGAACAAAATATGTCAGTACTTCAATTTTGATCATATTTTCACGGAAAGTGAGGGAGATCTTTTGGCGGACCAGGAAGATCAGTTCACAGAGGCTCCTGTCCTATTCATGTAACTGTACTGATCAACTAGAATTAAAATCTTCATATATAATCTTTATACATAAAATGTCCAAATATGGATCTCTTATTGTAACTCCTGCACACACATATTTTATTTGTATAATGGAAAAAGAGAAATGGTAATCAACTCTTTGAAGAGAAGAATGGAGAAATATGTTTCAGAAGTGTCAATATAATTTTTGGTATTTACACTAATGGTGTAAGTGAACAAATCGTAAACTGGATCATACTGCAAGTAAAAGCCTTAATTCACAGGCAGAAGCTGTTTCACCAGGGCTTTTTGTCGATCAGAATTGTCATAGCAGATCTGTTAAACAGAGTCAGAACGATTGTGTTATATCAGAACAAGGTGACAAATGCCTCAAAGGTGTGGAAAGAAGCATGGAGAAAAGTATTCTCAGATTTAAGTAGTATAGATGTATGAATGAGATTAATCCTTCTTTTAAGTTTAGATGATGATGAAGTGAGTTAAAAATCCGTTTATTTTTAATACAAGAAGAAGCAAAAGGGTACAATGTAGATCTTGATGTTATCTGCCCAGGTTTATTTGTTGACATATTGAATAAAAGTGGTTTAAAAAAAAAATATATATATATATAATGGAAATGATAGGTGACAACTGTCCATTTACTGGTGGCCTAGTATGCGGGAGGCAGACACTGTAAAGGGTCACCAAAACCTGGCTACACATTTGTCTACCTTAAACGGACGCCGACATAGCATTTTCCACCTAGTCAGTGTTTTGACACTAGAAGTGACTTAATAATCAACATAAACTAAATCTGTCAAACTTATTCTTTTAACACTTCATACTTAATACTTCGGTGAGTGAGATTGGTTGCTTTACGCCCTTATCAACACATTTAATATGGTTATATCAAGGGCGAGAGAGCTGAGAGGGAGGCAGTTTATGATTATACCCAGGAAATAGAGATAGAGCAGAAGGGAGGGAGAGACAGAGAAATGAGACAGAAAGGCACTTTATGGTCATACCAAGAACCATCTTAATACTTATGATGTTTACGAGAACAGTTTATATGCATGGAAGCAGGTAATGTAATTGTATATTCTAGCAAACATATCATTCTTCGGATAATCTCAGTTGTACTAAAACATATCTTTTTTCCCCTCTGGCTCCATCAGTGGAAAAAGCATGTTGAATATGATGGAGGGGGATGGGGATTCCTGCTCTTTATTTAGAGAATATGTCAAACATATAATTTAGTTAGTTAACAATACAATCATTAATTCTAATTGACGTTTTCTTATATGTAGTCTCTGTTATTGCCATGTTATACAAACTTTATAATCCATCATTTCCCTTCCCAAATCCATACACTTAATTTAATCAATGTATTTGTAGTGAGTTCTAATATTAATCAGACGTGTTTCGATGGAGTAAGCAAGACCTCAATACGAGGAACATATAATCCAGCTCTATCAGTCCTTGCCTAACTTGCCTGACAAATATCCTGGATAACCAAGCAACATGTAATCAGGTCTATATAAAAGATAATTTTGACATGTCTATTCAAGGATTTCATTCCGTTTGATTTCACTGTCTAGTTTACTGCAATCCAATAATAATCCAGAATACAATATCATATATAGGACATGGTGCCTTCTGGCTGCTGTTTATTAATCCAGAATACAGTATATCATATATAGGACATGGAGCCTTCTGGCTGCTGTTTATTAATCCAGAATACAATATCATATATGGGATCTGTTTTAGGAAAATGAGTCATAAGTCGCAAAAAGTTGATTTTTAGATATTTTTATATTTGAAAAGACGAGATCAAGCCGATTCCAATGATAGTAAACAGTCTAATAATCTAATAAGTATTTCTAGAATTCAAGTTTGTTATTTTCGTTTTTGAAAAAAAAAGTTTCCAATAATTCTGGGGGTCAATAAACAGTAAAGTAACTAAATGTAGTCCATATGAGGACCTTTAAAATGAAAGGATATCTTATATAGATAGTCCTGATATTTGATATATCGATTGATATAAGTCTAGGTGATAACCTCTCAAAAAATCAGAACATTCCAATAATGTGATCTTGTGAAAAAAAACACTGTGAAGAATATTAATTTTGCGACTTATGACTCATTTTCCTGGAACACATCACATATAGGACATGGAGCCTTCAGGCTGCTGTTTATTAATCCAGAATACAGTATCATATATAGGACATGGTGCCTTCTGGCTGCTGTTTATTAATCTAGAATACAGTATCATATATAGGACATGGTGCCTTCTGGCTGCTGTTTATTAATCCAGAATACAATATCATATATAGGACATGGAGCCTTCAGGCTGCTGTTTATTAATCCAGAATACAGTATCATATATAGGACATGGTGCCTTCTGGCTGCTGTTTATTAATCCAGAATACAATATCATATATAGGACATGGTGCCTTCTGGCTGCTGTTTATTAATCCAGAATACAATATCATATATAGGACATGGTGCCTTCTGGCTGCTGTTTATTAATCTAGTACAATATCATATATAGGATATGGAGCCTTCTGGCTGCTGTTTACTAATCCAGAATACAGTATCATATATAGGACATGGTGCCTTCTGGTTGCTGTTTATTAATCTAGAATACAGTATCATATATAGGACATGCAGCCTTCTGGCTACTGTTTATTAATCCAGAATACAGTATCATATATAGGACATGGAGCCTTCTGGCTGCTGTTTACTAATCCAGAATACAGTATCATATATAGGACATGGTGCCTTCTGGCTGCTGTTTATTAATCTAGAATACAATATCATATATAGGACATGGAGCCTTCTTGCTGATGTTTATTAATCCAGAATACAGTATCATATATAGGACATGGTGCCTTCTGGCTGCTGTTTATTAATCTAGAATACAATATCATATATAGGTCATGGTGCCTTCTGGCTGCTGTTTGTTAATCCAGTACAATATCATATATAGGACATGGTGCCTTCTGGCTGCTGTTTATTAATCTAGAATACTATATCATATATAGGACATGGAGCCTTCTGGCTACTGTTTATTAATCCAGAATACAGTATCATATATAGGACATGGAGCCTTCTGGCTGCTGTTTATTAATCTAGTACAATATCATATATAGGACACGGAGCCTTCTGGCTACTGTTTATTAATCTAGAATACAATATCATATATAGGACATGGTGCCTTCTGGCTACTGTTTATTAATCTAGAATACAGTATATCATATATAGGACATGGAGCCTTCTGGCTACTGTTTATTAATCTAGAATACAATATCATATATAGGACATGCAGCCTTCTGGCTTCTGTTTATTAATCTAGAATACAATATCATATATAGGACATGGTGCCTTCTGGCTGCTGTTTATTAATCTAGAATACAGTATATCATATATAGGACATGGAGCTTTATGGCTGCTGTTTATTAATCCAGAATACAATATCATATATAGGACATGGTGCCTTCTGGCTAGTGTTTATTAATCTAGTACAATATCATATATAGGACATGGAGCCTTCTGGCTGCTGTTTACTAATCCAGAATACAGTATCATATATAGGACATGGTGCCTTCTGGCTGATGTTTATTAATCCAGAATACAGTATCATATATAGGACATGGAGCCTTCTGGCTGCTGTTTATTAATCCAGAATACAGTATCATGTATAGGACATGGAGCCTTCTGGCTGCTGTTTATTAATCTAGTACAATATCATATATAAGACATGGAGCCTTCTGGCTGCTGTTTATTAATCCAGAATACAGTATCATATATAGGACATGGTGCCTTCTGGCTGCTGTTTATTAATCTAGTATACAATATCATATATAGGACATGGTGCCTTCTGGCTGCTGTTTATTAATCCAGTACAATATCATATATAGGACATGGTGCCTTCTGGCTGCTGTTTATTAATCTAGAATACTATATCATATATAGGACATGGTGCCTTCTGGCTGCTGTTTATTAATCCAGAATACAGTATCATATATAGGACATGGAGCCTTCTGGCTGCTGTTTATTAATCTAGTACAATATCATATATAAGACATGGAGCCTTCTGGCTGCTGTTTATTAATCCAGTACAATATCATATATAGTACATGGTGCCTTCTGGCTGCTGTTTATTAATCCAGAATACAGTATCATATATAGGACATGGTGCCTTCTGGCTGCTGTTTATTAATCTAGTACAGTATCATATATAGGACATGGTGCCTTCTGGCTGCTGTTTATTAATCTAGAATACAATATTATATATAGGACATGGTGCCTTCTGGCTGCTGTTTATTAATCTCTGGATTAATAAACAGTAGCCAGAAGGCTCCATGCCCTATATATGATATTGTATACTAGATTAATAAACAGCAGCCAGAAGGCACCATGTCCTATATATGATATTGTATTCTATTACAATATCATATATAGGACATGGAGCCTTCTGGCTGCTGTTTATTAATCCAGAATACAATATCATATATAGGACATGGTGCCTTCTGGCTGCTGTTTATTAATCTAGAATACAGTATATCATATATAGGACATGGTGCCTTCTGGCTGCTGTTTATTAATCTAGAATACAGTATATCATATATAGGACATGGAGCCTTCTGGCTGCTGTTTATTAATCTAGAATACAATATCATATATAGGACATGCAGCCTTCTGGCTGCTGTTTATTAATCCAGAATACAATATCATATATAGGACATGGAGCCTTCTGGCTGCTGTTTATTAATCCAGAATACAATATCATATATAGGACATGGAGCCTTCTGGCTGCTGTTTATTAATCTAGAATACAATATCATATATAGGACATGGTGCCTTCTGGCTGCTGTTTATTAATCCAGTACAATATCATATATAGGACATGGAGCCTTCTGGCTGCTGTTTATTAATCCAGTACAATATCATATATAGGACATGGAGCCTTCTGGTTGCTGTTTAATAATCCAGTACAATATCATATATAGGACATGGAGCCTTCTGGCTGCTGTTTATTAATCTAGAATACAGTATATCATATATAGGACATGGTGCCTTTTGGCTGCTGTTTATTAATCTAGATTACAATATCATATATAGGACATGGAGCCTTCTGGCTGCTGTTTATTAATCTAGAATACAATATAATATATAGAACATGGAGCCTTCTGGCTGCTGTTTATTAATCCAGAATAAGACTAAGATTAAGATTAAGATACTTTTATTTCCGACTTATCGCTCTCAGGAGGCATATCTCCAGCTTAAGGGAGGATCGCACGCTTCCTGTTGTTTTACATTTTCTTCTTAACAGTATACAACACTCCAGTCGTCATTGACGAAAGGAGCCCACTGCTAATATCATTATTTTATGTCTTTTACAGTATTTATATTTTGGTAAAGGCGCACTAGAACTTATATAAAGGTTTCCTCAAATCTGTAATATATATCGGAATAAGGCGTAAGAAAGATGTTCAAGTCAATGGATAATCATTGTGTTATTCTATGAAATATTGGTCTGACCATATCAGGGTTTTCTTTGCTAATACCTTAAATGATTTTGGGTCCTGTATCCCATGGGCCATGGTCTGGAGAGAGTTCCAAGTAAAAGGAATTCTGTGGAGAATCGATTTCCGTAGTTGTTCGTTTTTAGGAAAAATTGGTTTTAATGGCTTTCTGCCTGTAGCAAAATTTCTGGTGTTTAAATTCCTTATATCAATATACCTTGGGTTACTCGCCAGAGCATGGCCTGCCTGCAAAACGTGAAGTCTTCTTCTATGTCTTAAAGTCAGTAGTTTCTTCTTTACATGTAAATCGTTAACATTTGCTCTCGATGGAAGTCCATAGATTCTTCGAAGTATTTTATTTTGAATTATTTGGAGTCGGTTTGTCCCTGTTGTTGTGTGGGAATTGTGAAAAATATCTGTTTGGTCGATCAAGGGCAATACCATGACTTTATATATGAGTAATAATGTATCTTGTGGAATTTTCCCTTTAAGTTTAGTTATTTGCCAACATTTATAGTTCATGGTATTTATCAGCTTATTTACTGATGTTTTAAATTTTAGACTCCTATCAATGTCAACTCCTAAATATTTATAGATCTCTACTTCTTCAATTGGACTACCACCGAGATTCAAAATGTTTTCATCTATTTGGGGTTGTTCACCTTCAGCCCACCTCGACCTCATATTTTGCCTTCCGAAGAATGTTTGAATTTTTGATTTTTCATAGTTTATTGATATTTTGTTTCTTTTACACCAGAATATTAGGGCACTTAAATCCTGTTGAAGCAGGTTTGTAGCTTCTAGGACGTCAGTGCCCGTTGAATATATTATGGTGTCGTCAGCAAATCATTGAATTTTTGAATTATGTATGAATTTTGGCATGTCGTTTATGTATACAGTGAATAAAAGTGGGCCTAATGTTGTGCCTTGTGGCACTCCGCAGGTTATTGGGTTTAGTTTCGATTTTGTTTTATTCACTTCCACTGATTGAAAACGTTGTGATAAATAATTTTTAAACCAATCTAATTCTTTGTTTCTTATGCCAATAATTTCTAGTTTATCTATGAGTCTCGAATGATTTACTGTGTCGAAAGCTTTTCTGAAGTCGAGGTAGGCTGCCCTGGATACTTTATTTTCCTTCATATTGGAATATATATCCATAATATAACTTATTAAAGCATCTTTCGTTGACCTGCCCTGTCTGAATCCATACTGACCATTGAATAGCAAGTTGTTGTTTTCTAAGTAATACATGATTTGTTTATGCATGGTTTTCTCTAATAGTTTTGCAGGCAAGGGAATAGAGGAGACAGGCCTATAATTGCTTGGGTCTGTCATGGGGCCAGCCTTGTAGAGGGGAGTTACCTTGGAGCGTTTCCATTCTTGTGGAATCAAGCTTTGTGTATATGTTAAGTTAATTATTTCAACCAACTGTTTTGCTAGTATAATTAATACTTTCTTCAGCAGCCAAGAGGGTAAATTATCATACCCAGAGCTTTTGGATGAAGGCATGCTTTTTATTAGTATTATTAACTCTTTTGTAGTGGTTGGTTTGAATTTAAAGCTTGTTTGGGTTCTCGTTGGAGTCTCATGTTCGTACAAGCTGGTCTCATTTTGGGTTGGAGGGGATATTTCTTTTGCTAAGTTGTTACCAATTGTGGCAAAGAAGTCGTTAAACTCATCGGCGACTTTTTCTGGGTCAATGTTCTGGTCGTCTTTCTTTAATATTACTTCGGTTTTTTCATTCTTCCCTTTACTGTTTATTAGGGGGTTAAGATTTCTCCAAAATTTTTTAGGCTCATTTTTGTTTTGTTCGATTTCTTCTCTTATAAAATTATTTTTTAGATTTCTGGCCATATGATTTACTCTCCTACGTAATTTCTTTGCTTGTTCAAATAAACTTGGATTGTTATATTTTTTTGCCGCCCTAAATAACATATCTCTTTCTTTCATTAATTCCATGATATTGCCTGTGACCCACGACTTCCTCGCCCTAACATTTTTCATTTCCCTTTTTGGACACATTCTATCCACCTCCTCACCAATGACTTTTAGCATGTTCTCCCAGCATATATCAGGTGCTCTCGACTCGAATAACCCCACCCAGTCACGTGCCAACAATCGCTCACTCAAGAGTTCCTCATTACGTTTTTTGTATGATCGACATATGAAGCTTATTAGTTTATAGTGTTCTTTTTCCTTTTTTATTATTAAGTATGTTGGCTTATGGTCGCTTATGTTTAAATTTAGCGTTCCACATTCTTTAATAAATTTAGAATTAGTAAATATCAGGTCAATCGTTGTCTGTGTACTAGAAGTTACTTGTGTGGGGACAGTTATTATTTGTTTCAGTGAGGTATTGTATTCAATGGATTGTAACTGGGCTTTGCCAGTCGAGGGGAGAGCATAATTTATGTTGAAATCTCCTACCATTATTATTTCATCATTTTTTGACAATAGATCAATTACGCTTGACAGTGTGTGGATAGCATCTACCAGAGAGCCGCTAGGTGTACGGTATACATTTAAGACCGAGGTGGTTTTATTTTTATTTTTATTATGCTTAATTCTTGTTGTTTGGATTTCAATATCGTTGGTACATTTTTGTAAATTTTCTTCAATTGGTAGTAATTCAAATTTGTCAGAAATGTATGTTATTAGACCACCCCTGGTTTTTTTCTCAGTTTTCCTATCTTGTCTCTGGCAGTTATAGTCGTCCAACCGTATCAAGCTGTTATAGGTTCTATCATCTAACCATGTTTCGGTCAGGCACAATATATCCATTGGTAACTTTTCTTTCAATAATTCTATTTCCGCTAAATTATTCCATAGACTTCTTACATTCAAACTTATAAGTTTAAAACCTTTCACCTTATTAAATTCCTCATCTATTGAGGTGAATATTTCAGTATTTATTACATTTTCTTGTTGGTTCGCTGCTATGCTACTGATATGGTATTGGGCGAACCACCGTGCTTCGAGCTAAATATTAACTCTGTAGCATAATTTCAATGTTGTGCTTCTACATCTTAATCTTGTACAATAAATCTTGGTTTTGGACAAATGTATCCTATCTTAGGCAAATATCAACAATAAATTGAACAATAATGGAACAATAATAGAACACCTGCAAACTCTATTCACGAATAATTCGTGAGATCTACTAGTTAATGATCCTACTGGATCCCTAAAACTAGTATCGATTCATGACTGTCTTAGTCACCTATTACCCCAATGGGTGTTTTTATAGCTTACCACATACAATTACGGTATAACATACTATACCAGGTGCATTGAGCAAGTCACAGAACTAGGCGGGGCCTTACGCCACTAGTTACTCTTATGCCATAGAGGTTTCTGAAATAATCTTAACTGTATATACTGTTTCACTATGCTGTATTAATACTCTAGCAATTTGGGTATCATTTTCAGTGAGAATTAAAGTCTGAGTTTAAAAGTCTTCATTTTCCATCGCACAGAAACATTTTTAAATGATTAGTCCTAATATATAATTGTTCGCATCAAGTAAATAACCAGTTCTTTCAGGCTTTTGTTAATTATATGTAAATAGTTCTCGATACTTGCGATTCTCCTTTTTCTTTAGATCTGCAGTTTCGTCAGAGTCTTTGCAATCTGTTTTGACCAGTGATCGAGTCCGAGTGGTGTCAGATGACATGCATCTTCGTCCAATCTATGGTAGTAAAGCTTCTTCGTTTTCTTACAGTTATGGTGAATATGGTCGTGTAGGTATGGAGTTGGTAATCCATTTGCGACGTTTCTGGTGATGATATCTGCGTTTACTTTTATAATGATGTCGTTTAGCAATTCTTGTTCACTATTGGATGCTTTGTTGTTGTAGGTTGCCAAGTCCATCCCCACTATTGTGGAAAATATTATAGTTGGCTCGATGGGATACGTTGCCTGGTTTGTGGTCGCTTCCACATACTCCATGTGCTCTTTATATTTTGCTACCGTTTCCTCCACGGTTGGCCATGACAATTTCACTATCCCCTGGATTTTCTTGGTTATGGTGCATAACCCCGATTGGTAAATGACTGTCCTGAGCCTTTCACTGGTTAATCGGTCATAGGCAAAACTCGCGGATAGCTTCATTGAAGCTCCGGAGTATGACTGTACCGAATACAATATCATATATAGGACATGGTGCCTTCTGGCTGCTGTTTATTAATCTAGAATACAATAAAATATATAGGACATGGAGCCTTCTGGCTGCTGTTTATTAATCTAGGATACAGTATATCATATATAGGACATGGTGCCTTCTGGCTGCTGTTTATAAATTCAGAATACAATATCATATATAGGACATGGAGCCTTCTGGCTGCTGTTTATTAATCTAGAATACAATATCATATATAGGACATGGTGCCTTCTGGCTGCTGTTTATTAATCTAGAATACAATATCATATATAGGACATGGTGCCTTCTGGCTGCTGTTTATTAATCTAGATTACAATATCATATATAGGACATTGTGCCTTCTGGCTGCTGTTTATTAATCCAGTACAATATCATATATAGGACATGGAGCCTTCTGGCTGCTGTTTATTAATCCAGTACAATATCATATATAGGACATGGAGCCTTCTGGCTGCTGTTTATTAATCCAGTACAATATCATATATAGGACATGGAGCCTTCTGGCTGCTGTTTATTAATCCAGTACAATATCATATATAGGACATGGAGCCTTCTGGCTGCTGTTTATTAATCCAGTACAATATCATATATAGGACATGGAGCCTTCTGGCTGCTGTTTATTAATCCAGATTACAATATCATATATAGGACATGGAGCCTTCTGGCTGCTATTTATTAATCCAGAATACAGTATCATATACAGGACATGGAGCCTTCTAGCTGCTGTTTATTAATCCAGAATACAATATCATATATAGGACATGGTGCCTTCTGGCTGCTGTTTATTAATCCAGAATACAATATCATATATAGGACATGGAGCCTTCTGGTTGCTGTTTATTAATCTAGAATACAATATCATATATGTAGAACATGGTACCTTCTGGCTACTGTTAACTAATCAAGTACAATATCATATATAGGACATGGAGCCTTCTGGCTGCTGTTTATTAATCTAGAATACAATATCATATATAGGACAAGGAGCCTTCTGGCTGCTGTTTATTAATCTAGAATACAATATCATATATAGGACAAGGAGCCTTCTGGCTGCTGTTTATTAATCCAGAATACAATATCATATATAGGACATGGAGCCTTCTGGCTGCTGTTTATTAATCCAGAATACAATATCATATATAGGACATGGAGCCTTCTGGCTACTGTTTATTAATCTAGAATACAGTATATCATATATAGGGCATGATGCCTTCTGGCTGCTGTTTATTAATCTAGAATACAGTATATCATATATAGGGCATAATGCCTTCTGGCTGCTGTTTATTAATCTAGAATACAGTATATCATATATAGGGCATGATGCCTTCTGGCTGCTGTTTATTATACCATAATACAATATCATATATAGGACATGGAGCCTTCTGGCTACTGTTTATTAATCTAGAATATATTATATCATATATAGGACATGGAGCCTTCTGGCTGCTGTTTATTAATCTAGAATACACTATCATATATAGGACATGCAGCCTTCTGGCTGCTGTTTATTAATCTAGAATACAGTATATCATATATAGGACATGGAGCCTTCTGGCTACTGTTTATTAATCTAGAATACAGTATCATATATGTGATGTGTTTCAGGAAAATGGGTCATAAGTCGCAAAAAATGGATTTTGAGATATCACCATATTCTAATGATAGTAAACAGTCTAATAATCTGATGAGTTTTTCTAGATTCCAAGTTTGATGTTTGTATTTTTGAATACAAAAATTAGAATATTTCTGGGGGGCAATAAACAGTAAAGTAACTAAATATACTCAATACGAGGACCTTTAAAACGAAAGGATATATTACATACATTGTTATACATCGATTGATTTAACTATAAGTGATAAACTCCGCGAAAATCAGGACATTCCAATGAAGTGATCTTGTAAAATAAACACTTTAAAAAATATCATTTTTGCGACTTATGACTCATTTCCCTGAAACAGATCACATATAGGACATGGTGCCTTCTTGCTGCTATCTGCTATTGATCACTCCAGTATGGACTTAGAATCTTGTGGTTTGGAGGGAAGAGTCTTATGGCATGTGACAGTGGACGAGCGATAGCAAGTTCACTATCACATGTCCATAAGGCTATTCCCTCCAAACCACAACCTTACAAGTCCTTTAGTAGTCCATGGGCCAGGGCCTCAAATTTTGCATATTAGTACCATCTCGGGGGACGGATTCTCACCTATCCCAAAAAATAGAAGGGGTCATGGGCTTTCAAATGAGCTATGATACGCTTTTCAAATGAGTAGCTTATTGGCCACCAGGGGGCGCTGAAGGTGAATATTTTCAGTTTTTACCCTATTTATGGTTGAAATATTATCTGTACAGCTTCATGCATGTGAAACCAATTAAACAGTGTAGAATTACCTATCAATTGATGTATACCTTTTGATGATAGCATTATTAACCGATTTTTAATGATTTTTTGAATATTAAAAAAAAAGCTGTTTTGGAAAATTTCCTGTTTTTCCATAAAAACACTTGACTTTTTCAGCATGAAATATTTGATATATTGCCAGGCATACATTAAATCATTTATTAGGCATATTCTGCTGAATGATGGAAAGCAAACAGCTTGTCTCTATTCTCAAAATCATCAGAGATACAAATATTTTACATAAAAAAGCCAAAATCATAAAACGGCACAAAAATCAATGCATGTTCTGTAGTCATCATTCTTTTGGTTTTTAAGCCACACATAGTTAAAATATTATCAGTACAGCTTTATACATATTAAATCAAATTAACTATGTGAAATTATCTATTGATTGATGTACCATACTTGATTATAGCATTGTTAGCTAATTTTTTAGGATTTTTTAAAAATAAAAAATGTGTGCGAAATTACCGATTTCTTGAATTTTGCTCAAAATGATCTAATATACAGCAACAAAAACGATATTGTGTATGCAGCAACTAATGGCAAGATCAAAATGCCAAAACATGTGCTGATACCATTTGTAGTAAAGAGCCTCACTGGTAATGTTGGAACTGATCCATATTCTAAACAGGTTAGGCCACAGTACATCATACACTCAGCTCAGAGAGATTGACACTGCGCTATGCATTAAAAAAATGGAGAGCTTTTCCAGTATTGGGGCTGTATTACCATCCAATATACATATAGGCATCATGGCATCTCTTGGATGGGATAACATTGACCGACTTAAAGAAACATTAACTGGTCATGATACTTCTCATCGGGTTAATGGTATAGTAGTGCAGAAAGCAGTCTTTGGTCCCAAACAAGAGAAGATATTGCCACAAATTGAGAAAAAGAAACAGCGATCTGTGGAGACAAGCTTTGATATTATCCCACTGTACAACAGTGGAAGCAGAGCAGACCCTACTTTAATTTGTTACAAAAACCTGGACCTTTCAATGGTTGAATCAGAAGCCCAGGAAAAGAACCTAACCTGGATTTTGGCAAGGGTCCATAAACAACAGGACCAAACTACCAGTGGGTGGACTGGTTTCAATATCATTACAAGAAACAATGTACATATCATGCAGGATGAAGTGGGTTACCTTCCTACAATAAACTCTCCAGCAACTAGTATGAACACAAGAGATCCTATTGTAGTCCAAGAAAATTATGGAAACCTTGAATCTGAAATATATAGTTGCAGTTTTTGACCAAGCCTTATATGCAAAGGTGTTAGAAGTTCAATTAATGCAGCAGGAAAGGTTTCGTAGCATAGTCCTAAGGCGGTGGAATAAGCGGTTTCAGGATGCTGGTCTTTGCCTGGATTTGTGCATTGAATCTGGAATTGTTGCAGAAGGTACAGTAACGAAGGTGATGGAAGGTCGGTGCTACAACAGGGCAGTGAGAACACATAAGTTGTTATTTGAGGCCTTCCAACGAATTCTATGGAAAGAGTTCCAGACATGGGTAAGAACTAACTATAGTGAAGAGCAACACCTATTAACCGAAATAGAAAACCTGGTTCTTGAATTTTGTGAAGTGCCTACACAGGAAAATCAAGAGATTTTCTTGAGGACAGATGCTTTCAAGAGAGTCTTTTTTCTCCACAGTATTTTCCTCAATCAGATGAGAAATGAGAAGGGAGTGATGGCATCCTTTTGGATGAGTTACCTAGATATGGTCAGTACTCTTTTTATGATGATAAGAGCATCAAGGGAAGGCAAATTGGATCTACACCTCAGTTCTATTAAAGAAATGATCCCTTGGTGCTTTGCATATGACAATGTGAACTGTGCCAGATACTTGCCTGTCTACTACGCTACAATGTGCTCCCTTCCTGATACCAATCCAGGTGTGCAGGAATATCTATTCAATGGAGGTATTTCTGTCCAACTTGGTCCCAAGAATACATTTGGGAAAATTCCTATTGACCAAATGGTTGAAGAGACCGAACTCCAGGTGGTACAAAAGGATTCAGCTTAAAAGCTGGAATGTTACAGCGATACTACCTGACAGCTGAATATCAGACATCTTTTGTGAAGATCCTACGCAGACAAATCAATCTTACCAACAACAGAAATGATCATCCTGATCTGCATCCCCCAAGGTTAGAGAAGTATGAGACTGCTGTTTTGTCCTTGATGGACATGCTTGAAAACAATTGGCTAAATCCATTCAGGTGTGAATATGATCATCTCATCTCAATCTCAACTGAAAGGTTGGTCCCAGGTGACTGAAGACTTGTTGGGTGCTTTCAAAATTGGACAACAAGCCCTCAAAGCTTTTGAAAAAGAACGATTGTTCACCCATGAGAAAAGCCTGTATGCTAGAATACCATGACAAAAGCTCAAAACATTTTCCAGCCTCATGAAATCATCTTCTGGCATCAAAGTAGGCAATCAAGAGGTAATTTTGAAAGCTGATCGTAAGTTGTTTGCATCAATGATACTTATTGCTCAAAGACGCAACCTTCTCATGTCAGAGGTTCTTGAATATCCACTTGGACCTTTTCCATGGGCACTTGCTACACCTGATGGTTGTCCAAGAAAGACCAACAAATCAACACTGTATAAATCTATTGAAAGTGATATCAGTCCTGCCAATGAAATTCCAGAGTCCTATGCTTGCATCGTTGATGGAATGTCCCTTGTCAATAAAATAAACGGAGATAACAAAACATATGATGAGATTGCTAGTTGCCTGCTCAGCTTCATATTTCATGAGAGTTGTGCAGCAGAGAGGCTGGACATTGTATTTGATACATACAAAGAAATATCTATCAAGAACATTGAAAGAGAAAGAAGACACTCTGACCCAGGAACTTCCTTTCAGAAACTTTCCGCAGGCCATGTTGTCAAACAATGGAGAAAGTTCCTCGGCAATGAGAATAACAAAAAGGAGCTTGTGAAATTCCTGATAAATGAGGGCAAACTATCAGGCGGCCATATGGAGGAGGAGCCTGTCAGTACAACCAGTGCCACTGCCCTTCTGCCATGGTTGGAAAATGACTATAGGTCAGTGTGGTAGGGAAAAAGTGGATATAGACGGGATCTCTGGACCAGTGGCACCAAATGCAGTATTGTCCCAGCTGGCATGTACATGTAGAAGAACATGCACACTAAGGTATTTGCCTTAGTAATGGCATGGCATGCACTGACATGTGCAGTCTAAAATCCTGTAGTAATCAAGGTTCTGATGCTTTTGAAACTATAACAGATGCATCAGATGATGAGAATGAGGAAAGAGAATAGTCTCTAGACTGCAGGTAATATCAAGTTAACTCTTTTTTAAAGAATGATGACTATGGGACATGCATTGATTTTTGTGCCGTTTTATGATTTTGGCTTTTTTATGTAAAATATTTGTATCTCTGATGATTTTGAGAATAGAGACAAGCTGTTTGCTTTCCATCATTCAGCAGAATATGCCTAATAAATGATTTAATGTATGCCTGGCAATATATCAAATATTTCATGCTGAAAAAGTCAAGTGTTTTTATGGAAAAACAGGAAATTTTCCAAAACAGCTTTTTTTTTAATATTCAAAATATCATTTAAAATCAGTTAATAATGCTATCATCAAAAGTTATACATCAATCGATAGGTAATTCTACACTGTTTAATTGGTTTTACATGCATGAAGCTGTACAGATAATATTTCAACCATAAATAGGGTAAAAACCGAAAATATTCACCTTCAGCGCCCCCTGGTGGCCAATAAGCTACTCATTTGAAAAGCGTATCATAGCTCATTTGAAAGCCCATGACCCCTTCTATTTTTTGGGATAGGTGAGAATCCGTCCCCCGAGATGGTACTAATGACCCCCCTGGCCCATGGACTATAGGGGTCGACCACAGACTCTATCCGCTGGTAGGATTGTCCGTTACAAGGGTAATTTAAGGACAAAACCGGACCGGAGACCCCTAAAACATAATAACTGGTGCCTGCTTGCTGCTGTTTATTAATCCCGACAACTGTGTACAATGAAGCAATTACTGCATTATAAGTGGACAACCAGTTAGTTGTATCTTTCAGGCTACACCCACTTCATTAATTATACCACATAACTATAATATGCATGTGGAATGTACAATTATGTAGCCAATGTTGTTTAATTAACTTATTAATGAAGCCATCAGTGATATAATAAGGATATTCAAGACTCATTGGGACTATTATATCTGTATTGGGGGTTGTACACTACGAAACAGAACGTCAAATCTGTTTGTGACGTCATATATGCTTCGGGTTTGACAGTCAATATGGCGGACATTGTAGCAAACAAAGTAAATACAGAGATTGTTTCTGACTTTTTTCTAAATCTGAGAGAGATCCACAGGTCGGTAAAAGTGAGTACATTCTACATCATTATCTAGCATTGTCCATGATCTTCAGACAGGGACTCTTAAGTGCAGTGCTACTACTAATAAGGAGGGTGCATCAGTAATAGTAACTATTATATGGGTCAGATTTTCAGAAAATGTACAGTTGGCAGCTAAACATTTGGTAAATTCTGCTAAATTAGGCTGCAATTTGGTCAATACTAGGTAAATTCGAGTATATATGGCATTGTATTGATTCTAGCAATCTGTTTGGTTAGGTTGGACTGTATTTTGAACTTTATTTTCGTCTGAAATTTGGGTTATTTGAAAAGATTGGTGAAGGCAAATTGTACATTTTCTGAAAATCTAATCCATAAGGGAAAAGTGATACTTGCTAATCAGGATCAGTCATTCTGTAGCAGTGTGTTTTAACTGTTGGGCATAATGCGCTCAGTCCTTGGGAGTTCATGGGATGTTCATGATAAGAGAGATATAATTTGTAAGTAAATTGAATGCTAAAGGCATAAGTATATGGGTCAGATTTTCAGAAAATGTACAATTGGCAGGTGTACACATTTAGTAATTTCTGACAAATTAAGCTGAAAAATCGTCAACACTTTTATCTGAGTATATTTGGCACTACCTTCATTTAAGCAATAATATGTTTGGTTGTGTTGAAATGTATTTTTAACCTGATTTTTGTCTTAATTTGGGTAATTGGAGAGTATTTGTGAATGTGAATTGTACATTTTCGGGTAATTTCACCCATATTAGGAAAATACCTTCTCACTAGGAGAAATTGCCAAAGTCTTAATGAAGTGACAACCAAATGCATGGCTTAAGGGCAGTATTTTGATGAAAGTTTGGTTGAAATATAGATTATGGTCTCAAGTTCAATTTCTGATGTTATCTTTCGGTCTTATTTCCCATTTTTCATGTCTTTTAACAAAATGAGTCACAAGTCGCAAAATGGATATTTTTCAAAGTAACTTTTTCGAGGGATTCCTTTATTGAAACGTTCTGATTTCTCTAGCACACTTAGTTAAATAAACTTATGTACCAAATTTCAGGA
The DNA here is from genome assembly GCA_942159475.1 of Sthenelais limicola. NCBI lineage: Eukaryota > Metazoa > Annelida > Polychaeta > Phyllodocida > Sigalionidae > Sthenelais > Sthenelais limicola. The sequence goes on from OW804099.1 coordinate 112,181,080, forward strand.
CATTGTATCTAGTATATTCTTGCGTTTTAATGGCCTTCTATATTGATGATGTTTGGTTACTTTACTGGTAATTACCCACCTAGAAACATTGCAAACCTTTTTTTTCAAAAATCAAATATCACACTTAAAATATAGAAATACATATTAAGTATCTCAGTGTTTTTATGATTTTTGGAATCACCTTGATCTCATTTTTCCAAATATGATGATATCTAAAAATTCATTTTTTGCGACTTGTGACTTATTTTCCTAAAACGGATCACATTTCATCTGTTTTTAGAACAACAGATACAAATGACAACGCATATAGTACATGAAATAATGAAGCCCTGAACTCCGACTACGCCCAAAAATTCTGCCTCATATAACCCAGCCGTGTGCTTTAGTACTCCAAAGGTTACAATACAATTACTCAAGGTGACGCCAAATGCTAAGGTTGTCATAGGATAGTTACTCATATCCCAAAATATACGCATCATCATTAGAGGGAGTAGGGCGGAAATACCTGCAGGAATCCAATATACTGAGGCAAAATAGAACGGCATTTTAGGTATGAAATAACAACCTCTAGTCAATATATGCTGATTACCCGATACAACTCCAACTCCAACATAGAAAATGAGTCTTACACCTGAGATGGCTCCCCGATGTTTATGATCTACTATTCTATATAATTGATGGAAAATGGCCACCTCTGTTATCTTTATGATTAGATATGTCACAGGTAAAAGAGGACCAAGAGGATTGAGTTTCATCATATATGCCAGACTGCCACAACGTGCACCACATATGCCCACGCGTGCCACAACAACGGAAACAGGCACGTTTATTAGGAGGTATACGGCATCGTCTTTTTTCTTAGTGATAATACATACTACAATCATGAAGAACCAAAATAGGGCAGTATGACCAATGAAATACGGTAAAGGTAATTGCTCACACAAAGGGTCTGTCAGATTGGTCCCAAACACCTCACAACTTAAACTTGTGTTGGGCTGGATAGTGGAGCCTGAAGTACACAATGTGCTGTTGTCTGCCATGTTAACAGCTCCCTGGATCTGGTGTGCTCAGTCCTAGTCTTAACAGCTATCTTGATCTGGTGAGATCTGATGTTCTAGTGTTTGTCCTAATGTCTTTAACGTAACTTTCTTGTTTATTCACAATGTTTCTTCTGTGATGACAAATTGAATGTTTTCACAGATAGCAATATATTTGCTGGTGTGTGATTTATCCAGGCTAAAACCTTGCTGAAATCAGTCAATTGCAACCCTTTCCAGCCAAATTTTCTGAAATACAGATATGCAAAAAATATTTTAATCAAGTTGTTATAATCATACACAAATGAACGAGCATCCGAACAAAATGAAGATCATCAAACAATACAGAATTTTGAAAGGACCTAAAGAAAGTTATTTACAAATAAAACAAATCCATCAGAGTTTTTACAATAGAGCCGTGGCTCAATGGAAAGTCCACACACTTTTACCTACAATGTTGTTATAAAGGCTATTAGGTGTGGTTTTGAGAAACTGGACATAACATCTCTATATCAATAAAATAAGTGTTTAACAGCTATCTTCTCTGAAACCGCTGGCCAGATCTCCATTATATTACACATGCACATTGCCAAAAAAGGTGCCAAACCATTCCACTATGTTTAATTAACCCATTGGGGACGGGAGGCTGAGCCTTTTCAATTGGCCTGGAGGACGGGAGGCTGCCTGCAGGCAGCAATTTTTTATATGAATTGAAGGGGGCATAACTTAATAAAAAATAAACAGATTTTGATGAAATATATGTATACAAACACACTAGAAATATCTTTATAGGTATGTTGTCATGGAGACAATAATGATGACTCATAACTAACATATGTTAATGCAGGAAAGTGAATTTGGACCAAGGTTGCCACCATATTGCACCCAATTGAGACCCATTATTTTAATTATTGACGACCAAATTCTAGAAATTATGAAAAAATATGATCAATAACTGTTTACACCTATTAAACGATGGACATATGACACATATTATTTGAAGAAAATACTCTTAAACTGTTTTTATACCCTAAACCTCATGTTAAACAACCATCCTGAAGCCCAAAAAGGGGCAAAAGGGCCCCCGTCAGCCAGGCAAAATATGTGTAAACTGCCCCCGTCCTCAATGGGTTAACAAATTAGGGTTGGAAAGGGGTTAGAAATGGGTTTACATCGAGCACCCTCATCCAGGGCCCCCAGCACTGCCTGAAAACAAACCTATCAGTGCCCCTACACCAGATTTCTTGGTCAGCCAAAGCATGACTTACGGATGGGCACATCATTGCTTCACTACGGGATGGGAGTTGATATATTTCCACCGAAAGGAGCTGACAAAGGAGTTGAATCAGTTCATAAACTATTTGTTTGTGATAGTTTTTGAAGTCTCGCAGGGGGAACCCGCCCACTAATTACGTCACAATGATAGAGGGAACGGGAGAGGGAGTGGGACAGGGACAGGGACAGGCAACACAACAACAGCACAATACTGAATAGTCACAAAAAAAGCATCTAAACAGGGTTCGATTTGTGGTATGAAGATACTAAGTTGTAGAGACAACTTGAAAGAGAAAGATAGTGGGAGAGGGAACAAGGAGAGATGAGGATGTGGGCCTCACTGTCCCGTTAGCAAATCCCATGCATAGCACAGGTATTTGCTAGTAGATAAATGATTAAATAATTATGAAATAGCTGACACTGTTTTGAATGATACTACAGAAGTTATCATCCAGAAACACCAATGACAAATGGGCAGTGACATTCTGTTACTTTTAATTAGAATGTAAAATAACAAAAAACTTAGACCTCACTAACCAGATCCACTGTAGCTAGCAAACGCTCTGATTTGAACAAATAATATAATCCGTTTCATGAAAATAGGTAATAAGTCGTAAAATATGTATTTTGAGATATCACCATATCTGAAATCTGAAAAGAGGAGATCAAGCTAATTCCAATGATAGTAAACACTAGGATACCTAATAAGTACTTCTATATTTTAAGTTTGATATTCTTATTTTTGAAAAAAAAGTTTGCAATGTTTCTGGATGGGTACCAGTAAAGTAACTAAATATACTCCATACAAACGCCTTCAAAACCCAAGGATACATTTAATACAATGTCGCGAAATTTGGTACATAGATCTATATGACTACAAGTGCTAAGCTCCATCAGAACTAGAACATTTCAATGAAGGGATCTTGTGAATAAATCACTTTGACAAATATCAATTTTGCGACTTATGACTCATAAACATATCACATATTAGCTGTAGTGGATATGAGGTTTGACACAAGTCTGATTTGTTGTTGTTCTCCGCCTACTGCTCTCGCACTGGATAAGTACCAAGTGGATGAGTAAATTTGTTGTTGTTGTTGTAACTTTTATTGCCAGAGGAGCATTAGCGGGACTAAGCTCCCATGTGGTGGGAGGGTTTCAAGCCCGACTGCTTGTGGACACGTTTAAAGTGAGGAAAACAATCCAGCGCCGAGGTGACGCCCCTTGCGCTGGTCCTAAAGTATGCATGGATTGGAAAAAGGTTCCAGAAAGGAGAGAGACTGACATTAATGGGGCAAGTCCTAACATTCCAATGATTATAAAAACATACAGTATATTGCCCATATGTTACCACGAAATGTATCAGAGCATATATTAATATTGCTTAGTTTCTGTTTAGTTTTTTTATTGAGGGCACTGAAAACCATATGCCCAAACATTCAGTTCTGAACATTTTCGACAGGGGAATGGTCTTATGCTAACCATGAACCGCTAAATCCTACAATATCATGGTGTGATTCAGAAAAATAGATTTTACAATGTCAAGGCATAATATAACATGTAACTGCACTGTTCATGGCGATGCACGGGGATTAAAGGAAAGATAAACAATTAGAAAACAACTCTTGAACATTGATCATTTACTAAAGTGCCAACCTAATAGGATATAATGCCTGTAATTATTACGAAATTTGTCATAAAAACTATATACTTTTTTTTTAAAAAATGAAAAAAAAAATATTCCAAATAAAAATGTAACTGACCTTTCGCCAGGTATCCTGTGACCCAAACAACACTAGGTGGCTCTGTTTGCCTGTGGTTGTGTTCGTGTAGCTGCAACGGCAATATGGACATTAGATATAATAGCAAGAAAGGAAGAGAAATATGGGAAAGTCACCAGACAGAATGAGGGTAGAACCTTGAAACACTTTTGCCCGAGAACAGAAATTGATAGAGAATCACCAAGTTACCAGATTCATAGTTCTTGTGAGTAAATTTGCGACTTGTGACGCATGTTCCTGAAAAAACATCACACATAACAGAAAGGTTCCAAATACAGTACAACAGAATGGAACACATTTGGTTATTAAATGCAGTAACGATTATCAGTTACCAATTGTGATGTGTTCCAGGAAATGGGTCACAAGTCACAAAATTGATATTTTTCAAAGTGTCTTTATCACAAGATCTCTTTATTGAAATATTCTGATTTTTGTAGGGTTTAGCATTCATAGTCTTATAGATCTGTGTAACACTTTTCAGGACATTTTATCCAATTCATTCTTACCAGATTGCCTCCAACTGGAACAATTTAAATGCTAACCTAAGGAATCTGGATAACATAGTTTTAAAACGAACAAACAAACTGTGTTACAGGAATATAGTTCTCTGATCAGAACTGTTTTAATTGCTGGGACATTGGGGGGGGGGGGGGGGAAGTAGGGATATTATGTTCATTTCTGGCGCGCCTCGGTGACGTCACACATCACTCTCAGTGCCCTCTTGTGCTAAACAGACCTTTTCAAGTAAGCTTTCTCAATTCGGGCCTGTAAGTGACTATAAATTAGATATAAATGGAGGTACAAAAATTGAGACTTGGATGTTGTATTCATGGCTCCATGAAGTTTGTTGTCCTAAAAGTGACCATGAACCCGTTAACTGACCCTTTAACCTGTTGAAGGAGTGAGTGAGTGAGATATCAACACATTTAGTATGGTTATATCAAGGGTGGGAGAGCTGAGAGGGAGGCAGTTTATGATCATACCGAGGAAGTAGAGATAGAGAAGAAGGGAGAGAGAGACCGAGAAAAAGAAACAGAAAGGCACTGTATGGTCTTACCCAGTAAATAGAGGTGGAGAAGAAGGGAGAGAGACAAGAGACAAGAGACAAGAAAGGCACTTGATGATTTTACCCAGGAAATAGAGATAGAGAAGAAGGGAGAGAGACAGACAAATACACAGAAAGGCACTTCATGGTCTTACCCAGGACCAAACCTATTGAAAGCAGCTTACCTTAAGCTTTGCCAATGTTAGATCAAAGGATCAGTACATCAGTCTACTGTCAGATAGTGTCCAAGTGTGTGCTTAATACATGTGGATAGAGGTAAGATGAAGTAACATTTCATATACGACAAGTCTGATGTTTAAAATGGAAACTACGCAATACACTGTATAGGAGTGGCAGGTACTGGATTTGTGGAACACTGGCTGCAGTTGGATGGCTAAGTAGGTTACTATAGCACGGGGTGTAGTCGGCACTCAGAAAAGTAGCTTTTTTTTAAAAAAAATAATGACTGATCAGTAGTAATATTGGGGCATCGCAAGGTGTATACTGGGGGCTGCAAAAAGCACATTGGTTATGGGTCAGATTTTCAGGAAATGTACAATTTGTCTTCACCAATCCTTTGAAAGAAAATTCGTTTAAAACAGATCAGAAATGAGCTTGAAAATGAAGTTTAACATAACAAAACAGATACTATTAATCAGTATGATACCAAATATACTCAGATATACCCAGTATTCAACATTTTACAGCTTAATTTAGCAGAATTTACTGAATGTGTAGATCTGCCGATTGTACATTTTCTGAAAATCTGACCATTTTAGGCCTGGGACAATGGCGGATGCTGGAAATAAGGACAAAGGGCCACACTTAAGGGTGGGTTCCACGGTCCGGCTACTTCTCCCGCTACTGCTCCCGCTTCTTGTTGAAAGAAGCAGGAGCAGAAGCAGGAGAGTAATGGGGATGGGTGCTAATGGCTCCCGCTACTAAGCCACTTTACTTCCCACTTCTTTTGGAGCGTTTTCGAAGCGTAGAGTGCCCCGGCTTCAGCAAACATGTTTGATTTGAAGCGCCGCTACTTTGTAGCAGGAGGTAGCGGGAAGTAGCGGGAGGTAGCGGGAAGTAGCGGGAGCTGAAGGGCGGCAATGGCACCACTCTATGTTACACCTTGTGCTACTTGATGCGTCCATTTCTATGTGAAAATAAAATGTTGTCTGCTTAGATTTCTGACTAACGTTAGAAGTAGCGGTCGAAGTAGCGGGGCAATAGCACCCATTCCGGTATACCTTCAGCTTCTTGTCCCGCTCCCGCTTCTTTAGAAGCGGGAGCAAAGAAACGGGAAGAGTAGCGGGAAGAGAAGCCAGCTAGTGGAACCCAGCCTTTAAGGGCTGCTGTGGCTAAACACAACGGAACCATACCTGGTCCATTTGTGGTGGGAAACCCTTAGCCGGGTTTTCACACTTATCGGTTGAAAACTGAAAACAACAATTTTGTATCTATTAATTGCACAAATCGACCCCACCCATATATTTATTCTAACCTACAATTGATACAGGGCAATCAATCTCGTTTCTACAATAGATTCTTCTTTTGTTCGTCTAGTTGTGGTTGACATCCATGTGTCATGTACAGTTTTATGCACATGGACAGTTTTATTGTCCCTCCAAGCAGTCAGCATTCAATCATCACATCAAGGGAAGGTTGCCTATACTTTTGTCGTCAAAGAAATCCCAGCTGAGAGACCCAGGGACCTTCGTATCATAATAAAGGGGCTAGAAGAAAAGAACGATGAGGTTCTAATAGATGAATTGAATATTTTATTCAATGAAATGGAAATGCAAACAAATTTCAGTTACCCAGAACGTCTAGGGAAAGTACGCGAAAATGCAAGATATCCCAGACCTATCAAGCTAACTCTTCCCTCGTCTAAAATTAAAATCGATGTTTTCAAAGCCTTGAACAACAACAAACACAAGGCGGCCCTGCAAAATATCAAAATAAGCAGTGATGTAACTGAGGACGAGGAAATGTTACTAAATGAGGCTCGCACAATTGCCAATGTAGCGAGAACCGTTCACAAAGCCGATGCCAAGCCCCGGGGAAATGCTGTAGTTATAAATGGGGATACTTATAACAGAGAGGACTTCAATAACCTACCACTGGGCATAACAAAGGCCAATGCCTCTACAATAGAAACCCCAGACGGCATGGCGTTTCAGGGCCATATGAGTCCGCTCTCGAATATGTACTTATGCAACATTGAGTACGACGGTTTCGTGGCAAAATCAGTCGAGCACCTATATCTGTATAGGAAAGCGTTGATGTGTAAAGCGGAGAAACAATTGATTGAGAAAATCAAATCTATCTCCAACCCATACTCAGTCAAAAGAATCGCTAAACAAATAAACAAATAACAGAAAATGCAGATTGGGCGATAGCTTCAAGAGAAACACTAAAAGACTGTATGACGAGGAAGTTTGAAGGAATACCAGAATTGAAAGAGTATCTTCTAAGAATAGACGAGAACGCGCACTTCTACGAAGCGACCTATGACCCTGTATATGGGTGTGGGTTCTATCTTCAAGACGCACTTACTTTAACACATGACAAAGTTGATGCGAACCGAAATATCTGTGGCCAAACTCTTGCAGATATTAGAAGAAATCTAAAAGCCTGAGAAAGGAAGATATTACTCATTCCAATAAATGAGTCTTCTTCTAGCAAGCAGTATATCGTTAATATCTGCCAGATAAACCAGATCAATGCCTCCTTTTAAGATTCTCCTTATAGGCGACTCGCGTCTCAGAGGGTGGGAAACACCTCTAAATAGCCTACTTGAAAAGGAGCCGTGCAAAGATATTGAGCTAACCTATCTCTGCATCCCAGGAGCCAGATTTACAAGATTGGGAGACGAAGCAACGATAAACTACAATTTCCGGCAATTTGATTTATGCTACGTGTTATGCGGCATAAATGAATTTACAACGAAAACCAGAAAAAAGAAAATCATGCCCAGATTTGAGAAGGAAAGTGAATATGTATCTCATATCACAAATGAGATAGATATCATGATCAGAAGGATGCAAGCGATTGCCCTTGGAGTGGTAGTAATGGAGATTGCAGGTTTATCCCTAGATCTATACACACGAGGGAAACAACGCGACAAAAAAGATCAGGATGAATTGCATAGAGCCCTGATCACCATCAATAATTTAATAAGAAAGAGAAACAGGAAATCAGTTTTCTACTGTAAAACAAGAAAGAGAATATGCAAAGCAAACCTAATTGCACCTCACATTGAAGGAATTATCCACAAGAAAAGGAAAAATTACACGTCCCACCGCTATCTTGGGAAAACGAAAGATGGTCTCCATTTTAATCGAGAGGCCATAACCAAATTTACTGCCCTCACATATACTACTTTCTACCGGAATATACATGAGCTATGCAACTAGAAACGTGACTATATCCATCCAAAATCCCATATCTATAAACTATGAATCCAAAATGGTGCTTAAAAATATATAAAATATAAATTTAAAATATTCACATAGCATATAAACAATAAATAAAAACAGGGCAACATGCTACGGCGTGGCAAACCCATATCATATAATACTTATCACCACTCTTAACTATGCTTTTACTTTTATCTTATCTTTTATTTTTTGTACATACATATATATGCAAATGTAGAATCTGGTACTAAGGACAATCTCAATCCTCGAATAACACAATTGCGGACAAATCTGTGGCAAATTCCGAGGTGAATTAACTATGTCCATACATGCATGTACAATGAAAGATAACTACATGCTCTAAACCGTATAGTCTGTATTAATATATATACCTATTGTTTTTTGTTTTCTTCATTGTTTTTTCATGTGAATTCTCGTGTAGTTACAGTATAGCGATAACATGCTTTAAGCGTGGCAAATCGTGTGAATGCTCGTGTAGATACAATATATCGACAACATGCTTTATGCGTGGCAAATCGGTATATACTGCATATCCAGAAAATCATACTACCATAGAGAAATCTGTACATATGTTGAATGTTCTGTATTGAATACTCAGGAAACACAGTTGCATTGAAATCATGTGGCAAATCTTGGGAATAAATTCCTTTATGTACTATAATATATATACATATATCATATCATGTCTCTGTCTGAAACCCCTCTCTTGGAGCGGATCGTACCCCTAAAAAACCTAGTACTATCTTATAAACCCAAACTCTAGGAATACCAAACCTCCTTGGGGAATCAGGGACCGCCACCCTGTTTTTCTCCATCTCCAAGGAGCCTTTTGAGGCCCCCTGCAGTCATCTGCAAAAAGGGCATCAAAAATAAAATCCCAATTCAATTTTCCCACCTTTACCCATACTCTTAAATATGATAAGCCGAAAAGGGCTCTCCATAGCGCATATAAATACACAGAGTCTTCCTGGGAAATTTGAGCTTTTCAAAATTGAAATACTAAAACTGGCACCCAAAATCATAGGCATAACGGAATCATGGCTACATAACAATATAAGCAACCATGAAATAGAATTACCTGAATATAGCTTAGAACGGCTAGATAGAAGCTGGACTGATGTAAATAAAACCAAACCCAAAAGAGGTGGAGGAGTAGCTCTGTATATAGACTCAAATGTTAGCTATACAAGCCAACCCAATCTTAACACAAGTACAAAAGATTGTGAATGCATTTGGGTTAAAGTAAATTTAAACTATACAAAACCTATTTTTATTGGATGTTTATACAAACCACCAAAAGCAGATCACGACACTTTTCTCCAATACTCAACAACCACAATTGACACAATAACTAGTAACAAAAAGCATGAAGTATTCTTACTAGGTGATTTTAATATAAATTTACTAGATACCAAAAATAAGAATAGAAAAGACCTAAAAGATCTGGAAGCAAATATGAACTTAGCCCAATATATAAAAGAGCCAACTCGCTATCACCTAGATGAAAATCAAAAACTAACTGGTACACTAATAGACCATATATACTCTAATAGTGAAACAATAATGGAAGCAGGTGTAATAAATGTGTCGCTGAGTGACCATGAATTGATCTATATTATAAGAAAGAAATATTCAAAAAAACCTAAAACAATAATTAAAAAAGGTAGATCACTCAAAAATCTAAATATTCCAAAATTCCAAAGAGAACTTTTTAACAGCTTTAACTGGAATAGTTTTACAAACATTACATCTTGCGAAGAAGCTTGGGACACGATAATAAATAGAATAAATATCACTTTAGACTCACTAGCCCCACTAAAACAAATCAAAGTCAAAATAGCAAATGATCCCTGGATAACCCAGGGAATAATTGATCTGATCCAAAGGAAGAATAACCTAAGAAAAAAAGCATCAAAATCAAAAAGCCAGGCTGACTGGGATGAAGCAAAAAAAATTAGAAAAGAAACAAATAATGCCCTCAAACACGCAAAGAGAAACTTTATCTTACAAGAATTAACGGACAACTCCAAAGATCAGAAAAAATTCTGGGAAATAGTGAATACTCTATCCCCCACAAAAAACAAAGCTGAACCAATATTTCTAACTGACTCTAACAATCAAGCAATAGAAAATGACAGTTTACCAGGATATATAAACAACTACTTTGTCAATATCGCATCAGACTTAACTAGTAATCTAGTCCCTGATTGGAAACATAATACCCCACCCGCTCAACATTCACTAAGTGATATTAGAACAAATGAAGTGGAAATTCTAAAACTACTCAAAAACATAAATCAAAGCAAAGCATCATCCATTGAGCACATTCCGACTATGATACTTAAGATAGCTTTAATAGTTCTATATAAACAATTTACACACTGCATTAACCTATCACTCAAATCCAATATTTTCCCAGGAAAATGGAAGACAGCCAATGTAGTACCCCTATTCAAAGGAGGGGACAAAAGCCAGATCAATAACTACAGACCAATATCACTACTCCCCACCCCTAGTAAGATAATAGAGAAAATTGTACACAATAGAATATCCGAATACCTAGAAGATCATAATACCCTGAATGCAGAGCAATTTGGCTTTAGATCAGGAAGATCGACTATAGAGGCATTAACCACAGTAACCGATAATATATCATGGCAGTTAGACAATAATGTAGACACCTTAATATCCTTTATAGATTTCAAAAAAGCATTTGATTTAGTAAATCACCAAATTCTGCTGACAAAACTCGAACATATAGGAATAAAAGGAAACCTATTACTGTGGTGCAAATCATATCTTGCAAATCGCAAACAAAAGGTGACAGTGAATAATCTAACCTCACAGGAACTGGAAACAAAGACAGGTGTGCCGCAGGGCTCGATCCTAGGCCCACTTATGTTTATCATTTTTATTAACGACCTTAAGTCTTATATCACAAACTGCAAACTATCACTATATGCGGATGATACTATACTATATATACATGGACAAAATTTGGACAGAATCTACTCCGAAATGCAATTAGCAATAGACAATCTACAAAGCTGGTGCCAAAATAATCTCTTTCTAGTCAATGTAAAAAAATCAAACAGTATGTTTTTAACTAGATCAAAAAATAATCAAGCGAATAGTAAAAGTAGGAGCATAAAATATCTAGGCAACCCACTTAAACCTACAAACACATACAAATATCTAGGCTTTATAATAGACAATAAACTAAGCTACCAACCACAACTCAAGCACTCTATCAAAACAATATCGCACAAAATATACCAACTCCACAAAATTAGACGATACATAGACACTGACACAGCCAAAAAAATATACAAAACTAAAATACTACCTTTCTTTGACTACGGAGACATAATTATCCATAATGCACACAAACCCCAAACTTATAAACTGCAAAAACTACAAAACAGAGCATTACGCCTTATCCTCAACATGCCATATGACACTCACATAAATCAACTACATAATACAGCCAAAATACCTTTACTACACAATAGACGAATAACTCATTTAAGATATCTTGCATTCAAAAGAAAAACAAACCCTACATACACTAGTAATCCAAATAGGGAGACCAGACAAAATGATGGACCCTCCCTAAGATCAAAAATGGGTGAGAAAACCGTGCAAGTGAAATGTGCTAGAGCATGGAACGAGCTGACACCCAAACAACGTAACATAGGCACCATAGAATCACTAAAATCAAATCAAAAAGAATGGCTAATTTCTCTTTATACCTAAAAACAACCAAAATACTACATATAAGACAACCCCGCTAAAATAAATAAGTTAAGACCATACTGAACTATCACTAACACTCACACAAAAGTTGATGTGGCAAAGTGAATGATTTTCTTTACCCGGAGGGACACCTGTCTTTGTAACCAGCATACGACAGAGAAATATCTTTCTTACTATTGCTAACCACTCATCATAAAACCTGAATGTATATACAAATCTCTTCCATATGCAAATCTGTAAAGCAATATTCCTACCACTGAACACTCACCATAAGTTGAAGTGGCAAAGTGAGGAAAAGAAATTAGAAAACTGTCTCATGTATTTCTGTAATCATACTATCTAGCTAGGATACAAACGCTACTTATCAAAGGAATACAATCCGCAAACACTCTATGAAAATAGAAAGTGGCAATGGTGGAAATCAAGCTAAAAACATCTCTATAGAAATTTCTCTGCCTAATTCAATGACTGTGTATCATAGTTTTTATCACTCCATATTTTTCATGTCTATATGTGTATAAAATGAACATAGAATCTCTGTACAAATCAATTTGCATCTTGGCCCGACAGAACTAACCCCGAAAAGGGGAGTCGGCAACCAAGTCGAAATAAAATCCTTAAAAAAAAAAAGAATGCTTTTTCACAATGATACTTTTTGAGAGTTCTCTTCTGTTCTTTTGAACAGTCACACACCAAAAGTTATTGAACCTGGTACATAAATTCTCAACATAAATCCTGTAGAAATTATGAAAGAAAACATAAAAGCCTTTTCATGAATAATTAGCGGTAGCCAAAGGCGGTTTCGCAACATCCAAGTCATGGCAATTCTCCAGAGCTCAGACTAACTTTATTGATGAGGTGTATCAACAGTTGGTCAAATATTGTTAATAATGTTCAGGAAAATGAGTCATAAGTCACAAAAAATGGATTTTGAGATATTATCATATCTGAATAGATGAGATAAAGCTGATTCTAATGATAGTAAACACCAAGGACATCTTGTAGTGTAGTAGTGTTTCTATATTATAAGTTTGATATATTTATTTCTGAAAAGAAAATTATTGATATTTTGGGTGGATAATTACCAATAAAGTACCTACATATACTCCATAAGATGACCTTAGAAATGCATAGATATATTTAATACATTGCCTTGAAATTCTGTATGTGGCCAATTCCACCAATTTGACAACATTTGGCCCCCTAGACCCCCCCTGGGTACCCAAAAATAATTTTTACATTAATCAGTTGATTTGTTATTTTTTATCAACCTTATATATATGTGCATTGAACTACCAAGTATGGAACCATTCTGATTATTAGTAATTTTTTTACAGGGGGGTCGAAAAATAGATCCAAAATATGAAAAAAATGCCAAAAATAGCATGACGAATAATGATACCTATTTCTACATAAATGAGGATTTAAATTAGAAATAAATAAACAAATATGCACATAAGGTATTTTGTACCTGATAGGTCTCGACATGAGGGTGATAACAGTTTTTAGTTTGTGAAAATATTCTAACTAGAAGAAAAGTTATAGCCAAATAACCTTTCAGTAATGGTAATCATAATGGCAGCGGTAAGGGTGACAGGTCATTGACCCTCTGCCCACATTATTATGCATGTATACACATTATATAACTCATTATATTTAGAATATATATAACATTCATTACCCTCGTTTACCTTTTGAAGTTAACTTGAATACTTGTATTGAATGTTCCTGTTCTGTTCAAGTATTTAGATGAAAATTTTTTAAGGATAAAGGTTCTAATATTACGTGACGACGTGACGAAGTGACGTGACGTGACGTGACGTGACGTGACGTGACGTGACGTGACGAAGACGACAAAAGCGTGACGAAGACGACAAAAGCGTGACGAAGACGACAAAAGCAATTTGCAGTAAAAATCATGTAAAAACTACTCGGAAATCATTAATTTTGGTCTACATAGATTGCTATTAAGCAAAGTTAATAATAAATGTCAAATTTAAAGTTTATTATTAAATTCATGCCTTGTAAGGCTCTAAAAACGGTAAAATAGGCGTGACGAAGACGACATGAGCTAGGGCTCCAAGGGGTTCCCACCACCTTTTGCCGCCATGTTATTTCTCAGCTAAAATTCAAGAAAAACTCAAATTAATACATTTGATATTTTATACCTATATAATCCCATGCACTCTATCATTATTCATCAAAATTTGATATAATTTTTTTTTTTTTTATTTATTTATTCCACCTTAGGCACACAGCGTGACGAAGACGACATGGGGGGGCACCCACAATTTTTTTTGTTGATTTTTGATGGCTTTTGGCCAAAAAATATTTTTTTTGCATTTTTTTTTTACACAGATCATATTCACGTAACCTTCTATCACAACATATAAAAAAAAATGTTCAATTTTGAAGATTATTTAGAAATTTAGCAATTCCACGGACTAATGGCTGTTAAAAAAAATGATTTTTGCCTCCAAAATGGGATTTTGAAATAAATAAAAAAAAAAAATTGGGCTAAAAATGCCAAAAATGTTGTTCCACAGGTTGGTAGAACCATCCTATCAAAAAAAATAATCAAATAAATGATAATTAACTTGATTTAAGCCCATTTTACCCCTTTCCACGGTTGGGGGCCAAATGTTGTCAAATTGGTGGAATTGGCCATGTATTAATATCACTAGCAGCATTAAGTATCCCAACAAGTAGAATATTCCATCAAAGATATCTCATAAATAAATCACTTTGAAAAATATCCATTTTGCGACTTATGACTCATTTGCCTGAAACACATCACATATACTGTTATCATAGTGTCAGGGTCAATTTTAAACTCATTCTCATCCATGTATTTGAAACATTTTACATTCAACATTCATTCAATATGTTTTTCTTTACTGATTATATGTGTTGAACAAACTTAGGCTTTCAAACCTTTTAGAAATAATAACATTAAGGAATGTCAATGAGTAGAGTGTAACTATGGAGTTGGTTGAAGTAGTTTGAATATTGCCCAAGTTACATAGTGTGATAATCTATGCAAATGAAACCAATTAGTTTGACTACCCAGGAAGCGTGCAAACCAAGAAGCGATGCATATGCATATTGGAGAAAAAGATTGCAGATGCAAGATATATTTTCATGATTAATTTGAATCATTCAATTGCAATTGTTTATAAAAGTGTTGCTGAATATTTGTACTTGAGATTTCAACAGAATCAATCCCAGGATGTGCTTTAACAGAAATGCACAGTGGCACACACAAGTTCCCTATTGAATAGCATGAAAATAATTTCATGAAATAAAATCACTTCTTTCAATAATTATTTTGGGGAAACCAATACCGAGATAACCTCACCTGAGACCAAATGAAACCATCCTAAGAGTTAGAACACTGTACCCATGTTGCGCGGATGCACTTAGGATGCGCAGCCCTTGCACAGCCATGGACTACATCCAGATTCAGGGAAAAGTGGAGCCAGTGTAAGCCAGCCTTGCACATCCGGCTGCACTTTGGCTGAACTTTGGTTGCACATTTTTTGCACATCCAGCTGCACAGTTTTTGCACATCCGGCTGCACTTTGGTTGCACATCCCGCTGCACATTTTCGTATGCCTGGGGCAGGTAGGGTATTGCGGGTAGGGCTCAGATTACTAGGGATCAACTTAAATATTTGCTTATGATTTGCACTAAAGTAATGAATATATCCATTATGGGGCCTGAAGTTGTGTTCAATCGTTCTTTTCAGTCTATACTACTACTAGTAATTTAGACTAAAAAGAACGATTACTACATTTACTTGATGGAGGAAAGAAGGTAGAAACAACCAGTTTAACCAGTCATTGTATATGTACATTTATTTTATTTATATCCTTTGTTACATCAATAGTGTGTCATGGTGAAAATGAAGGTTACCACAAACCATCCTCAGAAATAGACGTTTGTTGCAATAATGATGGTTCTAGAGTATCAGAGAAAAGAGACTTTAAGGAACTTTTTGGTCTTACCCAGAAAATAGAAAACAATAATTGAATATATCTTATAACTTTTGCTAAATAAAATGTCCATGAAATAATAGTAACAGAAAAAATATCTTGCCTTGGATAGTATTCATCTTTTGCTATTCATTGTGTAAAGAACAACATAATTGTGAGTTTGGTGTATAGTTTTTTCCATATCAAGCCAAGAGCTGGTCTCAAGACTTTGGTCTTATTCTGAATTTAATTTTTAAAAGACCACATCCTTTAGAAAAATGAAGATACCAATACAATTCCAAAGTGTGGTATTTCAGGTCACTCAATATTGACATCATTGTTTTCAATACATATACGTGCGACGGCGTGTAATGAAGAGAGGAAAGCAGTAGTGCCGTTTGGGCGTGCAAAGCAGTTTAATAAACACCCTATAACAGATACATATAATACATAAGAAAAAAAAAAATTTTCAAGCGAGAATATATAGTTCTTCACTAGTCGAGTGAAACATTTGAACTGGCGAACGTGGGCACTTGATGAGGAAAGCTTCCATGCGCTCCTATTGGTTGAGTGAGAGGGGAACTCCGAGTGACATCATAGACGGAGGTAAACATGTCCACGTGGGTCGCAGTATGGGCGTTGTGATGCCAACTATACATACGTGCGACGGCGTGTAATGAAGAGAGGAAAGCAGTAGTGCCGTTTGGGCGTGCAAAGCAGTTTAATAAACACCAAAGGCCCAAACACACTACAATGACGATGAAATCAGAGCATCCACTTTTAGTTCATGATCCAACGAAGGTGAAATGTATTTTTCCACACAAGAACTACGCCATTTACCTCGGTTTTTTATGTCAGATAGGCACGCCCCTTTTGAAGCCATATATGTAGCGGAACCACGCCTCAAGGAGTGCATAGATATACGCCCTGATAACCCAGCTCTTGAGCACAAATCTGATAATAAATTGTTAATATAGGCATATGAAAGTACAGATCCATCTGGTAAGGTAAATGCACATGACGATGCCGGAATCGATGAGTATGAAAATATCTTTTTCATATAATAAACAGCACAGAGCTCCTTAGAAGAAGATTTGGCTACTGGGATCACAAAGGGGGTAGACGATGTCTTGGTAGACCTAATCACACACGCCATACCCCAACTATGGAAAGTAATATCTTTCCTCAATATTGAATGGTCAGAAATGATTACATGACCCACTCTCAGCATTGTGCGGAATAAAAAAATAAAAATTGACCAAGCAAAAAATTGCTCAATGTCCTTCAAGTTCACATAATCACGGATTTTTATGAGATGCATAGGTAGAAGAGGCGATGCTGGGGAGACTGCCGCCCCTGGTAGTTTGGCGATGCCCCTCAGCAAAGATTTTATCACAGGATGAGAAATCGAAGCACAGGTAATACCTCGAATCTTGGCACCAAATGATACACCACACAGGTAAGTTATCACAGAAGAATGTTTCATTATTGTCGATAAATATGCTGCATACATGCACGAAATGTCTGTAGAAATACTCTGGCATATAATGTCATTTTCTGATAAAAAATCAGAAAAAAACGACCACTGTCTAGTTCTTTGTGTGAGAGTCGACGATGTCACAGATAGAGTTTGTAGGTAGTTGACTCTCTCCCTCCATTTGCTGAGCCCTAGGAATATCAGATAAAAATCTTTCAGAACAACACAACCTGGCTTGGGAAAGACACAACAAGCTTCCAGGTGAATTATAAATATATGGCAATCTAGATAGAGTATCCGCGATAAGATTATTTTTTGTGTTAATATACTTAGGAATTAATTCCATGTCAAATATAAATGTCAGCCAATATAATTCGTATAACCACTGCATGGCTAGTGGGCTAGAGCTAGAGCCATTCGTGAGCATTGCTATAACTTGTGTATTGTCAATGAAACATATTACAGCTTTTCCTCTGAAAAATTTACACCATCTCCTCACGCCTACCAAGATGGGATACAGCTCCTGGATGTTTATATTTACTGCAATCCCATCTTCACTCGGGCGTGAGACAAGGTGACCACATTCAGGGAAGGAAAAAGGTAATTTAGAGTCATCCCAGACTCCAGCAACCCAGTCGATGCCACAAAATACGCCGAAACCCTTTGAAGAGGCGTCAGATACCATGGGAATATCGCAACATGGTTTCTCGATTAGACGCCTACCATTGAAAGATGTTGCAAACGATTTCCACCACTGAAGATCTTGACGAAAGGCTGTAGAGATATTTGATTGCTTTAGCTTCTTGGCAATCATAAGCTTGTATAGGTCGAACATGCGCCGACAGAATGTTTTTCCTCCCTTGAAGACACAAGCACAATGGCTGACATAACCACATATACTTTCAAGCTGGGATTTGGAGATTGATGACTTGTTTTCTAACGATTTTAGAATTTTGTAGAGTTTGGCAATTTTATGCTGAGGCATAGACAGTGTCATCTCCATTGAGTCGATGGTGAAGCCTAGGTAACGGCATGAAGAGCTGGGGGAAGTAACCTTGTGCCACGCCACGTAAAAACCTAAATATCTTAGGATTTTGACAACAATATCACGAGCATTTCTACACATCTCAATAGAATTTGCACATGTAAAAAAATCGTCAAGGTAATTGATCACAGGAACATGGAATACATTAAGTATAGAGTCAGTGATAAAGTTTGAAATATCATCAAAATAGCAAGGACCTGTTCGAAGGCCGAAGCAAAGTCTATTATCGTAAAAATATTTCTCTTGGCCATTTAAAGTCCATCTGAACCCACAATATATCCTGTGGGCAGGGTTGATAGGCACTGCACGATATGCAGACTTAATGTCTACAACCGACATGAAAGAATTATTTTCTACCAATTCTATGGCATTTTCGATAGATTTGTAAGAGAAAGTACGTACCAGACTCGAGCAATGCTCGTTTACACATACACCTAATGGTCGAGAACAGTCCGTGATAGGTCTTATACCCCCATCCGGCTTATGTACAGCTCCCAAAGAATGAATACATACAGGTTTAACATTAGATATTGATATAAAACCTTCGTTCAATTCATTACTAACTATTCTATCCATTTTTTCTTTGGCTTCAGGCTCTAAAATAGAGGCGTAATTTTCACAATCATAACCTTCTATGGGAGAATCGACAATGTCAAAACCGTCACAAATACCGAAATACACTTGAATATATTTATCAACCATAGTATTACCCTGTGCGAATAAAAGGTATGCAAACCTACAAGGCTTTAACTGGGTACTAACCTCAGCAAGAAGATGGGAACAACTACATGTCCCATATGCACAGCAACCGTAAACGGGGATGATACAGCCACCCGGAGAAATCGGAGCGTTAAAAATTAGGAAATCACCACTATCGGGTGACCCAGCATCAACAAAATCGGAAATATCAGAGAAAATGTCATTGTACATACATTCGGCGACAAATTCCGGAAGATGAGAAGTAATCGAGGGAATATTAGAAGAATTTTCACTTTCACGAAGGGTTGAAAAGTCCACCTTGACAACCTCCTCCGCCATCTTGGATTCACCACTTCCGGTATCTCCAAGTGAAATGTTCGAATCAACAAAATTCATATCAACACAATTTTCCGACGAATTATGAGAAATATTGTTGAAATTACCCCGATCACTAACTAATTCCTATTTAATATTCTTTCCGACATGGCAGTTTCTCGCTGAATGGTCCGATGACAGGCAGTTGGAGCATTTGTGTGGAAATCCACACGGCGATTTCGTGCAGCCGGCAGCTGAGTTGAACTTGAAACACACCTTGACGTCTTTGTTTACCTTCTTACGAGTAGCCGCTTCGACAGCCTTTTTTGAATTCTCAAAGGCATAAAATCTCAAGATTTCTTCCTGTTTTACATTGCTAAATGCGTCTAGACCTTCCTTGTTCGCCCTGGCTCTCACACATTTATCGTAAAGAACACTAGCCTTTAGATTATACACCTACGATTTGGCCTTCTCGCACATAGTGACTGAATGATTTACGACACCAGCAATCTCGGCGTAAGGGCGTTCATCCACCACCAATTTAGCAATTAGACGCAAGTTCAACAAGAGCAACGACTCAAATGATTCAATATCCTCACCCTTGTCGAGTTGGCTGGCATGATCAAAAGGCTTGGTACGAGCCCTGGACGTAGATCTGGAACGATGTCTTGCACGATGACCAGACCCACGAACATTATAAATAGAACTCTCGACACTCGATGCCCTCGATTGACGCCCAGTAAAACCGATTTCAGGATCACTATCAGTTTTACTTGTCGAAGCTTGAGCATCCAACGGTGACGGCAGCTTGTTCACCACCTTGTCCTCCACGGTACGTACCAAGTTTGACACTAGTCCCTCTAACTTTGCCATACGATTGTTCATGGATCTCGTACACGATTCACCAACCGTACCCTCGTGCGATTCTTCACATACATCGCAATGCTTGACTTTAGAAGGCGACATGATGTCCAATGAGTTCAAATACTTGAAAAATTTTCAAGCGAGAATATATAGTTCTTCACTAGTCGAGTGAAACATTTGAACTGGCGAACGTGGGCGTGGCACTTGATGAGGAAAGCTTCCATGCGCTCCTATTGGTTGAGCGAGCGGGGAACTCCGAGTGACGTCATAGACGGAGGTAAACATGTCCGCGTGGGTCGCAGTATGGGCGTTGTGATGCCAACTATATGTATATACAGGCACATGGTTATTTCCTTCAATTGGAAAACAATTGGTACAAAGGTGGGAAATCGATATAGGTGAAGATTATTTATCAATTCAGATATAATCTTCAATAAAAAATGCCAGGAAGCAGAGAAGATATATAAAATATGCTTAATCAATATTCTTGAGTGACTATTAGACTTAATCTACCAATAAACAATTCAACCCCGCCAATTAGGCCATTTTGGCCTCGCCAAAACTAGTACGCCAAATTACAGAAAGAAACTATGCACAGAATACAGTTCAATATAACCAAATCAATATCAAATATACTCAGATAAAACCAGATGTTAATCTATTTTTCACTCTAATTTGGCTATTTACTAAAGGTGTAAAACTGCTGATTGTACATTTTCTCACAACCTCACCCATATGTGTTCCCGTTGCATTATATGGCATTTATTTGCTCTGGAATAATTTACCAAACAGAGATGAAATAAAAACCTGTCCCCAGCCGCGATCCTCACTCAAATGTATGAACAACTGGAAATTAGAGAAATTAGATTTGTTGCTTGACATATATATATGTATCTATAGCTATGAGAATGTTGAAGAATGTCCAAAAGGAATTTACATCTACCACTATTTCTTGGGCTTTACCTACAAAACAATTGCTAAACTAATTATTCTTTAACAGAAATGAAATGTATCAAGTTCACTTTGGTCTGATTTCTAGTCCATGAGAATAGCCTAAGGGACCCAGTGCTAGTCTACAAGCTAATAGTCAAACACCACATAGTAGTATGCAATTAAGGGAGTTCCTCAGGCCTTTAAGATATGTCCAAATAAATTTCAAGACGATATCTCTTTGGACATTAAGATATCCAAAAGTTATGTTTGATATTTACAATGGCACTTTGATATCTTTACAATCGATTGCTGAGCAGCTGGACTAATAGTTATTTTATTTCAGCCTTGAAATGCTCAGCCCATAGATATAATATAGGTAGCTGTATATATTGATTAACTCTTTGCTATTCTTTTCGCCAATTGAAATCTGTTTTTATTTTCTGTCATCTGGTGTGGCTAAAAATGTTATAATGTACTCACAAAACATTGATGTAACAGCTGATGATGTTAACTGGAGAACCGGACGTGGAATGTCCTTGGATTGTGACTGAACACGGATTGGATCGGTTGGACCAGCCGTTGACTCTGAGTGACCTTGTGACTGATAGAGAAGTTGCAACTTGTTAACTATGTAGAGAGGACACACTTATGCTCCTACATGTACCTGTGCTGAACTTGATTTGCTTTGTTAATTCCCTTTTTATGACTTCTTAGAATTTGTTACTTATTCACTTCTTTTAATAATTTATCCTTCCAGAAGATTATTTACTTTGGGGTAAAAATCTTTAAATTTTTCGAGGCGGTATTGTAATTAAACCATGTTAACTGTTTGTACCCTAAACACCTACATTGACTGTGTACTATTATTGCCACCTGTCTTGTGAGGCCAATCCTTGGTCACCTCTGTTGGGTCTGATATCTACTATCAGACATGGTTTGTGTCAAGAATAAAGCGTGTGATACCTAAAGAGCTGAGTGTCTGGTCTTCTTTCCCTTTGCTAGGATAAGAGATATCAAACTTAGTAGTTATACGGAAATCACTACAATAGAATTTATTTGCACAGATATTTGTAATGTCTCACTGAAAAATTACTCCAAAGTCGCAAAAATTATATTTTTCAAAAATAACCCTTTCTCAGAATTGTGGGGTATTTAGCGTGCTGTTACTGATCTGAATACATGTAACAAATATCAAGAGATTTAAAAAAACGAGATATCTGTTTTGCATGCCAGGTGATGCTGCAGTACTGTTGTTGGCAATAATACCACATATAACCCACATAGTTTGATTGCCCTTTACCAGAAAGAGCATACTAGTGATGTACTTCGTCGTAATGAAAATACTTTCCAGCTAGCAAGAACGATTATCCATACTCTGTTTCCAACGGCTTGGGATGGGATCTTGGACACAGCTTTTCGTGAGATTAGAAGCAACAATCGTAGAGGATATAGTCCCATAGTGATGAGGCTCCTGCACAGAAGTATGAAGGAGCAGTTGGTCAGACGAAGAGACCCTTTCATAGACGACGATGATTTCCCACCAGAGCAATGGCCTGACAAGAGCTACATGTATTTTCATGATTATGACACGACGGAGGTCCGACAGAAAAAAAGTTTGATGAAATTGTTAGCCAAAAATGCCATAGCTGTTGGGGCAGATAGGGAGTATACCAAGGCAAAAGGTGACCAAGTTCTCATTGATGGTAGAACCTATAATTCCATACGCTTGAGGATAAGTATAGTGTGGAAAATGTCAAGATCGTCAAGGTTGATAAAGGGCTGGCCTTCCAAGGTGAAAGAGCATACCTTTCGAACTTTTACACGTGTGAGTTCACATATCAGGACATCATCTTCTGCTCAAGTGAGCAAGCTTTTCAATATAAAAAATGTATATCACTAGGCAGTGTCACGACAGCAAATGCATCCTGGCCAACGATGACCCGAGAGAAATCAAATCGTTGGGCGACCATATTGCTGTGAAACCAAAATGGAAGGCTGTTGAGTTGGATGTGATGATGGACATTATTCGATGTAAGTTTTTTCAGAATCGTGACTTGGCTACCAAACTTGCAAATACAGGCTCCATTCGCCTTATTGAGGCCACGAACAACACCTACTGGGGTTCGGGCTGTTTCTTGGGAGACAGGCGATTAAACGATGATTCTTGGTCTGGGAAGAATGAATTGGGAAAGCTCTTGATGTTGGTATGTGGAGAAATAGCCAAGGCCTTCCAGGATGACTCCTTCGAGCAACTAAAGTGTGAGAAAACAAGACTTCCTCTGATACAACGTGCAGCGAAGGTAGATGTGGCTGGATATACTACCCCGAAGACGACAACTCCCGCTGGTAAAGCTTATCCTAGGGCTTCCACAGCTGATGTACAAAATAAATATAGTTCCTTGGACATTTCCAATGTACATGACATGACGATGACACCTCTACCCCCATTAGTTAGACGAGGACACCAATCGCAGCTGTATACCACCGCTAGCATCGATCTGTCAGCGAGCGTGGCGAACAAGTCGAGGCGACAGCTCAAACCGATGAAATTTGACATTTCTAAAAACATATCGCGTCTTCAGGAGTCTGCCATGGAGATAACTGAAGCTGACACTAGTTGAACGTAATTATATGAGTTTAGTTGGTATTTTTGACGAATATTTATCCCTCTAGAGACGATTTTGTAGCTTGCATTTGCTAAAATCTGGCCCGCCGGAAGTAGAATGCCGCCATCTTTGTTACCAAGGTAAAGCTTGATATGTCGTAATCTTCTAAGCGTCTTGCTGATGTATTATGCATTTATTGAAGACTTACTATAACTCTGATTTGTGTATATTGCTGCATGTAATCGATTTTCCGACATTTCCCTGTGAAATTACTTAGTATTGATGAATTTGTCTAGATCACAGGACGACTGTCGTAAATGGGTACGCTATGTAAATTTGAATCCAAGATGGCGACCCATGGACGGATTGTATCGATCTCCGGTAACATGATTATGAATTTTGTATGTTATTTTCTTTGCCTATATTCAATGTCTTGCAATTGCATTTTCCCGATAGACCCCTCGTCACAGACATGACTATAGCACTGGTCTGTGATTTTCTGAGTTGTGTATATATTAGTTTTAACTCCTTTTTAGTGTGGGTACTGCTTCGACTGTTTGATATTTGGAATGTGTAATTCGAACATTGACATATCGACAACGAAAGGTTTGAGGATAGTCTTTTTCAATGTCTGTAGTATTTTCCATAAATTGGATTACTTGAAGCTAGAATTCCTGAATGGCTCATATGATATAGTAGGGGTATCAGAGAGTTGGTTGTCTCCTGATGTAACTGATAATATGCTGTATGTGAGGGGCTATAAGTTTATTAGGCAAGATAGAACAAGTGGAAAGTGTGGTGGTGGCCTTATTGTGTTTTTCAAAGAGGCCTTTGAAGGTGTCATGATAACAGATTTGTGTATTAACACTGTGAATATTGAATTGTTAAGCTGTACCATCAAAGCTGGTAATTATAAGAAAATCCTATTGTCAGCCATATACAGACCACCTAACAGTTCAATTGATAACTTCTTTACCGGGTTGAACCAAGTTATACTAGGCTCCTCGAATAGAACTTACAAAAATATGAATAAAATAATGGGAGGTGATATCAATATTGATCTGTTAAAAAATAATGCTACCACTAGACGTTTTAGAGGCTTACTTGATTTAAATCTTTTAATACAGCATATCGATGGACCTACACGAATAACCACTACCTCCAGCACATCGATTGATTTTATTGCATCAAACTGTAAGTACGTCTATAAATCTGGTACCATTGATGAAAATATCAGTGATCATGTTCCTGTATTTATTATTCTGAAGAAAAAGCATAAAAATATAAATGAAAATGATAAGAAGACCTATAGTGCTCGCCCTACATCGCGTATGTCATATGATACTATTAACACTCATGTTAAGGAAATAAATGAAAATCTCTGGGACGAGAATGATCTTAATGTACTAGGTGATAACATGGCCAATGAACTTCTGAATATCCAGAATAGGCTATACCCAACCCAAACCATTGTGATCAATAAGGGAAGGGTGGTAAAAAATAGAGAGCTTAGACAGTTGATTTACAGGAAGAATAAATCTTTTCGTAAGGCCATGAAATCTAAAGATCCTGAAGACTTTAAATTGGCCAGGTCATTACGTATAGATGTACAAAGGATGGTTGTTAGGTTGAAGCGTGATGCATTAAATGACATTTGTCATAGGTATAGGAGAAATGAGAAAAAATTCTGGCTACATATATCAAATATTTTTGGAATATCTGGCCCCTGTCAGACAAGTGTTGAACATATAATAGATACTACTGGTAATAAACTTTGTGGTATTGAAGCAGCTAATTTTAGCAATAAATATTTCTGCGAAATACAACCAAAGTCATCAGTACGGGCTTTTGTTGATGATATTAATGATGATCCTGTATACCCTGTTTTTGAGTGGGTTGAAGAAATTACTAGAGATGTTGTCTTGAAGGAGATTCAATCGATTGATGTTTTAAAATCAAGTGGAATGAAAAATCTTTCTACAACTTTTGTAAAATATGCATTGTTATCTTGCATTGATAATTTTGTCAACTTGTTAAATAGAATAAGAACCGCAGGAATTTATCCGCAAGCCTGGAAAGTATCTTCATGTACACTTATCCCCCAAAAAAAGAACTCCAGAGATATCAATGACATCCGACCTATATCTATAGCACCAATAACAAGTAAGATCTTTGAGAAAATATTATATGAAAAATTAAATAGTCATCTGTCCACTTTGAATATTCTCTCTGACGCACAACATGGGTTCAGGGAAGGTAAGAGTGTTGATACAGCATTGTATGATTTTGTAAAACTTATCTTAATGAATAAGGACAGGGGTGTTGATACATCAGCTACTTATTTCGACCTATCCAAGGCATTTAATTCTATTAATATTGATATTTTAATGTATAAATTAAAAAAGATTGGTTTTGGTTTGAACATATGCTCTTTGCTTCGTTCTTACTCTATAAATAGGGAACAGATTACATGTATAAATGATTGTGTTTCGGATAGGCTTGGATTATTAGCCGGTGTCGCTCAAGGATCAATACTGGGGCCACTCCTGTTTATTATTTATATAAATGATGTATCTTCTGTTAATTTTACTGGTAAAATAATATTATATGCTGACGACTGTGTCTTATTGCATACTGTTGAGGGTGATAATGATATAATAGATATCCAAAGTGATGTAAATAAGTTTAGAGAGTGGACCAACAAGAATGGACTTTCGATTAATCATACAAAAACAAAACTACAAATTTTTTCTGGTAATAAGAGGAGAAATAGAAGAGAATATTTAATATATAACGATGGATTACAAATTGATATTGTAGGAACCTTTAGATATTTGGGCTTTCTGTTAGACAGCAGCTTAAATATTCTTCCACATATCGGTAATGCATGTTCGCGAGTCCAGATTCTATATAAGAGATTAGCCAGGATAAGACATTTCATCACGGAGGATATTTCTATTTTGATTTATAAAACCTATATTTTACCAATTATTGAATTTGGGTCCATTTTGATTGATCTAGCTAGTGAAAAGGACATTGCAAGGTTACAGATTCAGCAAAATCAATGTCTTCGTTTGTGTTATGGGGTGAAGAATAGGAGGAATATTGTTAGAGTCTCTAACATAGAATTACATCAGAGGTATACCATTCTTCCTCTTTGTTTTAGACGTTTACAGAGATTTCTGACAATTTTTTACTCTTGTAATAATTTTGATTATAATTTACCCCAACATAGATACAATATGAGAGATATTAGACTCCCCGTTATACCCTGGAGAAAAGAAAAAATCCGGAAGAGCCTTTTTGGAAGATCTGAATCTTATTGGAACTCTCTACCGATTTTTGTAAAAACTCCAGATGATATTTTAAATTTTAAGAGGGAGATAAAGAAGATCTGTATTAAATCATATAACACTACCTTGCATATCTCGAAAATTCCAGATCCAGATAATTTGATCTAGCCATACTTAGTTGTCGTTTGTCTTGTACTTTTGATCTGAATTCTTTCAGAATTGTTTGCCTGATTTCCTTGGTATATCGAGTCCCCTTTTGGCTATTGCTGTTGCTCTTTTGTCTGTAGTAAATCGATGTTATACCCGGGTGATGGTTTTTTTATATCTTGTATCGTATTATTTATTTATTATCTACTTTTATTTTTTACCTAAAAATGTCTGTACGATCTGACCTGATACTATCAGTTAATTTGGATATTGTCGTATTTTTCTATTTTTTTTTTATCTAATATTTAAATCATGATTATTTGTATTTTCATATATCTTGATGTAAAATCTAATTTTTCCACCAGCTATTACTGAGAACAGTGTGTAACAGCATAATGCCTCTGGCTGAATAAAAACTTTAAAAACAAACAAACTTATAAATAGTTGGCTATAGTAGTAGTAGTGGCATTACTTTTCATAGCTCATTTCTATCAGCTATGATATTGGTGAATTCATTCTTTTAATTTGTTTTTTTAAATGTGGCTGAATATTTGTTTACATGCAAAATTTCAACAGAATCCATCCCAGGATGCACTTTAACAGACAAGTGCATTGACTCATGCAAGTCCCCTATTTAATAGCATTGAAATAATTTCAAAATCACTTCTTTCAAAAAATCATTTTGGGAAAACCCATTGCCAGGTTACCTCAAGTGATAACAACCAAAACATCCCTGAATGGTAGAGCCCTGTACATGCATCCAGAAAACAGACTTTTAAAATTTTATGCTGAGTATTGAATGTCGTAAATCCATGAATAACTAGTTTAGATGTACCTTATGTTAAGCATCATTAAATTCCTCCTGATATCACCTTTTCAAATATGGTGATATCTCAAAATCCATTTAATAACTGACATATCTTATGTATTTAGCGTGTCTACTAAACTGGACTTTAAATTATGATCATAGAAGATCACTAAAGCGATAATCAAACATGAGCAGATCCTTCTCATACATCTTGTACAGTTCCTCCATCATTGTAGCATTGAACAGCTTGTATGCTTCCAGCACTTTATGTTTGTTGGTGTGGGTGGCATGTGCTTGCCGCACATACTCAGACACACTTTTCTCACCAAATATAGACTTGGCCACCAACACAGTGTCTTCAGCTAAAGTCTCTACTTTACCAATGAAGTCATAGTTGATGAGGCATGGTGTGCAGATATTCCAGTAGCTGTTCCAATGTACATCATGGGTTCTTGGGCGGTAGAGGATATTCTCTATGAACTCTTCAAATCTGAGGTCATTCTTGAAGGTATTGTTATGGCGGGATAATCTAAAAATAGCAATATAAACTTAGATATAGAAGTGAAAATATTAGAGATGATTTCCAAAACAAATTGGCTATATCATCGGCAAGAAATACCTTATGAACGCTAGCCCTATTTATGCATAATGATCAGTTGGAAGGGCATGCAACTACAAACAGTGCCAGTAGTTATTGAAGTGCTAGGACTAGTAAAGCCTATCAGAGAGGGATATGGCAGTACACCACCTAGAAAGATCAACACAGCATACAAATTCTTCTCTATATAAGAAAGAAGGAGTGGTCTTATCACAAGGATAGAGTGTTCTAAAAATGCATGCAAATAACACAAATATCCCATGCTTCAACACAAAAACAGATGTTAACCAGCCTCCATCGTTCAGGTGGTAGAGTTTAGGACTCTTGGTCAGGAGGTTGTACTTTCAAATCCCATGGTTGGCAAGGATTTTGACTATACCAAAGCCGCCCCCAACCCAGGGAGAGTGTTGGCCGTAGGCCCAATTGGGCAGACTGTCCACCAGGTCTTGGGTCACTTACTCTACAAGTGCGACTTTGAGGGAAGGCTCTGACACCCCACATAGTCACTTAAGTCAAAACCTCCACACCTGTCAGTATATATATATATATTGTATTTTTATTCTGGTCTTTTCAATAGTTACATCATCCAGAACTAGGTTAGCAGTCTCTGCTGTTGCAGATCTACCTGACGCAACCTACTTTAGTTCTATTACAAGTACTTAGTTACCCTTAGAAGAACAAGAGGTGACGTGAACTGATTTGTCCAGACCATTATCAAAAATACATGTTAACAGTAAATGATCCCCAGCCCCCCGTCCCGGCTCAAGTGTTAAAATTATGTTAAATTAAATCAATACTAGTCATATATATGCTCGTCATTGATTGTCCATTGTCTTTCATTGTTCATTCTGTCTCTTTCGCACTAGTAATAGCGCTTCTCATTTCCATTTAGTGTCCATTACGAATGCATATTGTAAAACTTTCTTCTCATAAAGAGCCAAACCCTTGCCCAAAGCTTATTTCTAACAAATACCTGTAACAATAAAATACATGCAAAACGAAGATACTGTTGTTATATCTTATGATTCGATGTTATGATTACCGATGTATCGGTCTTTAAAGTAAGGACTTATTGGCCTTATTTGCAGACTGGCTAATGCCAAATCTCGTGATTAGAGTTTTCATTAAACCATTAGTGAAGTACTCGTATATCACACACTATACCTCTTGCTACACGAAATGTGCGCAATACTTTAAACATCCAATGATGACATTCACAATCAGCATAATCAGCATAATCAATATAAAACATTCAAGCATTAAATTCTCATTTAACCCTCAGCCAGATATACATCAAAATCCGCCAAGTATGTTGTCCTAAGATAACTTCTAAACTGTAACCTCGTCTTTGTTGTTTGTACCTCAGATGGCAGCTTATTCCACAATTCAGTTAATCTATAAATATAAGATTTCTTAAAGACCTCATTACGTGGCCGCGGCACGACCAAACTCTTGCCATTGGCTAAACTTCTTAAAGTCACTCCCCTTTTGTCTAAATTTCCCTCGTCTCTAGATCTCATAAAAGCTAATTCCATAAGATGGCTATTTCTTCGTGTCTCAAGCGCCGGTATATTTAATGATTGGTGAATCTCCCTCGTACTCGTCAATTTAGGTAATTTTAAAATTATTTTTAGTGCCGAATTTTGAAGTACTTGAAGCTTTTTTAGAGTTGTTTGCGCCGCTGAACCGTAAAATAAATCTCCATAATCCATAGTAGGAAGAATCATCATCTTATAAAGAAGCAAGAGTGTACTCTTATCACATATATTGTATAATTTTGACATTGAGTGGACCTTGGTCTTTACACCGAACAATTTCTTCCTAAGAAAAACATTGAAATTGAGTCTACAATCTAACTCTACTCCCAAATATTTGTATTCTGGAACGTTTTCTAACAATTGATCGTTTATCCTATAATTAACAACATTCTTTGGATCACCCTTTGATCTAATAGTTAACGCTTTGCACTTGTTTATGTTTAGGGAGATTTTATTTATCGAACACCATCGAACAATTTTATCAAGGTCCTCCTGCAAGTCAATATTACCTGGTCCCCCAAACTCCCTTTCTTTGAACAGCACCGTGTCGTCCGCGAAGAGCTGGACGTTACATTTTTTGACAACTGCCTGAAGGTCATTAATGTACACTATAAACATTAACGGGCCTAAACTGGTCCCCTGCGGAACCCCACACATCACTGGCTTTAGGGCTGAGAGTTCCCCATTCAACAATACCCTTTGCGTCCTCTCACTAAGATAATTCATGAACCACATTAATTCATTTCCTTTTACTCCGAAATTTCTTAATTTAGATATCAAAATATTATGGTCTACCGTATCAAACGCTTTTTTAAAGTCTAAAAATATTAAGTCTGTGGCTCTCTTCTCATTTAAATTAACATATACTTTACTTAGAAGTCTGTCTAGCGCGTTATTAATTGATCTCCCAGCCCTAAAGCCAAACTGTTGGTCACACAGTAAACCCTGCCCCTCCAAATATTGAGATAACTGTTTTTGTACACATACTTCAAGCAGCTTCGCAGGTAACTTGATACATGAAATGGGCCTGTAATTGCCCGGTGAACATTTCTCTCCCTCTTTGTACAAAGGCGTCACATTAGCTTGTTTGAAGTCTAATGGAATCTCAGCTTTCTCGATAGTCAAGTTAAAAAGGTAAGCAAGTTGCTTCTTTAATGCGAACAAGCAGTGTTTGAGGATTCTAGTAGGCAATAGTCTAATCCCTGAGGCCTTATAATTCCCTATTTTGTTTAGTGCTAACTCAATATCCAACTCATTTATCTTTCTAAATTTAAATTGAGAGTCTATATCAACCTCTCGGTGAATATTTTCCCTTTCCTTAGTAACTTTATTGTCAGTGTTTCTGGGCCTGATTATTCAGGATAACCATAGGCCAGGGATGGGCGACCACCCACTGACCTGTGGCTGTGATAGCGATCATGAAGGCTAGCAACAATATCATATATAGGACATGGAGCCTTCTGGCTACTGTTTATTAATCTAGAATACAATATCATACATAGGACATGGAGCCTTCTGGCTGCTGTTTATTAATCTAGAATATAATATCTGGTGCCTGCTTGCTGCTGTTTATTAATCCTGAAAACTGTATACAATGAAGCAATTACTGCATTATAAGTGGACAACCAGTTAGTTGTATCTTTCAGACTACAATAAATCAATCACCCACTTCATTAATTATACCCCATAACTATAACATTGTTACATGCATCTAGAATGTACAATTATGTAGCCAATGTTGTTCATTTAACTTAATAATGAAGCCATCAGTGATATAATAAGGATATTCAAGGCTCATTAGGACTATTATATCTGTATTGGGGGTTGTACACTCCGAAACAGAGTGAAGAGCGACCATTGTATAGCATCACAAAAAATCCACACATGAATTTAGGCATATTTTTTTAGAGGCTTCCTGCTGGTCAATGCCCAATGGACTGTACTCCCTAGGGAAAATCAGGTGAAATTTGATCTGTTGCAACAGTAAATTGTGTTAATGTTCTATGGCGCAATAATACTTACATGAAGGGATTATCTTTATTCATCAAACGTTTCACACATGTGTTACCATGTCCTTAGCAAATTTTACATTGCGTAATTTGCAATTCAATTGTTGAGCAATTTTATTCATGACTCCCCTAGCCAAAAATGAACCACTGATGTTACCCTGACACAGGACGTCAAATCAGTTTGTGACGTCATATATATGCTTCGGGTTTGACAGTAAATATGCTGGACATTGTAGCGAACAAAGTAAATAAAGAGATTGTTTCTGACTTTTTTTCTAAATCTGAGAGAGATCCTCAGGTCGGTAAAAATGAGTGGGCATCATATACAACCCCATAGACACTGCTCTCATTACATTCTACATTATTATCCAGCATTGTCCATGATCTTCAGACAGGGACTATTGGGTGCAGTTCCACTACTATGGAGGGAAAGGAGTGGTGCATGCGTAATAGTAATTAGCATATGGGTCAGATTTTCAGAAAATGTACAATTGGCAGCTAAACACATTTGGTAAATTCTGCTAAATTAGGCTGCAATTTGGTCAATACAAGGTAAATTCGAGTATATAAGGCATTGCATTGTGCCTAGCAATCTGTTTGGTTAGGTTGGACTGTATTTTGAACTTTATTTTCGTCTGAAATTTGGGTTATTTGAAAAGATTGGTGAAGGCAAATTATACATTTTCTGAAAATCTGACCCATGAGGGAAAGATGATAGTTGCTAATCTTCATAATAGTATCAGTCATTCTGTAGCAGTGTGTTTCAACTGTTTGGCATATTGCGCTCAGTCCGTGGGAGTTCATGGGATGTTCATGATAAGAGAGATATATAATTTGTAAGTAAATTTAATGCTAAAAGCATGAGCATATGGGTCAGATTTTCAGAAAATGTACAATTGGCAGGTGTACACATTTAGTAATTTCTGACAAATTAAACTGAAAAATCGTCAACACTATTATCTGAGTATATTCTGGATTACCTTTATTTAAGCAATAAGTTTGGTTGTGTTGAACTGTATTTTTAACCTGATTTTTGCCTTAAATTTTGGTAATTGGAGAGTATTTGTGAATGTGAATTGTACCTTTTCGGGTGATTTCACCCATATGAGGAAAATACCTTCTCACTATGAAAAAGTGCCAGAGTCTTGATGAAGTGACAACCGAATGCATGGCTTAAGGGCAGTCTTTTGATGAAAGTTTGGTTGAAAAATAGATTATGGTCCGATGTTATCTTTCGGTGTTATTTCCAATTTTGTATGTGTTTCAACAAAATGACTCACAAGTCGCAAAATGGATATTTTTCGAGGGATTCCTTTATTGAAACGTTCTGATTTCTCTAGCACACTTAGTTAAAGAAACTTATGTACCACATTTCAGGACATTGTATCAAATATATTCTTGCATTTTGAGGCCTTCATATTGATGATGTTTGGTTACTTTACCGTTTATTACCCACCCAGAAACATTTCAAACCTTTTTTTTTTCAAAAATCAAATATCACACTTAAAATATAGAAATACCTATTCAGTGTCTCAGTGTTTACTATTTTTGGAATCACCTTGATCTCATATTTCCAAATATGATGATATCTAAAAGTTCTTTTGCGACTTGTGACTTATTTTCCTAAAACGAATCACATTTCATCTGTTTTTAGAACAACAGATGCAAATGACAATGCATATAGTACATGAAATAATGAAGCCCTGAACTCCGACTACGCCCAAAAATTCTGCCTCATATAACCCAGCAATGTGCTTTAGTACTCCAAAGGTTACAATACAATTACTCAAGGTGACGCCAAATGCTAAGGTTGTCATAGGATAGTTACTCATATCCCAATATATACGTATAAACATTAGAGGGAGTAGGGCGGAAAAACCTGCAGGAAACCAATATACTGAGGCAAAATAGAACGGCATTTTAGGTATGAAATAACAACCTCTAGTCAATATATGCTGATTACCCGATACAACTCCAACTCCAACATAGAAAATGAGTCTTACACCTGAGATGGCTCCCCAATGTTTATGATCTACTATTCTATATATATGATGGAAAATGGCCACCTTTGTTATCTTTATGATTAGATATGTCACAGGTAAAAGAGGACCAAGAGGATTGAGTTTCATCATATATGCCAGACTGCCACAACGTGCACCACATATGCCCACGCGTGCCACAACAACGGAAACAGGCACGTTTATTAGGAGGTATACGGCATCGTCTTTTTTCTTAGTGATAATACATACTACAATCATGAAGAACCAAAATAGGGCAGTATGACCAATGAAATACGGTAAAGGTAATTGCTCACATGAAGGGTCCGTCAGATTGGCCCCTACCTCACAACCTAAACTTGTGTTGGGCTGGATAGTGGAGCCCGAATTACACAATGTGCTGTTGTCTGCCATTTTATCAGCTCCCTGGATCTGGTGTGCTCAGTCCTAGTGTTAACAGCTAACTTGATCTTGTGTGATCTGATGTCCTAGTGTTTGTCCTAATGTCTTTAACGTAACTTTCTTGTTTATTCACAATGTTTCTTCTGTGATGACAAATTGAATATTTTCACAGATAGCCATATATTTGCTGATGTGTGATTTATCCAGGCTAAAACCTTGCTGAAATAAGTCATTTGCAACCCTTTCCCGCCAAATTTTCTGAAATACAGATATGCAAAAAATTAAATTTTTATCAAGTTGTTATAATCATACACCACTGAACAAGCATCCGAACAAAATGAAAATCATCAAACAATACAGAATTTTGAAAGGACCTAAAGAAAGTTATTTACAAATAAAACAAATCCATCAGAGATTTTACAATAGAGCCATGGTTCAATGGAAAGTCCACACAAATCTCACTTTTACCTACAATGTTGCTATAAAGGCTATTAGGTATGGTTTTGAGAAACTGGACACAACATCTCCATATCAATAAAATAAGGGTTTAACAGCTATCTTCTCTGAAACCGCTGGCCAGATCTCCATTATATTGAATAAATGCGGGCCATTCTTTGTAATAATTCAGGGTCAGTAGTTGGGCGAGAAATTAATCAACCCAACACACAGAGATGTATGCTTCAAATCAGTACGATCCTTAGAAGAGGTCGAACTAATGCTGCTGTTTATTCTTATACTAGACAGATTAGAATGAATACACTGGTCCTGCGCTGATTGGTTTAGGTCTCGTTGGACCAATTAATCAACAGGTTAGATTAGAGATCCAATCAGCCACAGGATAACAATGACAGACAAATTATTAAAACGAGGCTCAGAGTGACCACTGCCACTCTGACCAATCTCTTTGGGTGGTGACCAGGTCACGGGGTTATTTCCCCTCCCCTCTCCCTCCCACTCTTTAATCAGTATTCACCACCTCCCCTGACCTGGCGGTCAGCCCCTCCCCTCCTTTCCCATGTGATCGACTTTGAGATAACGGTCAGACCTGGACCTCACCTGTACCTTTGGACTTTGGAATGATAAGAAATCTGCGAGCGTTGTGGCGGTAAGAAAGTGTAGGTAGCCTTCTGGCCGGTAGGGGCGCGACAAATGTATGGCTGAATGAGACAACTTTTAACTCAAAAATTAGACAATTTAGGCTTGTCAATTTTACAATATTACACATGCACATTGCCAAAAAAGGTGCCAAACCATTCCACCATGTTTCATTAACCCATTGGGGACGGGAGGCTGAGCCTTTTCAATTGGCCTGGAGGACGGGAGGCTGCCTGCAGGCAGCATGCTATAAGTGGCTTGGAGGACGGGAGGCTGCCTGCAGGCAGCAATTTTTTATATAAATTGAAGGGGGCATAACTTAAAAAATAAACGGATTTTGATGAAATATATGTACACAAACACACTAGAAATATCTTTATAGGTATGTTGTCATGGAGACAATAATGATGACGTCATAACTTACATACGTAAATGCAGGAAAGTGAATTTGGAGCAAGGTTGCCACCATGTTGCACCCAATTGAGACCCATTATTATAATTATTGAAGACCAAATTCTAGAAATTATGACAAAATATGATCAATAACTGTTTACACCTATTAAACGATGGACATATGACACATATTATTTGAAGAAAATATTCTTAAAGTGTTTTTATACCCTTAACCTCATGTTAAACAACCGTCCTGAAGCCCAAAAAGGGGGAAAAGGGCCCCCGTCAGCCAGGCAAAATATGTGTAAACTGCCCCCGTCCTCAATGGGTTAAGAAATTAGGGTTGGAAAGGGTTTAGAAATAGGTTTACATCGAGCACCCTCATCCAGGGCCCCCAGCACCACCTGAAAACAAACCTATCAGTGCCCCTACACCAGGTTTCTTGGTCAGCCAAAGCACGGATGGGCACATCATTGCTTCACTATGGAATGGAAGTTGATATATTTCCACCAAAAGGAGCATCGTCAGAGTTGAATCAGTTCATAAACTATTGTTTGTGATAGTTTTTGAAGTCGAGCAGGGGGAACCCGCCCACTAATTACCTCACAATGATAGAGGGAACAGGAGAGGGAGTGGGACAGGGACAGGGACACAGACAGGCAACACAACAACAGCACAATACTGAATAGTGACAAAAAAAGCATCTAAACCGGGTTCCATTTGTGGTATGAAGATACTAATTTATAGAGACAACTTGAAAGAGAAAGATAGTGGGAGAGGTAACAAGGAGAGATGAGGATGTGGGCCTCACTGTCCTGTTAGCAAATCCCATGCGTAGCACAGGTATTTGCTAATAGATAAATGATGAAATAATTATGAAATAGCTGACACTGTTTTGAATAATACTACAGAAGTCATCATCCAGAAAAACCAATGACAAATGGGCAATGACAATCTGTTACTTTTAATTAGAATGTAAAAAAACAAAAAAACTTAGACACCACTAACCAGATCCACTGTAGCTAGCAAACGCCTGATTTGAACAAATAATATATGTGATCCGTTTCATGAAAATAGGTAATAAGTCGTAAAATATGGATTTTGAGATATCGCCATATCTGAAATCTGAAAAGAGGAGATCAAGCTAATTCCAATGATAGTAAACACTAGGACACCTAATAATTACTTCTATATTTTAAGTTTGATATTCTTATTTTTGAAAAAAAAGTTTGCAATGTTTCTGGATGGGTAATTACCAGTAAAGTAACTAGATATACTCCATACAAACGCCTTCAAAACCCAAGGATACATTTAATACAATGTCGCGAAATTTGGTACATAGATCTATATGACTACAAGTGCTAAACTCCATCTGAATTAGAACATTTCAATGAAGGGATCTTGTGAATAAATCACTTTGACAAATATCAATTTTGCGACTTATGACTCATAAACATATCACATATTAGCTGTAGTGGATATGAGGTTTGACGCAAGTCTGATTTGTTGTTGTTCTCCGCCTACTGCTCTCGCACTGGATAAGTACCAAGTGGATGAGTAAATTTGTTGTTGTTGTTGTAACTTTTATTGCCAGAGGAGCATTAGCGGGACTAAGCTCCCATATGGTGGGAGGGTTT
The DNA here is from genome assembly GCA_942159475.1 of Sthenelais limicola. Lineage (NCBI taxonomy): Eukaryota > Metazoa > Annelida > Polychaeta > Phyllodocida > Sigalionidae > Sthenelais > Sthenelais limicola. Next base: position 112,219,238 of record OW804099.1, read on the forward strand.
CAAGCCTGACTGCTTGTGGACACGTTTAAAGTGAGGAAAACAATCCAGCGCTGAGGCGACGCCCCTTGCGCTGGTCCTAAAGTATGCATGGATTGGAAAAAGGTTCCAGAAAGGAGAGAGACTGACATTAATGAGGCAAGACCTAACATTCCTATGATTATATGAACACACAGAATATTGCCCATATGTTACCAAGAAATGTATCAGAGCATATATTAATGTTGCTTAGTTTCTGTTTAGTTTTTTTTTTTTTTTATAACGTAATATTTATTCAGTAGGTATTATACATTAGCGACCAAAACCATCTCGTTCCTTAGAACGGTGTTCCTCGGGTCCTGAAGATATCTCTACAGAGCCCGAACCGGGCGTGGGTGGATTATATAACAATATTTTTCATCACATTTGAAATCGGTCTTTCATCATCCTTTACAATATTTGGTATTATCATTTCAATTTACAATAAAGCAGTTATCGACCTCTATACTATTTGTACAAGTGTGATGGATTAATGAGATGAGATGGAAATGTTGATGATACAAGTTATCATGCCTTGTATTTTAGAATTGTCTATTTGTTTGGTGGGTGAGCGAGTGGAAACTTCCACGGTTCATTATATATTATGGTCCCAGAATCCATACCATTACCTTAATCGTCATATTAAAAACATTGACATCTCTTTCTCAAGTCAGTAATAGAATACAATGATAACAGTATTTTTAGGCAGCATTTTGCAAGATGTGTCTCTTGAGTGCACTGCTAAATTCTTTAGCACTCTCAAGTTGGCGGAGGGGCGGCGGCAAAGCGTTCCAATCCCTAGCGCATTGGTAATACAAGGATCTTTTATCCTTTTCTGTTTTAGGGATGAAGGTGATTAGGGTTGGAGCCATATTTTGTCGTGTATTTCTAATTCCCTGAATATTATCTCTATTGTATGCTTTCACATGTGCCATTTTCAAGTTATTATACATCATTCTATCATTAATCGTCATGGTATTAGTGAGCCTGTGTAGCTCAACTACAGGTGTCCTGATGTTAGATCCAGTGGCACACCTTAATATCCTATTCTGTAGTTTTTGTATTTTATTTTTATCTCCTTGAGAGAGGCAAGACAGTACTGATAAACTGTAATCAAATATTGAAATAATTTTCGATTTGCTCAGCATTACCGCTGTCCTGGTATCCAAATTTCGTCTAACTTTGTTAAAGGTAAATAATTTGTAATTGATTTGTTTGATCAGGGAGTTTAGCTGGCCAGTCATGGTCAGGTGGTTGTCCAGCTTAATACCAAGGTATTCATATGATGTTACCTGTTCCAATTCATTGTCTCCAACCCTAATAGTAACCCTCTTCCCCTGACATTTGTGTCTTGTATTGAACACTAGCAATCTGGTCTTTTTTACATTCAATGATAGCTTGCTACACTCGCACCAATGGAGGAAGGTCTTAAAATCTCTATCTACTATATTTTCGCACTCTTTCAAGCTAGAAGCACTATAATAAAGAACAGTATCATCCGCATATTGTAAATATCTACTTTCCATATTCAAGTCTTTAATGTCATTTACGTATATCAAGAATAGCAGTGGACCTAATACCGAGCCTTGCGGTACCCCTATAGTTATAGATCCCTCCGAAGAAGTCTCCTGGCCAATTTTGACATTTTGCTTTCTATTTGTTAAGTACGATCTAAACCATTTTTGGCTCATTTGATTCACTCCTATATCCTGTAATTTCATGAGCAGTATATTGTGGTTTACGCAATCAAAGGCCTTACTAAAATCTATAAAGCATGCAAGAGTAAAATCTTTCTTATGTATGGCTTGATTTATATCTGTGACTAGATTGTATATAGCCTCATTAGTACTGTGTCCCTTTTGGAACCCCAGTTGATATTGGCTTAAAAGTTTATTCTGTTCCAAGTATAATGTTAAGTTTTTTACTATAATTTTCTCTAACATTTTACCTGCTACATGAGTAAGTGAAATCGGCCTGGTTTCATTAGAGGTTTTGGCCAGGGTCTTCTTCGGGAGTGCCTTTACAATGCTCTTTTTCCATAGCTCCGGAAAGCAACCATTGGCTATAGATAGTCTATATATATGTATCAATTGATCCATTAGTATAAGGAATGCGTCTTTATAGATTTTGGACGATATCTGTTCACACCCTGAGCTCTTTGCGACTGCTATGTCTCCGATTAGTTCACCAACAAATGCTTTATCTATTACTGGATTTTGGTATTCATGTTCGATAACGTAATTTTTCCTAGGGTAATCTCGTTCAGGTATTAAGGCTGCCGTTTTTTCACCTATCGAGCAGTAGTATGAGTTCAACTCATTTGCTGCTTCTTTTCCAGAAAGGGTTTTGTTCTGGTCATTAACTATGGTAGTTATGGAATTCTTAGTCTTATTTTCTATTTCTTCGATGGTCCTCCAGAATTTTTTTGGGTCATTTCGATTTTCATTAAGCAGGTTTGTATAATATGTTGACTTAGCTTGTTTAATTGATCGGTTACATAAATTTCTGGCTTGACGAGCTTTTAGTATGTCATTTTCTGACTTAGATTTACTGGCTTTTTTGTATAACCTATCTCTTTCCAATCCCAGCTCTATCAATTCCCTTGTATACCAAATGGGTTTATTGTTTTTCAGTTTAAACTCCTTTATCGGTGCCAATTTATTACTGGCATCTAGAATAAGGTCAAACATTATCAACCAGCATGCGTTCGGGTCAGTTAAAGTGAAAAAATTCTCCCAGTTTACTGCATTGAGTTTGGTTTTTAACTTTTCAAAAGTGTAATTTTTATAGTCTCTCCCAATGAACGTGATTTTTTCTTTAGGTGGTGATACCTTTTTAATAAGGATGTACGTCGGCAGATGGTCTGATAGATTATAATTTATAGTACCTGTGGTTATATCTATTTTGCTACGTGTCAAAAAAACATCAAGAATAGTGTCTCTCTGCTGGCCGTATCGTGTCACAATATCCATGCCCTTAGTGAGACCATATTCATTGCAGTAGATGTCAAGAGCTTTATATTTGTTACTTTTAGTATCTGATAAGTCTATATTAAGGTCTCCACAGACAAATAAGTGATTTCCACCATGTGGGAGTAGCAATGTTGTTTGATCTGTAATTATTTTTAGAGAGTCAAAGTACAATTTAATATTGCAATCTGGGGGTCTATAACTAGCAACTATGGTATACGTTGGAGTATTAGTCTTCTTTACGGAGAAACCCATAGCTTCACAATTACCATCGGAGACACAGCAGTCATCATTGGTGCAAAAGTCGTAGTCATTTCTAACATAACAGCAAATACCGCCGCCCCTGCCTGCACTCTTTCTATCAACTCTGTATAATTGGTAATCAGTATGAGAAACTAAGTCATCATGTAATTCATCTTTAAGCCATGTTTCAGTGAAAACTACGACTTCAAACTTTTCATTAAGTATATCTATGGCTATCTGGTCAAATTTTGGTAATAACGATCGAATGTTATACTGTATGATGGTAAATCCAGGTTTGGATCCCAGGATACTCCAACTATCAAGATTTTTACTCATTACTGTTTTTTAGTTTATACAAGTAATAATTGGGTAGGGTATGGGAGAGCCCAGCCCCCAGGGTAGACAAACCGTCATGATCACAAATTATCAAATTATACAATCAATGTTTTTCAAAATTACCATTGTTCAGTATGAAAAAATCTCGTTATAGACCCCCCAACTGGCTACTTGTAGTGTTAGTGTTACAACATGCCACTTTCACCTGGAGGAGGGCCAGCTAATTTTAACGAACATATATTTGTTAAAGATTTACAGGACAGGATATAATTATCTGGATTCATTAGTATAATCATGCCTCAGTGTACTTATTATTTTCATGATCAACTATATAAGGTAGCGTACGGGAAAGCGAAGGAGAAAGTGTTGTGTTACAACATTCCATCTATCAACTTACCACGGACCATATTATAGTGCTCTTATCATAGTCACATCGTCTGTATGTTTTTTGGAAGGTTTTATATTTAACATATGGCATAGAAATACAAGCAGTGTCTTGATAGGAGGGGTTTTTATTGAGGGCACTGAAAACCATATGCCCAAACATTCAGTTCTGAACATTTCCGACAGGGGAATGGTCTTATGCTAACCATGAACCGCTAAATCCTACAATATCATGGTGTGATTCAGAAGAATAGATTTTACAATGTCAAGCCATAATATAACATGTAACTGCACTGTTCATGGCGATGCACGGGGATTAAAGGAAAGATAAACAATTAGAAAACAACTCTTGAACATTGATCATTTACTAAAGTGTCAACCTAATAGGATATAATGCCTGTAATTATTACGAAATTTGTCAATAAAACTATATACTTTTTTTTTAAAAAATGAAAAAAAAAATATTCCAAATAAAAATGTAACTGACCTTTCGCCAGGTATCCTGTGACCCAATCAACACTAGGTGGCTCTGTTTGCCTGTGGTTGTGTTCGTGTAGCTGCAACGGCAATATGGACATTAGATATAATAGCAAGAAAGGAAGAGAAATATGGGAAAGTCACCAGACAGAATGAGGGTAGAACCTTGAAACACTTTTGCCCGAGAACAGAAATTGATAGAGAATCACAAAGTTACCAGATTCATAGTTCATGTGAGTAAATCACTTAGAAAAATATCAATATTGCGACTTGTGACACATGCACCCGAAAAAACATCACAAATAACAGAAAGGTGCAAAATACAGTACAACAGAATGGAACAGATTATTTTGGTTATTAAATGCAAATATTCTGATTTTTGTAGGGTTTAGCATTCATAGTCTTATAGATCTGTGTAACACATTTCAGGACATTTTATCAAATTTATTCTTACCAGATTGCCTCCAACTGGAACAATTTAAATGCTAGCCTAAGGAATCTGGATAATATAGTTTTAAAACGAACAAACAAACTGTGTTACAGGAATATAGTTCTCTGATCAGAACTGTTTCAATTGCTGGGACATTTGGGGGGGGGGGGGGGGGGGAGTAGGGATATTATGTTCATTTCTGGCGCGCCTCTGTGACGTCACACATCACTCTCAGTGCCCTCTTGTGCTAAACAGACCTTTTCAAGTAAGCTTTCTCAATTCAGGCCTGTAAGTGACTATAAGTTAGACATAAATGGAGGTACAAAAATTGAGACTTGAATGTTGTATTTATGGCTCCATGACGTTTGTTGTCCAAAAAGTGACCATGAACCCGTTAACTGACCCTTTAACCTGTTGAAAGAGTGAGTGAGTGAGATATCAACACATTTAGTATGGTTATATCAAGGGCGGGAGAGCTGAGAGGGAGGCAGTTTATGATCATACCGAGGAAGTAGAGATAGAGAAGAAGGGAGAGAGAGACCGAGAAAAAGAAACAGAAAAGCACTGTATGGTCTTACCCAGGAAATAGAGGTGGAGAAGAAGGGAGAGAGACAAGAGACAGAAAGGCACTTGATGATTTTACCCAGGAAATAGAGATAGAGTAGAAGGGAGAGAGACAGACAAATACACAGAAAGGCACTTCATGGTCTTACCCAGGACCAAACCTATTGAAGGCAGCTTACCTTAAGCTTTGCCAATGTTAGATCAAAGGATCAGTCATCAGTCTACTGTCAGATGGTGTCCAAGTGTGTGCTTAATACATGTGGATAGAGGTAAGATGAAGTAACATTTCATATACGACAAGTCTGATGTTTAAGATGGAAACTACGCAATACACTGTATAGGAGTGGTAGGTACTGGATTAGTGGAACACTGGCTGCAGTTGGATGGCTAAGTAGGTTACTATAGCACGGGGTGTGTGGTCGGAACTCAGAAAAGTAGCTTTTTTTTAAAAAAAATAATGACTGATCAGTAGTAATATTGGGGCATCGCAAGGTGTATACTGGGGGCTGCAAAAAGCACATTGATTATGGGTCAGATTTTCAGGAAATGTACAATTCGTCTTCACCAATCCTTTAAAAAAAATCCATTTAAAACAGATCAGAAATGAGCTTGAAAATGAAGTTTAACATAACAAAACAGATACTATTAATCAATATGATACCAAATATACTCAGATATACCCAGTATTCAACATTTTACAGCTTAATTTAGCAGAATTTACTGAATGTGTAGATCTGCCAATTGTACATTTTCTGAAAATCTGACCATTTTAGGCCTGGGACAATGGCGGATGCTGGAAATAAGGACAAAGGGCCACACTTAAGGGTGGGTTCCACGGTCCGGCTACTTCTCCCGCTACTGCTCCCGCTTCTTGTTGAAAGAAGCAGGAGCAGAAGCGGGAGAGTAACGGGGATGGGTGCTAATGGCTCCCGCTACTAAGCCACTTTACTTCCCGCTTCTTTTGGAGCGTTTTCGAACCATAGAGTTCCCCGGCTTTGATCAAACATGTTTGATTTGAAGCGCCGCTACAAAGTAGCGGCGGTAGCGGAGGTAGCGGGAAGTAGCGGAGGTAGCGGGAAGTAGCGGGAGCTGAAGGGGGGCAATGGCACCACTCTACGTTACCCCTTGTGCTACTTGATGTGTCCATTTCTATGTGAAAATAAAATGTTGTCTGCTTAGATTTCTGACTAGCGTTAGAAGTAGCGGTGGAAGTAGCGGGGCAATAGCACCCATTCCGGTATACCTTCAGCTTCTTGTCCCGCTCCCGCTTCTTTAGAAGCGGGAGCAAAGAAACGGTAAGAGTAGCGGGAAGAGAAGCTAGCCAGTGGAACCCAGCCTTTAAGGGCCGCTGTGGCTAAACACAATGGAACCATACCCGGTCCATTTGTGGTGGGAAACCCTTAGCCGGGTTTTCACACTTATCGGTTGAAAACAACAATTTTGTATCTATTAATTGCACAAATCGACCCCACCCATATATTTATTCTAACCTACAATTGATACAGAGCAATCGATCTCGTTTCTACAATAGATTCTTCTTTTGTTCGTCTAGTTGTTGTTGACATCAATGTGTCATGTACAGTTTCATGCACATGGACAGTTTTATTGTCCCTCCAAGCAGTCAGCATTCAATCATCACATCAAGGGAAGGTTGACTATACTTTTGTCGTCAAAGAAGAATGCTTTTTCACAATGATACTTTTTGAGAGTTCTCTTCTGTATTTTTAAACAGTCACACACCAAAAGGTATTAAACCTGGTACATAAATTCTCAACATAAATCCTGTAGAAATTATAAAAGAAAACATAAAAGCCTTTTCATGAATAATTCGCGGTAGCCAAAGGTGGTTTCGCAACATCCAAGTCGTGGCAATTCTCCAGGGCTCAGACTAACTTTATTGATGAAGTGTATCAGCAGTTGGTCAAATATTGTTAATAATTTTTAGGAAAATGAGTCATAAGTCGCAAAAAATGGATTTTGCGATATTATCATATCGGAATAGATGAGATAAAGCTGATTCTAATGATAGTAAACACCAAGGACATCTGAGTAGTGTTTCTATATTATAAGTTTGATATATTTATTTCTGAAAAGAAAATTATTGATATTTTGGGTGGATAATTACCAATAAAGTACCTACATATACTCCATAAGATGACCTTAGAAATGCATAGATATATTTAATACATTGCCTTGAAATTCCGTACATGTATTAATATCACTAGCAGCATTAAGTATCCCAACAAGTAGAATATTCCATCAAAGATATCTCATAAATAAATCACCTTAAAAAATATCCATTTTGCGACTTATGACTCATTTGCCTGAAACACATCACATATACTGTTATCACAGTGTCAGGGTCAATTTTAAACTCGTTCTCATCCATGTATTTGAAACATTTTAAATTCAACATTCATTCAATATGTTTTTCTTCACTGATTATATGTGTTGAACAAACTTAGGCTTTCAAACCTTTTAGAAATAATAACATTAAGGAATGTCAATGAGTAGAGTGTAACTATGGAGTTGGTTGAAGTAGTTTGAATATTGCCCAAGTTACATAGTGTGATAATCTATGCAAATGAAACCAATTAGTTTCACTACCCAGGAAGCGTGCAAACCAAGAAGCGATGCATATGCATATTGGAGAAAAAGATTGCAGATGCAAGATATATTTTCATGATTAATTTGTGTTGTGTTTCAGGAAAATGAGTCATAAGTAGCAAAAAATAGATTTTGAGATACCATTATATTTGAAAAGATGAGATCAAGCCGATTCCAATGATAGTAAACAGTCTAATAATCCAATAAGTATTTCTTGATTTTAAGTTTTATATTTTCGTTTTTGAAAAAAAAAAGTTTCCAATATTTCTGGGGGTCAATAAACAGTAAAGTAACTAAATGTAGTCTATATGAGGACCTTTAAAACGAAAGGATATATTACATAGATTGTCCTGAAATTTGTTACATCAATTGATATAGCTGTAAGTAATCAACCCACCAAAAATTAGAACATTCCAATAATGAGATCTGGTGAACAAAACACTTTGAAAAATATCAATTTTGCGACTTATGACTCATTTTCCTGAAACACATCAAATTTGAATCATTCAATTGCCAGCGGCTAACACAGACACATTCATCATGAGGAGAATGGGGGGTTAAAGAAAACCTAAAATGTGATGCATCATTTGGTATGCCCAGTGTTTAAATGTATGTTGTCTAAAGTCACCTATGGTTAAACGGTTCAGGGACACATAGGTTTTCTGTAGTAGAGCCATGGGTGGCAACACTAAGCATGTGTTTATTTTTGGCAAAAATTGTTTTCGTACAGGGCCACGTTTCGTCTAGTCCTTTAATAGAAATTAAAAACATTTCAGAGTCATGAAATTGAATTTACCCATAAACTTTGGCTGTAAAGACAGCATTGGTTGCCAAGACTATGACATGTAACCAACTAGTGACATATGCAGAGTGCATAACTCACTCTAGGTACTCCCAGTCATGTATAGCGATTTTTGCATTTTGTATTCCCCCAACCATGTTCTTTCTCAAGACGAAGTTTGAACAAAATATATTGACTTCTACTGTTTCATGCATTAGTTTCTTCAATTCCCGCCTGCTGCAGTGCTGACAACGCTGGTATTTACCTTTAAATGGGTTCAAAAAGAATGGACCAAAAGGTAGAAAATGTTCATTTTGTTTTCATAGCTCATTTGTATAAGTTGTGATATTGGTTCATACATTCTTTTAATTGTTTATAAAAGTGTTGCTGAATATTTGTATTTGAGATTTCAACAGAATCAATCCCAGGATGCGCTTTAACAGATATGCACAGTGGCACACACAAGTATCCTATTGAATAGTATGAAAATAATTTCAAAATCACTTCTTTCAATAATTATTTTGGGGAAACCAATACCGAGGTAACCTCACCTAAGACCAAATGAAACCACCCTAAGAGTTAGAACCCTGTACCCATGTTGCTCAGATGCACTTAGGATGCACAGCCCTTGCACGGCCATGGACTACATCCAGATTCAGGGAAAAGTGCAGTCAGTGTAAGCCAGCCTTACACATCCGGCTGTACTTTTGCTGCACTTTGGCTTGACTGCACTTTGGTTGCACTTTGTTTGCACATCCGGCTGCACTTTGGTTGCACTTTTTTTGCACATCCGGCTGCACTGTTTTTGCACATCCAGCTGCACATTTTGGTATGCCTGGGGCAGGTAGGGTATTACTAGTAGTATAGACTGAAAAGAACGATTACTACATTTACTTGATGGAGGAAAGAAGGTAGAAACAACCAGTTTAACCAGTCATTGTACATTTATTTCATTTATATCCTTTGTTACATCAATAGTGTGTCATGGTGAAAATGAAGGTTACCACAAACCATCCTCGGAAATAGACGTTTGTTGCAATAATGATGGTTCTAGAGTATCAGAGAAAAGAGACTTTAAGGAACTTTTTGGTCTTACCCAGAAAATAGAGAACAATAATTACAATATATCTTATAACTTTCACTAAATAAAAACTCTATGAAATAATAGTAAAAGAACAATATCTTGCCTTAGGTGCATAGTATTCATCTTTTGCTATTTATTGTGTAAAGAACAACATAATTGTGGGTTTGGTGTATAGTTTTTCTTCATATCAAGCCAAGAGCTGGTCTCAAGACTAGGATCCTATTCTGAATTTAATTTTTAAAAGACCGCATCCTTTAGTGAAATGAAGATACCAATACAATTCCAAAGCGTGGTATTTCAGGTCACTCAATATTGGCAGCATTGTCTTCAATACATGTATATACAGGCACATGGTTATTTCCTTCAATTTTAAAACAATTGATACAAAGGTGGGAAATCGATATAGGTGAAGAATATTTATCAATTCAGATATAATCTTCAATAAAAAATGCCAGGAAGCAGAGAAGATATATAAAATATGTTTAATCAATATTCTTGAGTGACTATTAGACTTAATCTACCAATAAACAATTCAACCTCGCCAATTAGGCCATTTCGGCCTCGCCAAAACTAGTACGCCAAATTACAGAAAGAAACTATCCTCAGAATACAGTTCAATATAACCAAATCAATATCAAATATACTCAGATAAAACCAGATGTTAATCTATTTTTCACTCTAATTTGGCTATTTACTAAAGGTGTAAAACTGCTGATTGTACATTTTCTCACAACCTCACCCATATGTGTTCCTGTTGCATTATATGGCATTTATTTGCTCTGGAATAATTTACCAAGCAGAGATGAAATAAAAACCTGTCCCCAGCCGCGATCCTCACTCAAATGTATGAACAACTGGAAATTAGAGAAATTAGATTTGTTGCTTGACATATATATATGTATATAGCTATGAGAATGTTGAAGAATGTCCAAAAGGAATTTACATCTACCACTATTTCTTGGGCTTTACCTACAAAACAATTGCTAAACTAAGTATTCTTTAACAGAAATGAAATGCATCAAGTTCACTTTGGTCTGATTTCTAGTCCATGAGAATAGCCTAAGGGACCTAGTGCTAGTCTACAAGCTAATAGTCAAACACCACATAGTAGTATGCAATTAAGGGAGTTCCTCAGGCCTTTAAGATATGTCCAAATAAATTTCAAGACGATATCTCTTTGGACATCAAGATATCCAAAAGTTATGTTGGATATTTACAATGGCACTTTGATATCTTTACAATTGATTGCTGAGCAGCTGGACTAATAGTTATTTTATTTCAGCCTTGAAATGCTCAGCCCATAGATATAATATAGGTAGCTGTATATATTGATTAACTCTTTGCTATTCTTTTCGCCAATTGAAATCTGTTTTTATTTTCTGTCATCTGGTGTGGCTAAAAATGTTATAATGTACTCATAAAACATTGATGTAACAGCTGATGATGTTAACTGGAGAACCGGACGTGGAATATCCTTGGATTGTGACTGAACACGGATTGGATCGGTTGGACCAACCGTTGACTCTGAGTGACCTTGTGACTGATAGAGAAGTTGCAACTTGTTAACTATGTAGAGAGGACACACTTATGCTCCTACATGTACCTGTGCTTAACTTGATTTGCATTGTTAATTCCCTTTTTATGACTTCTTAGAACTTGTTACTTATTCACTTCTTTTAATAATTTATGCTTCCAGAAGATTATTTACTTTGGGGTAAAAATCTTTAAATTTGTCGAGGCGGTATTGTAGTTAAACCATGTTAACTGTTTGTACCCTAAACACCTACATTGACTGTGTACTATTATTGCCACCTGTCTTGTGAGGCCAATCCTTGGTCACCTCTGTTGGGTCTGATATCTACTATCAGACATGGTTTGTGTCAAGAATAAATCCTGTGATACCTAAAGAGCTGAGTGTCTGGTCTTCTTTCCCTTTGCTAGGATATGAGATATCAAACTTGGGTAGTTATACGGAAATCACTACAATAGAATTTATTTGCACAGATATTTGTAATGTCTCACTGAAAAATTACTCAAAAGTCGCAAACATTATATTTTTCAAAAATAACCCTTTCTCAGAATTGTGGGGTATTTAGCGTGCTGTTACTGGTCTGAATACATGTAACAAATATCAAGAGATTTAAAAAAACGAGATATCTGTTTTGCATGCCAGGTGATGCTGCAGTACTGTTGTTGGCAATAGTACCACATATAACCCACATAGTTTGATTGCCCTTTACCAGAAAGAGCATACTATAGTTTAGCGCTCCTTTCCTTTATAGGGAAAGGGGAGGGGGGAGATGGAAGGGGGTGGGGAAGGCGAGGTCCTTAGGTCATTTTATGATTTCAAGTGCCATTAAACGTCACCTACTTGATATGTACTATTACGACCTGGCGAGGGGAGACGATTAAATCTAAGACAGGAGGGACTTCCCCCAAATTTGGATCGAGGGAGGCGAGCCCAGCTATTTTTTATGGGGATGTGAACTGATTAACAGGGACTAATGGAATATGCTTTCTTCCACACCTCAACATAAGAGAGAAATTCCCGCTCTATAATTACCCTGCCATAAACTATAGTGATGTACTTATAAATAGTTGGCTCTAGTAGTAGTAGTGGCATTACTTTTCATAGCTCATTTCTATAAGCTATGATATTGGTGAATTCATTCTTTTAATTTGTTTTTTTAAATGTGGCTGAATATTTGTTTACATGCAAGATTTCAACAGAATCCATCCCAGGATGCACTTTAACAGACAAGTGCATTGACTCATGCAAGTCCCCTATTTAATAGCATTGAAATAATTTCAAAATCACTTCTTTCAAAAAATCATTTTGGGAAAACCCATACCCAGGTTACCTCAAGTGAGAACAACCAAAACATCCCTGAATGGTAGAGCCCTGTACATGCATCCAGAAAACAGATTTTTAAAATTTTATGCTGAGTATTGAATGTCGTAAATCCATGAATAACTAGTTTAGATTCACCTTATGTTAAGCATCATTAAATTCCTCCTGATATCACCTTTTCAAATATGGTGATATCTCAAAATCCATTTAATAACTGACATATCATATGTGTTTAGCGTGTCTACTAAACTGGACTTTAAATTATGATCATAGAAGATCACTAAAGCGATAATCAAACATGAGCAGATCCTTCTCATATATCTTGTACAGTTCCTCCATCATTGTAGCATTGACCAGCTTGTATGCTTCCAGCACTTTATGTTTGTTTGTGTGGGTTGCATGTGCTTGCCGCACATACTCAGACACACTTTTCTCACCAAATATAGACTTGGCCACCAACACAGTGTCTTCAGCTAAAGTCTCTACTTTACCAATGAAGTCATAGTTGATGAGGCATGGTGTGCAGATCCTCCAGTAGGAGTCCCAATGTACATCATGAGTTCTTGGGCGGTAGAGGATATTCTCTATGAACTCTTCAAATCTGAGGTCATTCTTGAAGGTATCGTTATGGCGGGATAATCTAAAAATAGCAATATAAACTTAGATATAGAAGTGAAAATATTAGAGATGATTTCCAAAACAAATTGGCTATATAATCGGCAAGAAATACCTGATGAACGCTAGCTCTATTTATGCATAATGATCAGTTGGAAGGGCATGAAACTCCAAACAGTGCCAGTAGTTATTGAAGTGATAGGACTAGTAAAGCCTAGCCGAGAGGGATATTGCAGTACACCACCTAGAGAGATCAACACAGCAGACAAATTCTTCTCTATATAAGAAAGAAGAATTGGTCTTATCACAAGGATGGAGTGGTCTAAAAATGCAAGCAAATAACACAAATATCCCATGCTTCAACATAAAAACAGTTGTTAACCTGTCTCCATAGCTCAGGTGGTAGAGTTTAGGACTCTTGGTCGGGAGGTTGTGCTATCAAATCCCATGGTTGGCAAGGATTTTGACTATACCAAAGTCACCCCCAACCCAGCGAGAGTGTTGGCCATAGGCCCAATTGGGCAGACTGTCCACCAGGTAGAGGGTCACTTACTCTACAAGTGTGACTTTGAGGGAAGGCTCTGACACCCCACATAGTCACTTAAGTCAAAACCTCCACACCTGTCAGTGTTTCTGGGCCTGATTAATCAGGATAACCATAGGCCAGGGATGGGCGACCACCCACTGACCTGTGGCTGTGATAGCGATCATGAAGGCTGGCAACTGGCAAGCATGTCTCAAACCAAAATGGCCCACTATAGTCACATATGTACAAAGGAAGAGAGGGCCGACACAGAGAAAGTGAAATATGAGGATATAGGACAAGATATGAGCAGATAAAAGACAAGATGACAAAGATGGAGAGCAAGAGCTAGATAAACGACGAGAAAAAGAGAACACTGAACATGATGATAGAAAGAAGACCTGGAAATTAGAAATAAAAAAAAGAGAAAAAGAGAGAATAATGAACTGAAAATAAATGAGTGTGAAAAAAACCCAAAGAAAACCAGATGTTTGTAACAACCTTTGTTATTTATTATCTAATACAAGGAATGTACCCGTCCACTGGACAGTCACCGTTTCTCCCATGAATTCCCCCTCTCCTTCTGTTTCCTCTCCCTCTTCTGTTTCCCTCCACCTCCCCTTTCCTATTCCCCCACCCTCTCCCTTTTCTTCAGTCTCCTGCTCCCCGTCAACCTCCTGTTACCTCCTACACCCTCCCCTCCCCTTTGATTCCCCAACCTTCTCCGTTGCTAGGGACTATCACAGGATTCATTGCTAGGGAATCCTGCATTGCCCTGGGCATTAGGGCATCAAGGCATAATGTCAATCACTTCTAGTTCCTAACAGGGGCTTTCCAAGCCAATAAATAGATTGTAGATATCCCAATTTCAAAAAGGCTTCAAAATCTTCATCCCAGATACCTGTACAAACAACATATGGGTAAGATCGTCAGAAAATGTACAATTGGCAGCTCTACTTATTCGGGAAATTGGCTAAGTTAGGCTGAAAAATGAAGAAAACCGGGTATATGTGAGTATATTTAGTATCACGTTGATTTAAACTATCAGTTCTGTTATGTAAAACTGCATTTTGAAGCTCATTTTTCTCTTAAATTAAGGTTATTTGAGAGGATTGGTGAAGGTGAATTGTACATTTTCTGAAGATCTTACCCATATAATGTCCTCCGGACAGAACTGACAGAACTGTACAGAGCAGAAAAACAGGTGGGGACATCACAGATTCCCAGAATATGCCTGACAAAAAATCACCATTTCAAGTTCATTATATACATACCAACAGATCAAGTCATGATAACTGAAACCTACCTTGCCATCAAAATGGATATTCCCTGCATGGTAGCATTTGGTCCCATCAATTTCTGGCGATATGAGGAGAGAAGACGTTCCAGAGGATGCCGCACAAAAATAAACTTGTAGTATGTAGACAGGATTCTGTGTTGATCTGTCTCATTGTAGGTATAGATGTGGTTTATGTTGTACCTGGAGGTAAAGAAATTCATGTTAAAGGCTCAAAGGTTTAAAAGCTGAAATATATAAAAAAAGAATATATTATTTTGTTCAAAGTTTGACTCAAAATAAAGAGGGCATATGTGAAAAAGTCTAGAAAAAAACAACGTTACCTGGTTAGTTTTTATTTCAGGTGGAAATGAAATTGTTAACCATTCACAACAAAATTACATGGGAAAAAGAAGTTATTTTCCTTTTTTAAGTATATTAAAATGTTATATATTGATACCCTGCTGTTTGGTAAATGAGGGCAAACCTGCACATTAGTTCAGTTTAGATAGATTTACATGGACAAGATCTGATGCATCCATCTGATGTATCCCCAAAGTGTTCAATTGGAACCTTTTTGGTAATGTATAAAATGAAAGAATATATATGCTGATCTCTTTTTGGGGGGCGTTTTATTTTCACCCGTCTATATCTTTAGTTCCATTCTTAACTGCTTATGGGTTGGACGGGGTGATTATACGTTACACCTTTTTAACACTAGACTTTTGTGTAATTGTGTTGTCTATCAAATCACAAAATTGATATTCTTCTATATATTTTGTCAACATCTCTTTGTACAAATATCATCATTTTTTGCTTAGTTGTTTAAATAAGGGTGGTCTCTACTGGCTGTGGTAAGCACTGAGGTAAGCATTGCGATAGCGTTGTGCTGGTCCTGTAGGTGGACAGGAATGACAAGGTCCTGCCTACATGTTTCACTGGCCATGTAGGCAGAAGCTTGTCACTCCTCACCATCACAGCATGTATAATTCCCAACTCATAGGACTTGTTCTTCACACTAATAAAGCATAAGCACCTCATCTACAACACAATACAATTTGAGCATACATGTACTTATAGGATGGGCAAATCTCAATCTCATGTTCTGATTTCATCTAAGATGGAAAACCCCTAATGGCGCCAGCCCACATATTCCAACAACTATAACAATCATATAATATATACCAATTGCTAGAATGTTTACATATTAGTTATCGGTGACCAAAACTAATTGGGGTATTTGACCATTTGACTTCATAATGGACTGATGTCTGACCTGTGCTGATTATGATATGTGTTTTACATCCTGAATAGTGAGACTATGCAGGCTGCTTTTTGGCAAGTCTGTTTCCTACGCCCACGCCTACGCCACGCCCAAGCTTTTTCATACTGCTGTCCAAACTAGTTCCTATATGTGATGTGTTTCAGGAAAATGAGTCATAAGTCGCAAAATTGATATTTTTCAATGTGATTTTTTCACAAGATCACATCATTGGAATGTTCTGATTTTTGGGGAGTACATCACTTATAGCTATATCAATTAATGTATTAGATTTCAGGACAATCTATGTAATATATCCTTTAGTTTTAAAGGTCCTCATAATTATGGACTACATTTAGTCACTTTACTGTTTATTGACCCCAAAAAATATTGGAAACTTTTTTTTTCAAAAACGAAAATATCAAACTTAAAATCTAGAAATACTCATAAGATTATTAAACTGTTTACTATCATTAGAATCAGCTTGATCTCATCTTTTCAAATATAATGGTATATCAAAATCTATTTTTTGCGACTTATGACTCATTTTCTCGAAACACATCACATATGTGCTAAATATAGAATACAATGTACTGTAAACGTATCAATGCTCACACAGTACATATATTTATTTTCGCGCACCCACCTTTGTGTGCGAAAATAAATGCTGCGCGAAAGGTATAATTATTGCATAAACAATGTGTGATACTTCCTTGCTGCACAAATTTAAATCCCCACAAAAAAGTGTCAAAGGACGGAGTGCGCAAAAATGTATCCATGTGAAAATAAATACGTTTACAGTATTACAATTATAACAATCAAACTGATTATAATAACATACTCACTTCTTCAACAGAGTTGGTTGATGTATAAAATTGATGGTTCTATTATTGTATAAGCCAGAAGCTACAATTAGTCTGTACAACCAAGTGCAACTTGCTGCCTTGGGCACCTCACAGTAAACAGCCTTGTGATTCTCATCCACATATAGACGGTCGTATCCCCTAGGCCTGCAAGGAGATTTGCTATCCATCTTTCCTCGACACTGCCCTGGCTCATCCTTGTACATGGAACAATAGTGCTTCATAATGGACTGACGTCTGAGCTGTGTTTCCTCAGCTGAGCTATTAAGAGTCTGGTAGCCTTTAATTACCACTTCTTGTTTGACAGTCAGGTACACTGTAGTAAGTCAATGAGCAACTTTATAGATATATTTTTTTGCTAATACAACTTTTGACTTATGTTTCAACAAGACTCATTTGGTGAAGGCTTCCTGCAGGGTCTGACAGGCAGTGGGTATGGTGTGAGGGGTCAACCTACACAGCCATTGGTCCAATGTCTATGTTACATTTCTATGTTAAATATAAATATAAATATCAGGCACGATAGGAGACATGCAGGTACCATTTCACATGTCTGTTACAGTGCATTCTGGGATGGTTTCTGTTGACATCTGACATACAAATAGTTGGCAAGATTTTTATCGAAAATCACAAGAATGTTTTCATTCATTAACATGGGAGGCCAAACAGGGTGCTGGCCTACCACCAGCCTTTATATTGTTATAGAATTAAAAACAAGGCTTGTAGTGGTTTCGTCTTTCTGGTGATTCGCCTTGATTAATCACTAGTCATAATTATGATTATATTGTATTAGCTGATGATTCGTCCTTCTGACGATTCGCCTCATATTATTCTTAAAAGATCTGACAATTGTACTGTAAGACGACTGTGCTATACAACGATTGTATGATGTACACTGTATTTTGAGGATTGGCCTGTTTTGGGTCTGTGTTTTGTCTATGAAAAGGATTCTATCTTGATTGTGAGACAGAATAAACCTGGCTACAATACTAGAAGGTTGTTACATTGATTCTACTTGAGTAAAACCTGACCGAAGTATTGAACCTAGTCGATTAAGTTATTCACTAAGAGGCAATTCTAAGAAAGATTGCGGAATAAGAATACCAGGCAGAAGCAATGTGAAAGACCAGACGAACGGGCGAATAACCTTTATTCAGATGAATACAGTAATACATAGTAATATTGTTAAGGTATGAATGAAAGAATAGCAAACGAACGTGTGGTCTTCGTGAGAAGAACTAAGCAACTGATTTAATGATCTAGCATCTGTACATATGTCCCTACAGGATGTGGGAAAGAGTAGGGGGCGGAGCCCTTACGTAATACCTATGGCTTAGCATGAATAAGTAGACTTGCACAGTACTGGATAGCTAAGTATAATTAGCGAATTTAATAATGAGATATTATAATTAATGGGTGATAATTAGATATATAATGAGGTTACACAATGTTACGTAATGTTACATAACACTATGGCATACTCAAATTCTCCATCACTCAAGCATCTATGGGACGATCAACCAGTGGGGGAAGACCCCCTCCAGCTCATGGGCAAACAAATAGACGATTTTACATTTAAATTGTATGATGATTTAATACCAGATGTTCGTGCTGTATGACACCAAAATTGTTAGAGGTAAAGCTCATACTGCACTATCACTTTAACAACAGAGTCTGTGACACATTAGTTCCACTCAGATAGTGGGCATTTAATAGTACCATATTAAGTGGCAGTGAAGTTTAGACATTATCAGATATTCATTTTCAATATATAATGTAAGGCCATATGATAACATAGTGAGACAATGACACAGTAGGACACCAGTTTCACTAAGATATAATAACTTGAAAGAACAATATATGTGATCCGTTTCAGGTAAATGAGTCATAAGTGACAAAATATGGATTTTGAGGCATCATCATATTTGAAAAGATGAGATCAAGCCGATTCCAATGATAGTAAACAGCCTGATAAAATAATAAGTATTTCTAGAATTTAAGTTTGATAGTTTCGTTTTTGAAAAAAAAGTTTCCAATATTTCTGGGGGTCAATAAACATTAAGTAACTAAATGTAGTCCATATGAGGACCTTTAAAACTAAAAGATGTATTACATAGATTGTCCTGAAATCTGAGACATCAATTGATAGAGCTATAAGTGATGAACCCACCAAAAGTTAAAACATTCCAATAATGCGATTTTGTGAAAAAAACACTTGGAAAAATATCAATTTTGCGACTTATGACCTATTTTCCTGAAACACATCACATATAAGTGTGCGTACCTTTGAAGAAACTTCAATAACTAGTACAAATTCATGGACATTTCGAAACTCATGGAATACACAAAGAAAGTACAGTCAACAAAGTGAGAGGAAGTGGTAGTGGCCAAGCCACCCCTGCCACCATATTTGGGTCTCACTTCACAACATATAGAAACATTATGGTAATAATCAACTCTGCAGAATGAGAACATTTCTACCCAGAAATCATGTTGATAAAACACATTGACAACTATTCATTTTTCAACTTATGACCTTAGAGATGGATGGACATATTTAACACACAGTCTTGACATTTTGGACATGTATTCGTACAACCTAAGGCATTAGATATCTTAAGGATGACACAATCTCTGCATAGTTATCCTGTGAATAAAAGACTATTGAATTTGTAACTTATGACCAATCTTTCTGTAACCTGTGACAAAAGACACCTACCTCTCAATGTATAGATAGCCACTATGAGTGATAATGGCAGGAGCGCCAACTTCAGCTGGTGTGTAATTAAGAACATAGGTCAACGGCTTAATTATTAAACATCAAACATTAAACAATAGTTTTAGATATCCATAGTAATATGATTTTATATCACCTAAGGACTATGTTTAACTTTAATATCATTATGATTAATAGGACAAATAACATAAATCTTTGGATGAAAATTACTGTAATACAAATGAGGCCCATCTAGTATCGGTTTCGGAAATTATTGAGAAATACACATTCATCTAATGTATTGAAAAGGAACTTGTAACACATAGTGAATCATTCGCTTTAATTAGAGTGTGATAGTTGCGTTTTGTGACTTCATTTACTCAGATAATTCAATTTAGATCAGAAAGGATAAGTCACTATAGTCAGTCCAAAAAATAGTTGACATGTGATTCCTTAGTCCTGTAAGAAGAAAGAAAAAGGGGGACTTTTGACTTCAAACCTTTTCCCCCAGAGTGGCCAAATATGTGATGTGTTTCAGGAAAATTAGTCATAAGTCGCAAAAAATAGATTGTGAGATTCCATTATATTTGAAAAGAGGAGATAAAGCCGATTCCAATGATAGTAAACAGTCTTATAATCCAATAAGTATTTCTAGATCTTAAGTCTGATATTTTTATTTTGGAAAAAAAAAGTTTGCAATATTTCTGGGGGGCAATAAACAGTAAAGTAACTAAATATAGTCCATATAAGGACCTTTAAAACGAAAGGATATATTTAATACATTGTCCTGAAATTTGATACACCGATCGATATATCTATAAGTGATTTGCTCCTGAAAAATCAGAACATTCCAATAAAGTGATCTTGTAAAATAAACACTTTGAAAAATATTATTTTTGCGGCATATGACTGATTTTCCTGGAACACACCACATATACACCTGTATTGTATTGATTGGTCTTTGTTCCATGAGCAGCTGCAGTTGTTTGGCTTAGATGGAAGGAAGAGCTGGTTATGGTGGCCCTCTTTCCCCGTGGTTGATTACAATGAGCAGCTTGATGGGAAAAGGGTTGATAGGGCAATACAGTTGTATTGGGGGGACTAGCAGGTAGATGGAAAAGGGAGTATAGTAGAAGGAAAAGGGACAGGGGGACAGACAAGTGACTACAAGGATTGCGAAATCTACACTCTTTTATTACTGACTCATTTGGAACCCCTCCCAGGAGAAGCTCACATGTTAACTCCTGGAGGGGGCGGGGCTCTATCTCTAATAGGCCCCTCAGAATACATGAGTCATGGAGGGAGGGGCAATGGCAACTCTAGCTGTATAGCATCATGTCCTTGTCATCAATATAATGAAAAATCTGTCACTTTTCCCTCCTCCTAAAGGGACTAAGGAATCATGGGTTGAGTACTTTTCGGACAGTCTGTAGCTACAAAAGCATGATACTCACCAATTTCAGGACGCATCTTGGACATATAACCTTTTTGAACAATAAAAACAATGGTTACGCTACACAATTTAAGCATATGACAAGCCTCTGAGAGCATTTCCATTAGTCATCTCATCAATGACCTTTTTAATGTGATGTGTTACAGGAAAATGAATCAAAAGGTCTGATATTATTGAGTCAGGTCACCACAAAATGTACAATTGGCCTTCACTATTCCACTCAAACCGCCAACATTTAAGATGGAAATCAGGTTCAAAATAAAGTTAAACATAAACATAAACTGAATCTTAATAGAGAATGTTACTACATAGGACACTTATATCATTATAGACTAGACTGGCCATTGTATATTACTATCTGTTGTAGTTCAGCTCGGATAATAGCTGGTCTTCCACTAACTCCTGGGGTAGTATACTATTATCCATTGCTGTATGGAGTCTGAAAATCTGACCCTATAATGACTGAGAGCAATAACCACAAAAATGTTGACATTTTTACATAGAGTTCTATCAATCAATACTAAAATATTATTTGAACCTCACTTTTGTCTACCCATCGCGCTGCACATATATTTCTAAATTGAAATAATGCAAACTTACCCTCATCTTGTGTCAATACGTATCCAAGCCCAGGTCTGAGACAGTGTAACATGTCCATAGAGATGTTCCAGTCTAACTTATAGTCAATGCAATAACTTTTAATTTCAGTTTCAATTTCATAAAATTGATCCCATGCCACTCCAGCTGCCTGGATTGATCCAACCGCCTGATCCAACAGTTTACATCTTTTTGTATTAGACTCCATGTGATGCGTTTCAGGAAAATGAGTCATAAGTCTCAAATAACAGTTGAGGTTTTTTCGTTTACACTCCATTTGTTTAATGTCACTGCACATGTTGAAATATCCTGTTTTTCTCCATACACTCCTTTGGTGAACAGAATCACATTTCAGTGGTCCCTGAAATACAAACTAGTCCAATGACATATGTGGTGTGTTTCAGGAAAATGAGTCATAAGTCGCAAAATTTATATTTTTCAAAGTGTTTTTTCCACTAGATTTCTTCATTGAAATGTTCTGACCTTTGGTGGGTTTATCACTTATAGCTATATCAATCGATGTCTCAAATTTCAGGACAATCAATGTAATATATCCTTTCGTATTAAAGGTCCTCATATGGACCACATTTAGTTACTTTACTGTTTATTGACCCCCAGAAATATTGGAAACTTTTTTTTTCAAAAACGAAAATATCAAACTTAAAATCTAGAAATACTTATTACATTATTAGACTGTTTACTATCATTGGAATCAGCTTCATCTCATCTTTCCAAATATAATGGTATCTCAAAATCTATTTTTTGCGACTTATGACTCATTTTCCTAAAACCAATCACATATGGTTTCTGGTAGCTTTTGTTTTTCCCACAACCAATGTCATTCTAAATCCAAAGTTTAAAAAAAGATTCCATGTGTGGTGCTGTGTGTTGTGGTATGGTAGAGATTGATGATCGTCCGGGTGATTTCAATTTGTTAAAACACTTTAGCAGCTTGCAAGGACTCAAAGATCTGTGTTGTTTCAGATGTTATTTTCGATCTTACACTGAAGCATTGCATAACATGATTCATTCATCTGTGCTTAAACACTGGCATTTACCTTTAAAACAAGCAACAGTAACTATTCACCAGAATTAATGGTGAGTATAAGATTTTATTTGGGTGTTCTAACAATCCACCCTCTTGGATTATTGAACCATATATGTGTTGAGAATGAAAACTTTCAGCTTTGATGAGCTAAAACGGATATGTTAAAGCATACAATTGATCTTGTACTGATAACATATGTGCAAAAGTCGCAAAAAAATGAGTTTGAGAAATCATCATAGGTAAAAAGATAAGATCATGCGGATTGTAATGATAGTAATCAGACAGACATTTAAAAAGTTTTCATATATAGTCAGGGTTCTTATGTACATGAAGTTGCCCCTGTAGGGTATTGATGGAGAAAGTGAAAACTATACATTTTCGGAAACGTCAGGACCCATAGATTATGAAAACCAATGTTGCCCAAAACGTGTCGGCCATCTTGGCCGCCATATTGGACAATCCAAGATGGCCGCCATTCCAAACCTATTTATGCCCATAACTATCTTATTACTGGTCATAGAAACTTGATTTTGGTGTCTACACCTAGGTTTTCAAGGTCAAGCAATACAATGAAGATATCTATTTGAGCCTGGCATGTGTCGGCCATCTTGAAATCCAAGATGGCCACCATTCCAAACATTCTTTTGCTCATAACTTCTTAATTTTTTATAATAGAAACTTGATTTTGGTGTCTACACATAGGTTTTCAGGGGCAAGGAATACAATGAAGATGGTTAATTGGGTCTGGCATGTGTCAGCCATCTTGAAATCCAAGATGGCGGCCATTTGGGAAATGACTGTTATTGTAAGAAATCTTAAATCCAGTCTAACTTCCTACTTTTTATAATAGAAACTTGATTTTGGAGTGAGTGAGTAATGGTTGCTTAATGCCATGACTTGATTTTGGTGTCTACACATAAGTTTTCAGGGGAAAGGAATACAATGAAGATGGCTGATTGGGTCTGGCATGTGTCGGCCATCTTGAAATCCAAGATCGTGGCCGTTTTGAAAATGACTGTTATTGTAAGACCTCAAGATCTCAAATCCAGCCTGGGTTTTCTGTTTTTGAACACCCTATTCATGGTTTTACCATGGTATTATTTGAGTGCAAAGCTTTGTGCCAAGACTTTTTTAAGATGGCTTCCCCTAGCAACATCACAATACAATAGTTGTCATAGATACCTGAGGAAGGTCTATATTTTATTAAATATAACATGAGGGTATGCCTCAAAACATAAGACCAAGCATGAGAACAAGATTGGCATCTTTTTCCCATTATATTGTTGCAACAAAGTTTAGGAATTGCTATGCTATAGACCACAACTATATCACATCCTGTTACCATGAAAACATGGAGTAAATACAGCCTTTATGAGATAAAAATGACTGATCCCACAAGATTAATTCTAGAAGAACCTACATTTCAATTTTTGTGAATGTGCGACAATAACTGAAATAATAGGAACATTTGAAATGAAACTGTGAGATTCAGATGATTTAATCATCTTCCACATGCTGATCCATGACCCTATTATATCCTGTATGTTGCCCCATGACCCTATTATATGCTGTATGTTACTCCATGACCCCATTATCCCCTCTATGCTGCTCCATGACCCTCCATTATACCCTGTATGTTGCTCCATAACCCTATTATACCCTGTATGTTGCTCCATAACCCTGTTATACCCTGTATGTTGTTCCATGGCCATCATTATACCTTCTATGCTGCTCTATGACCCCTTTGTTGATCCTTATATGTATACCCTCAGACAAATAAAAGGGCTCAATGACCATCATTATACCCTCCATATTGCTCCAGACCCATCATTATACCCTCCATGTTACTCCATGACCCCCATTATACCCTCTGTATGTTACTCCAGACCCATCATTATACCTTTATGTTGCTCCATGACCATCATTATACCCTTTATGTTGCTCCATGACCATCATTATACCCTCTATGCTGCTCCATGACCCCCATTATACCCTCTGTATATATGTTACTCCATGAACATCATTATACCCTCTATATTGCTCCAGACCCATCATTATACCTTTATGTTGCTCCATGACCATCAGTATACCCTTTATGTTGCTCCATGACCATCATTATACCCTCTATGCTGCTCCATCACCCCCATTATACCCTCTGTATATATGTTACTCCATGAACATCATTATACCCTCTATATTGCTCCAGACCCATCATTACACCTTTATGTTGCTCCATGACCATCATTATACCCTTTATGTTGCTCCATGACCATCATTATACCCTTTATGTTGCTCCATGACCATCATTATACCCTCTGTATATATATGTTACTCCATGACCATCATTATACCCTCTATGCTGCTCCATGACCATCAATATACCATCTGTGCTGTTCAATGGCCACTATAATATACTCTATGTTGCTCGCTGATCATGATTATACCAGCTATGCTGCTCCATGATCATCATTATACCATGTATAGTGCTCCATGACCCTATCAAACTCTCTATAGTACTCCATGACCCACATTATACCCACCTTGCTGCTCCATGACCCCCATTTCATCCTCTATGCTTCTCCATGACCCAATGTTATACACCCAATGTTACTCCCCTCTATGCTGTTCCATGACCACTCTATACCCTGTATGCTTCTCCATGACCCCCATTATACCCCGTATATTACTCCATGACCCCAATCATACCCTCTATAGTGATCCATGGCCATAATTATACCCTCCTTGCTACCCCATGACCATCATTATATTATCTAAAGTTACAGAATAAGAGGTTAGTCTCTGATTAATCTTAATCTTAATAGATTGTACCCTCTATAGTGCTCCATGACCCCCATGATACCCTCTGTGCTGCTCCATGACACAGATTTTGGCCTCCATGTTACTCCATGACACCCACTATACCCTCTATGCTGCCACATGACCTCCATCAATACCGTCTCTGCTGCTCCATGACCCCCATTATACCCTCTATGAAACATCATGACCCCCTCTATGCTGCTATGTGATGCCCATTATATCCTCTATGTTGCTCCATGACCCCTCATTATACCCTTCATGCTGCTGTATGACCCCATTATACCCTCTATTTTACTCCATGACCCCATTAATCCCCCTATGTTACTGCATGACTATTATTATTAGACCAAGTGTCCACTAAGTAAATGACAAACTGGCAGCCTCTCAGAAAGACAGGTTGCCCTGTCATCGTTATACCCTCTATGTTATGGCATAACCACTATTATACCCTCGTATGATGCCCTATAACCACCACTTTACCTTCTATGCTGCTGTTGTTTAATGGTTCCATATGATAACCTCCATATTGTTTAATGGCCCCTTTTCAATACCATTGATGTGATGTGTGATCCTTGTTTTGCCTGTATATTGCCCTGTACTCTCAGGGACCTTTCCCTTTAACCTTGAAATAAATGGAAGAAGGGCAACTTAGCCCAAAAGCTAGTGATGAAATAAACAAATTCTAACATAAAGGGGTTTAGTACCTACACCCTGTCCAGCCTATGAAGCACCAAAACCCCAATGCTAGCCTATACCAGTACTCATTGAAGTCTTGGTTCTACAGAGGCTGGACAGAGTGTACCTACCATCATCCCACAACCAACATACCAGGCTTAACAATATACGTGACCTGCTCTGCAAAAACAGGTCTTATTTAGGGGGTATATAAGACCTTTGCAGGGTGGGTCACAACAGTGATATTCCCACTTACCTTGATACATCTTGAAATGAATTGTTCAAGATATAGTGTAAAGAAGTCTAAGGGTTTTTGCCCATAGGTTCAGTGTTGAGAAGAAATGAGACAAGAGTCTGATGTAGCAGCAGTTCGTCCGGGTTTGGCCTAGGCAGGAGTGACTCAGCGAGTACCCAAGACCTCACCCATCCATTTATTTATACTCCAGAAACATGAATTATTTATAGAATCATACCCAAGAATTATTCCACTTCCTCTTCCCCCTCTCTCGAATTGGTTGAGGGAGAGAGAGGATCTTCCCTGCCCACACACTGACCTCTGCTCCCCATGCCGAGGCCATTAGCTGTGCACATGCAAGTTGGATCCCTCTCCTCAACCTTCCTCCCTCCCACCCCTTACTCTTAGATCCCAAGGTTCGTGCCTGCCCCCCTCCCTCTTAGCCCTTCCCCCCTCTTGATCAACCCAGAGCAGTGGATACAGTAATTAGGTCGGGCTGGGGGGTGGGGTGAGCTCTGAGTAGCTCATCTCCCCCCCTCCCCTCCTGGCCAGGCCATGAGTGGCGTGCATGCCCTTACCATGATCAGGGCTAAATAGGTCGGAGCTTTGACCCAAAGAATTCAGTTCTTTACAAAAGACTGCAGTTTGTAATTTAGATTTACACAAAATTTATTGTAGAATGAAAAGTAAGGATTAGTTATCATGACAACAGACTTTCCAATGATACCAGAAATGGGTTATTTTTCTTTCCCCTAATGTCAGTTACCATAGTGGCCCGTTCATAAGCCCGGGGTTGTATTTGTTTAGACCCCCCTCTTGCCCCGGCTTGCAATTGAGATAGGCTTTTAATCGATAATTAAATTTCAGTGGATTTTACTTGTTCATGACCCCTACACCCCCGCTGAATGGGCCACTACGGTATTATTGTATGCATTAGGTTACCGTTTTCCTCTATTGCCATATTTTCATAAGAGAAAATAAGATGTCACATCCCAGAGTTTTGCTATTTTTATATTTCAAGGTCATATTTGGTGACCTTGACCTTGATCAAGTTATTGTTTCGAAAAGAAATGATAACGGTTAGATAAGCCATCACTAAAAATAAGATGTCACATCCCAGAGTTTTGCTATTTTTATATTTCAAGGTCATATTTGGTGACCTTGACCTTGATCAAGTTATTGTTTCGAAAAGAAATGATAACGGTTAGATAAGCCATCACTATTCCCAATTTGATCACAAACTGACAAAAGTGTAGATATGGGACACAGAAACCTATTTCTTGCTAAAATACATAAAAAATCACTAGTTTCCATGGAAACAGGCCATTTAGAGGGTAGGGATAAGCTTTTGGCCCTTGGCCGCTGGCCTATTACAGGTAATGCATGTTATGTAAGGAAATCTGTAGTCTGAGAAAAGAGCATCCATATTGTGCTTAGGTTAATAAATTTATTTCACTGGAGCAAACTATGAATAAAACCACATATTATATCAACTCAGACAAATACAAAACCTTTCATTGCATTAAGAGGTTGTTTAAGATTATTTCACAATTAACCTAAAAGCCCCAGTACAACTTAAACTGCCCATATAACAAGGCTTATCCAAGTATCAATTATCTGTGACATAATAATAATAATGCGAAAGGGTAAAAGAGCGTTGCCATCATGAAATCCAATTTGGGAATTTCTAGATATTAGATTTCAGTATGGCTGACACATAGTAGACCCAATCAGACATCTTCATTGCATGCTTGACCTTGAAAACCTAGGTGTAGAGACCCAAACCAAGTCTCTATGACATCTAATAAGGAATTTATGAGCAAAAGAATGTTTTCAATGGTGGCCATCTTGGATTTCAAGATGGCCGACACATGCCAGACCCAATCAGCCATCTTCATTGTATTCCTTGCCCCTGAAAACTTATGTGTAGACACCAAAATCAAGTTTCTATTATAAAAAAGTAAGAAGTTGGACTGGATTTGAGATTTCTTACAATAACAGTCATTTTGCAAATGGCCGCCATCTTGGATTTCAAGATGGCCGACACATGCCAGACCCAATTAACCATCTTCATTGTATTCCTTGCCCCTGAAAACCTATGTGTAGGCACCAAAATCAAGTTTCTATTATAAAAAATTAAGAAGTTATGAGCAAAAGAATGTTTGGAATGGTGGCCATCTTGGATTTCAAGATGGCCGACACATGCCAGGCTCAAATAGATATCTTCATTGTATTGCTTGACCTTGAAAACCTAGGTGTAGACACCAAAATCAAGTTTCTATGACCAGTAATAAGATAGTTATGGGCATAAATAGGTTTGGAATGGCGGCCATCTTGGATTGTCCAATATGGCGGCCAAGATGGCTGACACGTTTTGGGCAACATTGGTTTTCATAATCTATGGGTCCTGACGTTTCCGAAAATGTATAGTTTTCACTTTCTCCATCAATACCCTACAGAATTACACAAGGAACCGGACTAATATATCAAGTCAGATATTTTCATTTTTTTAAAAAAAAAGTTTGCAATATTTCTTGATGGACATTATCAGTAAAGTAACTAAATATGCTCCATACAAATATGTTTAGAACGCAATAGTATATCTAATGCACTGTCCTGATATTTGGTAGTTAAAGTTATATGACTACAAACTTTCCAATAAAGAGATCTTTTAAAAGAAACCCTTTAAAAATGTTTGCGACTTAAAACTCATTTATCTGAAACACATCACATATATAGATGTGAGTGTGAACTCACAAGTCACAAGTGGTTGCTGGCATATGTTATCTCTTTGATAGAGAGGTATTCACGGAGGTTACTTATAAATGCTAACCACTTTTAGAACCGAGTTCAGAGTGGGCAGGAAATGCAGAATGATTTTGGAGGCAGCGTGATACAACACAAAGCAGAGGGTGTGTTTTGTCCCCAATCGGAAAGGATATCTATGTGAAATAGGAAAAATCCAAGACTTTTCTTTTTGGAATATCCTTTTCCTTTTGGAATATCCTTTTCTTTTATGGAATATATCCTTTTCCTTTTTGGAATGTCCTTTTCTTTTTTGGAATGTCCTTTTCTATTTTGGAATATCTTAGGCTATTCTCAGTTCTTTTCACCCAAAAGTACCATGATGTATTCCTATGTCAACATACATGTCCACTGAAACAATATGGGGTTGAGAGTGAGTGGGAGGGAGAGCGGGAGTGGCTGAGAGGGAGAGGGAAGGAGAGCGGGAGAGGGAGAGGGAGGGTGGGATGGAGAGGGAGGGTGAACAGGAGAAGAAGAGTGAGCAGAAGGGGGAGAGGGAGAGGGAAAGTGAGAGGGAGGGTGAGAGGGAGAGGGAGAGGTGGAGAGGGAGAAAGAGCAATGAAGAGAAGACAGCTTGGTAGGAAAGGAGATATGTGTGTGAACATAGTCTAGTTGCTATGGTGACCACAGGTCAGTGATCACTCATGCATGCAGCTAGGAGCAACACACAGTGGTCATGTGTTACATAACAGGTTATGTCCCATTTGGTACAGAGATAAAAGTAGTGTACCAGAGGCGAAATAGGAAAAAGGTGTGGGGATATACTTTTGTGTGGTGGATATCTCAGGGAAATAGTAAATCTGCTGGGAAATAGGAAGTGAGGAGTTGGAAAAGAATTTGTAGTGTGTGAAATAGCTTGTACCAAAGAGGAAAAGACTGTACCGATTTCGTCATTGGTACAAATGTCTACTTTGGGACGCAACATATGGGTCAGATTTTCAGAAAATGTACGATTCACCTTCACCAATCCTCTCAAATAACCCACATTTAAGACAGAAACCAGGTTTAAAATACAGTTCAACATAACCAAACAGACTGTTTGAATCACGGCAATACTAAATATACTCAGATATGCCTAGTGTTGACGATTTTTCGGTCTAATTTAGCAGAATTTAGCAAATGTGTTGATCTGCCAATTGTATATTTTCTGAAAATCTGACCCATATAATTGGTCCTGGGTAAGACGTTAAAGTGCATTTCTGTCTCTTTTTCTCTGCCTCTCCCTCCCTTCTTCTCTATTTCCTGGGTATGATCATAAACTGCCTTCCTCTCAGCTCTCCCGCCCTTGATATAACCATATTAAATGTGTTGATAAGGGCGTAAAGCACTAATCTCACTCACTCACTGACCCATATAATTAAATTCAAATATAGCTCTGGTTCAATAATGCGAGTAATTGTTTTGTTTTGAATTAAGAGCGAGAGCAATGCAGGTACATATTAGATGGTGATTAAGATTTTGGTTTAGATAGATCATTTATAAAAGATATGATATTGGTGAAAACATTCTTGCAATTTTCGATAGAAAGGTTGCCAAATATTTGTATGTCAGATTTCAATAGAATCCATCCTAGGATGCACTGCAACAGACATGCGCAGTGGCACATGCAACTCCCCTATCCCCTATTGTGACAGGAGGTCGTTGTCTGAATATCTACGCTGTAAATATACAATGTAATATCTACGCTGAGATCTTCCCGGTATCCCTTTGAAAATCATAGGATAAGGATAAGAAAGATATAATACAGTGACAAGCTAGATACATATTCATAATTCGGTGAGTAATGTTACGGCTCGCCTTAAATTGGAGAGTGAGAGTTGACGGTTGTGGCAACGTCTTGTTTAGTCTCTGTGAGTGCCATTAATTGATAAATTTCCGTCTGTTAAGTCTAAGTAAGTTTAAGTTGTCAAATTCTATCGTAGGACTTCTAAACGGTTAAATAGGTTATTCACTCCTTTAGTTTTAAAGAGATAATTCAGTTTGTAACACTCCTAAGTTCATAGATAATATACGATCAATAACATTATAGTACTACAAATATATTATTTAAATATATGTTTTTATCTAGTCTAAACATGCACAATAAACATATGTTTTTGTATTGCCATCTATTTCTTCCGTTTTAGAGGATCTTTCAACCATGGCATTAGTTCTACCATCAACATTAAGAAGTATGAAGGGGAAATTTGTGGGCTTGCTGTTCCTGATGCTTGCCCTGATGTTCTTACTTTCCATGCATTTACAATACAGCCCACCCCTTAAAGACAATCAATCAGGCAAGTCTTTATCCTTCAAGATAAATGCGAGCGAATGGGAGCGAACATTGGTCATTGAGAATGCCTTTGCAAAGGAAGCGTTTTGAAGGCCTTTGTATGGAGTATATTTAGTTACTGGTAATTACTCATCAAAAAACATTGCAGAAACATTTTTTCGAAAATGAAAATATCAAACTTAAAATATAGAAATACTTATTAGGTGTCCTAGTGTTTACTATCATTGGAATCGGCTTGATTGTGTCTTTTCAAATAATTATGGTGATATCTCAAAATCCATATTTTGCGACATTTGAGTCATTTTCCTTAAACGGATCAAATATATAAGGGTCATATTTTCTGAAAATGTACAATTCAACCTTGCCAATCTGCTCAAATAACCCACATTTCAGACGAAAATAAAGTTCAACATACAGTTCAACCTGACCCAACAGATTGCTAGAATCAAGGCAATGTCGAATATACTCAAATTTACCTAGTATTGACCAAATTGCAGTTTCATTTAGCAGAATTTACTAAAAGTGTACTGCTGCCAATTGTACATTTTCTGAAAATCTGACATATATATGTAACAAATTGTTATCAGGCCTCTTGATAGCCATGTACTAACATCAGCTAATGTTCTGCTTGTCTTCTTGAGTAGTATATTACTTCTATACTGTGTATTTGATAGGGTTTTTACTATCTACTCTTATGCTTTGTTTGTGCTTCATTTTTTTTTCCACTGACCACAGGTCAGAAACATTTAAATACTTCTAAATCGATGAATTAAGTATTACATTCCTCATTCCATAGTTCAAGAATATTCCACATGTATCCTGTAATTGTTACCACTCATTGGTGCATTAGACTGGCCATAATGAGTGGTATATTCAGAGGGAAATAAGTCACTGGAGAATGGGTCACTCAGAAATTTGAGATATCGACTGGTTCTGGAAGGGCCTTATAGTTTAGTATTTGTTCATATGATATAAGTGGATTTCATGTGATTGGTAATGGGTAATTTTAGTTTTGCTTGTACGGTATTAATTGGATGAAGCCAGTTAAAGAAAGAAAGTTAAGAAATAAGGCGGTCCATATTATGCCATTTTGAGTAGTAAATGATAGTGGTAGAGAGGACTATATTCCTAATGTAAATGAAGTAGAGTGAGATTTACTCGAATCTAATTTTATTAACAAGGCAACGCCTCAATTAGTCCATGGTGGATAGTGCGTTTATTCATGTGAACTATTAAATATTGTATTGGCCTTAAATGAATAAAAAAAAAAAAAAAAAAAAAGAAGAAATAGCTTAGCTGGTCTTAGTGGAGATTCCACGTTAGTGTATGGATGAAAAGAATCCTGAGGGTGTTGCAATAGAAATCCTTATGTAAAATATTCCTTAATAAGTCATTATTCCTTGCTTAGGTAGGAAATTCCTACTGAAGGAAAGAACGTCAGCCAGTATTGGGGAATTTAATTCAAATTTTGAAAAATAAAAAATTAATGTGCTTGCATTTTGGCATATAAGGGTCACATCTTCAGAATATGTACAACCAGCAAATCTATACATTTAATAAATTCTGCTAAATTACACTGAAAAATGGTCAATACTAGGTATATCTGAATATATTTGATATTGCCTTGATTCAAACAATCTGTTTGGTTACGTTGAACTGAATTTTGAACCTGATTTTTGTCTTAATTTTGGGTTATTTGAGAAGACTGGTATTACACTACTGCAACAACCGTAAAACATAGATAACAGCATTAGATTTGGTTGAATACAAACTTTTGGTCTGGAGGATATAACCACCTAAGCTATGCAGAGATTAAAAGAATTAATAACCTCCTTTTCAGGCCTGTTGGTGCACTGTTTGTGTATGGGACAAACAGTGCTTCAACAGCCCCTCAATGTTTGTAATAAATACTTCTATAGAATGCAGTCAAGACTCTCAGCTCTCTAGATTATTTACCCTAATGTAGCAACCATTACATTTCCCCCAACCTCCATTTACCTATTAATTGTGTATTTAGGGTGGTCTCCACTGGCAGTGGTAAGCTCTGCGGTAAGCCTTGCGATGGTTTGTGCTGGTTCTGTAGGTGGTGAAGAACTAGGTATAAATCCTAAACGGTAACAAGAGGCCTGTCGACCGGTTCGTCAACATAATTGTAAAAGCTCTGATGAATAAAAGATGTTTCTATACTATTCAATTCTATCATGTACTCAGGAACTTGCCACTTATCACCAACACAGCACCATCGCAGGGCTTACCGCAAAGCTTACCGCAGAGCTTACCGCAACCAGTGGAGACCACCCTTTTAGGATCAATTAATTATTAAAGAAATGATGTTACGTAATTCTTTACCTATATTTTTCAGGCAAGGAAATCAATATCAGCAGGAAAATAGCTATTTTGGGATCCATAATAAGATATTATAGACAAAGAGAAATACCAATGCTCTTTTATAACCGTGTTTCTAAGTGTGGCAGCGAGGCAGTGCAGTACATCCTTAGACTTCTGTCGAAGAGGAATAGATTTTCATTTGTATCTTCTCGCATATATGGTAAACGTATCATCAATTCGAGCGAGCAGGTAAGTGAAACTATTGCTTTGTTTTTCTTTCTTTTTTTTGACGTGTTTTATTCAACATATCCTGCCTTCTTGGCGCATACAATGCTAAAACAAGTAATTAGGTTACTTTTTTCGTGAACTCTTTTTTGAATTTTTTTTGGGATTTTTTTATTTTCTATTCAATTGCTACCTTGTTTGTTTCTCATCAATACCTCCTCTTGAGGTTATTTTTTCCCTAGACGTACAATTCAAACACCTTTGTAGAGTGAATTATTCTCGATTTTGTAGGAAACGAAAGAAACTTTTCCAGCCTTTGAAGGCCTTACTTATGGATACATTGAAATTGGCGGCTAAACACATGGCTTTGAGCCTTCCTTCGAACTCTTTCAAAAAAGCTTCCACTGATACAATGTTGTTTCCATTGCTTTGTTTTTCAAATTGTTCTTTCATCTCACACTCCCTGATACATGGTACATCATATGTGATGTGTTACAGGAAAATGAGTCATAAGTCGCAAGATTTTGAGATACCATTATATTTAAAAAGATGAGATAAAGCCGATTCCAATGATAGTAAACAGGCTTATAATCTAATAAGTATTTCTAGATTTTAAGTTTGATATTTTCGTTTTTTGAAAAAAAAGTTTAATATTTCTGAGGTCAATAAATAGTAAAGTAACTAAATGTAGCCCATATGAGGACCTTTAAGACGAAAGGATATATTACATAGATTGTCCTGAAATTTGACACATCGATTGATAGAGCTATAAGTGATGAACCCTCCAAAAAGTAGAACATTCCAATATTGTGATCTTGTGAAAAACACTTAATTTTGCGATGTATGACTCATTTTCCTGAAACACATCACAAATATACTTAGCATGCCTATTATACATGATTGTTAGTATTTTCATTTTAACTTGATTCATTTCTGTTGTGTTATACCAATTATCTTTGAATTTCTAGATTGAGTTTGTGCAGCATTTCCATCGACTAAAACGCCCACTTATATATGACAGACACTTACATTTTATTGATTTTAAAAAGTGAGTTTTTATTTGTTATATTTTGTTGCTGAAAAAGGCCTTCATTACAAAGCTAAATAACGGGTGACTATTTATTTAATTCTTTATTGTAAACAAGAAGAACATATCTAGCTAGAGTCTGAAGATCTCCACAACTTAAGGAAGAATCTAAAGTACCTATTGTATAATAGTTAAGCCACTAGTTAATCTCCCATGGACGTAGCAATTTTGTAAGGGTGCATAGCATAGCACCACTTGGTCTGTTTACAGCTCTCACTTCCGGTCCACATCACTCATTTTTGGGTCTATTTTTCTATTTAAATACGCAATAAATTTGCAGCTGCTTATCATTATTACTATTAATATATCACATGTATATGTTACATTAAGTCTTTTTTCCACAGAAATAATTATTTAAATACAGAAAATAAGGATGCAAACATTGGCCTATTTTTTCCATAAAATTCCGTCTGAGGTAAATACGACAAGTAGATATCTCCCAGAGGTGATATGACTTTCCAATGCTGTAGCCTATTGCTTTCAATACCATCCTGCCAAGAGGTATGATAAAATATACTCAGATATACTTAATATTTATAATTTTTCACTCTAATTTAGGAGAATTTGGAAAGAAGGATTTGTAAAGGAGTTAATATTGATTACTTTTCCTAATGATGTACATGTAAATTCGAAATGAAATTGATACATAAATACATATATACATACATACATAAATACATGCATACTGACATACATACATACATACACACATACATACATACATGACACCCAATGGTAAACATATATGATACATATCCTACACCATAGTCTGTAACCTGATAACTTTCCAGCAGTGATATCACTTTGATGGGGATGTGTGGAAGACAGAAATTGTCATCTCCTCTTTAAAATGACATCTGGGTTATGGCGAACAGACTTGGATTTGGAGGAAAGCGCCCCTTATCTTATCATCACCCTTTTCCTTGACAGCCCCAGAGGCAGTGAGGAACTACCCAGAAGTGGTGAGGTGTATCAGTTTACCTGGGTGTTGTTTTATAATAAAGGAGACATGGACAGATTTATTTGGCAAATTTGTGAATGCTGTTCAAATGTTACAAAGAATGTCCAAGCCTGGCTTTTCATAATGTGAAACATTCGCATATTCACATGTCCATATTCGCAGCACTTTGCAGCACAACAGTGTGCACCCAACCATGACCAGGCAAGGGATGACAATGGGACTGGCTGTGAGTGTTTGTCTTATTACATAATACATGTAATAGCAGACAGAGAGGCGACATGGCCTGGAATATCCTCCAAGTTGCTTGTGAATGTGCGAATGTCTCAACTTTGATTATTCATCGAAACGGAATTTGTTCAAAATGGGATGTTTTTCTACTTAATTCCTATGTCCATGATTATGAAACAAGGCCCTGGACTAAATACCAAATGAACAGGCCCTCCCTTCCCCTGTCCTCTGTCCAAAAAATCTGACAGTGTTACAGTTATACTACATTACCGTGTTTACATTTCTTGTTTCAGATTTGACCACAATAATCCTGTTTACATTAATGTGGAATGGGATCCAATAGACCGCCTTGTGTCTGCTTATTACTTTAAACGATTCCAGCCTGGTCACATAAAAGTGATGTCTAAATCGGTTCGGAACATAGTAAGTGTTGCACATGTGATTTTTGTTAATCCACACTATATTAATTATGGATTTACAACACTTAATGCTCCACCCAAAGTTATAAAAGGCTTTTTATAGGCTGCATTTACAATACTCTAACTTTCAAGATGGCTTACATGGGTCAGATCTTTAGAAAATGTACAATTGGCAGCTGTACACATTTAGTAAATTCTGCTAAATTAGACTGGAAAATAGCCAATACTATAGTTGGTAACTTGATATCCGCGTAGCGGTGATATTTCTTTGATAGGGATGGGTGGAAGACGAAATTCCATTAAACCTCTCGAAATCTGTCACCTCCTCATGAAAATAACAGCTGGGATAGGATAGAGGAACTCAGATTTGGGGGACAGCTCCCCTTGTCTTATCATCACCCTCTCTACCATGGCCGTGATGGCGATCATCCAGAACACCGTAATGGCTGTGATGGCGGTCATGTATATCAGTAGGCCTATGTATCAGGATGGGGGGCCTCATTACCTAAAGGAGTGGTCCTAGCTGGTCCTCCCTTCCCTCACCTCCGGGCTTGTTCAGTTATGAACTATAGGTAAATTTGAGTATATTCGGCATTGCATTGATTCTAGCGATCTGTTTGGTTAGGTTGAACTCAATTTTGAACTTTATTTTCATCTGAAATTCGGGTTGTTTGAGAAGATTGGTGAAGTTGAATTAGGTTCCTGCTCATTATTATTCATAGCTCTAGCCTATACCAAAGGCTACTAGCCCCGCTGTTATTTGTGATATTTCTCCAAGGCTAACCTAACTCTACCCCACGATATACACCTGGAGAATAGTAGTTATGGGTGAGATTTTCATAAAATGTACAATTGGCAACTGTACACATTAAGTAAATTCTGCTAAAGTAGGCTGCAATTTGGTCAATACTAGGTAAATTTGAGTATATATATTTGGCATGGCGTTAATTCTAGCAATCTGTTTGGTTAGGTTGAAGTGTATTTTGAACCTTATTTTCGTCTGAAATTTGGGTTATTTGAGAAGATTGGCGACGTTGAACTGTTCATTTTCTGAAAACTTGACCCTTATATCAAATCCATGTGTATTTCAGCTGCAAGGCTGAGGAAAAATTATGGAACTGTTAAGAAAACCCCAGCATTACCTCGTACAAGGGAAATCATGATGAAAAAACTTGGGTTGGAATACGACTTCCATGGATTCATAAAACAACTGTTTTATCAGATACTCAATCATGTGAAAAAACTGGAAAAGCAGAACCAGAAACTCAATTCCTAGAAAATGAAGATGATTACTATAGATAAAAGAATAATGTATTTAATAGATTAATGTCTAAAAGGTCATTAATTTTGTGATCAGTTCCATGGAAATGGATTCTGAGATATCATTATATCTGAAAAGATAAGATCAAGTGGATTCCAATGATACTAAAGGGTCTAATAATCTATTAAGTATTTTTAGATTTTAAGTTTGATATTTTCATTTTTGAATAAAAAAAAATTTGCAATATTTCCGGGTGTAAAAAAAACACTTTGAAAAATATCATTTTTACGACTTGTGACCAATTTCCCTGAAACACATCACATATCTGTCCCCTTTGGGATCTTATGTTCCCAGAAGCTATGGGTCAGATCATTAGAAAATGTACAGTTGGCCTCTCAAATAATCTAGATTTAAGAGAAAATTAGGTCCAAAATACAGTTCAACATAACCAAGCAGATTTATTGAATGAACACAATACAGATTACACTCGGATATACTCAGTATTTATCAATTCTCATTATAATTTAGCTGAATTTGATAGATGTGTAGATCTGTAGATTGTACATTTTCTGAAAATCTGACCCATATATAAGTATAATGTCTCCTCTGGTGTTGGATACCTAACTGGATATAGTACACACACTGATGTTGGTCTAAAGGGCCTAGTCCACTAAGTTGATTCTCATGCGATTTTGCGCCGCACAAGAATCTTTTGAACTAAATTCTGGCAGAATCGCATGAGAATCGGCTTAGTGGACTAGGCCGTTTATGCCAACATGATATTCCTTTGCGGGGACTAAAGCAGTTCATATATAACTGGTCGTCCTCTCTTTTCTTCTGCCAATATAAAAGTTAATTTATATGTCATGTGTTAAAGAAAAACAAGTCACAAGTCGCAAAATTAGCTTGTAAATCAAATAAAAAAAACGCAAAATATCTTAGAAAGTTGGTCGATATGGCTACAACTGATGTATAAGTATCAAATAGATACAAAGTCAAGGCACATAATCTACTATGTAATGGTTGATATCTAATAAAAATTTCAAACATAAATCTATTTAAATGTTAAAGTATTAGTATGACCATGAATGTTTTATTCTTGTAAAAATATTTTGAACTTGTATAACATGGGATTATTAGCTTCGCCTGAAAATGTTTCGGAATAAAATTATTCAAAAAAAAAAATGATCATTTTTCAAAAGAATGTTCACAGGATGGTGTTTTGCCCCCAATCTGAAAGGATATAAACGTGAAATAGGAAAAATGAAAAATATCCAAGGCTTTTCTTTTTGGAATATCCAATACCTTTTTTTCAACTTTCTTTTCCTTTTTGCCAATGTCCTTTTCCTTTTCGGATTATCATTTTCCTTTTAGGAATATACTTTTCCTTTTTGGAATATCCTTTTCTTTTTGGAATATCCTTTTTCCTTTTCCGAATATCCACTCCTTTTCCAAATATCCACTCCTTTTCACCCAAATGTACCATGATGTATTCCTACCCCAACATGACTGGGAGGGAGAAGGAGGGTGAGAGGGAGAGGGAGGGTGGGTGAGCGGGGGAGGGGGGGGGGGGGGTGAGCGGGAGGGGAGAGGGAGAGAGGGAGAAAGAGAAAGGAAGAGAAGATGTATTGGATGTGTTATGTAACACTGCTACACTACAAAGATAGCTGGTGTGCCCACAGTCAGGGGTAGTGGATAATGTTACATAACTCTGAGTCACTACCCATGTGGGTTAGATGTTCAGAAAATGTACAATTCATCTTCACCAATCCTCTCCAATAACCCAAATTTCAGACCAAAATAAAGTTCAAAATACAGTTCAACCTAACCAAACAGATTGCTCGAATCAATGCAATGCCAAATGTACAGGAATATACATATTGACCAAATTGCAGCCCAATTTAGCAGAATATACTAAATGTGTACAGCTGCCAATTGTACATTTTCTGAAAATCTGACCCATGTCTGCTTTTGTATGGGTAGAAAAGGAGTGTACCAGGGAGGAAATCGATTGGAAAAGAAAGACCAAATCTTGACATAGGTATCAGAGGAGCCAGACATGGCTTTTCATGTAGGGGAAATAGGACATACAATAGGAGACATAGGAAAAAGGTGCCGTGACATACTTTTCTGTGGTGATTATTTAAGGGAAATAGTGGAAAAGGAGGCTGACATGGAGAAATCGCCACAGACATGGAACTTTTTGATTTGGAAATAGTCAAATCTGCCCGAACATAGGAAGTTAGCAGTTGGAAAAGAATTTGTAATATGAGAAATAGCTTGTACCACAGAGGAAAAGTCTGTACGGAGTTCATCATTAGTACATATGTCTACTTTTGGACGCAACAGGGTGTGTGCTTTATCACTCGGCCAGGAAAGAACAAGAATCATAAGTTTATTAGTATATGCACTGTTCTTCCTTTAGACGTGACATCATAAAACAAGTCTCATTGATAAAGCACTAGTTCTACATCAGTTCATACATATGGAACACCCGGTTATAGAATGTGCATACTAATAACTATAATGGGATCATACATTTAGGTGAAATATTCATGTTCATAGTATATGGATATAGTATACGCTATATCTACTTTTCAAGCGTTGCCTGACATCAGCTGTTACAGCAATGTTTTATGAAAACATCATAACTTTTTCAGCCACAACTTATGCCAGATATTAAAAACAGTTTTCAAATGGTAAAATGGATAGTAAAGAGTTGTCAATAGTGGAAAGATTGATTAATTCCCTAGCTCTAGCCACTCATACAGATTATGCAGAAGTGGGACTGGGTCAATACTGATGACTTGGTTTATTTAGTCCATGGACAGAACTACCTGGGATTCAAGGCTGGAATGAAAAGTAATGGATGAAGGTCAAGGGGTGGTAGTCATGCATCCATGATGGGTGAATATTCAGAACGCCGGGTTGGTATGTGTTTATTTCAATATGTCCACTGAGTTGATGTTAGATTGACATGATCTACAGCAATTTTGAGGAATTAATAGTTCAATAGTTATTTCCTTACCCTGATTGACTCCGAGAACATAGCCCCAAAGAACAGCCAAATGTGCAGAAGATCAAACAGTAGGATGGGCAGTGTATAAAATATGTCCACGGTGGACAGCTCGTTTCTTCAGTTGTTATTTTAATTCATCATGTCCTGATGAAGATTGCCTAGATTGAAACATTGAGAAATAAATAAAAAAACAAAACTTACTTGCTTCCTTCATGGTGTTTATTTGTGTCAAACTATCTCCATGTTATTTTAAATTTCTTGGCCTTCAGAAGGTTCACTGTGCATTGCCCGCAAGCAATATCGCTTCAGTTACTGACCAGCTAAACAATATACAGAGCCTCTCTTGTTTCTATGGATTTAGTTACTGACCAGCTAAGCAATATACAGAGGCTTCAGTTACTAACCAGCTAAACAATATGCAGAGCCTCTGCTATCTCCATAGGCTGAGCATATCAAGACAGATATCATTTTTATTTTTACTGCAAACAGCCCTCAGAGCCTATGTTATCTCTATGGCTTCAGTTACTGACCAGCTAAACAATATACAGAGCCTATGTTATCTCTATGGCTTCAGTTACTGACCAGCTAAACAATATGCAGAGCCTATGTTATCTCTATGGCTTCAGTTACTGACCAGCTGAGAATGACTGGCCAGGGGAGAATGACTGGCCGGCCTCATTCTCCCCTCCTGCCTGCCTCATTGGCTGAGCCCCTCTCCCCTTCCATGGGTCAATATATTATAGCAGCAGGGAGGGTAGGCAGGAGACACCAAACATTCTCATTAATTATGCTGGTTGCCAGGCTAGTACAATAAATCCAATTAGCATGAATATCAATGTAACACCACAATTAACAATCAAACGTTAATAATCAACTTAATTATAACCTTCATAATTACTTATCGAG
This sequence comes from Sthenelais limicola, assembly GCA_942159475.1. Classification (NCBI taxonomy): domain Eukaryota; kingdom Metazoa; phylum Annelida; class Polychaeta; order Phyllodocida; family Sigalionidae; genus Sthenelais; species Sthenelais limicola. The sequence goes on from OW804099.1 coordinate 112,261,569, forward strand.
GACTGATCTTAATGATCCTCTGCCACTTTAGTTAATTACTCATTAGCAAACCCCCCCTTACATGGTTTATCAAAACGAGGTTCGCCTCTGGCTCTTCCTCGGAGGAGCCGGCCTGGCGGGCAGCTCAGGTCCCACCACCTCCGCCGGTATAGTTCCTCCTGGTCTTGCTCTCGATCCAGAAAACTACTGTATTTTCTACAATGTTATATAGGGAAAATTTAAAAAAATGCACAATTTGCCTTCAGCAATCCTTTTAAACTACCAAATTAAACAGTTAAAGAGCTGTATGTTTGAATCAATGCAATACCAAATGTACTCAGATACACCCAGTATTGATCGCTGTCAGTCTCATGTTTATCAGGCAATATAGCCAGTATAAATTTATAAAATTCCCACCCATCTGGGGATATGTAAACAATATAAATAAGTTTTTACTGACTCAGCGAACCACACATAAGCACAAATCAAACTCAAGGCAAGGGTCAGATCTTGAGAAAATGTACAACTCACCTTCACCAATCCTCTTGAATAACCCAATAAATGTTTTGATCAGCCAATTGTACATTTTCTGAGAACATGACCCTCAAAAAAAGATATCCAAAATCAAGTATTGTTGAATAGGGTCAGAATTTCAGAAAATGTACTTGGCTGATCAAAACATTTAGTAAATTCTCTTAAATTAGCCCGAAATATCATTAACACCTGGGGTATATGAGCTCATTTTAGTATTTTCAACCTAATTTTTGGCCTTAAATGGGGGATATTTGAGAGGATTAGTGAAACCAAATGTATGTTTTCTGGCAACTTCACCCACAAAGTAGTGCAACAAACTGCGCTAAATAGGCACAGCAAACATTGACAGCTTGTCCTCTATTGATTCACATATACATGGGTCAGATTATCAGATACTGCACAATCTACAGTTCTACACATGTATCACATTCTGCTGAATTAGAGTCAGCATTGATGAATATTGAGTATATCAGACTAAATTTGGTATTGTATTCATTCAAAAAATCTGTCTGTTTATGTTAAACTATATTTAGAACATGATTTTCATCTTAAAATTGGTTATTTGAGAGGATTGGTGAGGGCCAAATGTACATTTTCTAGAAATGTTACCCATATTGGTCAGTTTGTCACAATTTAATGTACTATCCACTTTCTCCCATTTTCTCACATAACCCAAATTACAGATAGAAACTATGCTCAGAATACAGTTCAATATAACCAAACAGACTGTTAGAATGAAGGCAATATCAAATATACTCCGATAAAACTACTTGTGAAATGATTTGACTTATTGATTTGCTGTATAAACATTCTAAATAAAAAAAAAAAAAAAAAAAAAAACCAGATCATTTTTTACTCTAATTTTTACTTATTTACTAAATGTGTAGAGCTGCCAATTGTACATTGTGTTCCTGTTGCATTATGTTGCATTTGTTTGCTCTGGAATAATTTACCAAACAGAGATAAAAAAAAACTTGTCCCTGGCTGAGATCCTCTCTTGAATCTGGGAACAACTGGATGAGAAATGAGTTTTGTTGCTTGACATATATATTGTTGTGGGTATGACACATAGGGAGTCCGAAGGGTTCCAGGTAGTGGAGTGATTTGTTGCTCATCCCAGAGATGGTGAAGGCAGGGAGTTGATACATATATGGAACCTAGCAAGGGGGAAGTCTGTACACTTGTTATTGACCGAGGGAGCACGGGAAGTTAGAGGGCGTTAGCCCGAGATCTTCTGTGCTCCCGAGGTCACTAACAAGTGTACAGACTTCACCCAAGCTTTCTTCCATATTTATTACACCCCATTAATAAATAAAAAATATAAATAATTAAGAATAAAAGAAGTAATTTACGTTTTGGGCCGACCTACTTGATGTATGTCCCCAGGGTGACATACCTCACATGTTATGCACCACTTTGACCAAGTGTGACATACAATGCTGAAGGTATAGGAAGCAACAGCACAGGGGTGTAATAAATAGCTCATGTTGCTTTTATCCAGGTGAGTCGTTCTTGTGGATCTGTCTAGTGGATCTGTTATCTTAAGTGACTAGGTTTCTATGATGGTTTTCTCTTGAGCAAGTGGAACAAACAAGGTGCATAATCAGCAGCCATGCAAAAGCAACTAGGTGTCTATGTGAAGTCTAGTGATAATGTATTATTTACTGCTAGTGATAATGATGGTTTTCTCTCCAGCAAGTGGAACAATCAATGTGGGTAATCAACAGCCATGTTTATTATGAGCCAAATCACACAAATCAGTCATATTTATACACAAAACATTCCAGAGTCTCAAGTGACTCAGGCAAATTGATAAGCGATTTGTTGGCAAATAGAGAAATATGAGATAAAGTTAGTGACTTGTGCAACAAGTCTCTGCGGGTCGCCTGGCAAATCATTGGCGATTCGCTCAAAAGGATGTATCACACTAAGTTTATAAGTAATAAATAGAAGAGATAAGTCGCCAAATAACCCATTGCTGAGGACACTGAAGTGCCAGGTGGACCACTGACTGCACGCTTCTGTCCTGTCAACACCACTACAACTGCTTGCTGTCCGACCATTGCCCTTGGGTGAGTGTATGCAGTAGGATACAGAGCATCCTTCCAACACAGCACAAGACCCATATGTAGCCCTGACATGTCCTCCAGGGATTTTCAGAGATTCTTAAATAAATACTAAGGACTCTCATCTAGAAATTATCCCAATCCCAATGTTGACACAGTTGTTATTAGTTAAAGGCACCCATGCAGACACTGACAAACATTACCTTAAATGGGTGCTTAAAATCCTGATCATAGAAGATCACTAAAGCGATAATCAAACATGAGCAGATCCTTCTCAAACTTCTTGTACAGTTCCTCCATCAGTGTAGCATTGACCAGTTTGTATGCTTCCTGCACTTTATGTTTGTTGGTGTGGGTTGCATGTGCTTGCCGCACATACTCAGACACACTCGTCCCACCAAATATAGACTTGGCCACCACCAGAGTGTCCTCAGCTAAAGTCTCTACTTTACCAATGAAGTCATAGTTGATGAGACATGGTGTGCAGATCTTCCAGTAGGTGTCCCAATGTACATTATTCGTTCTTGGATGGTAGAGGATGTTCTCTATGAACTCTTCAAATCTGAGGTCATTGTTGAAGGTATTGTTATGTCGGGAAAATCTAAAATCAACCATAACAACTGAGATAAAGAAGTGAACAGGTTACAGATCATTTAGAGAATTAGAATGGCCGTATCATTAGCAAGACATACCTGGATGAAAGCTTGTGAAATTCTGTTCACATGTTTTAATGATCAGTTTGAATCCTATATGTAGGGCATAAACAAACAGTAACAATATATCAGTTTAGGACTGGGACTAAAGAAGAGACACCTGGGAGGATATGACAAGACACACGCTGAACTATTCTTATATAATGTAAAATATATAAAATTGTATAATCACAAAAATGAATTGGCCTGAAATGTTACCTTCTCCAATTTTGCAAATATCATAACGTTCAACATGAGAAATCAGACGTTTGTAATCAATGCAATATTAAACTTGCATTGGTGCCTCAATATTGAATGGTTGTATAATAATCTCAAATATAATTTTTTTTTTTTTTTTATTTAGGATGTTTATACAGCAAGTCAAACAATACAGTGAAACATAATTGTGACATAGGCTCACGGGTTTAATTCATTTAAGAATTGCCATGGTTATTCTGCCCACTGCTGTGTCTAGCTATTCACTAATGCTAGCGCGAGTATTTTTAATACTTACTCTTATGCTAATGAGTATAAGGGTATACATAAATGCGTTATATAAAATTTTGTGATAATAATAAGCATCTATCACTATCAAGTTTATTCAATATATCTATGCATAAAAAAAGGATCCTTTGGATTCAGCTCAGGATGTTTTAAAGGACTATAAATCACTAGTATCCCTCATGCATTGGTCAATAATCTTCTAATATAACCACATATCAATCCCTGGAACCTACCTCGCCATTAATTTGGCGGTTACTAGCATGGTAGCATTTGATCCAATCAATTTCTCATGGTATGAGGAGAGAAGACGTTCCAGAGGATGCCGCACAAAAATAAACTTGTAGTATGTAGACAGGATCCTGTGTTGATCTGTTTCATTGAAGGTATAGATGTGGTTTATGTTGTACCTGGAGGTAAAGAAATTCATGTTAAAGGAATGAATGGCTGTTAAACAGAATAAAACTGAACATGGTATATTTTTGTATATAAGTATAACCCATTATAAAACAGAGTTCCATTGGAATTTACTACCATTGAGAATGAGAAAAAGGCATTTTCCCGGGTTTTCGTCAGATTTTCAGATGATTGAATCATGCAGTTTCCTTTAAAAACTGCATGTATATAGCTGACATATATATAGCTGACATAATTAAAAGAGACAGGAGGTCCGAGAATTAAAAAAATACGATAACATCCTGTTTTTTTAACTTTTGTATCCACCAAACCATGTTCTTTGCGAAACAAAGTTTGAAAAAAATATTGTTACTCCCGCCAGTGGCAGTGCTGATGACCCAGGCATTTATCTTTAAAAGGACAGATTGCAAAACTAATTAAGATTCTTTACCATCCTGAGCTATGATTTTGATACATGTTTTATTTTGTTCAGTTCTGAGGTTAGGCCTGGGTTAGAGATCAAGAAGCAATCTGTTTGGTGCAAAGATATTTTGTTAATTAATCTCAGCACTTAAATACTAGAATCCAATCAATTGTTGCTCCTCCCCGCAACCTGCATTGGCTATTGCCTGCAGCCCCTTCGCTGATGGGCTACCCATTTGTCCTGGGGGGAGATGATACATCAACATATGTCATCATATTCAGTATTTTTTAATTAATGCAAATTCATAACTAAGAGTCATATCTATAATATCTGGCTATAAATGTAATGACATGCACATGGTTAATATTCATGATTTACCCTACTGTGGGTGATTACCTGAGCCCCAGTTACCAGGCTCATCCTGAAGGGGTAAGGTTAATTCAGCCGAGAGGGAGCAGTCACTCGGTACCCAGTGGTCCTCCTAGGGGTCGCTGGTGGTCCGCTCAGCCAATGCCCTAACACTTAGGCCCTAGGTTGCGTCCCTAGAACTAGGAAAACATTGCTTTTCTACAATATACCTGATAGTGACCCTATGATGCCATTTGACAGGTCCATTTCCCACGGGCCACAGCCCTTTTACAGCCTTTTCGCACCATGCTCCAAACTAGTCCTGTAGGCATAGAATATAATGTAATATAATAATAACAACCGAACTAATTATATATACTCACTTTTTCAATAGAATTGGTTGGTGTATCCATTTCATGGTTTCATTATTGTATAAGCCAGAAGCTACAATGAGTCTGTACAACCACGTAGAACTTGCTGCTTTGGGCACCTCACAGTAAACAGCCTTGTGATTCTCATCCACATATAGACATTTGTATCCCCTAGGCATACAAGGAAGTTTGCTATCATTCTTTCCTCGACACTGCACCGGCTCGTCCTTGTACATGGAACAATAGTGCTTCATAATAGACTGACGTCTAAGCTGTGTTTCCTCAGCTGAGCTATTAAGAGTCTGGTAGCCTTTAATTTCCACTTCTTGTTTGACAGCCAGGTGCTCTGCAGTAACATGTCAATGAGCAACTTTACAAATACATTCAGCACGGCAAAAACTTTGGGGAGCTTTACCCAAGTCAGGGTCATGGCGGGCACTATTTCAGTGTTCTGATACCTCCACTATGGGTGTCAGGTTTTGCCAACTTGACCCACCAATAGTTGCTACTTGTTGTCTGATCAATTAAACAAAATTATCAGTCAATATGTTAGGATTATTCATGCCATATCCCAGATCAATTGATCCTCAACATTTTAAAAGTATTTCTATGTTAAATCTCTGATTTGTATTTGAAAAAGATTTTTTACAGTATTTTTGTCAACAGTTACCAATGAACTAGCTAAGTTTTCTCCTTAGGATGATCTTAGAATTGTTAGGGTATATTCAACACACTGACCTGACATTTGGTTCATGTATTCATATGACGTAAAGCATTAGATAAACTAAGCTTGAAACTATCTATACATATTAATTCTGGTTATAAAACACTATCGATTTTGCCACATATGACCAATCGTTCTGTAATACATAATGAAAGACACCTACCTCTCAATGTATAGATAGCCACCATGAGTGATACTGGCAGGACCACTAGCTTCAGCTGGTGTGTGAATAATAACATAGGTCAACAGCTGAATCATTAAACATCAAACATTATGAGATAATTTTAGCAATTTATAGTAATATGAACTTATATCCCACAAACTAATGAGAAAGCAATTGCTTGATATTATTATTTTATTTTGGCTTGGTGGCAAAGTTATTGCAAGCAGCTTTTTCGAATGAGTGTTCGTTTGGCGGGGAGCCTGGTTGCTAGGCAATGTCAAATGCTTAGAATCCGTTCTGGTTCACAATGTCCGCATATATAGCTGATGAATTATATACTCTTCATATCATCTAAGGATTATGTTTAACTTTAATGTCATTATAAATCAAGGAACAAATAACATTAATCATACATTAATCTTTGGATGAGATATTGAAAATTTTAAGTGTGCGATTTGCACTAATTTTTCTGTAATACAAATCAGGTCCTTCTAGTTTCTGTTTCTGAAATTGATGAGGAATACACATTCATAAAAAAATATTGCTCTTTAATTACAGTATCATAGTTTGTTTTGTGACTTCATTTACTGAGATCATACAATTTAGATCAGAAAAGATCAGTCACTATAGTCAGTCCGAAAAGTAGTTGACATGTGATTCCTTCGTCCTTTAAGAAGGAAGAAAAGAGGGGACTTTTGAATTCAAACCATTTTTTCCCCCAGAGTCGGTAAAAATACAGCTCCGTCTATGTTCCATCTACAGCGGTGTTTTTTTTTGCTTAGATGGTTATGCTGGACCTCTTTCCGATGGTTGATTAAAATGAGCGGCTCACTGGGCAAAGGGTTGATAGGTCCTTGTCATCAATATGAGTACAAAATCTGCCACTTTCCCCTGCTCTTAAAGGAACTAATAGTACAGCGGCCAGAGGCTAAATTTGGGAGGGAACCCCTACCCACCGTATAACAAGCTAAATTTGAGGTATTGTGTGTAGAATTTCATGAATTTTCTGAATCTGAGGAAATAAATTGCCCAAAAGGTGGCGAACATTATCAAAATGGCCTGTTTCCATGGAAACTTGTGATTTTTTTGTATTTTAGCAAAAAATAGGTTTTTAGTGTCCCATTTCTACACTTTTATCAGTATTGTGACCAAACTTGGGAATAGCAATGTTGTATCTAAGGGTTATCATTTCCTTTCAAATCAATGACCTTGGTCAAGGTCAAGGTCACCAAATATGACCTTGAAATGTAAAAATAGCAAAATTCTGGGATGTGACATCCTATTTTCTCTTATGAAAATATGACAATAGAAGAAAATGGTAACCTAATGCATACAAATAATAACTGACATTAGGGGAAAGAAAAATAACCCATTTTTGGTATCATCGGAATGTCTGTTGCCATGGTAATCAAGCCTCACTTTTCATTCTATGCTAAATTTTGTGTAAATCTAAATTACATACTGCAGTCCATATCTTTTGAACAATTTATTTCAAAGCTACACAATTTTTACATGTGAAAGGGATCCAAGTGTACTTTCATAATATATCTTTTAATTGACCTTTGTCAAGGTCAAGGTCACCATTTTCAAGGTCAAACATCAAATTTTGGTTCAAATTTGAGTATTATGTATGTATCTTTGGAACTATTAATCTCTTGTGTATACAATTTATGCATGTGATAGAACACTAGCAACACTTCCATCGGACATCTTGTCAATGACCTTGGTCAAGGTCAAGGTCACCTAATCCAAGGTCAAACATCAAATTTTGGTTTAAGTTTCAGTAATAGATATGCGTATCTTTGTAACAATTTATTTCCAGGCTACATACTTAAAGCATGTAATAGGGCTCTAAGTGCCCTTCCATGAGACATCTTGTCAATGTCATATGTCAAGGTTAAGGTCACGATTTTCAAGGTCAAACATAAAATTTTGGTACTAATTGAAGTTTTTGGTATTTATCTCTGGAACTATTTATCTGTAGGGTGCATAATTTAATCATGTGATAGGGCTCTGAGAGGCCTTTCATTAGATATATTGTCAATGACCTTGGTCAAGGTCAAGGTCATAATTTTCAAGGTCAAACATGAAATTTGGGTCCAAATTGTGGTATTAAGTAAGTATCTCCAGAACTATTTGTCTCTAGATTACACAATTTAATCATATGACAGGGCTCTAAAAGGCCTCTCGTTAAATACCCTGTCAATAACCTTAGTCAAGGTCAAGGTAACAATTTCCAAGGTCAAACCTGAAATTTAGGTCTAATTTTTACTACTAGGCATGTTTCAGTTGGCACTGTATCTTCAGATGCCATGAATTGAATATGTGACTTACTCAATATTGTTCCCTTAATCAAGAGCTCTGTATTGGTAACAATATGGAGGGTATCAAAGTATATTTATGGCCATAAAGCAACATAGATAGTATAGCAGGGGGATTGGGGGGGGTTATTCATGTGGTACTATAGCACTTCCCATGAGGCCGCCAGTGGCATCTCCTTAGTGGACACTGGGTCTAATAGTACTCATGGAGCAACATCATGGGGTCAGCATAGAGGGTATTAAGGGGGTCATGGAGTAAGATGGAGGGTAAACTGATGGTCATGGAGCAGTGTAAAAGGTATAATGGGGCCCATGGAGCAGCGTAGAGGCTCTAATGGGGGTCAAAGAGTAATATGGAGGTTAAAATGATGGTCATGGAGCAGTGTAGAAGGTGTAATGGGGGCCATGGGGCAGCACAGAGGGTATAATGGGGGTCATGGAATAACATGGAAGGTAAAATGATGATCATGGAACAACATAGAGGATATAATGGGGGTCATGGAGCAACATAGAGGGTATAATGGGGGTCATGGAGCAACGTATGGGATATAATGGGAGTTAAGGAGTAACATAGAGAGCATCGTAGAGGGCATGATAGGGGTCATGGAGCAATATAAAAGGTATAATAGGGGTCATGGAATAACATAGAAGGTATAATGGGGTCATGGAGCAGCATAGGGGTTATGAATGGGGTTCATGTGGTAAAATGGAGGGTATAATGGGGGTCATGGAGCACAATAGCGGGTATAATTGGGGCTATGGAGCCCTCTAGAGGATATCATGGGGGCCATGGAATAACATATATATAAAGAGGTATTATGGGTGTTATGGAGTAACATAGAGAGGGCATAATGGTGGTCATGGAGCAGCACAGAGGGCATAATGGGTGACATGGAGCCCTATAGAGAGTATGATGGTGGTAATGGAGCACTATAGAGGGTATGGTTTGTTCTGTAATTATTATAGGGAATAATTATATATATATGTATTATTATGGCGGGGGGGGGGTAATGGAGGGTATAATGATGGTGATGGAGCAGCATAGATGGTATAATGGCCGGGGGGGTCATGGGGCAGCACAGAAGGTATGGTGGTGGTCATAGAGCATCATAGTGGGTATGATATGGTGGCCATGGAGCAATATAGAGGATATAATGGTGGTCATAGAGCATCATAAAGGATATAATTGGGGCTATGGAGCCCTATAGAGGGTATGATGGGGGCTATGGAGCACTATAGAGGACATAATGGTGGCTATAGAGCATCATAGAGGGTATAATTGGGGCTATGAAACCCTATAAAGGGTATGATGGGGATCATGGAGCATCGTAGAGGGTATAATGGGGGTCATGGAGCAGCATAGAGGGTATAATGTTGGTCATGGAGTAACAGAGAGGGTGTGATAGGGGTCATGGAGCCATATAAAGGGTATTCGGGGGGTCATGGAATAACATAGACAGTATGATGGGGGTCATGGAGCAGCATAGAGGGTATAATATGGGTCATGAAGTAACATAGAGGGTATGATGGTGGTCATGGAGCAATATAACAGGTTTTATGGGGGTCATGGAATAACATAGAGGGTATGATGGGGGCCATAGAGCAGCATAGAGGGTATGGTTATGGTTATGGAGCAGCATAGAGGGTATGATGGAGGTTATGGAGTAACATGGCGGGTATAATTGTGGCAATGCAGTAACATAGTGGGAATGATAGGGATCATGGAGGACTATAGACAGTACAATAGGCATCATGGAGCATTATAGAGTGTATAATGGGGGCCTAGGAGGAGTATAGAGGGTATGATGGGAACTATGGAGTACTATAGAGGATATAATGGTGGTCATAGAGCTTCATAGAGGGTGAATGGTGGTTATGGAGCAGCATAGAGGGTATAATGGTGGTCATGGAGCAGCATAGATGGTATAATTGGGGTCATGGAGCAGCATAGAGGGTATAATGGTGGTCATGGAGCAGCATAGAGGGTATAATTGGGGTCATGGAGCAGCATAGATGGTATAATATAGTGCATGGGGCGTTGCCTCAGCATTGGATTGTTCTCTCACTAAAACCATGTCAACCAGTCGGGCTTGAAATCCTCCCACCTATGGGGAGCTTAGTTCCGCTGACGTCCATTTCTTAATGTTTGGCAATAAAAGTTACAACAACAAATAATTGGGGTCATTGAGCAGCATAGAGGGTATAATAGTGGTCATGGAGCAACATAGAGGGTATAATTGGGGTCATCCATGGAGCAGCCTAGAGGGAATAATTGGGGTCATCCATGGAGCAGCCTAGAGGGTATAATGGTGGTCCTGGAGCAGCATAGAGGGTGTCATTGGGGTCATAGAGTAAGTTAGAGGGTATGATGGGGGCCATGGAGCAGCCTAGAGGGTGTCATTGGAGTCATGGAGCAGCCTAGAGGGTGTCATTGGGGTCATGGAGCAGCATAGAGGGTATAATGGTGGTCATGGAGCAGCATAGAGGGTGTCATTGGGGTCATAGAGTAAGTTAGAGGGTATGATGGTGGTCATATGGAGCAGCATAGAGGGTATAATGGTGGTCATGGAGCAGCAGAGATGGTATAATTGGGGTCATGGAGCAGCATAGATGGTATAATTGGGGTCATGGAGCATCATAGAGGGTATAATGGTGGTCATATGGATCAGCATAGAGGGTATAATGGTGGTCATGGAGCAGCATAGAGGGTATAATGGTGATCATAGAGCAGCATAGAGGGTGTCATTGGGGTCATAGAGTAACTTAGGGTAACTTAGAGGGTATAATGGGGGCCATGGAGCATTATAGAGGGTATAATGGGGTCATGGAACATCGTAGAGGGTATGACAGGGGTCATGGAGCAATATAAAAGGTATAATAGGGGTCATGGAATAACATAGAAGGTATAATGGGGGTCATGGAGCAGCATAGGGGTTATGAATAGGGGGTCATGTGGTAACATGGAGGGTATAATTTGGGGCATGGAGCCCTCTAGAGGATGTGATGGGGGCCATGGAGCACTACATAGAGGATATATATGGTGGTCATGGAATAACATAGAGGGTATAATGGGTGTTATGGAGTAACATAGAGAGGGCATAATGGTGGTCATGGAGCAGCACAGAGGGTATAATGGGGGCCATGGAGCCCTATAGAGGGTATGAGGGGGGCCATGGAGCATTATAGGGAATAAAATGGTCATTATTTAGCAGCATAAAAGGTATAGAGATCATCATGGAGCAACATTGAAGGTATGGTGGAGGTCATGGAGCAGCATAGAGGGTATAACAATGGTCAATGAGCAACATCTAGAGGATGTAATATTGGTCAATGAGCAAAATTTGCGTCAAAGAATGTGTCAGATGTTACTCAATTGAGTGTAATATATGCACAATATTGGTTATACTCCAGCCAAGATCTAGGTTTGAAGCCACAACAGGCTTACAGGTGAAGACTGGCCTAACAGTCATACTTACTCACTTGACACCGCTTACTCATAGAATCACCCTATGCTATACTATGTCATTAAAATGAGCGTCATTGATTGTCATTGAATAGATCCATGCAGCCAATCAAATTAGTGAAGTAAATTCAATGCATTTGAAAAGCTGATTCCTCTACTGAAATCTATCCATGCAAATGCCATAGGCAAAACTGGCCCTCTTTTTGTGGATACGCACACCTATCATGGCTTTAATACATCTTCTATTCACAGCTCTTGTGTGTTAGATGATTATTAGGGATTATAAGGGATTATTATTAAAAATTCAGATAGAAATCTTACCTTTGTCCTTGATAATTGTGACCTTATCCTTCATTGATGAAGGTTATTGACAACATGTCTTATGAAAATGCTGTTAGAGCCCTGTCGCATATTTTAATTGTGTACCCCAGGGAGAATAGTTCCAGAGAAACCTACCTAATACAAGAATTTGGACCAAAACTTGATCTTTGACCTTGAAATGTTGACCTTGACCATGACATAGGTCATTGACAAGACATCTAATGCCTGTGCTCCCAGAACCCTATCAGATGCTCACATTGGGTAACCTAGGGATAAATAATTCCAGAGATACATAATACCTAAATCTAAAATCAAGAAAAAATGTTATGTTTGACCTTGGATTAGGTGACCTTGACCTTACCAAAGGTCATTCATATAATGTCTCATGGAAGTGATGTTAGTGTCCTATCACATGCATAAATTGTGTACGCCAGTGATAAATAGTTCCTAAGATACATACATAATACTCAAATTTGAACCAAAATTTGATGTTTGACCTTGAAAATGGTGACCTTGACCTTGACAAAGGTCAATTAAAAGATATATTATGAAAGTACACTTGGATCCCTTTCACATGTATAAATTGTGTAGCTTTGAAATAAATTGTTCAAAAGATATAGACTGCAGTATGTTATTTAGATGTACACAAAATTTAGCATAGAACAAAAAGTGAGGCTTGGTTACCATGGCAACAGACATTCCAATGATACCAAAAATGGGTTATTTTTCTTTCCCCTAATGTCAGTTATAATTTTTATGCATTAGGTTACCATTTTCTTCTATTGCCATATGTTTATAAGAGAAAATAGGATGTCACATCCCAGAATTTTGCTATTTTTACATTTCAAGGTCATATTTGGTGACCTTGACCTTGAGCAAGGTCACTGATTCGAATGGAAATGATAACCCTTAGATACATCAGTATTATTCTCAAGTTTGGTTACAATACTGATAAAAGTGTAGAAATGGGACACTAAAAACCTATTTTTTGCTAAAATACAAAAAAATCACTAGTTTCCATGGAAACAGGCCATTTTGACAATGTTCGCCACCTTTTGGGCAATTTTTTTCTTCAGATTCGGAAAATTCATGCAATTCTACACAAAATACCTCAAATTTAGCTTGTTATACGGTGGGTAGGGGTAACTTCTTAAATAATGGCTTTTTTGGCCCTTGGCCGCTGGCCTATAAGGAATCATGTATCAACTACATTTCAGACAGACTATAGGTACAAAAGCATGATACTCACCAACTTCAGGACACATCTTGGACATTTAACCTTTTTAAATTATAAAATCTATGGTTAAACAAGCAAGGTACAAAAAAACAGATTTCATAAATGTACAATTCACTATGCTTAATCGACTCAAATACGTAGAATTAAATCCACATACCAGAGTTTCTTTAATGAACAGAATACCAATTAATCATAAATTATACTCCAATAATATTGTCCAGTATTCCTAGTCACATTAAGCAGAATAGATCAATGGGTCAGATTTTCAGAAAATATACAATTGGCAGATCAACACATTTAGTAAATTCTGCTAAATTAAACCGGAAAATCGTCAAAATAGGTATATCTGAGTACATTTAGTATTGCCTTGATTCAAACAATCTGTCATGTTGAAGTGTATTTTGAACCTGATTTTTGTCTTAAATGTGGGGTATTTGGGAGGATTGGTGAAGGCGAATTGTACATTTTCTGGCAATTTCACCCCAAATGTGATGTACAGCTGTCAACTCTATATTAGGGACAACCTGATCCTTACATGTAGACCCTAGGCCATCAACCAAAGCCCTCCCCAGCCCGTATGGGGACTTTTCAAGGTGGTGTCTTTTTATATTGAGTGTGAATCATTAGAGTCTACTTATCTGTCATCCGGCCATTGATGTTTTGGGGTTAAAATTGAATGTTTCCATGGTAAATGGAATAATTATATCCTTTCGTTTTAAAGGTCATCGTATGGACTACATTTAGTTACTTTACTGTTTATTGACCCCCAGAAATATTGGAAACTTTTTTTTTCAAAAACGAAAATATCAAACTTAAAATCTAGAAATACTTATTAGATTATTAGAGTGTTTACTGTCATTAGAATCGGCTTGATCTCATCTTTTCAAATATAATGGTATTTCAAAATCTATTTTTTGCGACTTATGACTCATTTTCCTGAAACACATCACATATTTCTAAATTGAAATAATGCAAACTTACCCTCATCTTGTGTTAATATGTATCCAAGCCCAGGTCTGAGACAGTGTAACATGTCCATAGAGATGTTCCAGTCTCACTTATAGTCCACGCAATAACTTTTAATTTCAGTTTCAATTTCATAAAATTGATCCCATGCCACTCCAGCTGCCTGGATTGATCCTCAGCAAATAACAGTTTATATTTGTTTGTTTACACTCCATCAGTTCGATGGCACTACACATGTTGAAATATCCTGTTTTTCCTATCGACATCTATAGTGAAGATAGTACAGTTCAGCGGTCCCTGAAATAAAGACTAATCTAGAGTATATGTGGCACCAGGAATTGGAAGGATATCGTCACAACAGGAGAAGTCTTGGGCTATTTACTTTACTAAACATGGAATTATTTGTACATTGACATTGCCCACCATCCCGCCCACCTCCCTCCTATGGTGTCTCCCGACGCCTTCCAAATCGTTTCGTTTCTTAGCTTTAATCTCAACATCGCGATCGGCGCTGTGGATTCCCTGCTGCTATGACGTCATTACATGGGCCTCGTTCTGGATAGGGTTCCGGTGGGGAATCCCCGCGACTATGACGTCATTACACAAATGTAACTGAGTGTTACCGAGTATTCGTACGGCTGAGGGGGGTTAAGGCTTAAGCACTGCACATTGCTAGACATGCGTTGGGAAATCAGGGTATGTGCATTACAAGTATAGTAAAGACCATATGAACCCAGACATTTTACTTTGCAAACATGTGAAGGATGGCCAATCCGTACTTGGTTTCTCCCATGGATGGCGAAAACATAGGTAGTTGGGTGAGCGAGATGGATTTTCTAGACTATAAAATAGCCCCCGGGTGGGCGGGGTGCGTTATGACGTTGTGGTAAATGCAGGCATTGCTTTGCTCTGCCACTAGCACCTCCTCGTCCAGTGACATATATGTTTTTTGGGAGGCTTCTTTTGTTACTACAACCATGTTCTTTATAAATCCAAAGTTTAAAAAAAAATTCCATGTGTGGTGCTGTGTGTGGTGATGTGGTGGAGGTTGATATCTTGGTAATTGTCCGGGTGATTTCAATGTGCTAAAAAACTGTACGATAAAGGAAAGACTGAGAGTGCTGTAATGTTTCAGGTGTTGTTATTTTCAATCTTACACAGAAGCATTAAATAGCAGGCACTACACATGATTTATTCATTTTTGCTTAAACACTGGCATTTTTCATTTAAAGCTAACAAGAGTAATTATTCACCATAATTATAATTAATGGCGAGTGTTACTGTTTCCTCTCTTTTATTTGTTGATGGACATTCTTGGACATGTGTACATACAGTGGTAGTTGGAACACACTGTGAAACTGTAATTAAATTATATAACCTTGTATAAACCACTGGTATGGAGATTTGACATGTAGATATTTGACATCTAGATATTTGACATCTAGAGATTTGACATCTAGAGATTTGAGATAATATATATGAAAATACAATGATATATTCACCAACAGTTGATCTACATGAAATATACTGTTAAGTTGTGAAGCAAGAAGTCAAAGCTTGGTTGGAAGAATAATGGACCTTTAATGTGCGTAAAACCTCAGCTTATATCCTAGCCTGGCGGCCTCGTTCTCCTCTCCTGCCCCCCTCATTGACTGCGGTCCTCTCTCTCTCCCCGGGTCACTTCATTATACCAGGAGGGAGGGTAGGCTGGAGACACATACATTCTTATTAATTATTATGCGTGCCAGACTCATACATTAATTCCAATTAGCATAATTATCAATGTAACATCACACACACAAATAGAGCAATAATAATCCTATTAATTAACCGTTGTAATTATTTAATGAAGATGGATCCTAATGACCCTCCCCCACTTGGTTGATTACTTATTAGCAGACCCCCTCCCTATATGACTTATCAAAACAAGGGTCGCCTCTGGCTCTCCCTTGGAGGAGCCGGCCTGGCGGGCAGCACAGACCCCGCCCCCTCCGCCGGTAGAGTGGCTCCTGGTCTTGCTCTTGACCTAAGAATCTAGTATATTTTCTACAATACAATCATTTGATAATAAAGGTAATGTAGGTACTAACCATGTTTGCCTTTTTAGTTGAGAGAAAAAGCGTTTGGCCTCTTTATGTGCAGTGAATAAATGCTCAGCAGCAAATATATTTAAAATACTTTTTTGCAACTTGTGCTTATAGAAATATAACCAAAATTAATGGTGATTAATACAATCAAAACATATTTTTCATTAAAGCTTGTAACACATTTGTTGATATGAAAAAACAACCTTGTCCTCGGAGGTAAACTTACGTTAAACAAAATGGCGGCGGCAGCAGCTGACTACACTCGCCGTAATAGTGAGAATAAGATTCCACCCTCTTTGATTATTAAAGCAAGTATGAGTTGAGAATGAAATCTCAATCTCACAAGTGGTTGCTGGCATATGTCACCGTTTTGATAGAGAGGTATTCATGGAGGATGATACTAAATACTAACAGTAATGGGGTCATACATTTAGGTGAAATATTCATATTCATAGTATATGGATATAGTATATTATAGATATACTGTTTAAGTGTTGCCTGACATCAGCTGTTATAGCAAGGTTTTATGAATACATTATAACTATTTTAACCACAACTTCTGTCAGAAAGTAAAAACAGTTTTCAAATGGCAAAATGGATAGTAAACAGTTGTCAATAGTGGAAAGATTGATTAATTCCCTAGCTCTAGCCACTCATATGGATTGCAGAAGTGAGACCGGGACACTAGTGATGACTTTGTTTATTTAGTCCATGGACAGAACTACCTGGAAATCAAGGCTGGAGTTAAAGTTAATGGATGACGGACAAGGGGTGGTAGTCACACAACTATCATGGGAAAAAACATCCATGGTGGGCAATACGTTTCCACACAATTATGAAGTTTCAATTGTTATTTGAAATGTCTGGGCCTTGAAATGAATAACGAATTACAGGCAAATTGTACATTTTCTTACAACCTGACTCTATAATGTAGGCGTACTTTGGCGATCATTTTGTTTACTTAGGCCTACTGAAAATGTTCACTCATATGTGCCTTATTTATAAACTGACCTTGATATAAACACATATTTAGGGATAGAAAAACATGCTCTTTCTGAATTTTATGTTTTTGGCAATTTATTTCAAATGGAAACAGCGATTTTTATCAATTTGCGGGAGCTTAAAATCCCTGCCATGTGTACACGAATGCATACCCTGAATGCGGACGTTTTTACAGCAGGCAAAAACTGGAACCTATATATAAGGTTTCCCAGTTCTCGTACCTTCCGCGGGGGAAACCTTTAAAAAAAAATATTCATGAATAATATCAGAAGTAAACCCATCTCATCCAGTCCCAAAATCCAAGATGGCTGCCATTTTCTTGTTAATTTGTTATCGTAACTTTGGGATACATATTAGAATTAAGGTCCCAAGATGAACAATTCATTAATATTTTGTGTTACCTAGTTGTCAAATATTGTAGTATTCAAAATATTAGAATGTTAGTTGGGGAAAAATGCTGGAAAATGTACAATTTACATTCGCCAATCCTTTTAAACTACAAAAGTTCAGACAGAAAAGAGATTTAATACACAGTTAAAGAACTGTATGTTTGAATCAATGCCATACCAAATGTACTCAAATATACCCAGTATTGATCGCTCTCAGTCTCATGTTTATCACGCAATTGTATATTTTTATAAAAATCCCACCCATCTGGAGACATGTCAACAATACCAACAAGTTTTTACAAAGTCAAGGAACCACATATGTGATGTGTTTTAAGAAAATGAGTCATAAGTCGCAAAATTGATATTTTTCAAAGTGTTTTTTCACAAGACCACATTATTGGAATGTTCTGATTCTTGGAGAGTTTGTCACTTGTACTTATGTCAATTGATGTATCAAATTTCAGGACAATCTATATAATATATCCTTTAGTTTTAAAGGTCCTCATGTGGACTACATTTAGTGACTTTACTGTTTAGTGACGCCCAGAAATATTGGAAACTTTTTTTTATCAAAAACGAAAATATCAAACTTAAAATCTAGAAATAATTATTAGAGTAATAGACTGTTTACTATCATTGGAATCGGCTAGATCTTATCTTTTCAAATATGGTGGTATCTCAAAATCTATTTTTTTCTACTTTTGACTCATTTTCCTGAAACGCATCACATATTAGCACAAATCAAACTCAAACTCAAGGAAAGGGTCAGTTCTTGAGAAAATGTACAACTCACTTTCACCAATCGTCTTGAATAACCCAATAATCGTGTAAAGCTGCCATTTGTACATTTTCTGAGAACATGACCCTCAAAATAAGATATCCGAAATCAAGTGTTGTTGAATAGGGTCAGATTTTCAAAAAATGTACAATTGGCTGATCAAAACATTTAGTAAATGCTGCAAAATTACCCCGAATTATCATTAACACTTGGGGTATATATGTGTACATTTAAGTATTTTCAACCTGGTTTTTGCCTTAAATGGGGGTTATTTGAGAAGATTAGTGAAACCAATTGTACATTTTCTGGCGATTTAAGCCAATAAGTAGTGCAACCAACTACGGACACATGGCTAAGCAGGTACAGTACTCATTGACCCAGCTCTCCAAGCTTGTCCTCTGTTGATTCACATATAGAGAGAATGGGACGAGCCGACAATAATCGAAAATTTATAGGACGAGATTCGTCCACATAAGCACGATGCCGTAGGCAGAGTGCTTATGTGGACGAATCAAGTCCTATAAATTTTTTATTATTGCCAGCGAGTTCCATTCTATATTTATTATATGTGCATACAATTTGATCATATTTCATCAAATATCACTGAAAAAATATTAAAGAAGCACAGAGAGCCTGCTGCCCCGCTGACAGCCCCACTGACAGCCCCGCTGACAGCTTCGTTAGTATAGGCCTATTTATATTGTTAACTTAAAACGTTCATATTGTGGGCATTTCTTGAGCTACATTAATAAAGTTTATATCATTGGATAGAGAATTTAATGCTCTATTTAATGATATGGTTTTTATTATGTATTTCTATAATCATAGTACCAGAATCACGGGTGGATTACCGATCGCGGGGATTTGTTTACATGCTCCGCGGAGAGCCAAAGCTCCGCGAAGCATAACAACAGAACTATTTTTAGACAACTACATTTCATATAGGACACGTCCTATATGAATATTTTTATAGCACCCCACTTATAGCACGTCTCATATAGAATGCGCGTATGATAAACATGTATATGGGTCAGATTTCCTGTCTGGTTATGTTGAACTGTATTTAGAACATGATTTTCATCTTAAAATTGGCTTTTTTTAGAGGATTGGTGAGGGCCAATTGTACATATTTTCTAGAAATTTGACCCATGTGGGTCACTTCGTCATAATTTAATGTACAATCCACTTTTCCCAATTTTCTCAAATAATCCAAATTACAGAGAGAAACTATGCTCAGAATACAGTTCAATATAACCAAACAGACTGTTAGAATGAAGGCAATATCAAATATACTCAGATACAACTATAATTATATTAATCATTTTTCACTCTAATTTGTACTTATTCACTAAATGTGTAGAGCTGCCGATTGTACATTTTCTGACGAGCTCACCCATATACATGTTCCTGGTGCATTATATGGCATTTATTTGCTCTGAAATAATTTACCAAACAGAAATGAAAAAAACGTTGTCGATTTCGTTTTTTAAACAAAACGAAATACCAGACTTGTGCAAGTCCACCCCCACTGATCTAACTCTGACAATAACCAGTAGTTCGTAAATATATGGAAAAAATATAATCCAAAATTTTATAAATGTTATATATTTGTGACTATAGTTAACTCACAAAACCAATGTCATACCTCATGTAGATGAGGCTGAATATCTGTATAACTCTGAAACTGTGTTTAACCCTGCATGAGGGTGAAAAGTGTCTATGATAACTGTAGATACTCAGGAGAACACCTTGTATGTTGATAAAGTTCATCTGTAACATGTCATACTCAGTGTACCTAATATTAAAAAATAGGAGAACCTACACTCAGGAGTATACCTGACCACCTATCTCCTTACCATGTACTCAGTTGTTTAATGCTCAGGAGTACACCTGATTACTAACTCAACTGAATAAATTCTCGGTATCTCAAATATAGTTTGTGGTGTGTATAGTTAACACCAGTGATGATTGTCGCCCCCACCACTACCCAGAAGCGGTCAAAGACACTTCCGGTTTTAGTGCTAAAACAAAACATTTGTTAAACAATGGACTCCTGTTTCGTCAATATTTTTTCAATTAGGAAAATTCTAAAGCCGGCTTTTTACTGACATCGTTGCGATTCTCTTGGTGTATAACATTAGTTTATACCTCAAAAACATACTTTTCTGTAAGCATTGGAGTACAGAGAACCATAGTGCGGCACCACCTCCCTAGTACTTGACCGTAGCTGGACGTAGCAGAGGAAGGATGCACTGCGACAAGATTAGTTCTAGATTTAAACATTAGGCGGCGGCTAGATCAAATAGCTGTATTCGAGATACGGAGAATTGTCGGAGGATTTAACTCTCAGGAGTACACCTGGTTTCCTCTTAATATACCTATGCAACCTGCTATAAACTTGTCACTTTATTATAGATCGAACACAAGGAGTACACCTGGTTCTCTAATTAATCAAGGTTTTAATACCTAGCAAGTCCCAAGGACATAGTCTTGTTCTCAACATGTTCTAGTTTATTGTACTCTTATTCTTTATTTTTACTTCATTCATAACTTAATTTACCTTTTCGGCCAAGGTAACGGCAGGGAGAACTGGAGGCTACCTCTAGATGTCTGTGTACCTGTTTATCGTATGTAACTGTCCTATCTGATGAATAAAGTAGTTCTTATCTTATCTTATCTTAACTACATATAGTCTATAAGAGGACCTTTAAAACGACTTGTTATATTACATACATTGTCCTCAAATGTGACACATCGATGGATGTACCTATGGGTGATGAACTCTCCGAAAATCAGAATATTCCATTAAAGTGATCTTGTAAAATAAACAGTTTGAAAAACATCATTTGTTGCGACTTGTAACTCATTTCCCTGGAACACATCACACATGTATACAGCTGCCAACTGTACATTTGGAGCCGATCCGACCCGTAAGGTTCAGATTTTCAGAAAATGTACAATTCAACTTCACCAATTTTTTCATAACCCAAATTTCAGACGAAAATAAAGTTCAAAATACAGTTCAACCTAACCAAACAGCTAGAATGAATGTTATGCCGAATATACTCGAATTTACTAGGTATTGACAAAATTGCAGCATAATTTAGGATAATTTACTAAATGTGTACAGCTGCCAAGTGTACATTTTTGGAAAATCTGACTCATATGCACCTCGCCACATGCAGGATGATAGAGTGTGTTTGTTTTGTTCATAGATCTCCCTCTAAGCCGGAGATAACGGTGTTATGGTCGCTATGTAGTTGACCTGCGCACTGACCTTGTGAACAATACAAACAACACTTGGCCCTGTTCTGCTCTTATGCCTTACCCTCCTCCCTACTCCTCCCGCTGCCCCCTCCTCTTGCCCCCTCCCCCCTGCTCCTGCCCCTCCCCCTCCCCCTGCCCCTGCCTCCTGCCCCTCCTCCTGCCCCCTCCCCCTCATCCTGACCCCTCATCCTTCCTCCCTCCCCCTCTCCCTCCCCCTCCCCCCCTCCCCCTGTCCCTCCTCCTGCCCCCCTGCCCCTGCCCCTCCCCCTGCCCCTGCCTCCTGCCCCTCCTCCTGCCCCCTCCCTCTCATCCTGCCCCCTCATCCTTCCTCCCTCCCCCTTTCCCTCCCCATCCTCCTGCCCCCTCCCTCCCCACGACACATATACATATCCCCTCATCCTGCCCAGTTATATACTATTGTTCATTACACATTCTCTAAAAATAAACAGATTTACGATACACATCTTGTTCAAAATACAGGTTATCCCAACCAAACATATTGTCTATATCAATGCATTACTTACTAAATAAACTCAAATACATTTTAGTTAATTTGATTTAATCTTAAACTTTACATATGTATCCATCTCTCTCCCTCCTCTCTATCTCTCCCTCCCTACCTTTGCTCCCTTTCCCTCCCTCTCCCTTTCCCTCCCTCTCTCCCTCTCTCTCTCTGTCTCCTTCTCTCTCCCTCCCCCTCTCTCCCTCCCTATCTCTTTCCGTCCCTCAATCTCTCGCTCTTCCTCTCTTTCCCTCCCTCCCTCTCTCTCTATCTGGGTCTTCTTCTCTTTCTCTCTCCCTCCCCTCTCTAGGGCTCCTGAGGGGGGTATCTAATTTCTCTTGTCGCTACCAAAAAACGGCAATTGTCGTTTGTCCCTAAGGAAATTCTTCTGTCGTTTGTCGCTATATTTTCATAAAACAGCCGAATTTTTGTCGTTAAGGACTATTAAGGTCTTTGTCGATTTGTCAGGCTAAGAAAGTATCTTTGTCATTTGTCACTAGTTGCCTTTGAAATTTGTCGATCTAAGAAAGGGCTGTGTCGATTTGTCGAATTAACCCCTCAAGAGCCCTCTCTCTCCCCAATTCTCTCTCCCCTTGTCTCCTCTGTCGTTCCCTCCCGGTTTCATTCCCTCTCTCCCTCTCCAGCCCTTCCTTCCCCTGTTCTCCTCCATTCCCCCTTCTCTCCTCCTCTCAAAAAAGAAGAGAAATCGTCTGCAAGTTCAAACCATCAAACAAACATACTATCCCACTCATAACCAATCCTTATCAGACATATCTCCCCCCGCCCCTCCCCAGTGCCCCCTCCCCTCTTCACACACAAACAAACACCAGGATCTCGCCGGAGGTCACGGTGGGTGCGAGATTGGCCGTTGGTGGTGGTTGCCATACGTAAACAATATGGAGTACCGCTGCACAGCGATTATAACAACTAGTTACACTCTACTCAAACAATAATTGTTTCGCACCCAAGCACAGACTCACAAGTCGCCGGATTTTTTACGAGAAAGGGTCGGGGGTGGGTAGCAGAGAGGGTAAGTGAAAGCCTGAGTTATGATTATTTGATAAAACTAACTTTAATATTGCTGGTTGTAGTTGATGTGGGGAGGCCAGGAGTTCAGGGGAGGGAGACCGCCTTAAGGCGTGTAACTCAGCCGGGATAAGGTGCTAGAAGCTCCGGGAGTTAATCCACTGAGACCCGGTCTGATTGTCAAAACTATAGATGGTGAGGCGAAATGAATGACTTTTTTTAAAAAATGTGTTTGCAGATGTTCTTTTTTCAGACAAATACCTAAAGTGAAAGCAGCAGTAATATTCTTATTCTTATCACATCATAATATCATTTTATAATCACTAGTAGGCCTCTAATTATTAGTATCCAACGATTATACTGTTATCATTGTTAGATCAAATATGTGATGTGCTTCAGAAAAATACATCATAAGTCGCAAAAATGATATTTTCCAAAGTGTTTATTTTACAGGATCACTTCAATGAAATATTCTGATCTTTAGGGAGTTCATCACTTAGAGTTATATCAATTTGTGTATCACATTTCGGGACAATCTATCTAATATATCCTCATATAAAGTATATTTAGTTACTTTAGTGGTTATTTCCCACCAGAAATACGACAAAGTTGTTTTTTCAAAAATAAAAACATCCAACTTAAAATCTAGAAATACAGAGTATTAGACTGTTTACTCTCATTGGAATCGAGTTGATCTCATCTTTTCTAATATGAGGATATCTCAAATCCATTTCTTAGGAATTACTGAAGCACATCACATATACTAGTAACAGTTCTTCAATTGATTAATCTATTATGAGTAGTAGTGGTTTAATACGTTCTATGCTGTTATTATTGTCAGCATGCTAATAGGTTGTCATTCTAGAAACATTTGTTTTTCTTTTTTGAAAATGAAATCGTCAGTAGGTAAGACAGATCACAGTTTCATGAAAAATTAGTCGATGAAACTCAACAAGAGTGAGTGTATATTAACATGTATATAATGTCTTATCAGATAATTAAGCTCTATTTCTGATAAGAACAACAACTTACAAGTACGGTAAAAATGGAAGACAGAAAGGGAGAGGAAAGAGTGGATGTGGAGAGTGTTAGAGTGTAGTGACGGAGAGGGGAGAGGGGAGAGGGGAGAGGGGAGAAGGGAGAGGGAAGAGGGGGGTGAGGGGAGAGGGGTGAGGGGAGAGGGGAGAGCAGAGAGCAGAGAGGGGAGAGCGGAGAGTGGAGAAGGGAGAGACGGAGAGCGGAGAGGGAGCGGGGAGAAGGAGAGGGGAGAGGGGAAGGGGAGAGGGGAGAGACAAAGAGGGGAGAGGGGAGAGGGGGGAGAGGGGAGAGGGGAGAGCAGAGAGCAGAGAGGGGAGAGCGGAAAGTGGAGAAGGGAGAGACGGAGAGCGGAGAGGGAGAGGGGAGAAGGAGAGGGGAGAGGGGAGAGGGGAGAGGGGAGAGGGGAGAGGGGAGAGGGGGAGAGGGGGAGAGGGGAGAGGCAGAGGGCAGAGGGCAGGTCATTTTCTGGCGACTTGACCCATTTGCAAGGTTATTTGGGAGAAGACAATTTTACAGTTCCGGTAGATTTCCCCCATATCTACATCAATGATTTTTTAACAGTGATTGTATTGCATTAAATTCTGATCCTTGTCATGAAACAGATCGATACACATGGTCCACACAATTTAGATATGAACTACAACCTTCAATTTACATTATTTAACTCCTTTATATATAATATAGAAGAGGAATTGCCATTTTAATCTAGCAGTTATTTTTTAACAAAATGTGATGTGTTTCAGGAAAATGAGTCATAAGTCGCAAAATTGATATTTTTTAAAGTGTTTTGTTCACCAGATCAAATTATTGGAATGTTCTGATTTTTGGAGAGTTTGTCACTTATAGCTATATCAATCGATATATCAAATTCCAGGACAAAGTATGTAATATATCCTTTCGTTTTAAAGGTCCTCATATGGACTACATTTAGCTACTTTACTGTTTAGTGACCCCCAGAAATATAGGAATTTTTTTTTCAAAAACGAAAATATCAAACTTAGAATCTAGAAATACTTATTGGATTATTAGACTGTTCACTATCATTGGAATCAGCTCGATCTCATCTCTTCAAATATAATGATATCTCAAAATGTATTTTTTGCGACTTATGACTCATTTTCCTGAAACACATCACAAATGTCAAATATCCTCTTTGCTAACTAATAGGGGTATTGCATGTGCCACTGCCCATGTCTGTTAGAGTGCATTCTGTGAAGAATTCTGTTGACATTTGACATACCAATATTTAGCAACATTTTTATCGAAAATTGCAAAAATGTTTTCAACAATATCAAACTTTTATAAATGATAATATGAAAACCAAAAGCATGGGAAAGATGGACACATGTGTTATGGAAACATCTATAACACATGGATATTGACATGAGTATTGATAAATATTCCATGCTGAACATGGGAGGTTTTCTATAGATTTTAGACTGTGTCATTAGTCCCATAATTCCATGGGAATCAAGATTCAAAATGGCGGATATATCAATAGCTCATTACTAATCGTTTTTCACAACGTATAATTATGAGCCATAGGAATATGTTAATTCATTCAGTATAGGCACTGATTGGACGCCTACTGCGCTAACCGGGCTAGGACCCGGCGTTCTAATAGGATTATAATGACATTTCACTAGATATTTTAATAAGGTTATAATGGCACTTTGTGGTTTGAGGCGAGGAGAAGCTTTCCCTCCGTATGAAGGGACTCTCTCGTCTTTGGGCCTATATTGTGTTTGTTTCTTTTTTGACCCATTGCATGAGAGAGATCTATAGATGCCACAGTTGTTAAAGTTGGCGTGAGTTAGTGAGAGATTATGGTGGTAGATTTAGTAGGAGCCGTATTGTGGAATAATAGCGCTTTATGCAGCTTTAGGGACCAAGGATTAGCACAAATCTCTGTTTATGGGTCAGATTCTCAGAAAATGCACAATCTACAGTTATACACATCTATCAATGTTGCTGATTCAAAGAGAAAAATGATAGATACTGAGTATATCTGAGTGTATTCTGTATTGTATACATTCAATAAATCAGTGTAGTTATGTTGAACTGTATTTTAAACCTACTTTTTGCATTAAATTTGGGTTATTTGAGAGGATTGGTGAAGGCCAGTAGTACACTTTCTGCAAATCTGACCCTTATATGTAGCGGTTTATCATTAAGCGGTAAAGGTTAGTCAAATATTGCCTCTTTAATGCAACTAGACATCGCTGGAGAATATCGCTGGGCGAAATCGCCAGAAAATGTACAATTCACCTTCACCAATCATCTCAAATAACCCAAATTTAAGACAAAAATCAGGTTCAAAATTTAGTTCAACATAACCAAACAGATTGTTTGAATCAAGGCAATAGTAAATAGGCTCGGATATACCTAGAGTTGACGATTTTTCGGTATAATTTAGCAGATCTTTCCAAATGCGTTGATCTGTCAATTGAACATTTTCTGAAAATCTTACCCTTTAAAGTTGCTTAAAGACATTGCTGAAAAACATTGCGTATGAAATGATTTACACAAATGAGTTACAAGTCGCAACAAATGTATTTTGGGATATCATCATATTTCTTTTCAACAGAAATTAGGTAATTATAAATATGTGATATGTTTCAGGAAAATGAGTCATAAGTCGCAAAAAATGGATTTTGAGATACCACCATATTTGAAAAGATGAGATCAAGCCGATTCCAATGATAGTAAACAGTCGAATAATCTAATGAATATTTCTAGATTTTAAGTTTGATAATTTCGTTTTTGAAAAAAAATGTTTCCAATATTTCTGGGGGTCAATGAACAGTAAGGTAACTAAATGTAGTCCATATGAGGACCTTCAAAACGAAAGGATATATTACATAGATTGTCCTGAAATTTGATACATCAATTGATATAGCTAGAAGTGATCAACCCGTCAAAAATTAGAACATTCTAATAATTAGAGCTTGTGGAAAATACACTTTTAAAAATATCAATTTTGCGAATTATGACTCATTTTCCTGAAACACATCACATATTGGTAATGAATACTCCCATTCAATGCATGGTTTTCGTCATGTCCTGACAATCTCCCTTATAGAAGTAACCGTACATGGACATAATTCAATGTTATTTAATTTATATACTTTACAATTTAAACATTAACATGGTATTTAATACACTAATTATGTAAGAATGATGTTACAATATTATTAGTTTAGATTTTGGATATTTATTTGCTACATTTGTGCGAGGATGACATCTTTGATATTTCAATTTAATCCACTACTTGAAAAGATGAGATCAAGCTTATTTCATCGATAGTAAACATCATGTACAAGTTCCTCCATGATTTTGTTATATATGCAAAAATAGATTACAATAGCGCTTTCTCGAGAAATCATCTGAACACATGCCTTAAATTTGTACTCGAAAGGAGAAAGGTGTGATAACAGTGTTATAATAAATAATTATATTCAAAATCGGACCAGAAATATTATAACTACTAGGTATATGTGAGTACAATTGGTATTGTTTGATTCAAACAATCTCTCTGGTTATGTCGAACTGTATTTAGAACATCATTTCTGTCACACCTGCGAATTATTTCAGGGAATTTGTGAAGGCGAATATTATTTGTACATTTTCAGGCCGCTTCACCAATATGTGTCATGGATCATGGCAATATGGGTCAAAAGTGGGAAAATGGAGTTTGAGATATATCACCATGATCATTTGAACACTTTGAATCAAGCAGTTTCTCATGATGGTAACCACTAGGAGAGGTAAAAGAATGTCTAAGTTTGATATTGGCATTGCTGTGAGAAGAATGGTTTGCAGCATTTTCTTCTACAATTAGTAGTAAAGTAGCTAGAAATACTTCTTATGTTAACCTTCAAAATACACATTTATATAATTTCATACACCATTTCGTTATTTGGCATGTAGGATATAACGTGTTTGATACCCCCAATATTAAATCTTTTCAACGGACCTATCTTAGCTTGTGATTAAACCACTTTGAAAATCCTCAACTCAGCTTCTGTCAATCATTTTTCTATAAAGCTCTATAAGACATCACATAATGGTATATAATGAAATTTATATGTGATCCGTTTTAGGAAAATGAGTCATAAGTCGCAAAATATGGATTTTGAGATATCACCATATTTGAAAAGATGAGATCAAGGGTATTCCAATGATAGTAAACAGTCTAATAAAATAATAAATATTTCTAGATTTTCAGTTTGATATTTTCAGTTTTGAAAAAAAAAGTTCCCAATATTTCTGGGGGTCACTAAACAGTAATGTAACGAAATCTAGTTCATATGAGGACCTTTAAAACAAAAAGATATCTTACATATATTCTCCTGAAATTTGATACATCGTTTGACGTCACCATAAGTGACACACTCCCCAAAAATCAGAACATTCCAATGAAGTGATCTTGTGAAAAAAAACTTTGAAAAAAATCAATTTTGCGACTTGTGACTCATTTTCCTGAAACACATCACATATTATGAGCGTACAAGTTCAGATATAACCTGTTCACTGGGACGCTAACGTTGCCTTCAATCTATTCATACCATTAACTGCTTGGCTGCATGTTACATGGGTCGGATCTTAAGAAAATATACAATTGGCAGATCAACATATTTTGTAAATTCTTGCTAAATTGGACTGATAAATCATCAACACTAGGTATATCTGACTGTATTTGGTATTGCCTTGATTTAAACCATCGGTTTGGTTATGTTGAACCTGATTTTTGTCTTAGATTTGGGATATTTGAGACGATTGGTGAAGTCGATTGTTCATTTTCTGAAAATCTGACCCACATTGTGATTTACTTGACTGCCTCCAACACAGCCTAGTCAAAGCTGCAGTCGGTCAAAAACTAAATATGTGACGTGTTTCAGGAAAATAAGTCACAATTCGCAAATTGATATTTTACAAAGAGTTTTTCCACAAGATCTCTTCATTGAAATGTTCTGATTTTTAGAGTGTTTCGTACTTTTAGTCATATAATGTCATGTAACAAATTTCAGGACATTGTATTAAATATATCCCTGCGTTTTGAAGGCCTTCGTATGGAGTATATTTAGTTACTTAACTGGTAAATTTTACATTGCAAACTTGTTTTTTCAAAAATAGAAATATCAAACTAAACACATATAAATACTTTTTAGATCTCCCAGTGTTTACTATTATTAGAGTTGGCTTGATCTCCTCTTTTTAAATATGTTGATATCGCAAAATCCAAACTTTGCGACTTATGACTCATTTTCCTAAAACAGACCCAATATTATTTACTTTCTGTTCCATTCTTTTCCAAGCCATCTAAGAGTTACTTGACCAACATTTTGGTTGAATTTGGCAGTTTGCTTTTGCCATATAGTTTCTAAAGCATCCTCATTAGTATTTTGGAGGACCCGCCAAAATCCTGTTTTCTCTCATCGTATTTACCTTCAAATTCGTGTATTTAACATATATAACAGTATATAGCAGCAGCATACTATTGATATGCCCGGTCTTGTTAGTCAGAAAATGAGTAAAATAACTTATTAATTTAATATAAGAGTCATAATATAAGTACATTTGTACGATTCTTTGGTCATACTAGCAGAGAATGCAGCTTTAACTGCCTGCTTGGCTGCATATTACATGTGGGTCACATTTATCGAAAATGTACAATTGGCAGCTGTACACATTTACTAAATTATGCTAAAATAGGCTGCAATTTGGTCAATACTAGGTAAATTATAGTATATTTGGCATTGCATTAATGCTACCAATCTGTTTGGTTGAGGCTGGGTTCCACTGGCCGGCTTCTCTTCCCGCTACTCTTCCCGTTTCTTTGCTCCCGCTTAGAAGCGGGAGCAAGAAGCTGAAGGTATACCGGAATGGGTGCTATTGCCCCGCTACTTCCACCGCTACTTCTAACGCTACTCAGAAATCTAAGCAGATGACATTTTAGTTTCACATAGAAATGGACGCATCAAGTAGCGCGAGGGGTAACGTAGAACGGTGCCATTGCCCCGCTACTTCCCGCTACCTCCCGCTACAAAGTAGCGGCGCTTCAAATCAAACATGTTTGATCGAAGCGGGGCACTCTACGCTTTGAAAACGCTCCAAAAGAAGCCGGAAGTAACGTGGCTTTGTAGCGGGAGCCAATAGCACCCATCCCCGTTACTCTCCCGCTTCTGCTCCCGCTTCTTTCATCAAGAAGCGGGAGCAGTAGCAGGAGAAGTAGCCGGCCAGTGGAACCCACCCTTTAGCTTGAACTGTATTTTCAACTTTAATTTCGTCTGAAATTTGAATTATTTGAGAGAATTAGTGAAAATCAATTGTATATTTTCTGATGACTTGACCCACATTGCGGTTCCAACAAAGCCTGGTTAAACAACTGGGCATGGTGCCAGAAGCAGTCCATTTACCCATAAGCCATTAGCACGTATAAGGGGACGTTTACACGTGTCCACAAGACGTTTAGTCCAGACGTGCAGACGTTTATACTGGCTACCGCAGCGACGCGTAGTGGCCACTTGTGACTCTACCCCTTGGGGTCTAACAGCGTTGTTTATAAATGGTGCTTTGGAGTGGGGGAGAAGAGTGGGGGCAGCGGGGTGTGTGAGGGGGAGGGGGTGGTGGTGGTGGGAGTGAGTGAGATTGGTTGCTTTACACCCTTATCAACACATTTGATATGGTTATATCAAGGGCGGGAGAGCTGAGAGGGAGTGAGTGAGATTGGTTGCTTTACACCCTCATCAACATATTTAATATGGTTATATCAAGGGCGGGAGAGCTGAGAGGGAGTGAATGAGATTAGTTGCTTTACGCCCTTATCAACACATTTAATATGGTTATATCCAGGGCGGGAGAGCTGAGAGGGAGGCAGTTTATGATCTTTCCCAGGAAATAGAGATACAGAAGGAGGGGGAGAGAGAGAAAGAGAAAAGAGACAGAAAGGCACTTAGATATAACCATATTAAATGTGTTGATCAGGGCGTAAAGCAACCAACCTCACTCTCTCACGGAAAGCCATTAAATCACTCGAAATCAGAATCCTCTTCCCCTGCCAAAAGGCTTCTGGAATCAAATCAGGTCTAGTCATTTACCATTGATTATTCTACATGGTTGATATAGTATTTATTATTTGAAGCGATGATCCCATACAATGTTGGTATATGCATCCATTCTACTAACAGCACCGCACACCTGAATTATGAAAACACTCACAGGCCGACGACTACTGAGTGAAATCGCCAAAAAATGCACAATTCAACTTCACCAATCCTCTCAAATAAGTCTAAAACAAAAATGAGGTTGATTCAAAATACAATTTAACATAACCAAACAGATGGATTGAATCAAGGTAATACCAAATATACTCAGATATACCTAGTGTTGACGATTTTTTGGTCTAATTTACAGAATTTGGGTCAGATTTTGAGAAAAGGTACAATTCGCCTTCACCAATCCTCTCAAATAACCCACATTTAAAAATGAGCTTTAGAATGCAGATTAACATAACAGAACTGATACTTTAAATCAATGTGATACCAACATTTTTAATATACTCAGATATAACCCAGTGTAAAATATTTTCCAGTCTAATTTAGCAGAACTTACTAAATGTGTTGATCCGCTAATTGTACAGTTTTCTGTTAATCAGACCCGACAACTATTACCGAGTACACATACATTGGCTGGGGACTATTACAATTGTTTGTGAAGACATTAGCAGCATGAGCCGACCGCTACTCACCGCTACTCGCCGGTACTCGCACCCACTCAGTAAAGCTTTAGTCTTGTTATGTTAGCCAGACAAAACATAGCTTGAAGGCCTTGTATTACACCTCAACTATAGGTCTAGGCACCCTATATGGGTCAGATTTGCAGAAAATGTAACTTGGCATCTCTACACATTTAGAAAATTCTGCTAAATTATACTGCAATATCGCCAATATTAGGTAAATAGTATATTTGGTATTACATCTAGCAGTCTGTTTGGTTAGGTTGAACTGTATTTTTGAACTTTATTTTCGTCTGAAATTTGGGTTATTTGAGAAGATTTGTGAAGTAGAATTGTACATTTTCTGAAAATCTCACCCATATATAGGAGAAATGCCTTGATACTACAATTATTTGATTTGAATATCGTTCATAGAGGAATAGTTAGTATATATATATATACATATTATTGTTGAATGACAAAGTTCGAAACGTTTGAATTAATTTATATTGATACCAGTCTGCTCAATTGAATATCTGTTTTTTTAATTAGGATGATTTTGCAATTTGGCAACGCACAAAAAGCACCATACATATGGTCATGCGTAATTAAATAACGAGAGTTTAAATGTTTGTGGCCAATACACATATTTAAACAAAATTGTGATCCGATTTAGGAAAAATGAGCCAAAGGTCTAAAAAAATATATTTTGAGATATCACCATATTTGAAAAGAGGAGATCAAGCTGATTCCAATGATAGTAAACATTAGGACACCTTATAAGTGTTTCTATAGTTTAAGTTTCATATTTTTAGTTTTGAAAAATAAAGTTTGCAATGTTTCTAGATTGGTAATTACCAGTAAAGTGACTATATACTCCATACAATGGTCTTCAAAACGCAGGGATATATTTGATACAATGTCTCGAAATTTATTTCATGGATTTATATTACTATATAAGTGCTGAACCATATAACGATTAGAACATTTCAAAGAAGAGATCTTGTGAAAAAACACTTTGAAATATGTAATATGTTTCAGGAAAATGAGTCATAAGTCGCAAGATTGATATTTTTCAAAGTGTTTATTTCACAAGATCACTTTATTGGAATGTTCTGATATTTGGGGACCGTGTCACTTATGGCTATGTCAATCGATGTCTCAAATTTCAAGACAATCTATGTAATCTATCCTTTGGTTTTAAAGGTCTTCATAGGGACTACATTTAGTTACTTTACTGTTCATTGACACCCAGAAATATTGGAAACTATTTTTTCAAAAACGAAAAAATATCAAACTTAAATTCTAGAAATACTTATTATTTTATCAGACTGTTTCCTATCATTGGAATTGGCTTGATCTCACCTTTCAAATATGATGATATCTCAAAGTCCATATTTTGCGACTTGTGACTCATTTTCCTAAAACACATCACATATAGCAATTTTGCAACATGTGACTAATTTTGTTGGAACACATATCATTATGTGATGTGTTCGATGAAAATTAGTCTAAAGTTGCAAGATTGCTATATTTCAAATCGTTTATGGACAAGATCTCTTTATTGAAGTGTTTTTATTTTATTTGGATGCATGATCTGCCATCTATTGGCTGTTATCTACATCTTTTAAATTGTTGTAATCGTTTAGATGACGGTACTAGATGTGGGCTCATTTAAAGTTGTTGTGCAGGGATCCATCAACAAGAGATTGTGAAGGGATGGGGGGGGGGCAATATATTGACATATATTATTAGTAGGGAAGCAAATCGCTGTATATCGGGGGAACCGAAGATTTAATCGATGTGTATGTAGAAACGCTCTTTTAAGTTGAAGTTACATTGAATGTTGATGTTGTTTTTAATTCAGACTCAATACTTTCGGGCTTACTTGTACTTCTTCAGGAGTAGTATCATTATGTTATTGTCGTCGTCTACTATTAATTGTGTATCATCTACTGATGGTAAACTCTGTTTTTGGGAATAGTGCAGGCATAAATATTCTGGTAGAAGAAAACTTGATTAAACAAACAAACAATAGCATAGTTGAAATAAAAAGGTCACACTTTGAGGGGATAGTTGTTCTTTTTTCGTTTTAAAACACACTTTTTTTTGTGATGTATTCCAAGAAAATTAGCACAAGTCACAATTAGTCACAAGTCAGCAAATAATGAATTGTTAGATGTGATCATATTTGAAACGATAGAATTAAGCCAATTCTAATTTAACAGAACGTCTAATAATTTAAAAAGTATTTCTAGATTTTATATGATATCTATTTTTGAAAAAATATTTTGCAATATTTCTTGGGGTCAATAACCTGTAAACTAACTAGACATACGCCACATATAAGGACCTTCAAAACGAAAGGATATATAGGTCAGATTTTCAGAAAATGTACAATTCTACTTCGCCAATCTTATCAAATAACCAAAATTTCAGACGAAAATAAAGTTCAAAATACAGTCCAACCTACCCAAACAGATTGTTAGTATCAATGCAATGCCGAATATACTCGAATTTACCACGTATTGACCAAATTGCAGCTTAATTGAGCAGAATTTACTCAATGTGTACAGCTGCCAATTGTACATTTTCTGAAATACTGACCCATAATAATATATACAGGATAAGTCACTAGTGGGTCTGAAGGAGCGGGAATATTGTAACACCTGATGAAGCCCAATTAGTGGCGAAAGCTTATGATTTAAATAAATAACAACTATTACAAGACAAGGGTTTATTCCATTCCTTGAACACCAACCACATCACCCACACCGGCAAACCAGGTATACCACGATCCCTCTCCCCCCTTCAACTTATTGTAAGAGTTGCAACTGTGTAACACACAAAGCCAAATCGACTAGAGGCAGAATTTTCAAATGTTACTATAGGAAGTACGGAATGTTCGAGGGTGACATCCACCATGGATTGGTAGCCTGACCATTAATGGTTAAATTTGTGGTGGATGCCACATGGGCCGACCTATTTTCAGACTTTCTTAGGTTTTTTGCCAATAACTCTGAAGATAATGCATTTACATCTTAGGATAAATATAACCATGTATATGACACATAATTATCTATTGATTTATACCAGCCACTTGATTCTGCAAGCAGTAGGTCAATTTAGGTTTTTGCAACAAAATGAAGTAGGCCTGTAATTCTTGAGGCAGAGTCAAGTTTCTGTTGGAGATCAAGCTAAACATGTACTAAATGTTTGTTAGAGTAATTAACAAATATTCCCATTATCGGTTCAATTTAAAAACCTCCTATGTTCAAGTGTCTGTAGCTTGGATTCTTGGTGTCAAGTCACCCATCTATTGCTTCTCATAAAACCTCATCTGAATCATCATGCAATGAGTTGGGCTGCACCACAGAACAGCTGAAGCCTGTGAAGACCACATGTGACGTGATCTAGTCAGGGTACAATACATACATAGGTCAGATTTTCAGAAAATGTACAATTGGCTGCTCTACACATCTAGTAAATTCTGCTAAATTAGACTGGAAAATCATGAATACCAGGTATATCTGAGTATATTTGGGTCCCATTGATTTAGAGTATCAGTTCTGGCATGTCAAACTGCATTCTAAAGCTCATTTCTGTCTTTAATGTGGGTTATTTGAGAGGATTGGCAAATTGTACATTTTCTGAAAATGTGACCCACATACAACATCGAGATGCAAGAATAACACAAAATCTTTCTATTTTGAATGAAGCCTTTAATCAAGCAGTAGCTGTTTAGGTATTGAAACGTTCATGATAGAGTAGAGTTGAATTATTATTGTTACATATATATCCAGCAGTTACATTAGGTAAGTGGTCAATCAACTAATGTAAGCAAAACAATAAAGGAATAATGGAAAGCTACAAGAATTTCAGCCTTCAAATTTTATCAAAATATTCCATAACCGTTATAGACACTTTTAGCTAACATTCATTTTTCATTGGAAGGCATCTGAAACGCTTCTAAAGAACGGACATGAATGGAACAGCCACCCAGATTGATTCATGCTATTAATTCACTCATTATCGCTCACCAGCAGTAGTTTTCTCTTCATGAATAGACTTCAAATTCTTGTATACATATCTACCTAACCTGCTGCAGAATATTGGTGAATCCAGTCCTTAAAGTTCAAATATTGGTAGATTTGGTAAGATTTGTAGAAGCTGAGGGCATAGCTTTAATAGGCTTGACTGCGCTAATACAGAAATGTTGGCCAACATAGTTAATCTCTCCTTAGATCATTGCATCTGATGCATTTTTCAGTGAAGTAGTCATTGTCGTTTTCCCTTTCCTTTTCATCATTAGATTAGACACGGCTGGAAAGAAACATGTAAAATAATTTAGAATATTGTCATTATACATTTGTATCTATGGCAACTGAATGAGCCTGGTCCATTGATTATAATAAAATAATAGAACCAAATCAATGTATAAGTGCCAATAGTGATGTAATCTGCGGATTTAAACTTATTTGTGTTTCTAACAGTTTCAAGGCAACATGAGTTAATGATATTAGGCATAGGTTAACCAGATGTGTAGGATTGCCCTTCATGTGGATAGGCACCACAGTGGGAATAATGCCTTTAACTATGGGTAAATTCAATAAAATAAAAATTTCCAGTCTGAACGGTCAAAAAAATATGTCAACATCCATCAGTATGTAGTCACAGCCAGAGGACTTAGTGGGTGGTAATTTGTCAAAATATGGGTAAGATTTTCAGAAATTGTACAATTGGCTGCTCTACTTCACACATTGCCTTATTTTAAAAGTTAAGACGTAAAAACAAGAAGAGACAAAGTTTACATGAGAAATATTACCCTAGTTCATAACGATTCAAAACAAAGGAAACTGATTCAGAAATCAGTCATAATGTGACTAAACCTTGTGGGTCTAATCTATTAAAAACGAATTTCAGCAATGCTATGGCTGAATGGTCTGGAAGATTTAGAATCCCAGATAGTTGCCTCCGGTCAGAAGTGGGAACAAAGTTCCGAAGACGACTATGAGAGGCCTATTCCAAATTCTTTGAACATTTTATGATCATGCACTTACCAAGATAAGCCATCAAGATTCAATTCCATGATGGGTAGAACAGCAATTTTAAGCATACATACTTACATACATTCATGAATACATACAATGGTCAGATTGTCAGAAAAAATGTACAATTGGCAGCTGTACACCTTTACAGAAAAATCTTCATAATTAGGCTGCAATTTGGTCAATACTAGGCGAATTTGAGTATCTTCAGCATTACATTGAGTACAGCAATCCATTTGGTTATGTTAAAAATCATGTTTGTCTGAAATTTGGGTTATTTGAGAGAATTGGCGATGTTGATTTGTACATTTTCTGAAAATCTGACCTTCATATATCAATGCTGTAACATATGACATCGCAAATTAAGTTTTTATAATGAGGACTTACCGGTGGCAGGTTTTGAACAAACAAATGTTTGAGCCAGAACAATGGGATTCAGTTCTGCAGTAGATACCTCTCCTGCAACAATATATTCCTATTTAAAGTATTCAGTTTTTAATTACTTAGTAATTAATTAGTTGATATCCCATAGACTCCAGAAGAGGAAACTGATAAATCTGTAACATTATGTGGCATTACAGTGTTAGACATTTCAGGCTCTCTCTATATAACCTATAAATAGATGGAACATGCCAATGGGGAGGGCAGGAGAGGTGTTATCCACCGTTTGATTTAGGGGGAGGGACTGAGGGCCAAACCGCAGCATAGGCCCAATGTTGCTCCAAATAAATCAAGGTGGATTCCCATTGACATTTTCTGTATTTATTACACCCCTGACACAAAAGAAACAGAAATGTGTTTTCTATTATTCTTATAGATCATGTTGTTTTCCTCATTTGATTGTGTTTCTCTTGTGAACATGAAAGAAAATAGTTCCTATCAATGTTTACACAAGAATAGTTTTCATTCATCATTGAATACAGGGTAGGGAAGACCCCCTCTTGAATCATGTTTCTCATTTTTCATGAGCCCCATTTCCTGAATCTCGTAAGTTTTCAATTTGCAATCCTGTTTTTCTATTTGCAATCCCTACCTGAACAAAATCGAAGCTAGGAGGCTATTAATTTACCTTTTTTCCCCGATGCCAGCCATGATGCAAAAGCACACATCGTAACGTCTTCCATTTACACAACGTTAGTCATTGATCAGGCCAGTGTACCCGGCCTATTTTCGTTATTAGTTAAGGGCGATGTAATTAGCAGGTTATCAACCTCCCTCTGTAAGTGAGTGGTACAATATTGAGGGTATAGGCAACTACATCACAGGGGTATAATAAATAAGTTTTCCATTCATACATTATACCTTCTCAAAGATCTTCTAGCTGATTAAGTATGCAGCTTACCGTTTGCAGGTGTTGTACAAACAGATGTTTGAGCCAGAACAATGTGAGTCAGTTCTGCAGTTATAGCCTGTCCTGCAACACAAAGAAAAAACAACTAATTAGCAATGAATTAAATTGATTGTATCTGGAGACAAAAATTCTGATTCTATAACAAGAAATGATGTTCTCTGCTGTGTGAGAAGCATAATGGCAGCACAGAGGATGAGAATGATGCTGTGAGGCTAGACCTAGTCACAATTGGGCCATAAGAGATATAATACCATTAAGGCAGTGAAAGAAACCTATCATGTTAGCGAAAATTCAGTTAATAAATATGTCGTAAAAAAACTGAATGACAATATATTTTTCATCTATATGTTACACCAATTCAAAGATATTTTAGCAGATACAGAATAGTAGCACTTACCGTCTGCAGGCATAGAACAAACAGATCTTAGAACCAGAACACTGGGAGTCATTTTTGCAGTAGGTACCTCTCCTGGAATAGTAATGACAATAAAACTAATTAATAATAAAATAAACTGATTGTATCTTGAGACACAAGTTCTGAGCCTATTTATATTATTGGGGTAAAACATAGGAGTAATCAAGTGATGAACATGGTTTGTAGATGAAACACATTTCTGTTGGATAAATGAATGAACAAATAAATAGATGAATAGTATCACATGTTGAGGTAGTAGGGGAATTGTCATTTTATAATAAGATAATTTATTTCACCGATAGAATGCCTGGTCATTTATTTTGTTCACGCCACTTTTACCCACGGGGGCTTTTTGAGGCAGGCTTTTATACAGGGCAGGCGTTTATTGTTTTATGTTAATGAATACCATGCCATAACAGATCTATTTTGTTGCCGCTTTCCACAACAGTGACAATATAACTCTTTGATGGGTGTAAGAGTTGAGCGGAGGGGGACCTGGCATGCATTTAGGGCTGGCGTTTATTTATTTCATGTTTATTTATTTCATGTTGTTAAATGACCGAGCACTATTTCGGGGCAGGCGTTTTTTGGGGACCCAGTGTCCTATTGGCGGAATATGGTATACAAGATCCCTGTAGGCAAATCTTTTGATGAAATGTTTTGTTGAAATATTTAGGGGGCGGGTTTGGGTGATTTCAGTCCAGCTAGTGTGTGACTGGGAGTCAGAATGAAGTCGCACTTGCATGGGGCTATAGTTCTTGAGGTATAGTGAAGGTGGCGCCATGGTTTAAATGCCCTGCAATGAGATAATCTCATAGCCGGCCTAATGGCAGGTCAGAAGCAGGGAATGCTGGTATGAGGTCAGACATAGTCAGCCAGCAAGAGATTGAAATGTATAGCGTTAACAACATTTGGGATAATAAATGTTTTAAAAAAACAAATAAATGAATACCAATATATTTTTCCATTTATACATTACACCTTCTCAAAGATCTAGCAGATACAGTATGCAACTTACCGTTTGCAGGTGTTGGAAAAACAAATGTTTGAGCCAGAACAATGGGAGTCATCTCTGCAGTTGTAGCCTCTCCTGCAACAGGAAAGACAACAACACTAATTAGCAATAAATTGAATTGATCGTATCTGGAGACACTCATTCCAAGCTGACAACAAAATTGATATTCTCTATGAGGTTAGACTTAGTCATACTTGGGCAATATGATATATAAAGCCAATACGCCAGTGTATGAAACATATTGCCTCAGTCAAATTTTTTTTAATAAATATTGTTGATCAAAACAAATAAACAAATACCAACACAAATATGTTTGACCTTCATACATTACACCTTCTCAATCATCTTCTAGCAGATACAATATACAACTTACCGTTTGCAGGTGTTGTACAAACAAATGTTTGAGCCAGAACAATGGGAGTCAGTTCTGCAGTTGTAGTCTCTCCTGCAACAACATTTTCCTGATTAAACTATTTAATTTATAATTACTTAAATTTAGTTAGTATACCATAGACACCAATGCAAATACAAACAAAATCTGTTAAATTATTTGGTATTGTGTTGTTAGCATCTTTGATACTCGTTCAACTCATACATGTATTTAATTATTATATAATATGCACATTCTTGGATGGGTGCTATCCAGATTTGTTTTTTGTATGCATACAATACAAAACATTGTTTTCCGAATGTTGTATCACCAATGATATGTCAGGTTACTATGCTAAGCAAACTAAGCTTTCAATGGTCCTGAGTGAGGCTACATACACCCTGTAGCACTGATGCTGACACATGCTTACTGTGATGAGAAAGGAGTAAGCTATATCTAAGGAGTTATTTGATGTTGGGCACTCACTATCTTGTTAAAATGTGCATATATATCTACAGATGAAGAAGGGAACCGGAGGGATATAGGGAA
The DNA here is from genome assembly GCA_942159475.1 of Sthenelais limicola. Taxonomy (NCBI): domain Eukaryota; kingdom Metazoa; phylum Annelida; class Polychaeta; order Phyllodocida; family Sigalionidae; genus Sthenelais; species Sthenelais limicola. The sequence goes on from OW804099.1 coordinate 112,302,629, forward strand.
GAGGCTCGTCCTCATCCTAAAGAAGCTGACGCAAGGTAGCTCATTATGATAGTGTAGTATTAGACTAATCACCAGCTGAACGGTCTAGTAGATCAGACTCTGGAGATTTTGTGGATCAGATTTGTGTAGGTATGGAGGTCTTGTTGATCTGAGTCGCCTCAATTTTTGACTGGTTCTTAATCGACTAGCAGCTCACTATAATCGACTAGAGATCTTTTATAGTTGAAGGAGAGCACAAACAAGGTGTTAGAGTAGCGCCAGGTTTATTAATGATCACAGGAACAAATTATCCCATATTTATAGACAAAGCGCAGACCCAAAGTAGGTCAGAATAAGCAAATCGCATTTCAGGCTAATCTGAAGAAATGTTCATGAATCCTTATAAAATCCCACAAGTCGGAACGATTTGGGTAGTGAGTCATAACAAGTCGTAACATTCATGAGAGATATAAATATAAGAAAGTTAATTTTCACACAAGTCGTAAAAGTGTCTCTCCCCTATGATGTGATTCTCTAACAATATATAACAAATAAAGAATGCAATTGGGCGCTTGAAATAACAAATTCAACCTTGATTCCTCTCTGCAAATACACTGCACAGCTGCATGCAAAATACTGTCATGAATGTATATTGTTTAAAAAATCTTTTATTAAAGGTGGCTTGTTTCAATCCCTCTATATATGTAACCTATAGATGTTTTCCACTATACATTACATATCCCTCCAGAATCTCTCACAGCTATAGAACTTACCATTTGCAGGTGTTCAACAATATGGTTGTGGACTCAGAACAGTACACAAATTTGAATATCTCAAACAATGATATAGAAGCTCAGGTAGTGCAAATCAAAAAAGGATTCAATAAAAAGTGCACACTGGTAAACTTATATAGGTCTCCCAATAGTAGTGCTAAATCTTTTATTGATTCTCTACAAAATATACTAGTAGGGACAGATACATCCCACAAACGATATTTAATGGGAGACTTTAACTTAGATTATGAATCAATTGAAGCCTCTAAATATGTCATATCCACAGAACTTAAAAATCTATTTAGCACTTACTCTTTGGATCAGCACATGAAACAACCTACCAGGTTCACCTTGAAATTAAGTACAGTTATAGACCACTTTACTCCAATTGTCATTTTGTTTCTTCAGCGGGTACCATTAAAATAAATCTGACAAGGTTTGTAGCCAGGCCACTCAGACTCAAGTGTTAGAGTCAAAAGTGGAAAATAAGATTGTTGCACAAGTGACTCCTTTATTCACGGATCCTCTGCACATTACTAAGTTACGAGACCAGAAAGAAATATCCTGGGCCGGAAAACCTAGAGTATATCAAAACGCTGAAGTTAAACGAGGAACTGAAGTGTGAAATGTCCAAAGACCATTAGGAAAACGACCATATGTTGTCAAGAGCACAGGATTACATGGTTGGAACCATGTCAGTTCTGTTTGAAAATATGCAATGGACTAAAGAAGAGGCTAAGACGAGGAAGCCGAGCTCGCATTCGGCAAGCTTACCAAAGGCATGGTCATTATGGCCAAAGCCTTCATGGAGATTACTAGAGCCAGATGAGAAGTCATCAAAGTGGACATCAATGGGGATTTCAAAGCCTTGTTGGACTATGATAAACAACAACCATCTACTGATTTTCTGATAGGTGGGAAAATGATGGCTAAACTCAGTGAAGGAAGATAATTGCTTGAGAGAACAGCTGAAGAGGTTCCAAGACAACCACGCAAGGAAAGGGCAACACTGCGTCCCCCTTCACCAGAGGATTTCCTCAGGGATCAAATGCTCCGCCGCTCGTCACCCTGTCACAGTTACTTCAAGATTCCTGAACTGGAGTTAGTCCATGTCCTAAACTGGTTTGTCATGCGCAAGATATATATCATTTGATCCCTCATCACCACTAGATGTTATCTATAAACTTACAGTCAAATTTCATCTCAAGCCAAAGGGAAGCCTCATTTAACTTGGGAAATTGTATGCACCTGAAATAAATACAGAATCAAACTTGACACTCATAATAACAAATTCCAAATTGATTCCTTTGTGCAAGTACTTCAGAGCATGCATAGAACTACAATGAAGGATTTTTGTTAAAAAAACGTGTTATTACAGGCTGCTTGTTTAATTCTCTCTCCAAACATAAGAACCTTTAAGTATGTCTTCTATTCATACATTACATATCCCTCAAGATCCTTGCACAAGTACAGAATGATAGAACTTACTGTTTGCAAGTGTTGGACAAACAAATGTTTGAACCAGGACAATGGGAGTCAGCTGCGCAGATGGTGCCTCTCCTGCAATAATAGGACAACAAAAGCAAAGAATTGATTTAATTCAATTCAGAGATTCTTTTATTTGCTGATGGTAGTAGAAAAAACAGGTAGTTCAATGTCTGGTCACAGGGACAAGCCCCTGAGACCAGTTCTTCAAAAGAGTGCCTGATTAAGAATGAGTTTGATTGATTTTGTTTTTACACTGACTCAAAGATCTCCTACCAAATATAGTATAGAACTTACCGGTGGCATCTCTTCACCAAACAAATGTTTGAGCCAGAACAATGGGAGTCAGTTCTGCAGTAATGTCCTCTCCTGAAAAAAATAATTATTTCATTTTAGTATTGTCTCCAAAACAATATCCAAGAGGAATATATTTTACATTTATACATAACACCTCCTCAACAATATTTTAGCACATACATTAGTTTTTTTCAGCTCTGGAATGGCATAGGCATAGAGTTAGTATATAGAGTCTATACTGTGCAGGAAGAAACAATTCTCATTTCTCCCTAGGGAAGAAACAGCTGACCTAGTTTAACCTTCTGAGTTCTAATTGGTTTATGTGAAAGTAGGCCAGCTTTGCCATGGTTACACATTATGCCATGACACTACGTCCTCTGCTAACCAATGAAACTGCAGCAGCCGTCATCAACGTCACAACAGCCATCATAAATTTACTTTGCCCTCACTGTGTTTTTCTCGCAACATGTTACCGGTGGTAATTGAAATGAAACCAGGACATCTAAAATCATTCGGAAGAGGTCAAATAATTTTCTCAAACTAACCTTAGTTATGTATTTCTTATCGTTCTTCACCTAGTTTCTGGTGTAGGAATCCCTCGTAAATACATAACTAAGGTTAGTTTCCTCTTTTTATTTTACCTTTGAATGTAGTCAATATGCAGGGCCCATTGAGTTAACACTCAGAACACAACTCAGTCCTGAGGCCGATACAATGGCCCTATCAGGCCTCAGGCCTGATAAGGAATAAATATTATAGTTCTCCAACGATAATAGTATCAGCGCATACAAATGAGTTGCAAAATTAAAAAAAATAATAAAATACATTTATAAGAGTAATTTACTGCAAAGCAGTTAGTAAAATAAATGTACATGACAGTGACAAATTAACAAATTTTGCGTTCTAAAATATAGTCCGGACCCGCACGGGTCGGAAAAAAACGTGCATAGAAATACACAGATGCATCATGACGGGAGTCATAACGGGCGTCATGATATAAACAAAGACGTTGACGTCAACCACAGCTAACATTAATTCAATTCTATCAATATTTCTGTCATTTTCGGGTACATGTTGATCAATAACGGTAAAATAAATACAAAAAAAACGCGGGAATATGCAGGAATCTGTATCGTCGCTTGATATCCACCCGCGTGCCCTACACGCACACTTGGGTGGATACCTCCGCTGTGCGACGATATGGATACCCGCTCCATCCCTTGGTCGTTTTTCTCTTAGTACTTACTGTAGGCAGACATGGTACAAACAAATGTTTGAGCTTGAACAATGGGTGTCATTTTTGCAGTTGGTCCCTCTCCTGCAACAATAGGACAACAAAGTGAAGAATTGAATTAACAATGTGTGATTCACATTAACCACTAGAAGGTGAACATGTTCATTTGTGGGTGCCAAGATAACCCCCTCCCCCTAGGTATACAGTGGTCAACCAGTTCCACTGACCACCATTGACCACCTTCACCATTCGCTCTGCACCCACCCACCAGGCCACACGGAAAAGTTTTTTCCTAGTGTTATTTCAATATATCTGATGAAATATAGGGTGGTCAAATGGGCCACCACCCATTGTTTGTAGTTATTTGTTGTTCAAGAAGACCAAACCAATTGAATTAATTGTATTATTACACTGTTTCAAAGATCTTCTGGCAGAGACAATATACTACTTACAATATGCATCTGTTGGACAAACAAATGTTTGAGCCATGACAATGGGAATCACTTCTGCAGTATGTACCTCTCCTGCAACAGTAGGACAACAAAGCTCAATGTATCACATGAAATAATAGTCTCTGCAGAGTGAAACTTGTCACCTACTTTCCTGGGATACATCACTTTACATGTTTTTTTTCTCTGAATATTTTGAATTATTTGCTTAGTTTGAGGTATAATTGGTCTGTCATGGACACATGCCCGGTGAAAGGTTTTCATTTCTCATGTACTTATAAAATATTTTCCCCTATGTTTATCAACATCCGAACAATTTTTTGCATACATTTGTCCTTTATTTCTCCTCACAAACACCACAACTTGTAGATATGTGTAGTTGAGTTGTAATTTTCGAAAATATTTTCTGATAATATTTCTTTTTTTTTTTGCTATGTATATTTAAATCCAGCGCGTACTGAAAATTATTGTACTCTTTCTTGCAAAATGTCATCGCTGAATAAAAATCTAAAAAATGAAAAACATCATAAACATATAGAGTGTGATGAGAGTATTGCCTGTAGTAGAGAGGTATGTACTCAACTGGGAGCCATATTTAGTTTTGTAACTAAGTGTAGGCCCATCTCCAGTCATACATTACACCTCCCTGAGTATTGTTTGGCAAGGAGTGAAGAAAATTATTACTAACGGTTTGCATTTGTTGGACAAACAAATGTTTGAGCCGGAACAATGAGAGTCAGTTCTGCAGATAGTCCCTGGCCTGCAATAGTAGGACAACAAAGCTAAGAATTGAATTAAAAATAAATTTAATTGATTTCATTATCACACATACTCAAAGATTTTCTAGCAGATATAGTATAGTACTTACGAAAGACATCTCTGGGACCAACAAATCTTTGAGCCATAACAATGGGAGTCACTTCTGCAGTAAATACCGCTCCTACAAGAATGCCAATTTAGTTGATTTATGTCAAATTTGTATTGTTAAGTTAAATCGATACGATTATAAAGGATTGAATTGATGAAAGGAAGAAACAATACAATATGCTTGCTAGAGCATCACATTTTCAAGGATGACTTTGCATTGTCAATATAGATATCCTTTTGGTTTATGGAGTAAATACTTATACCACAAACTACATGATTTAGTTACTCTATATTCAAAATTACCATTATTATATCATCCATCTAGACACCATCTTAGAAACAACAATGAACTTTAACTTACCCGCGACAGACGTTGGACAAACAAATGTTTGAGGCAGAACAATTCGAGTCAGTTCTGCAGTTGGTTCCTCTCCTGAAACAATCCTTTCCCTATTAGATCACTGTCCTTGCTTGCTACCACATTTATATCTTTATTCAGTTATTATTTCACAGTGTTGTTCTCTTGCTCAAACTATTTGTAGGGTGTATGGCATTGCTTAGGAAATAATATTACTCACATTACAAAAGTTGCTGCTCCCAGAGTTTAACCCTTCAGTCTAGGCTCAAAGGTGCCCCTCCAAACTGAGGAAAACTTTCTTGTTCCAAACACGAAAATGTCATTAATATCGCATCAGGACTCATACACAAGAGCCAAGAAAGCATGGTATGGTAGTAGACTACTACTACATGGGAGATTTTGTATTTCTATTTATGAAAACCCTTTGCCCAGCAAGTCACCCATCAACCAACAACAAAGTAACAGGGCCAATATAATCAGCTCTTCCTTCCATCTAAGCAGCACAACAGCTGCCACCCATGGAACTGAAGCAGCGTAATACAATACAGCTGGATATTTGGTTATGGTCAGTCGCAAACAACAATTCAGGGGGCAAAGGTTTGAAGTCAAAACTCCCCCACTTTTCCCTCCCCTTAAAGGGACTAAGGAATCATGTGTTAACTACTTTTTTGACAGACCTTATTTAACCCTGTGATATGATATTTTTTACATCAAATCTGTATTGTACACAACACTGCTTTCTCTTCCTAAAATTCTCAGAAAGTCCAAACAAATATTTTTCAGGAAAATGAGTCATACGTTGCAAAAAATATGGATTTTGAGATATTAACATATTTGAAATGATACAATCAGGACGATTCCAATGATAGTAAACAGTCTAATAATCTAATAAGCATTTCTATATTTAATGTTTAATATTTTCCTTTTTGAAAAACAAAGTTTCCAATATTTCTGGGGGTTAATAAACTAAATGTAGTCCATATGAGCACCTTAAAAACAAAAGGATAGATTATACTGGAATTTGATAAATCAATTGATATAGCTATAAGTGATGAACTTTCTAAAAACTAGAACATTCCAATAATGTCATCTTGAATTGAATTGATATTTTTCAAAGTGTTTTTTTCACAAGGTCACATTATTGGAATGTTCTAATTTGTTGACAGTGCACCACTTATAGCTATATTATGGAAAGCGGGATGCATATAACCGAAATTTGCGATTGCGTATATAGTTTCCACCGTTTTTATCGCAATAATACTGAAATATATGGCAAATGATCCGAATTTTTCGGCAAGGTATCCGTTTTTTCCGCATATACGGCAGAAAAAAATCGACAACGTCACATGACCCCTTTTTTTGCTGATTACCCCAGCGCATTACCCTACATGTCAATAAACTCTTGTATTGAAGTGATATTGATTATTGATTACCGCCCAGTAGTGTTCATAAATGTGCCATCAATCGGGGTTACTTGAGACAGATTTTTTCCAGATTTCAGATTATCATGTTTGAGACATAAAATTAATACCGGTACCTGCATAAAATTAATACCTCCATAAAAGTTGGACTTTTTTGGTCAGAAATATAACCACTATAAATGTTGTGCCATAACGCAAGATAAAAACCATGGCTCTGTTTTCCAGAGCCATGGATTATGCTCGCAAGGTTTATAGCGCAAGAATAAACCCTTTCCTGGAGTATTTTTTTTAAACAGATTTTATTTCAATACAGATTATTAAAAGTATAAACGCTAAACTGAACAAGAACTAAAAGAACGGAAATCATAATAATGAATCATTATATGTGAGCCATTCAAAAATTATTTTACTGCTATTTGTCTCCATATTGGTCACCAAATGTAATTGAATGCAGACTTCCAAGACTTTGCTGCCATACCTACCCGTGTATAGAAATATTAATAATTCATAATCAATACATTACATGTCTATAGACAAGTTAAGTATTCAATTGTTAGGAAAGTTAGTAACTATAGTAAATTAGTAAATTATAGTAAACTATAGTAAATAAGTAAATTATATTTGTGCATTTTAGACACTCTCTGTCTGCCTCTCTCTCTCCGCCCTCTTTCTCACGCTCCCTATAGACTCACTCTCTAAATGATAAAATAATGAAAACCCTAAATGGATTTTCCTCTACAGATATTACGCGCTGATTATAATTTAATATTAAATCTAGGCCTACCTCATATTGTAAGATATCTATAAGTATCTATAATACCTTTCTAGCAACGATTGCAAAAACAGTTAGAAAAAATAGCTGTATATAATCATACAATTGCTTCACATACCAACTATAAGCTACATGGCTGTATAGCTAAGAGCCTATAGTACCCAAATCCGCTGAATTCTTTAATTTTTAATTAATTGTTTAATTTTGAAAATTTTCCAATATGACCTCCTCCTAACCTGCCTTCCCCCCCCCCCCCCCCCCCCCACACACACACACCTGCACGCAAGACGCAATTCATTTGCTTAATGGTATTAGAACGAGAACGCATATTTCGGTAAAAGATGCGTTAAAAACGCATATGCTAGCGTTTTTTCTGGCCGCATTTTTCGGTAACCAAATTTCGCCCCGAGAACAGCGGAAGGCGCTTTAAACGACAACGCTTTTGTCGGAGCGGCCGTTTTTTTCAGCGCCAAGTACGGGAGGCGAAAAATATTTCCAATACATTTACTATAGAGCCGCTATATGCGCATGCGCAAATTTCGGTTATATGCATCCCGCTTTCCATACTATATCAATTGATGTATCAAATCTAAGCATAATCTATGTAATGATTATATCCTTTCGTTTTAAAGGTGCTCTTATGGACTATATTTAGCTCCTTTACTGTTTATTGACTGCCAGAAATATTGGAAAAAAAAAATATCAAACATAAAATATAGGAAAACTTATTAGATTATTAGACTGTTTACTATCAGTGGAATCGACTTGATCTCATCTTTTCAAATATGTTGATATCTCAAAATCCGTTTTTTGCAGGCTGTGACTCCTGAAACACATCACAAATCTAAAATTATAAGTAATTAGGCAGGAAACTTACACATAGTCAGCTGGGATGGAGATTCAAGAGAACATCAAATGAAAAAATAATATAAATGGATTGCAATGTATCAATTAATAAACACAAACTTGGCAAAGCGATTTTCCAAAATGCAGTAACTAAAATATATTTTCTTTTTTCTTTTAAAGTTTGTATTTCTTTGAATTAAGTTAACATCATTTAAGCTATATTGATGATGTATTTAGAGTGAATGCAATAAAACTCATTGAGGGTAATTCAGACCAATGGAAATTACATATGAAACATGTCATGATCATGGATTAAGTGTAATAGATCTTCAAAAAAAGTTGTGCATTTTTTAAACATTATGAATGTTTTAATGAAAATCAGGAAATGAGAGAATACAATACAAGAATACAAACCAATGGCGAAGACAATCAAAACAACGAGTAATTTGTCCATCGTGGAACCTTTAGGGCAAGATATAAAGAGAATTATTTCCCATGGGTTCAAGGTTGATAATCGATATAGGTCTAAGACTTTATTACACATGAGTTCACTTGATCAGTTTGGCCTTCCATGTTTACACATGACTAAACAGCGCGATATGGTTAGAGAAGCATAGGCCTTCCTCCAAATCAGTTACAAATGATGTTGTTCCGACTGTTTAACTTAAGGTGTAACATCACCAAGAGATTTTTCATTATGGCCCATTCGGTTTTCACCTCATGGCTGATGGTAAACCAACGGTGCCGTATTAGAGAACCGTATCTGCCGCAAGGACGAAAACCTTGGTGCAGCCCTAGTAATAGGCTTACAAGTTGCAGGGAATTTATCTGCCTTGAGCTAAACTTTAGGCCATCAAATTTAAATCTACTTTTTAACATCCAAATCGAAATATATAACCTAGCAGATTGTTTGAATCAAGGCAATATTAAATGTATACACTGATATATATTATATATAGTGTTGACGATATTTCAGTCTAATTTAGCAGAAATTACTAAACGTGTTAATCTGCAAATTTTACATTTTTCTGAAAATTTCGCCAATTAGTACTTGGTACATAACCATTTCCAGACTATTGCCCTCAAATATCTATTATACATGCATTGCTCTGAAGACAACGCATCTAGAGTGATTTACGCATAGTTCATTTTTCACTAGTGATTTACATAGGGTTGTCATGGCAACCAATCTGTTTTTTTTACTAAGATTACTGGTAAAATTAAAATTCATGACTCATTTTTTTTATATTTTCATAATTAAAAGCATGTATCATATATCTGTTAACTAGCTCAATGGTTTCAGTCGCTTAGAATATTGCACTCATTGCTACGCAACTAGTGCAATATTCACCCTCCGTCAACCAACTTGTTAGTTAACCTGTATATATATAACAATGCCAACTCTAAATAAGCTCATACAATAGACAAAGTATCCCTGTACAGTTGTATTTCTATGTATCAAAGGTTGTATGATAACAATATGCACCAACCATGCATGCATTTGTCAGTTACACTGTGCAACAATACGTATGTCTACAGTATCAAACAATAATGGGTGTGATATAAATACCTTCTTGACTCCAATCAACCCTCAAGTCAGTGTTAAACGCTTGCGGCAAGATACAATATCTCCTCAAGACCTTCTAAATCCTCATACATCTTACAATGTTTGTATCCTCTTCACTGGCCCCTCACCCCCACCCGCTTTTGTGGTGTCATGCATCATGGTTGTTTTCTGGTGTCTCTAACAGTTGGAAGGGGGGCTGCTAGGGTGGTCCTTAGGTCCCTTATCACCTAGGCTGGCAAGATGTGATCCGTTTCAGGGAAATAAGTCATGAGTTGCATGATATGGATTTTGAGATATGACCATATTTGAAAATAGGAAATCAAGCGGATTCCATTGATAGTAAACACTAGGATATCTAATGAGTTCTATATTTTAAGTTTGATATTTTTACTTCAGAAAAAAAAAGTTTGCAAAGTTTCTGGATGGGTACCAGTAAAGTAACTAATTATATGCCATACGGAAGCCTTCAAATTGCAACTATATATTCAATACAATGTCATGAAATTTGTTGCATGGATTCATATGACTATCACTGCCAAGAATCAGAACATTTCAACAGAGAAATCCTGTGAGAAAATATTTTCAAAGGTTTTGCAACATAACAAAGGATATGATAAACAGTGAGCAATATTATGAGATGCAATATCACAGATTTTGGATCCCCCCCTGCCCACCTTTCACATCTATGACCCGTTCTGCGCACTATGAGGTTAAACTAACTCCTGAGTGAAATCGCCAGAAAATGTACAATTCACCTTCACCAATGCTCTGGAAAAAAAAATTTAAGAGAAAAATCAGGTTCAAAATACAGTTCAATTCAACCAAACATATTGCTTGAATCAAGGCAATACTAAATATATTCTGATATACCTACTGTTGATGATTTTTCCACCTAATTTAGGACAAATGACTACCGCTGCCAATTGTACATTTTCTGAAGATCTGACCCTCTATATAAGTGACAAGCTTGGTCATCCCATCCGGTTATACACTCCAGGGTATTCCCTAAATAACAATAACATGGGATAAGAAATAGGATGTCTCCCTGATATGTGATGTGTTACAGGGTAATGAGTCACTAGTCACAGAACTGATATTTTTCAAAATGTTATGTTCACAACATCCCTTTATTTTGATTCCTCTCAATTTTGAGGTGACTATCATTTGTGGTAAATTGCAGAAAATTTAGCAGAAATTACTAAATGTGTACAGCTGCCAATTGTACATTTCCTGAAAATCTGACCCTATATTATGGACTTAGAAGGTTGTGGTTTGGAGGGAAGCGTCTTATGACATGTGATCGAGGACAAGCAATAGCGAATTCTCTATCAGATGTCTATAATGTGTCGTCCTTTAGGGGTCGACCACAGACTCTATCCGCTGGTAGGATTGTCTGTAACAAGGGCAATTTAGGGACAAAACCGGACTGGAGAGCCCTAAACCTTGACAGCGGATCGGGGAGAAAGTCCTCAGGAGTTAGTTAATACAATAAGTAAATGCACCTATTATAATTTTTAATCATAGCAGAATCATCCCTAAAGAATATCCCTATTGTTAAACATGACACAATATATGTCATGTGTTATAGGGAAATGAGTCACAAGTCGCAGAAAGGTGATTTTGACATACCACCATATTTAAAAAGATGATTTGAAGCCAAATCCAATGGTAGTAAACATTATGGACATCTTAGAAGTCTTCTATAGTGTGTGTGTTATATGTTTACGCTTGAAAAAAGATTAAAATATTTACCTCATCATTATCACCTCAACACTATCCCGATGTGCATGAGTACATTACTGACCTAGTTTTTACCTGGAAATTTTGACCTGATTTTGACCTGGTGCTTTACTGGTGGAAATCGTAAACGATTTTGAGGGTCAAACGTGATTTTACAATGCTCTATGGACCCGATTTATAAATACACTTCTAATGCTCGCAGAGATGCACAATTAACCAGGTGATAAAATGCACTTTTGAAGCACTCAACGATGCACTACTGACCAGGCTATAAAAATCAGTTCTGTTGCACTCAGCAAGAGGAGTTTCATACCTCTGGATCTCAACAGTATTAAGGCTGGTGAATTCTTCACAGAAATATATTCCCCATCATAATACAAAGATGGTATATCAAGGTATGTTACCTTGTCTTTGCATGGAAATACATCATTTATTTCATCATTATTTCCATCCTGTTAGACATCCCAACAGAACAGACACCTGTGTATGAGTCATTTCGATGGTTGGTGAGCTCAGACACTCCCAGCTGACTACCTACAATCATATGTACTGTTATATGGGTGTTTTGATCAGGTAGATTCCCAACATCATACATAGACGTTATCCATATAAACTCTAGAAGAATATCACTTATAAGTGTTTTTTGGACAATATCAATAGTGTATAAATGCTACATTAGTGTATTAGCGGTACTCTTATTGTTAAAGAAATTATAAATGCAATGGAGTGACCTGTCACGCCACCTAGTGAAAAACAAGTACCGCGTTTCACGTTTTCCTGAATACCGACCAACATATCGATCCTACAGGTTTGTGCATATTAAATTATTTGTAGACCACAAAATTACCTTTAATTTGATGTATGACACGTTATTGTACTCCTAATAGCTTAGAAGTTTGAGCTTTCGGTAAAAAAAAATATAGTGCCGGAAATTATTTTTCCCAAATAAAAAAACATATTTTGAATAAATCAGGGGTTTGTCTTGACTCCCAAGTCGGGGAATAAAAAGTGACACAATTGGTCGTACAATAAGTCTTAGGATTCTACAACTAATTGGGGGTTGGAATTAAATCATAGACATAATCTTAATGCCAAATCGGCCTTAGAATAAGCTCTGTGTGGGTACCCCTTTAGTCATGCGTATTTTCTAACTCTTAAAGATCAGTGATGTTAAATTTAAGGCCAATATTAATATCATTTTGTTCATCTATTTATCCTATATGTATCATTGAATAAGAATACACTACATAACAGTTTCAACTCTGCCTGGTTTCCTTGTGACGGGCTTCTTCAAGGTGTTAAAGCTTTGCCAAGAGTGTGTGTACCTGCATTATATGTGTGTGTCAGGGCTACCCTGGGAGAGGATTCGCACTAGATTGACACCCCCACCTCATAACATACCATTTTTTTAAATCAAGTATGGCTTGTGCATTTTTATACATATCTGTACATAGCATACATGCTATATATATTTACTGACCATATATATATGGGATGTTTAATAGGAAAATGAGTCGTATTGATCATCATATAAATTTGTAAACATAAGATCAAGCGGATTCAATGATGGTAAACATCAACACATCTTTAATAGGTATATGTATGTATGAAAAAGGTTAGCTATAGTTCTTGATGGTTGATCACAATAATAAAGTATAGGAATTCTATACCCTAAAACTGAAGGTTCAGAGATGAACGACACTAGGGTAAAAAAATTCTACTTTCACACATATAGTTTAAAGAAAGAAATAGAACTGAAGTAAGTTTCAGTCAGTCCCTGTTTGTGACAGATCAGAACGACAGCCACAGATGTTGTTCTTTACTTGTAACTCATTTTCCTGTGACACATCGCATATGAGTTATACAGTAAAGTCCCAAATATTCTTCATCAGTACAAATGTTTACATGTTCATCACTTGATGAGATAATTCTGCAATTACACCTGACTTTGATACATAATTTTGATATGCATTTTGGTGTGCATCAAATGATGCACGTTTCACCAGGTGCATAATCAGGTGCAAAACTGCTTTTTTGAGAGGATTGCACTTTTGTGACTGGTCAGATGCACTTTTGCATGCACTGGCAGATTTTGCAATGCACATCGGGATCAGATTTGGAAACTTGTTTTATCCAAAAATCACAGTCAGGATGCCAATTATGATGAAATCCTTAAGATCTAATGTTGATTATGATTGCTGATGATTATTTTCATACATGTCAGAGATTTATATGTACTGAAACATATGTAAACAATCCCCCCTTCACAATTTGACATTCACCATTATATGTGATGAGATGAAGCGGTTTCCTAATTGGTTTGGCCATAGAGACAAAGTTGGCGATCATTGCTTGATTCCTAGTTGAGTTGGGGTTCATTTCAGATTGGCCAAATATTGAAATGCCCTGACTCCGCTCATGAGTGGCATGTGTGGTGGGTTACTCCACCTCCACTTGCGCTGACCTATATTTGCTGAGAAAATCCAAGATGGCAACAAATTGTTCAGTTATTCTTAGGTTTTTTGCCAATAACTCTGAAAATAATGCATTTACACCTTAGGTTAAATAAACCATGTATAGGCCATATATAATTTTCTATTAATTGATACTAGCCATTTGATTCTGCATGCAGTAGTTTGTGTATAATCACCTTTGGAAAAATGAGGTAGTTTCACGTTTTTGCGACAAAATGAAGTAGGCCTCTATTTCATGAAGCAGAGTCAAGTTTCTGTTGGAGATCTAGCTAAACATGTATTAAATGTTTCTTAGAGTTTCAACTGCTCTTTGAAATGACACATTGTACATGTCTCTATACATGAACTTGATTTTGTTATGAATTTATAGCAATTAAAAGAATATTCCCGTTATTGGTTAAATTTAAAAACCACCTATGTTCAAGTATCTGTAGCATGAATTTGTTGTGTCAAGTCACCCATCTATTGCTTCTCATGTAAAATTGGATGTTTTGTTGTGAAATGTATCAAAAGGTTTTTGAATTTAAGTATCAAATGTCATAAAACCTCACCTGTATCATCATGCAATGAGTTGGGCTGCACCACAGAACAGCTGAAGCCTGTGAAGACCACATGTGATGTGATCTAGTCAGGGTACAATACATACATAGGTCAGATTTTCAGAAAAAGTACAAATGGCAGATGTACACATTTAGTATCAGATTGATTTAAAGTATCAGTTATGTCATGTCAAACTGCATTCTAAAGCTCATTTCTGTCTTAAATGTGGGTTATTTGAGAGGATTGGTCAAGGCAAATTGTACATTTTCTGAAAATGTGACCCACATACAACATCAAGATGCAAGAATAACACAAAATCTTTCTATTTTGAATTAAGCATTTAATCAAGCGGCAACTTTTGAAGTATTGAAGTATTGAAATGTTCATGATAGAGGAAATTTGAATTATCATTGTTACATGTATATCAAGCAGTTACATTAGGCAAGTGGTCAATCATTAACAATCATTTAATGTAAGCAAAACAACATAGGAATAAAGGAAAGCTAAGTGAAACTCAGCCTTCATTCTAAAATATCTGATGAACGATATAGACATATAACGTTCATCTTTCTTCCATTACTTTCCAAAACATTTAAACTGTGGGATAATGTTTCATTTTTTTTTGCTAAGGGCATCTGAATTGCTTCATGTGTATATTGAACATCCCGCCCAAATCTGTTCATGCTATTACTTCACTCATTATCGTTCACCAGTAGTAGTTCTCTTTTGATGAATAGACTTGTATAGTTCTTGTATAAAAATATACCTAGCCCGCTGCAGAATATTAGTAAATCCAGTCCTTAAAGTTCTAATACTGGTAGATTTGGTAAGATTTGTTTTGTGTAGTAGCTTAGGGTGTAGCTTTAATAGGTTTGACTGCGTTAATACAGAAATGTTGGCCAAGGTGTTTAATTTTTCTTTAGCTCATTGCGTCGGTACTTGTTGCTTTCTTCAGTGAAGTGGTCATTGTGGTTTCCCTTTACTTTTCATCATTAGATTAGCCACGGCTGGAACGAAACATGTAAAATAGTTTAAAACATCTTGTGGATAGTCACCACAGTGGCATTATTCCATGCCCATTGCATAATGCCTTTAGTTATGGATAAATTCAATAAAAAGGTAATTTCCCATATGAACAGTCAAAATTATAATATGTAAATATGCATCAGTATGTAGTCATTGACACGGGACTTAGTGGGTGATAAGTTGTCCACTAAAGCAAACAATGTTGGTCAGATTTTCAGAAAATGTACAGTTGGCTGTTCTATTTATTTAGGAAATTGTACTAAATTCTGCTGAAAAATGTTGAATATCAGGAATAACTAAGTAATGCATTGATTTAAAGTATTTGTTCTGTTTTGTTAAACTACAATTTGAAACTCATTTTTGTCTTAAATGAGGACTATTTGAGAGGATCGGTGAAGGTGAATTATACATTTTCTGAAGATCTGACCCAAATGAGTAAATAATTAATGGGTAGAACATCAATTTAGAATTGTAATAGCATACATACATACATACATACATACATACATACATACATACATACATATATCAATGCTGCAATATATATGACATCACTAATAAAGTTTCTATAATGAGGACTTACCGTTTGCAGGTGTTTGACAAACAAATGTTTGAGCCAGAACAATGGGAGTCAGTTCTACAGTATGTCCCTCTCCTGCAACAATATATTTCTCGTATAACTATTTAGTTTTGAGTTACTATTTAATTAATTAGTTAACATCTCATAGCCCCAATAAAAAACCTGAGCCCCCAATACAAAAACTGAGGAATCTGTCACATTATGCGGCATTACAATGTTAGTCATTTCATTCTTTCTCTATATAACCTATAACTATGTCCTCCATTCATACTTTTTTTTGGAACGTTTTTATTCAATGGGTAGCCAGAACCCACTCACTCAGACGGATCGTAGGGATCGTGACTGTACAACTTTACAATCCGTATCCATTTCAATTAGTTTTCTGATAGATATATATAGTCTTGTAAAATACTATCAAGTTAATTAAAAAAATCATGAGTGATATGAGAAATAAAGGGATGGTGTGAGGATGAATGAGGGTGATCATAGTTACTGTCTATATCCATGCTGTACTATTGCCGTAGTGAGTGAGATTGTTGGAATAAATTGTCTAATATAATATAATCGGTATTTTTGAGTAAATACAATATCAAGTGTTGTTAAGGTGACAGTTAATATCAACAACAATCTCACTCAATCTTGCTCTATGTCCATCGATTATTAGACCAGTAAAAGGCACTTTATCGGTATACCAGCAAGAGGCTTGACCTTGAGCTGAGATATTATGCCTATTGTGAGTAATAAAGTTTTATATGTGCACGAATAATTTATGTCAAAAGATCCTCCTCCAAGCAACGAGGGATCTACTGCCAAGTCACTTATATGTAAACTCAAAATAAACCCTTTCAAAAAAAAAAAAAGTAATATAACATAACAAGTCATCTATGTAACCTTAACTTATCGGTGGGTAAACCTATGCTAAGAACAGGCGATCCATACTCAGTAGGGATCTATGACTACATTACACCTTCTCAACGATTTTCTAGCAGATACAGTATGGAATTTACCGTTTGCAGGTGTTGAACAAACAAATGTTTGAGCCAGAACAATGGGAGTCAGTTCTGCAGTTGGTTCCTCTCCTGCAATAGTAAAGGATACCAAAAAATTAGCAATGAATTGAATTGATTGTATCTTGAGACACAAATTCTGAACCTTTAACAAGAAATAATGTTCTTTGCTGTGTGAGAAGCATAATGGCAGCACAATGGATAAGAATGATGCTGTGAGGTTAGACCTAGATACAATTGGGCCATAAGAGATATAAAGCCATTAAGCCAGTGAAAGAAACCTGTCGAAACCTATCAACATTTTGGTTAATGAATATGTTGTGAACAAAATAATGAATACCAATATATTTTCAATCTATATGTTACAGCGACTCTAAGATTTTCTAGCAGATACATAATGATAGACTTACCGTTTGCAGGTGTTGGACAAACAAATGTTTGAGCCAGAACAATGGGAGTCAGTTCTACAGTTGGTTCCTCTCCTGCAATAGCAATGACAAAAAAACTAATTAGCAATGAATTGAATTGATTGTGCCTTGACACACAAATTCTAACCCTATTTAGCTGTTGTTTGCAACATGGTTCCTCAGGAGATTTGCCTCGGCTGTGTGCTTATTCTGGCAGTCCTTCCCAGGATGGGCGTTTTTGTGTTCTTTCATAGCAAAGAAACAGTATCCAGATATGCGCATGTATTTAGCACCTCCTTTGGTGTTGCTGGTTTGATGTGAACATGAGTCAAAGTTGTAGTTGCAAACTATCAGTTGACTGGCTTTTGGGTTAGTTGTGGTGTTTTGTACATTGGATGTGTTCATTGCCATTTTTACTCAATATACATTAAATACATTCCTCGACCACTTGCGATGAAAAACCACCTCTGAGAAAGGCGGGCAGCCAACCTATTTCGCATCCATCTCTTGCCCCGGGCAACTACGGTCAAAACTCTGACTTAAACAGATCCCAAACAGATCAACCGGTTCTCATATTAAACATACTGATATTCTACTTTTTTACCTAGAAATGGCAACTATATTAAGTCTCCTCAATGTTTTGTTGCTTTCTGGCTTGCAAAGGCTTATCGGTAATTTCCAATACAAAGGCTATGGCGAGAAATTCCGTTTTACAAGCGCTGTTCAGTTAGGCTGAACAGTGCGGAGGGTTGGGGTGGGGTGGAGAGTGGCTGGACAGAGGGGAGTGTGCCATGTCCCGTTGTCCCGTTTGCTTCTCAAGCTCAAGCTTTTTTCTGATTACCAGCCTTCTTATGGGTTTTGGAGGGTTTTGGAAGCATAGCTAACGATTTCAGTCTGGCTAGTGTGTGACGTGGAGTCAGAATGAGGTCGCACTTGCATGGGCCGATAGTTCTTGAAGCATACTGAAGGTGGCGCCCATAGCCTGCCTAACAGGGGGACAGAGGGAGGGAATGATGGTATGAGGTCAGACCTAGTGACAATAAGTCAGTCAATGAAACATATCCTGTTAGCAAAATTTAGCATGATAAATGTTTTAAAAAAATAAATGAATGAACCCGACGGGCAAATGAACGCGATTCTACGCGATTTTTAATGCGCAATCATCTCGCCATAGTTCCGTGATGAGCGTGGACGCTTTTCACGCAATAATTATTGCGCTATGATCGTGAGATGATCGCGCTAATGTTATAACGCAATATGGGTGCAAAAATGAGCAAATTCTTATGACTTTATGAGCGGGATATTTGTATACTACCGATTTGTTATATCAGCAGCATCTGAAATAAATCATTAAGGTTTGAATGGTATCATTATTCCCTGAATATTTCGAGGAGAATTTGGTGCATGTGTTACTCTCTTTTTAAATGCATCGTTTTATTTTCATCAATTCTACAATCTTTATTGTGAGCCTGACAGCATAGAGGTCCTCATTTAATGTGTTCCAGTGGTTTGTTAAGTCTGCCTCTCCCAAGCGACTAGGAGCAATCTATATGTACAATAATTAGGGTGTTTAGATTTTTCAATATCAAACAGATATATAACACACATAAACTATAGAAGTACATCACTTATAACATTCCTTTGTACCAGAAGTGGAGTATCTATAGTGGTATAAATGCCACACAAGTGTATTAGCAGCACTTTCATTGTAAAACAAATTGTAAATGCACCCCAGTTACCAGTTGCGCCACCTGTCTTTCAATAATGAATACAGGTGTTTTGGGACAGGTCTATTGGGATCGGTCTTATGGGACCCAATGTGTGAAAGCTGTCCGGCCGCAAACGCTACTTTTAGCAACGATACGGGGAGGAGGGATAATGTGAAGCTGGGTGACAGATTTGTCACCTGCATTCACACTGACCACTTTGACCAACGTTTGATTAGATATAGTGACCAATATTTTAGAGAACAAAGAGTATTGCAATTGATTACTTTTCATCAAAGAATAACTTGAAAAAACTAAACTATTTGATCACAAATGCACCATTGAAAGAGTTGTGTTTTAAAAAATCCCGATTTCAGCCCTGTCCCTCTCTCCACCCCCAGTATTTCACAGGGGGTTTAGTTGACCAAGCATAGGGCAGTGTATGCGGCAGCTAGGGAGGTGTCAGCATTTAAGCATTGACACCGACGGTCCCAAAAGACCCACACTGCGACTGGGCTCCCAAAGGCCTGTTACCAGTGTATTTAGACGTGATTTTGTGAGATTGAGATCGCACATGACAGTGAATATCTATACCAGAGAAGTTGTTCTGGTTGTCTGGTTATCTTCGATAACTACCCTATCATATTAAATATTTTCTAACATGCCCACACTTTATATCTACAGAAAGCTGAGGAAATAAGGAATTCAACCATATGCATCATTATGATCTCACTAGTAGCCGGCATGCATTACCGGCGCACATAATTGTTACGTATATTTGGCACAGTTATAAAATAATAAATATTTATTTGTTTGTAATTATTTATAATAATTATGGTGTAACGGGGACGCTATGTAACGATACAAGATCTTGATCTCCAAAATGATATTTTCCATGTCTGTATCAGATAAGAGATTTCTCAAATATTGTATTTTTCATAACAATCAACATGTGTGCATGTGTTG
This sequence comes from Sthenelais limicola, assembly GCA_942159475.1. Classification (NCBI taxonomy): domain Eukaryota; kingdom Metazoa; phylum Annelida; class Polychaeta; order Phyllodocida; family Sigalionidae; genus Sthenelais; species Sthenelais limicola. Next base: position 112,323,123 of record OW804099.1, read on the forward strand.
GAACCATTTCTCGTCAGCAGAAGTAATATATCTTCTACATGTGCCTGTGTATTATATTCAAATAATTATTACTTATTTTCTAGCCTGAAAAAAGCACTTTCATTGTAATAGCGGTGAAGATACTGGCATAAGAACTATGAAACTAGGGTTCCCACAGCTTTATTTCGGCCAAGGAATTCAAATAAAATGGTTATAATTGTGTGTGATCATCCCAACACACTAGGCAGGAAAACCAAATGATGCCCGATTGGGGGAATTACTCATATATGGGCGATTCTCATGAAGCGTAGACAAATGCTCTATTTACATGTAGAAACAAGTCTAAACGTCATATCTCTATTAGGCTTACATCGTTTGGCTTTGTGTATAGGGGTTTCTTTAGAATGAGTACATGTGTCAGAGAATGGAGTAACAGTTGAGCGTGCAGTGGGTGTGAATGCCAGATGAGTGAGCAGTGCCAGGTATTGCGTCATTATGATGAGTATTTAGACACAATTTTGAATGCGCATTATATGCGCAATTGAGATCACACCCATTATTAACTTTTGAAGAAAATATGTATCTAGAGATAAAATTGGTTGATTAACATATCTTTAATACAAACATAAATGAATATGAATGAGAACTTGATCCAACACAAGTGTGAGACAACCAACAACATAGAAGGAAATAGACGCAATGGATTTCACATTATGGTTGCTAATAGTATGCCCATTTCACTGTGATCCATAGCCATAAGTATCACACTTCACTAGTTTGCATTCAATCACGAAATGATAGCAGTGCTATCCCATTCAATTGCACCCAGTGCCCGTCGGGAATACCAATATATTTTTTCATTCATACATTACACCTATTCAAATATCTTCTACCAAATATTATATAGCACTTACCGTTTGCAGGTGTTGGACAAACAAATGTTTGAGCCAGAACAATGGGAGTCTGTTCTGCAGTTGGTTCCTCTCCTGCAACAAACATATCTCATTAAGGTGTTTAGTTTTTTTAATATTTAACAATAGTTATAACCCCTGGGAATCTATAAAATAACTGTAGATGAAGTTATTCATGAATTATGACACTCATTGTGTCTTAGTTCACTGCGATCCATGCTGGACTCTACTCTAACTAAGTTAAGGCTACACACATACACACACGGTCACACTGATGCTCAAAGTTCTTTACTGTATTGGCCAATGGGTCACCTGCGGAGTTATCTGGCTGCGGAGTTATCTGACCGTTGTCACCTAATATGTGGCAAAATATATGTGCATATAATAGATCTATACAGAATCAAACTTGACAGTCATAACAAATTCAAACTTGATTCCTTTGTGCAAGTACTTCTTCACAGCTTGCATAGTACTGCCATGGGGGAATCTTGTTCAATAAATGTATTATTTTTTTTTATTTTTTTTTTTTTTTAATAAATGTATTATTACGGGCTGCTTGTTTAACGGCAAACACTACTATCTAGTGGAAAATGAAAATAAATGTAATTTTTCTTAAACTTTGGTATTTGATTCTTGAAGTGTTGCTGGTCATAAGGATTAGAAAAAATCAGTGGGTCGCCATTCTCATTTTTGAATTACAGTGCTTCACAATTTGGTATCCCAGAAGAACCAATAAGGACCAAAAGGGGGGCCCATTTTGTAGTACCTCAACTTCATAGTTCATATTTGCTATTTATATTCACTCATTTGAAGTAAAACTATCAGTTTTAGAGAGAATGTTATTTGGCCGATAATTCTATGCCCCTTTCCTATGGGTGCGTTGTTATTTTCATTTTGAAAACAACAAATACATAATGTATGGGACACTGTGGAAGAGCTGTGGCTGCCACAGAAGAGGACTGATCCATTTCCGATGTTTATTATCGTATATTTTTATCATGTACTGTTTTCGGAAATAAACAATATACATACATACACAATGTAAATTTTAAATTTTAAGGACTATTTATGTCTATTTCAGACAGCTACATGTATAGTTTTAACGTGATGACATACATTTTTTTCCCTATATATGTGTAGAATATTACCTGCACTATTTCCATAGACAATTTTGGGACATTTGGAGTGTCCATTTTTGTTTTATTCCCAAAACCGTGAAAGGAAAATGTAGCATTTCCCAATGTACATGTTAAGTGGGTACAACTGAGAGGTAGCTAGCTCTATTTCCCAAACATGTCTATTTCAGACAGCTATAAAAAAAGTATTTAATGCATTGACATATATCTTTTTCCTTCTTATCTGTAGTATATAACCTGAACTGTATGTGTAGAAAATTTTGGAACAGTAGGAGTAGCCATTAATTGTTTGTTTTATTCTATAAAATGTGAACAAATTGGCCGTTTCCTCATAGACTGCAATGCTAAAGGAATAGTGCGTAAAATGACCATAGATTTGGTATATGGAAAAGGGGGGCGTGGCAGTGAATAGTAGCGTTTGCCTGTACTACTCTCTCTGAACCTATAAGTATGTCTTCGTTTATATACATTACACATCCCTCAAGAGCCTTGCACAAGTACAAAAAAATATAACTTACCGTCTGCATGTGTTGTACAAACAAAAGTTTGAGCCAGAACAATGGGAGTCAGTCCTGCAATTGGTTCCTCTCCTGCAACAATAATTTTCCCATTATCCTGATTGGTTTTTAATTACTTAAAATTAGTTAACATCTCATAGCCTCCAATACAAAAACCGATGAATCTGTCAAATTATGTGGCATTACATTGTTAGTCATATTAATCTCTCTCTATATATAACCCATAAATATGTCTTCCAATCATACATTACACCTTCTCAGACATCTAGCAGATACAAGTATAGTACTTACCGTTTGCAGGTGTTGGACAAACAAATGTTTGAGCCAGAACAATGGGAGTCTGTTCTGCAGTTGGTTCCTCTCCTGCAATTGTAAGGAGAAAAAAAACCTAATTAGCAATGAATTGAATTAATTGTATCTGGAGACACAAATTCCAAGCCTATAACAAAATTGATATTCCCTGCTTTTTGCGAAGCATAATGGCAAGACAGAGCCAGGGAATAATTCTATGAGGTTAGACTTAGTCATACTTGGGCCATAAGAAATAATATTATAAAGCCAATAAGCCAGTGAATGAAACATATCGCCTCATTGAAATGTTGGTTAATAATATTTTTAAAAAACAAATAAACAAGTACCCACATATTTACATTACATCTACATTACATTTTTCTGAAACATCTAGCAGATACAATATGCAATTTACCGTTTGCAGGTGTTGGACAAACAAATGTTTGAGCCAGAACAATGGGAGTCGGTTCTGCAGTCGGTTCCTCTCCTGCAACAATATTTTCCTGATTAAAGTATATAATTTCTAATTATTTAAATTTAGTCGATAGACACCAATGCCAATACAAACTAAATCTGTTAAATTATGTGGTATGATACTCATTCAACTGATTGATATATTTGATTATTGTACACACATTCTTCTTGAGAGTTGCAATAAATTGTTCTTTTTATGCATACAATACAAACATTGTTGTTTAAAATTTGTATCACTGATGATATGTGAGGTTACTGCACCCCATGGTGGACTCAACACAAACTAAGCTTTCAACAGTCCTGAGTGAGTCTACATGCACACTGTAGCACTGATGCTGACACTTGTTTTATGCCATGAAAGATGTGCCCGCGCTAGTGAAATCCATACATGCATACGCCATGAGCTAATCTGACCATTTTTTGGTGGATATGCCCGCCTATCATGGCATGAATATGTTTTCCACTACACATTACACATCCCTCAAGAATCTCTCACATCTTTGGAAGTTACCTTTTGCAGGTGTTTGACAAACAGATGTTTGAGCCAGAACAATGGGAGTCAGTTCTGCAGTTGGTTCCTCTCCTGAAACAATATTTTCCACATATAATATATTTAATTATTATATATGCTCATTCTTCTTGAGAGGTGCAATGAGTTGGATGCAATACTAAATTGTTCATTGTATGCATACAGTGAAAATATTGTTGTCTAAACGTTGTATCACAAATGATATGAGAGGTTTCTGTGCCCCATTGTGGATGCTACTCTAACTATTCCTTCAACGGTTGTGAGTGAGACTACATGTACACTGTGGCATTGATGCTGACACTTCTTAACAGTGTTGGCCAAGTAGTCAGCTATGGCTACAGACTTATGTGACAATTGTCAGTTAATATGTGGTAAATTGTTTGCACATGAAATGAATAGAGAATCCAACTTGACATTCATAATAACAAAATCCAAATTGATTCCTTTGTGCAAGTAGTTCAGACCATGCATAGAACTACAATGAAGCGTTTTTGTTAAAATTTATGAACTTGTTATTACTGGCTGCTTGTTCAATTATCTCGCTAAATATTTTTTTTTTTTTTTACAAATCTTTATTCAGGAGGATAGGTGGCATTTGCCAAAATTTTTAATCAGTTCGGGTAATCTGAATGAATATATAACCAATGAATACGTCTTACATTTATACTCTCTCTGAACATAACCTATAAGTATGTCTTCTTTTTATACATTACACATCCCTCAAGAGCCTTGCACAAGTACACAATAATAGAACTTACCGTTTGCAGATGTTCGACAAACAAATGTTTGAGCCAGAACAATGGGAGTCAGTCCTGCAGTTGGTTCCTCTCCTGCAACAATAGGACAACAAAGCTAAGAATTGAATTAACAATGAATTTAATTGATTGTGTAATAATCTGCAGATTTGTGGGCACAAGCCGTGAATATCATAAAAGGAAGCAACAAATGAGGATAAATTTGTTTGACCAGGTTTATTGAGCCCAAAACACAGTTACACGCGTAAAGTGCGAGAGCTTAATTTGAACAACAGAAGTATCTCTATCCTCAGCGCGGCCCAAGTCTGTTGTGTTAAGCAACTGCGGATTCCCATCAAGCTGGAGGTGTACACTTTTCCTACCACCCATCAAAGGGTGTCTTCAGTAGTGATGTCACAATAGTAGGGAGTCGCCGCCTGGCGGTTCTGGCCAGATACCGCTGTTTGTGCCCGGCTCTGGTAGAGTTGTTCCCTGGTTGCGCTAACGCAGAGGCCTCACCATGCTGCTGGTTTGGCAGACCCACTATACTGCCCCCTAACCTTTTGGGGTAGAGCAGGTTACGAGAACTGGTTACGTAGTGTCTGCCTAGACATTGTGGAGATCACTTCAGCCCAAGACTCTAGTGTGTGTCGGGCGTTTATATACTGTTCAACGCTCCTGTGACACAAGTATGAGGATGAGGCCTTTGCTTCGCTCTTAGGTTGTGGCCATAACTTGCGCGTGAAAAGGCACACGGTTATGGCTATCTGGTCTGATATAGTCAGCCACACATAATAAAGCATTGTAAAGTCAGTGGATGAACTTTTATTTTTAAAAGTAAGGCTGATCGTAGACATCAGCTCTATAGGTAAAAAATATTTTAGCCCATGTAGGAAGGAGTACAAACGTATCACTTCCTTGTGGTCTATAAAAACCTGCTGCCCTCGCGCTATAGTGTACTTAGGACTGGCCCAAACCTACGACCACGTCGTCAAACAGGTCGTCCATAGCATGAGGAATCTCCACATTATTCCCCTTGTCCATGTGGTCGGCCATTTTGTGGTCCCCATCTGAGTGGAGTAGTTGTTCCTCCATGAGCTGGTCAACCTCGCCTGATACAAGTGGTGCCACCCCACTGACTCCCGCAGAAGCCAAGTTGTTAGCCACCCCTGGCCTATCAAATATAGCCTGGCCACCGGCGCCAACCTGTGACAGGATGTGCTCTGTAGGATTCCCTACCCACAAAGCTGTGTCAACCAAAGCTGACGGCTGGGTAGGGGAGTTCCCAAGAGACATTCTCTTGAAGGACAGCTTCTTCTTGGCTGAGGAGACCCCTGGTGTGACCACTTGGTCAGACATCTCTCGCACAGCCAGATCCCAAACCGTGCCAGCGCAAAACATGATACTCCCCCCATGGGATTCCCTGCAAATAGCTTGTGGGGAGAACGCCAACTGTCCCTAGAAGGGGACACTTGGAGTGAGTTGTGCTCGATTGAAACCAGGGCCCAAGTTTAATGCCAACGGTGGGGATTTCACACTCGCAACATCAGTCTGAGTTGGCAGGCCCTTATGCGCAGTCAGCACCGCTCCTTGTTGGTATATCGGTTGTCCCATATTGTCCCGCTCGTAGAACCCTGAGACAGACTTTCGCAGATTGATATAAGCTAGTTTGGCTCACAACTCAGCAGACAACTGGTCTTGCAGCGGTTGGTCCTCCTCCTCTTTTATCGCCTTCGCTTGTGCCTCAGCTTTGGCTTGTGCCTCAGCTTAGCGATGTGCAGCCACTATCTGCTCCTCTTCCAGCTGCCTATGCAAAGCCTCCGCTTCGTCTGCAGCCTTCTGACAAGCCCGAGTGACGGCTACTTTCTGAGCTTGGTCAAGCCTATTATGCTCAGCGTTTTCGTGCTCTACTCACAGAACTCACTTCCTCTCTGCAGCGGCCACCTCGAAAGGCGCCGCATCGGCAGAAGAATTGTTGGCAGCCATTACAGCTGACAAGAGCACCACATGGCTACTAGACACAACCCTGTCTCAACTCACTCATGAGACCCTCTCCTCCCCTTGTCGTTGCAACGCGAACAGCACTACCCGCCCACAAACTGTCTTTGCTGTAAGAGAAGAATATAATCTTCTCATCAAATTTGTCATTTAGAATTGCAACAGACACTTGAGCAGCGTCACTAGTAGAGTAACTAGAGTACACAGCCGTATTAACGGGGCAAGTTGTGCAACCATGAGTGTTGCACCCATTAACTACCTGTTTGTTAGCCTACGGGTTCTTATGTAGTCCACCACATGACTCTATTAGTAAGTGCTGACACTACTCACTTGCACCACTCACTTGCAGGTGTTGAAATCGCTTGTGAACATGCAGTGCAAGAACCACAACTGGGGGTTTTGTGGGCGGTCATGACAAAAGTGAAGCCAACAATGTCATGAAAGTAGGTCAACATGCACCCTCTAGCGGCTGTTTCAAGTCCGCTTGGCAGTGCCGCCGGTTTGAGTTGGTTCTAAGTACTTACAAAGCTTTGGATTTCTCTCTTGCTTTCGTGGGAGTTGTAGGGGCAATGAGTGGCCATTCCACCTAAGCGATTGTGTTGTCTTTGCAACACAAATGGTTTGATTATTCATCAAACATGCAAGGCCTAGGCCCGGACCGGTGATGCTTACATGTGAACACTATTGCCTTGTGTACAACTCCTGTCTCCGGAGGTTGTTCTCAATTATGGGATGATTTTAGGGGGGTTATGTGCTCAGCTTCAAACTTCTTACTATGAGCCAAGATTGCTGTTGTCAGTCCTATCCAGTTACTGTCCACTAGGGAACCAAGCAAGTAGTTTCCCTCTTCTGTTTGCACAACTATTGACATATAGGGGCCAGTTCACACAAGAGAATTACCTTCCCCATGTTCCCCGGCAGACTTCTTGGTGTGTACGTTTATTAGGTTTTCTGCTCCCCCCCAATGTTGGAGGAGAAATAGACAGACTCTTGTCTTATCTCAGAGATCCCAAGCACTTAACCGATCCCATGCCTGGTCGGTTTCCTACTAATTGACTTGCTTGGACTTTGCAACAAAGTCCCTGGAGGTCTCACAGGAGGCACTTGTTGTGTCTTCTGTTTGATTTTAACAGCCAGTTTTGCGATCACCACTTTCCTTGGGCGAATTTCCCGATCTTCCAGGTGATTATTCTGTTTATTGAGAACGGGCTCCACTACCATCATCCTACCCAGCTTTAGTTTTCACTGCTGCTGGTTCGGCGGACCCACTACAATTGCATTATTACACATAGTCAAATATTTTCTTGTAAGGACAGTATTGTACTTACCGTTGGCATCTGTTGTACAAACAGATGTTTGAGCCAGAACAATGGGAGTCAGTTCTGCAGTTGGTTCCTCTCCTGCAACAGTTGGACAACAAAACCAAAAGTTGAATTTACAATGAATTCAATTGATTGCATTATTTCACATACTCAGACATTTTCTAGCAAGGACAGTATTGTACTTACCGTTTGCAGGTGTTGTACAAACAAAAGTTTGAGCCAGAACAATGGGAGTCAGTTCTGCAGTTGGTTCCTCTCCTAAAAAAAATAATTCCTTCATTTATATATTTAGTTTTAATTCCCATAAATATGTCTTCCATTCATACATAACACCTTCTCAAAGATCTTCTAGCAGATACAGTATGCAACTTACCGTTTGCAGGTGTTTGACAAACAAATGTTTGAGCCAGAACAATGGGAGTCGGTTCTGCAGTTGGTTCCTCTCCTGTAACAATAGGACAACAAAGCTAACAATTGAATTTAAAATGTGTGATTCACATTTACCACTAGAAGGTGAATGTGTTCATTCTGGGTGCCAAAATAACCCTCTCAGCCTAGGTATACAGTGGTCAAGCAAGTCCACTGACCACCGTTGACCACCTGCACCAGTCGCTCTGCACCCACCCACCAGGCCACATGGAAAAGTTTGTCCTTGCGTTATTTCAATATATCGGATGGTGTATATATAGATGGTCAAACAGATGGAGGGCGCACCACCACCCATTGTTTTTAGTTATCTTTTATACAAGAAGACCACACCAATTGAATTTATTGTATTATTACACCTTTTCAAAAATCTTCTGGCAGAGACAATGTAGTACTTACTGTTTGCATGTGTTGGACAAACAAATGTTTGAGCCAGAACAATGGGAGTCAGTTCTGCAGTGGGTCCCTCTCCTGCAACAATAGGACAACAAAATGAAGAATTGAATCAACAATGAACTGAATTGATTTTATTATCACACCTACTCAAAGATGTTCCAGCTGATATAGTATAGTACATACCGTTGGCATCTCTGGGACAAACAGATGTTTGAGCCAGAACAATGGGAATCAGTTCTGCAGTAGGTCCCTCTCCTGCAACAATGCCAATTTGATTGAACTATGTAAAATTTGTATCGTTAAGTTAAATCCATGTGATTGCAAAGGATTAAATTGATATAAGGAAGAAACTCTACAAATGGTTGTTAGCACATCAAATTTTCAAGGATGACTTAGCATTGTCAATATAGGTTTCCTTTTTGCTCATGCTGTAAACATTTATACAGCGTATAAAACGTATGAGAAACTTTGTTGAACGACAAAATGTGTATTTTATTAACTATTCTACTTGTATTTAATGACTTTGCCTGTAAATGGAATAAAAAAAACAAAAAATCTACATAATATATTTACTCTATATTTATCATTACTATTATGATATCATCCATCTAAACATCATCTAAGAAACAAATAATATACTTTAACTTACCGGCGGCAGACGTTGGACAAACAAATGTTCGAACCAGAACAATGGGAGTCGGTTCTGCAGTTCAACCCTTTTCTGCAACAATCCTTTCTTTATTAGATCACTGTCCTTGCTCACTACCACATTTCTATCTTTATTGCGGTTATTTTTTAGAGCCTGGTGAAAGCCTAATTCCAGGCTGTTATTATATCCAGTTTGGTGCCACAACAGCTGTAAGGGTCGATTGGTACCAGACTGGATATGATGACAGCCTGGAATTAGGCGTTCACCATGCTCGTTAGTATACAAATTTGGGTGGATAGCTTTCAGATGTCTTTAAAGCAACTAAAATACTATCAGGGTGCCTCCACTTATGGCAAGTAGCGGCGAATAGGGCGGCGATTTGAGCGGCAAATAGATTTTTAACAAATGCATGGCAAGTAGTGGCGAATAGAAAATCTATTGGTAATGCAATTGGTTATGAGCTGTTCCACTGTGGCAAGTAGTGGCAACTAGTGGCGAATGAACGGCCAACGTTTTTTTATTTGGTAAAACGTGAAAAAATACTCAAGTTTGCCTTAGACTCCCATACTAAAGCAAAGTCATTTTCATTGTCAATCAACTGTCAGAAATCTGTCAAAAAAAATGATGGCGAGTTATTCTTTGTTTTCAATTTCTTTTTATCTTATGTAATGGTAGTAAGGGCTAATCCCGGAAAGATTTGTGAAAGTATGAGACAACTTTAATTTTTTTTTTGTATTTACTTTTTTTCCTGCATACTTCTTTAAGGTTAAAAAACCAAATTTACCGAATTAACCGAACTTAAAACCGAATGTTCTCGTTGATTATCAGTACTTTAAATATATGATATAATTAATTGAATTTAATAATTTTATCTTAGCTAAGCTATTATTTACATTTTTGTTTTCATATTTCGAAGTTAAATTATATATATCATATATATCAGAGACATGCGTTTTGCTGATATTATATAATTAAAACAATAGTGGCTGAAGACAGCATCGAACGATGTAATATCACTTCCCAAATAAAACATATTAAATCTAAGAGTTTAAGTAATTAGACAGGAAACTTACACATAGCCTGCTGTGATGCAGAATCCAGCGTACATCAAATGAAAAAATAATGTAATTGGATTGATATGAATTAATGAATAAACACAGACTTGGCAAACGAATATTCCAAAATGCAGTAACTAATGTATATTTTTGTTTTTTTCTTTTAAAGTTTATTTCTTTAAATTAAGTTAACATAATACATATTTGTTGGTATATTCATGATGTATTTAGAGTGAATGCAACTAAACTAATTGAGGGTAATCAAGATCAATGGAAATTAAATATGAAACACATCATGATCATGGATCAAGTGTTATAGATCTTTGAAAAACGTTGTGCATCTCTTAAACATTAGGAATGTTTTAATGAAAATCAGGAAATGAGAGAATACAAACCAATGGCAAAGACGATCAAAACAACGAGTAATTTGTCCATCGTGGAACCTTTAGGGCAAGATATAAAGAGAATTATTTCCCACGGGTTCAAGTTCAAGTCAATATCAAAATAGGTTTAAAACTTTATTACACATGTGAGCAGTTAGAAAGGTGCAGTTTGGTTGATCCAAACTGTTCATGTGAACCGTTCGGGCCTCCATTGTTACACATGAGTAAACAACGCAATAGGGTTGGTGCAGGGTAGGCCTAACCTACAAACTTGTTACAAATGAGGTTGTCCCCGGCCATGTTACTTAGGCTGACAAATTGCTATGAATACAGGTTCCTCGAGCCAAACTTTAGGCTAAACAAGTTAAATCTACGTTTTAACATCAAAATCGCCAGAAAATGTACAATTGACCTTCACCAATATTCTCAAATAACCCAAATTAAAGACAGAAAGTTGCTTTGAAATACAGTTCAACATAACCTAGTAGATTGTTTGTATCAAGGCAATACTAATATATACACAGCTATATAGTGTTGATGATTTTTCGGTCTAATTTAGCAGTACTTATTGAATGTGTTGATCTACGAATTGTACATTTTCTGAAGTCTCGCCCATTAGGGAAGGGACATCCTGTACTTTTATTAACAAGCATAGTGGTATGAGGTTAACCGCTATATGCACATGTCAATCAATAAGATAACAAGGCAACTCGGTAATAAAACAATATTTTGAGAAGTACTCACATTGAAATTATTAGTCATTCAATTGGTTCAGTCCTAGTATTAAATTTGTCTACAGAAAAACTTAAAAGTTAGATAGATTAATATCAAGAATTTAGATGTTCCTAGTTTTATTTTCATTTTTTTTAAGGTTTTTATTCCCGAGAATGTCACAATTGTGATACTTTTCTTCACGAGAAATAAATATTAACAAATCATATCAATTTGGTAAATAGTACATTAATTCTTTACGTTTTCTATTCAATAGAAAATGTAAAGAATTTATGGTAATTTAACAGACTAATACTCTGTTAAATAACATAATCATTTTCAAACTATTGCTCTCAGATACATTTATCATGACAAACAAAATATTGCCATTCTCTGGTTTTAAAGTGAATCTGAAATGACCTGAATTGTTCAGCTATTTTATTAGGATACAGTGTGAAGATATCAATGCCAACTCTAAATTAGCTCATACAATAGACAAAGGGTTCGTTTGAAGACCAACATATCCCTGTACAGTTGTATTTCTATGTATCAAAGGTTGTATGATAACAATATGCACCAACCCTGTATCCGTCAGTTACTCTGTGCAACAATAAGTATGTTTACAGTATTAAACAATAATGGATGAGATATAAATACCTTCTTGACTCCAGTCAATCTTTGATTTAGTCGTTAAACGCTTGCGGCAAGATGAAATATCTCCTCCAGACCTTCTGATTACAGATACATCATTCAATTGTATGTTTGTATCCTCTTTACTGACCTCTGTTGTGATGCATTGTGGTCGTGTTCTGGTCTCTGTACAAACAAAATGTGGAAGGGGGGCTGCTAGGGTGATCCTTAGGTCCCTTTTCATCAAGGTTGGCAAGATATATGTGATCTCTTTCATGGAAAGTAGTCATGAGTCGCAAAACATGGATTTTGAGATATCACCCTATTTGAAAAGAGGAGATCAAGCCGATTCCAATGATAGTAAACACTAGGACATCTAATGAGTGTTTCGATTTCGTAAGTTTAATATTTTTACTTTTGAAAAAAAAGTTTGCAAAGTTTCTGGATGTGTAACTACCAGTAAAGTAACTAAATATACTCAATAGGGAGGCCTTCAAAACGCAACAATATATTTAATAGAATGTTCTCAAATGTGTTGCATGGATTCATATGGCTATAAGTACTAAACGCCTAAAAATCAAAACATTTCAATAGAGAGATCCTGTTAGAGAATACTTTGAAAAAGTTTTGCGACTTGTGACTCAATTTCCTGAAACATATCACATTTGCCCTATGCTATGATATTCATAATGAATTAGTACTGAAGAATGAGAATGGTCTAGTTATTAATTATATAGTCTATGTGAATCTGTGAACGTCATTAAATAACTTAAAAACCTACAAATCAGAGCGCGTTGTAAAATAACACATCTTCCATTGGCTTTTCCTCCATCTCTCCTGTTGTTCTATCACATTCATTATTCAACTTTATTATACACGTATTGGCCAGAAAACAACGTAATTAGAGTGATTTACACATAGTGCGTAGTTCACTTGTGATTTACGTGGGGTTGTAATGGCAACCAATCTGGTCTTTTTTACTATGATTACCGTGAAAATTCAAATTGATGACTCAATTTTTTTCTATTCTCATGATTGAAAGCATGTATAATAAATCTGTTCACTAACTCATTGGTTTCAGTTGCTTAGACTATTGCACTTGTTGCTATGCAACTCCTGCAATATTCACACTCCTTCAACCATCTTGTTAGTTAACCTGTATGTATATAACAGATGCCAATAATGAACTGATAATGAAAGACATGTCACTTGTCAATACCTTTTGCACTGCTTTATTCAGTTCAGAGTAACGCTCCCCATCGACCTAACCTGACTTGAGTGGACCAGCCACCTCTATAAGTCAGCACCAACACACACATGGGTGTCCACAACACATGGTCTTAATCCATAATAATGGATATGATGAACAATGAGCAATTTCATGAGATGCAATATCACAGATTTCCGATGCCCCCTCTGCCCCCCTTTCACATCTATGACCTTTTCTGTGCACTGAGAGGTTAAACTAACTCCTGGGAGAAAATACCAGAAAATGTACAGTTCACCTTCACCAATGCTCTGAAATAACCCAAATTTAAGAGAAAAATCAGGTTCAAAATACAGTTCAATGAAACCAAAGATATTGCTTGAATCAAGGCAATACTAAATATATTGAGATGTACCTAGTGTAGATGATTTTTTAGCCTAATTTAGCAGAAATTACTAAATGTGTATCCCTGCCAATTTTACATATTCTGAAAATCTGACCCTCTATATAAGTGACAAGCTCGGTCATTCCCATCCGGTTAGAAACTCCAGGGTATTCCACAGAGAAAGGTAAACAATAACACAGGATGAGTAACAGGATCTTTCCCTGATATGTGATGTGTTACAGTAAAATGAGTCACTAGTCGCAGAATGGATATTTTTCAAAAAGTTATGTTTGCAAGATCCCTTTTTCTGAATGTTCTTAATTTTGAGGTAACTATCATTGGTGGTAGCATGAGTAAATGTACTAAATTGCAGAACATTTAGCAGAAATTACTAAGTGTGTACGGCTGCCAATTGTTCATTTCCTGTAAAAGCTGACTCTATATACCTTGACACCCTTCCCCGCCAATCCCCCAGGATATCATTGGAAGACCATTAAGATGCAAAGAACAGGTTCTATTTTGAATGAAGCATTTATTTAATCAAGCGGCAACTTTTGAAGTATTGAAACGTCCATGATAGAGGGATGTTGAATTATCATTGTTACATACATATCCAGCAGTTACATTAGGCAAGTGGTCAATCATTAACAATCATTTAATGTAAGCAAAACAACATAGGAATAAAGGAAAGCTAGGAGAATCTCAGCCTTAATTCTAAAATATTTGATAACCGATATATATACACTCTTAGTTAACGTTCATTTTCTTCCATTACTTTCCAAAACATTGAAAATGTGGGATAATTTTGTCATTTTTTTTGCTAAAGGGCATCTGAAACGCTTAATGTGTGTATTAAAGATCTGCCCGAATGTGTTCATGCTATTAATTCACTGATTATCAATCACCAGCCATAGTTAATAGGCTTGACTGCGCTAATACAGAAATGTTGGCCTGGTGTTTAATTTCTCTTAAGCTCATTGCATCGGTATGTGTTGCATTCTTCATTAAAGTTGTCATTGTCGTGTTCCCTTTACTTCTGGTCAATGGATTAGCCAATGCTGGAAAGAAACATGAATTAATTTAAATCATATTGTGTACACTTTAGTTTGTTTTTGCATCCTTTGGTTGCAAGGGCAACTGATTAAGCCTGGTCAAGGAATAGCCATAATACATGATATTAAAAAAATAAACCAAAAATTGCTAAAACGGTTCATTGCTTCACCTATAGTGCCAATAGGTGATATAATCTATGGATTACAACTTGCTGGACACATATATTTACACATACAAACATACCATCAAATGTATTCATATTTATTATACATGCATTGCTCTGAAAACAACATAACTAGAGTGATTTATGATTTGTTTCTTTACTAAGACTACCGGTAAAATTCAAATTTATGACTCAATTTGTTTCTATTTTCATGATTGAAAGCATGTATAATAAATCTGTTAACTAACTCGTTGGTTTCAGTCGCTTAGAATATTGCACTTGTTTCTACGCAACTTGTGCAATATTCACACTTCTTCAACCAACTCCTAAGTTAACCTGTATTACAACCTATATGACTGAAAACATCAATATTCTGCTGCTGTTATATCTTTATATGAAAGAAACTAAACTAGAACTTGACAAGCGAAAACAACTGTCTGGTAGCAATAATAAATAAAGCCAGAACAAATTTGAAGAATATCAGGATATAATGATTAGACAATATTATTTGTTTATATATATATATATATAGGATTATTGTGGGAGTTGTTCACCTAACTATAGCTATAATTATAAGCTATATCTAACTACTTTACATGTAGTGAGTGAACATCAAGAAATATATGTTTTGGGCCTAACAACATTCAAAAGTACGTATTAGATGGCTTGATGTTTACCATCATTGGAATCCCCATGCTTTTTTCTGATATAATAATATCCCCAAATTCATTTTTGGCAATTTACTTTAGAAACTCAAAACATAAATACATACTGAAGAAGACATATTGTGAATAAAACTCTTTGACAAATATCAATGTTGGGACATATGAGATAAAGTTGGTATAATGAAATATTCTGTACAAAATTATAATTATTAAAATATTATTATATACAATCAATAAATGTGAAAAATGTTTGCATTTATACATTACACCTACTCCAAGATCTTATTGTAGATACAGTAAAGTACATACGGTCTGCACATGTTGGACAAACAGATGTTTGACCTTGAACACTGGGAGTCGGTTCTACAGTAGGTCCCTCTCCTGCAATAATGATTTTCTGATTAACGTATCTAGCTTTTATTTACTTTACATTAGTTACCATCCCATAGACACCAATACTATAACCCCCAGGAATATGCTACATTATTTGGGATTACTTTGTGCCCATGTACCATACTCTTGCATCGGTAAGGGTAGTGGCGATGAGAAGTTGATGAGATTCCACATATAAAAGCAGGAAAATTAGTTCTATAGTTGCCAAGCTTTTTGTCCTTGTTGATGCCAAGGCGATGCCACCACCGATAAACCACCTCATAGATGTGCATTGCAGGCAATTCCATCGTCTTTGCATCGACTTTGCATCAATACCCTTTTGTCAACAGTGGCCAGACCGCTTAATGCTCCCATGGTGGAAGCAACTCAAACTAAGCTTGCATGTGTCCTTAGTGATGTTACATACACACTGTCACACCAATGCTGACCTGCGTTGGTGAAGGAGTGAGCTATGGCTACAGAGTTATCTGATTACTGTCACTTAATAATCGGTCTCCATATGTTCAATAAATAGAGAGAATGGGACGAGCCGGCAATAATCGAAAATTTATTGGACGAGATTCGTCCACATAAGCACGATGCTGTAGGCAGAGTGCTCATGTGGACGAATCAAGTCCAATAAATTTTCGATTATTGCCAGCGAGTTCCATTATATATTTATTATATGTGCATAACATTTGATCTATATTTATTATATGTGCATAACATTTGATTATATATCATCAGATATCACTGAAAAAGTATTAAAGAACTCTCAGAGAGCCGCTGCTGCCCCGCTGAGAGCACCGTCAGTAGGCTACAACGGTGAGCTGTCAGGACTGTGTGATCATGCAGTATTTATTTACTGACTTTGTTGAACTAAAACGTTCATATCGTAGCCATTTATTGAGCTACAATAATAAACCTTACATCATTTGATAGAGAATTTAATTCTCTATTTAATGATGTGGTGTTTATTATGTATTTTTACAATCACAGGTGGATTACCGATCGTGGGGATCTCCGCGGAGACAGCAGAAGTGCTGAGTCAGAGCTCTTTTTAGACAACTAAATTTTCATAGGACGCGTCCTATATGAATATTTTTATAGCATCCCACTTATAGCACCTCTCATATAGCATGCGCGTATAATAAAGAATGGAACTTCACACGTATGATAACAAATTCAATCACAATCCCTCTGTACAAATTGTCTGCCGGTAGCATGCATGGTTCTGCCATGAAGGAAACTTGTTGATAAATGAATTATAACTAGCAGCTTCTTTTGATCCTTCTCTATATATAACCTATAAGTATTTCTTCCATTTATATTTTGCATCTACTCAAAGATCTTCTTGCAAATACAGTAAAGTACTTACGGTTTGCACATGTTGGACAAACAGATGTTGGACCTTGAACACTGGGAGTCAGTTCTGCAGTAGGTCCCTCTCCTGCAACAATAATGTTCTCATTAACATATTTAGTTTGTATTTACTTTATAATAGTTAACATCCCATATACTCCAATACTATACCACTTACAGGGGAATTGTTGTTACTTTTTTGCTATTTTGTTTTAAGCATATACCATACCCTTTCTCCTTATGAATAAATTTAATTATCTACATGCACATTCGTATTGAGAGTGGCAATACGTTGAATTCAATACAGATGTGTTTATTTTATGCATACAATACAAGTATAGTTATCTAAAAATGTGCCACTAATGTTGTGTGAGTTCACTGCACCCCCTGGTGGGTACTACTCAAACTAAGCGTTACATATTTCCTGAGTGAGGGTACATACACACTGTCACCCTGATGATGCTAGATGTGAGGGTGTTAGCTATGGCCACAGAATTATCCAACAAATGTCATCTAATAAGGGGTCAAATTTATTCACATGTGATTAATATAGAATGGAATTTGACACTCATAATAACAAAGTTAAACACAATCCCTCGGTCCAAGTCATCTGCTAGCAACATGCATGGTACTGCCACAAGGAAAACTTGTTAGCAAATGTATTATAACTGGCTGCTTGTTTCGTTCTCTCTCCATATAACCTATAAGTATGTCTTTCATTTATACATTACACCTACTCAAAGATCTTATTGTAGATAAAGTAAAGTACTTACGGTCTACACATGTTGGCCAAACAGATATTTGACCTTGAACACTGGGAGTCAGTTCTGCAGTACGTGCCTCTCCTGCAACAGAAATGTTCTAATTAATGTATTTAGTTTTATTTACTTTACATTAGTTACAATCCCATAGACACCAATACTTTAACACTTAGGCCGGAATTGTTGTTACATTATTTTGTATTCTGTTGTTAGCATGTACCATACTGTTTCCATATATAAAATTATATACTTAATTATTTCATATGTGCGTTCTTCTTAAAAGTGGAAATAATCACAAACTCAAAGATCTTCTAGCTGATATCATGTGAAGTACTTACGGTTTGCACATGTTGGACAAACAGATGTTTGACCTTGAACACTGGGAGTCAGTCCTACAGTAGGTCCCTCTCCTGCAACAATAATTTTCTCATTAATGTATTTAGTTCTTAATTACTTTACTTTGGTGAACATACCATAGATTCCAATACTATGACCCTTAGGAGCTGCTGTAACATTTTTTAGTATTGTGCTGTACAAAAAATATTTTCACAAAAAATATACCATGCATAGTACTGCCACCTAACACTCTGTAACCTATATGTCCCAGAACCCCATTCAACTCACTTAGATTGATCTTAGCCTCTAATTCTTCTAATTCACCAATTGAAAGAGGAATGTCATAAACAATTAAATGTGTGAGTTTAAAAGAAAACCAAGCTCTCAATATGAAGATGAAAGTGTTTTTTTTAAAAAATGAATAAAAAAAGAAACCTTATGTAAAAAGTCTTTGTGCTCTGGGACTAAACCGCACATTGTCCACTTTGACAGTAACTACTTGACCATAGATGATATAGAAGATGTATGTAATCACTGGGCACAGCAATGGATGCATCTCATTTAACTTTAGTTTAATCTGGATGGTATGAGATTGACACAATACCCAATTAGACACTGAGAGATAAAGTGTTTTTGTTGTTGTTTATTCATTCACGACCATACATGTTTCGGAGATGGGTTGTCTCCTTCTTCAGTGGTTTCAGTGTTCTTCTTTAGTTTAATCTGCCAATCTCCTCATGATGATTAAGGAAGATGGGGTAAATGAATTATCTGTGAATTTCTCTGTGATAGCACAGGCATCTTGATTATTCAAATTATCATGAAACTAACTTCCATTTATACATTACACCTACTCAAAGATCTTTTAGCAGATACCAAATAATTGTGATGTGTTCCAGTAAAATTGGTCAGGAGTCCCAAATTCGATATTTTTCAAAGTGTTTGTTTTCCAAAAGATCTGTTAACTGCAACGTTCTGATTTCTAAGGGGTTTAGACAGATTTCAGGACATTGTATTAAATGTATCTTTGCGTTTTGCAGACCTTCATACAGAGTATATTTAGTTACTTTACTGGTAATTACGCATCCAGAAACATTGCAAAGCTTTTTTTTTCAAAACTAAACATATTAAACTTAAAATTTAAAAATACTTATTAGGTGTTATTAGTGGCTGTTTTATTGGAATCAGATTCATTCCCTCGTTTCCAATATGGTGATATCTCAAAATCCATATTTTGTGACTAGTGACACTTTTTTCTAAACAGATCACATATAGTACTTACGGTTTGCACATACTGGACAAACAAATCTTTGACCTAGAACAATGGGAGTCTGTTCTGCAGTATTGCCCTTTCCTGCAACAATAATTAAAACCATTATGTCATTAGATTAGTTCATAATTCAGGGCCCACTGAAATGTACTACCATTTACTATAGAACTAAAGGAGGAAAAGTGAACATGAACATCGTGAACATGAAACGTACCATAATCTGTATAGAATTGTCTCTCGAAAAAAAATATGTTTAAAAAAAATAAAAGGAGCTTTCACCCATTCTGTCAGAATATCAGATGATATACTTGCAAAACGGTCAATGATAACATCTGACTATAATGAATTAGGAGATTGTTAACAGACGAGCATTACAGGAGAAACCTATTTCTTAAAACAGAATGTCCTTGGTGATTATCTGTACTGTAATTACATTTCTACTTATAATATTCAATTTCATGTTATTTATTATCATATCTCATATGTGATGTGTTTCAGGAAAATGAGTCATAAGTCGCAAAATTGATCTCATTATTGGAATGTTCTAATTTTTGGTGGGTTGATCACTTATAGCAATATCAATCGAGGTACCAAATTTCAGGACAATCTATGTAATATAACCTTTCGTTTTAAAGGTCCTTATATGGAGTATATTTAGTAACTTTACTGTTTATTGACCCCCAGAAATATTGGAAACTTTTTTTTTCAAAAACGAAAATATCAAACTTAAAATCTAGAAATACTTATTAGATTATTAGACTGTTTACTATCATTGGAATCACCTTGATCTCATCTTTTCAAATATAATGGTATCTCAAAATCTATTTTTTGCGACTTATGACTCATTTTCCTGAAACACATCACATATATCACAAACATGATTTTGTTTTCTGATATTGTATAATTAGCTTTAAAGCGGTTGATTAGCTGTAAACTTGACTGACAACAGCATCAAAATATGTAATGTTATTTTCTGTATGAAACATATTAAATCTAAAAGTTTAAATGATTAGGTAGGGAACTTACACATAGCCAGCTGTGGTGTAGAATCCAGCGAACATCAAATGAAAAAATAATGTAAATGGATTCTTATGAATTAATGAATTAACACAGAATTAGCAAAGCATTATTCCAAAATTCATTAACTAAAGTATATTTCCTTTTTTTTTCTTTTAATAATCATTTGTTCGAAATAGGTTAACATAATATATATCCGTTATGGTATAAGAATAGTGTATTTAGTACAAAAAATATGAAAGTCAAAGATTAGAGCAAAGAAACAATTTAGAAGTACGCTGAATAAAATCTTTCAAAAAAAAGAATAATGTATTTGCAATTAAACTCCTTGAGGATACTCAAGAGGAATGAAGTTAAGTATACCACACATATCATGATCATGAATTAATTATAATAGATTTTTTTAAAATGTTGTGCATGGTTTAAACGTCCATCTATTATGAATATATAATGACTATCAGGATATATATAGAGAGAATGGGACGAGCCGGCAATAATCGAAAATTTATTGGACGAGATTCGTCCACATAAGCACAATGCCGTAAGGCAGAGTGCTTATGTGGACGAATCAAGTCCAATAATTTTTTTGATTATTGCAGGCGAGTTCCATTCTATATTTATTATATGGGCATACAACTTGGTGCATAAAACTATTAAAAGTGCATATAAGTGGCCAAATTGGTGACAAAGTAGTTCATATAGGACGCGTCCTATATGAATATTTTCATAGCCCCCCACTTATAGCACCTCTCATATAGAATGCGCATATAATAAGAGAGAATACAAACCAATGGCAAAGACAATCAAAACAACGAGTAATTTGTCCATCATGGAACCTTTAGGGCAAGATATAAAGAGAATTATTTCCCACGGGTTCAAGTTCAAGTCAATATCAAAATAGGTTTACGGCTAAAATGACCTTCACAATAATACATCTGATTCAATAGGGGATGTGCATGTGCCGCTGTACATTTCTTCTGCAGTGCATCCTGGGATAGATTAGGATGAAATATGAGCTAAAACTATCTGACATAAACATTTTTTTCGAAATTGCTTCACCAATATCATAGTTTGTGTAAATCTAAGGCCAACAGAAATATTTAAAATAAAAACAAAAAGGAAAAGAAAATATGCAAACCAAATGCATGATGGGAAAGACGGGGACTTTTGTCATGGAAACATGTGTAACACATGACAATTGATAATACAACATTGGTAAATAGTCCATGCAGAACATGACATGTTTTCTATCGGTTTCATACCGTACCATTAGTCCTATAATTCCATATGATTCAAGAACCAAAATGGCCACTTTGCAAATCCCCTATTCCTGATTCGATGATAATCGTCTTTAATTAATTGTCTAAGAATTTAACTATTACTCATTTATAGATTACATATTTGTATGTCAATAGACAAAAACGGATGAAACAATTTGATTTGTTATCTTATACATTCAATAAAACATTTTGACCGTACCCCATTGAACACACCTCTCAAGTGGACTGCGCATATGACAAAGTATAGGCTTTCATAAAGTCATGCATTTGTGATATGTTTTACAAAAATATGTCACAAGTTCCAGAAAATGGATTTTGAAATATCATAATATTTGAAAAGGTGAGATCAAGCCGATTCCAATAATGGTAAGCAGTAGCAGTTCTAATACATACTTCTACATGTTAAGTTTACAATATCTATTTTGGGGCAATTACCAGTAAAATAACTAATTATACTCCATATCATGATCTTCAAAACGCAAGAATATATATGATACAATGCAATGTGGTGCACGGGTGTATATGACTAACAGTGCTAAACTCCCCAAAGATCAGAAATAAATCACTTTGAAAAATTACATTTCCATGCCTTGTGACTCAGTTTCCTGAAACTCATCCATTTGTCACGGAGAATGTACCTATATGTGATGCGTTTCAGGAAAATGAGTCATAAGTCGCAAAAAATAGATTTTGAGATACCACCATATTTGAAAAGATAAGATCTAGCCGATTCCAATGATAGTAAACAGTCTATTACTCTAATAATTATTTCTAGATTTTAAGTTTGATATTTTCGTTTTTGATAAATAAAAAGTTTCCAATATTTCTGGGGGTCAATAAACAGTAAAGTAACTAAATGTAGTCCACATGAGGACCTTTAAAACGAAAGGATATATTACATAGATTGTCCTGAAATTTGATACATCAAATAACATAAGTACAAGTAACAAACTCTCCAAGAATCAGAACATTCCAATAATGTGGTCTTGTGAAAAAACACTTTGAAAAATATCAATTTTGCGACTTATGACTTATTTTCCTGGAACACATCACATATTAGGAAAGGGACATCATGTACACAACGCAACAAGGATAGCGGTATTAGGTTAACCACATGCATATGTCAATCAATAGGATAACAAGGCAACTCGGTAATAAAACAATATTTTGAAAAGTATTCATATACTTTGGAAATGCTATACTCTTTCAATATAATGTTGCTAAAACAACCTATTTGTCTAAGTTCGACAAAATTTGAAATTGATCGCCATGTAGCCCCACCTAGAAAAACCTTCCCTTACCGAAATGTTTCATGGACCATACTTGATTTTGTTTTACCTTTCCTTACTTTTATTTTGATTTGTTTACATAAAAAGCTAATAAAAGCAAGAAAACCGGTTTTCCTAACCAAGAACTCTCCAAAAGAACATGTCCCTTGTTTAAAACAACTGTTGTCATAGAATAGACATTTTTTCAGTACCTGGGAGGTGTTTTTCTAAGAAAAAAATATTTAAAAACAAAAAAAAGTTACCACCCTCCTACCTAGTTTTCAGCCAGATACATCGGAAACACACCTATTTTTCATTGGGGGGGGGGGTCTAAAGTGGGGCAAAACTGTAATGTTAGTTATTAAATTAATATCAAGTAATTTGATGTTCCTTATAAGGGCTAGTTTGAAGACCAATGTACAGCCGTATTTCTACATATCAAAGGTTGTACAATAATAATATGCACAAACACTGTATGTATTCTTCAGTTACACTGTGCTACAATAAGTATGTTCACAGTATCCAAATAATGGATAAAATATAAATACCTTCTTGACTTCAACCAATCCTCGATTCAGTTGTTAAACGGTTGCGGCAAGATAAAATATCTTCTAGAGATGTTCTGATACCTACGATATGATTGATGTATTTATACGTTTGTATCCCCTTCACCAGCACCTCACCCCCTGTTGTGATGTCATGCCTCGTGGCCTCTCTTGATCTGTACAAACACAAGGTGGAAGTGTGTTAGTGTCGGGCGGGGGGTTGGGGGGGGGGGGGCAAGGGGGGACACTTAGGTGCCTGTTTACACAGAAATAACCTAAAGATATATGCCCTAAGATATGATAAATTAAATTAGTACTGTAGAATAAGATCAAGGTCTAGTAATTATAATGGTCTAGCTATTAAGACAGCTATAATTAGATAGTCGATGTAAAGCTGTAAAACTGTTTAGTGTTAAAGTGTTTAAATATGAAAAACCTAAAGATCAGATGACATTGTAAAATATCACCTGTTTCATTGCCTTTCCCTCCTCATATCCGATGTTGTTCTATACCATTCAATATTTGATTTGATATAATAAATATAATTAAATTTCTAAGTAAAATGATACCAAGAATGGTCCATACAAAGTATTAGGAAGATCTTGAGTGGGGTTTAGGTATCGCTGTATATTGATAAGGCCGGTGGAGAAATGATGTATTTATGGAGAAATATGAAGTTCTTGTTTATTTTATCAAACAAGCTTCCACCATAATGGGATTCACCAGGTCAAAGTGGTGACAATATTGGGAAGGTATAAGATGTTACCAATGCAGATACCAAAGCCAACTGTTAACAAAAATCGTATTGTACTATTGTTGTATTTATTATTACTAATATTAGCAATGTGAATTAGTGAATGAATGAACAGGCGAGAATCAAATTACTATTCATAGGATTGCCCTAAATATTATAGTTGAAAGAATAGATGAATATGCCATACTGAATATTTGGTAGCATTTTTATCGAAAATTACAAGAATGTTTTCCCCAGTATCACAGTTAGTGAAAATGATCTGTGTTAAGCAAATGCATTTCGGGGATCAAGTTTGACATACAAACATTGGCAACATGTTTATTGAAATGAGCAAGGATCTTGTCAGCAATATCATAGCTTGGATAAATGATCTATGAAAAACCAAACGCATGATGGGAAGGATGGGAACTTGTGTCATGAAAACATGTATAACACAGATGTTGTCTTTAGAGCATTGGTAAATAGTCCATGCTGATCATGGCATGTTTTCTACATATTCTATTCGTTGGTGGTAGCACAAATATATATGTACTAACATGATTATATCAGGTTAATTAATGAATGACTTCTTATAATCTAATTTTGTAATGCGAAACTTAGGACTGATGAAAATCCCAATTCGGGGATTCTGTATCCCAATTACTTATAAATGAAATAAAAAAAGACAAAAAATACATTGCAAGATTGAATATGTGGATTGAATATAGCTATTCATAATATGAAGTCATTCTATAGAGTATAATATGCTACTTTACTATCAATTGCACACGCAAACGTTTCCTACAAAAATAGATATGACAAACTTAAAATATAAAAATACTTATTAGACATCCTAATGTTCACTATGATTAGGATCGGTTTGATCTCATCTTTTCGAACATGATTATATCTCAAAATCATCTTGTTCCGACTCATATGTATATTTATAATAAACATTATTTCTAGCGAATGATGAATACACGGAAATACACGGTTGCTGCTCTCTGTCTGTGACGGTTCTTCCGAGCCAAACCTTGTGACCTGTGACTCCTTATTGTCCTGAAACACATAACATATGGGATGTGTTTCAGAAAAATGAGTCATAAATCGCAATAAATTAATTTTAGGAATACTATTATATTTGAAAAGATGAGTTCAAGCCGATTCCAATGATAGTAAACAGTCTAATAATCTAATAAATATTTCTAGATTTTAAGTTTGATATTTTCGTTTTTGAAAAAAAAAATCCCATATTTCTGGGGTCACTATTAAAACAGTAAAGTAACTAAATGTAGTCCATGTGAGGACCATTGAAACCAAAGGATATATTACATACACTGTCTTGAAATTTATTAGACCGATTGGTATATCTAAAAGTGATAAACCCTCCAAAAAATAGAACATTTCAATAATCTGATCTTGTGAAAAAAACACCTTGAAAATTATCAATTTTGCGACTTATGACTCATTTTCCTGAAAGACACCCCTTATAACTTTCCTGGATATCATTTGCTAATGTTTCACTACAGTCAAATCCCACATGAAGTCCATTTTTCGGACATATTCTTCGAATCTATTATTTTACCAACCGTTTTTCTGATCTGTACCATTCCGTCTACCTTCTCCGGGGAAAACGTATGTGTGTTTTGTGAAGGTATCTGGCGTGGAAATGTGATTTTGAAGCCCTTTTTGTATTTTTCAGTTGTGTTCTACACACCTATTTTTAGCCAGGGAAAAGTGGGAAAGCATTTGGCAGAGCCTCTCTGGGACTTTCTTGGACAATGTCATTCCTTTATGTCCAACAATCTGAGGCAATGTGGGATTCCAACGTGGGATATAGGAATGCTTACTGCAGAGTCCCTATAGGAAGAGGTGCAAGAGAGAGAGATATCAGAGGCGGAGGGGCGAGCGAAGAAGCAGAGGGACAGGATAGGGAGATAGGGAATAGGATAGAGAGAAGAGGGGGAGAGAAAGACAGCAGGAAGGGGATGGGGGAGGGCAAAGAGTGAGGGGAGGAGAGGGAGAGGGAACGAAATAATGAAAGAAGCAGAGGGACAGGGCGGGAATAATCAATATGGTGAGGGACAAGAGGATACACTGAAAAACCCCCGCCCGTTTTATCAGTCAGATATAAATATTTCCCCAGCAATGACTGATTATTTTGGGAGTGACTGATAATTATCAGTCACCTCGGTAAAAAAACAGCCATCACTGGTATATCTCAGTGCCTTCATGGAAATCACAGTCAGTGACTGATTTTCCGTAGCGCCGATGGGAATATCAGTCAGTGACTGTTTTTTTCTGTCCCGTCGCTTCATGCATCGCTGACCATGCAAGAGCCCCTCTGCAGTTAAAGGCAAAACTCCAGTACTGGCAATTCAAGGAAAAAATGATGGGAGTTGTGATGGCCAGTGTAAAGTTGGCAAAACAGTGCGTTATCACCACCTTTTAGAGTAGCACAGGGTTTCCCTGCAGCACATAACCATAATAACGTGGAAAAATAATTTTCGAAAATGTAAAATACAAAATATTGTAACCTTGGAGCCTATGAAGAAATCGGAATTCACAGAACAATTTAATAAAAACACAATGTCATCAATAAATACACAATGTCACTGCTATATTTTTCCATATTCTTCCATCAAGTAAATTATGTTCCCTGATTCCCCTAGTTATCTGGGAATACAATACTTTCTTAGATTTTCTATTCGGACGCAAGCTCATCGGATATTCAACCATCATTCAAAAGCAGACAGAAAGCAGCAATAATGAAAGCAAATACTAACATATATTTTTTCTAAGTAAGGACCTTCTGGAACTGGGATTTTAGCTTGGGATTTGTGATTTAAATTAATTCGGGAAATGGTTTCAGAATAAAGTTACTCATTGCACACCCCTATTGAGGGATCCGCTGGCAGGAATTATTTTATTCATTCAGAATTTTGCATGTGTAATAACGCTAAAGTGAACATGGGTGAAACATGCATTTGGCCTTTGAATGAAAAGTGCTTAGATGCGGTGGTCACCAGCGTTTTAGTAACTCAGGAGCGTCACCAGCGTTGGCGGGGGTAGGCCTATGGTAATTAAGCGGCCAGCCGCCCTCATGCCGCTGTGTGTCCGTAGGGCATATTTAAAAAGAGCTGGCAATGCTTCTGGATGGGTAATTACCTGTAAATAACTCAATTTTACTCCATATGAAGTACTTCAAACTGCACGGACATATTATAATAATGAAAAGGAGAGAAGAGAGCAAAAGGCAGGGTAGAGAAGGGGGTAGGGACAGGGAGAGGAAGGGAGAGGCAGGGAGAGAGGAGGAGGGGACAGACAGTGAGAGGAAGAGGGTGACCGAAGGGTACTTTGCTAGTACAATATAATTCAGTTGCATAATTCTAAGAAAGATCATACAAAAATTCGTGAAATTGTGGGTGACCGGATTTTGGCCAAACATCTTTGATTTTAGAGCCGATTTTTAGGACGAAATAAATTGTAGCGACCAATATCAAAAAGTAGCACGGCCCCCTCCCTTCATCGCCTTGTCATCGGTGGAAGTATAGTAAATCACAGCTCAGGCAGTAAAGCACTAGTCCTTTACCGCTTCATGAGTAAAGAACGGCCGTCTGGGCCTCGATAGTGAATGCAAGGATAATAAAAAAAAATAAAAAAGCAATAAGAATAGCTTTCGTAACACCTGGAAATACCAGAGCAAGCGTCTCAGAAAACTAATTTCACACAAATTCCTGTTGTCAGACAATGTTGCGGTCACTTTTAAATACAGGAATTCAGATTTGTTTTGAATTTCAGAACAATGTTATTGACTAGATTATTATCAAACTTTGCGAGGGTTCTTTCTACAATGTATGTGTGTATTGTAAAAATACCTAATGACCTTTCTCTCTTTTACAGATAACTGAGGATGGAAGGTCACATGATAGAGTCAATTACGTCAAATGATGACGTCACGCATGACGCGGAAGATGACGACGGAGCGTCCAGTGGGTATGTGTCTCCTACGTCATCAGCACGCAGCAGAATGAGTAGGTCTGATCATACCCAGGAGGAAGACGAGGACGAGGAGGAGGAAGAAGAAAGGTATATATATGTGATGTGTTTCAGGAAATTGAGTCATAGGTCGCAAAATGGATATTTTTCAAAGTGTTTTTTTCACAAGATCACATTATTGGAATGTTTTATTTTTAGGAGAGTTTGTCACTTATAGTTCTGTCAATCGATGTATTAAATTTCAGGACAATCTATGTAATATATCCCCTCGTTTTAAAGGTCCTCATATGGACTACATTTAATTAATTTACTGTTTAGTGATCCCCAGAAATATTGGAAACATTTTTTTCAAAAACGAAAATATCAAACTTAAAATCTAGAAATACTTATTATTCTATTAGACTGTTTACTATCATTGGAATTGCTTTGATCTCATCTGTTCAAATATAATGACATCTCAAAATCTATTTTTTCCGACTTATGACTCATTTCCCTAAAACGGATCACATATATGCGGAAAATAAGTCATGAGTTGCTCAATTGATAACTTTTTTACAGGATCAAATTATTGGAATGGTCTGATCTTTGGAGGGTGTATCACCTAGCAATATCAACAGGTGTCTCGAATTTCAGGACACTCGATGTAATATATTCTTTAGTTTTAAAGGTCCCCATATGGATTATATTTAGTTACGTTTCTGTTTATTGACACCCAGGAGTATTGGAACCTTTTTTTTCAAAAACGAAAATATTAAACTTAAAAAAATCTAGAAATATTTTTTAGATTATTAGACTGTTACTATCATTTGAATCAGCTTAATCTCATCTTTGCAAATTTAATGATATCTAAAAATCCATTTTGTGTGACTTATGAATCTTTTTCCTGAAACGCATCTCATTTTTATAAAAAAAATAAAAGATATCAAATTTAAAATATAGTCATACTCATGGGCTCTCCTACTGTTTACCATCATTAGAACCAGCTTGATCTCGTCTTCCCAAATATGATAGTATCTCAAAATTCATTTTGTGACTCATTTTCCTCTAAAACATTACATTTATATAGGGAACATGAGTGTCAACAAAATTATAAACCTGATCTGAATATCTGTAGAAAAGATAGTGAATGGTTAAATACTCAAGAGCACAAAGATCTTAATAATTTGTGTTGTAATGGCTATATTTATTTACACATTGCTATGCTTACCAAATATGGCAATGTTTCCTGGGGACAGGAACTCATACCATATATGTTAAACTGGTGCAAATTACCACACTACTCCCGCCCATACAAATAGCATGTGGTACATACATCAACATGAAGTAAATAGTCAAACTTGTCTTGACATGTTATGATAATAAAATCATCTTTTACCTTTCATGAACAGGTTTACTTTCTGGCCGTATGGATTCCAGCAGAAGGCAGAATATGAACATGGCAAGAAGCACCCGGAAATCATGGGAGGTGAGGAGGGGAGAGCAATAGGGGACTTGTATATACCACAGTGCATGTCTAATACAATGTATGGGAGGTGAGGAGGGGAGAGTAATAGGGGACTTGTATATACCACAGTGCATGTCTAATACAATGTATGGGAGGTGAGGAGGAGAGAGTAATAGGGGACTTGTAAATACCACAGTGCATGTCTGGTACAATGTATGGGAGGTGAGGAGGGGAGAGCAATAGGGGACTTGTATATACCACAGTGCATGTCTGGTACAATGTATGGGAGGTGAGGAGGGGAGAGCAATAGGGGACTTGTATATACCACAGTGCATGTCTAATACAATGTATGGGAGGTGAGGAGGGGAGAGCAATAGGGGACTTGTATATACCACAGTGCATGTCTGGTACAATGTATGGGAGGTGAGGAGGGGAGAGTAATAGGGCACTTGTATATACCACAGTGCATGTCTAATACAATGTATGGGAGGTGAGGAGGGGAGAGCAATAGGGGACTTGTATATACCACAGTGCATGTCTAATACAATGTATGGGAGGTGAGGAGGGGAGAGTAATAGGGGACTTGTATATACCACAGTGCATGTCTAATACAATGTATGGGAGGTGAGGAGGAGAGAGTAATAGGGGACTTGTAAATACCACAGTGCATGTCTGGTACAATGTATGGGAGGTGAGGAGGGGAGAGCAATAGGGGACTTGTATATACCACAGTGCATGTCTGGTACAATGTATGGGAGGTGAGGAGGGGAGAGCAATAGGGGACTTGTATATACCACAGTGCATGTCTAATACAATGTATGGGAGGTGAGGAGGGGAGAGCAATAGGGGACTTGTATATACCACAGTGCATGTCTGGTACAATGTATGGGAGGTGAGGAGGGGAGAGTAATAGGGCACTTGTATATACCACAGTGCATGTCTAATACAATGTATGGGAGGTGAGGAGGGGAGAGCAATAGGGGACTTGTATATACCACAGTGCATGTCTGGTACAATGTATGGGAGGTGAGGAGGGGAGAGCAATAGGGGACTTGTATATACCACAGTGCATGTCTGGTACAATGTATGGGAGGTGAGGAGGGGAGAGCAATAGGGCACTTGTATATACCACAGTGCATGTCTAATACAATGTATGGGAGGTGAGGAGGGGAGAGTAATAGGGGACTTGTATATACCACAGTGCATGTCTGGTACAATGTATGGGAGGTGAGGAGGGGAGAGTAATAGGGGACTTGTATATACCACAGTGCATGTCTGATACAATGTATGGGAGGTGAGGAGGGGAGAGCAATAGGGGACTTGTATATACCACAGTGCATGTCTGGTACAATGTATGGGAGGTGAGGAGGGAAGAGTAATAGGGGACTTGTATATACCACAGTGCATGTCTGGTACAATGTATGGGAGGTGAGGAGGGAAGAGTAATAGGGGACTTGTATATACCACAGTGCATGTCTGGTACAATGTATGGGAGGTGAGGAGGGAAGAGTAATAGGGGACTTGTATATACCACAGTGCATGTCTGGTACAATGTATGGGAGGTGAGGAGGGGAGAGCAATAGGGGACTTGTATATACCACAGTGCATGTCTGGTACAATGTATGGGAGGTGAGGAGGGGAGAGTAATAGGGCACTTGTATATACCACAGTGCATGTCTGGTACAATGTATGGGAGCTGAGGAGGGGAGAGTAATAGGGGACTTGTAAATACCACAGTGCATGTCTGGTACAATGTATGGGAGGTGAGGAGGGGAGAGCAATAGGGGACTTGTATATACCACAGTGCATGTCTGGTACAATGTATGGGAGGTGAGGAGGGGAGAGCAATAGGGGACTTGTAAATACCACAGTGCATGTCTAATACAATGTATGGGAGGTGAGGAGGGGAGAGTAATAGGGGACTTGTATATACCACAGTGCATGTCTAATACAATGTATGGGAGGTGAGGAGGGGAGAGTAATAGGGGACTTGTATATACCACAGTGCATGTCTAATACAATGTATGGGAGGTGAGGAGGGGAGAGTAATAGGGGACTTGTATATACCACAGTGCATGTCTAATACAATGTATGGGAGGTGAGGAGGGGAGAGTAATAGGGGACTTGTATATACCACAGTGCATGTCTAATACAATGTATGGGAGGTGAGGAGGGGAGAGTAGTAGGGGACTTGTATATACCACAGTGCATGTCTGGTACAATGTATGGGAGGTGAGGAGGGGAGAGCAATAGGGGACTTGTATATACCACAGTGCATGTCTAATACAATGTATGGGAGGTGAGGAGGGGAGAGTAATAGGGGACTTGTATATACCACAGTGCATGTCTAATACAATGTATGGGAGGTGAGGAGGGGAGAGTAATAGGGGACTTGTATATACCACAGTGCATGTCTAATACAATGTATGGGAGGTGAGGAGGGGAGAGTAATAGGGGACTTGTATATACCACAGTGCATGTCTAATACAATGTATGGGAGGTGAGGAGGGGAGAGTAGTAGGGGACTTGTATATACCACAGTGCATGTCTGGTACAATGTATGGGAGGTGAGGAGGGGAGAGCAATAGGGGACTTGTATATACCACAGTGCATGTCTGGTACAATGTATGGGAGGTGAGGAGGGGAGAGCAATAGGGGACTTGTAAATACCACAGTGCATGTCTAATACAATGTATGGGAGGTGAGGAGGGGAGAGTAATAGGGGACTTGTATATACCACAGTGCATGTCTAATACAATGTATGGGAGGTGAGGAGGGGAGAGTAATAGGGGACTTGTATATACCACAGTGCATGTCTAATACAATGTATGGGAGGTGAGGAGGGGAGAGTAATAGGGGACTTGTATATACCACAGTGCATGTGCAATACAATGTATGGGAGGTGAGGAGGGGAGAGTAATAGGGCACTTGTATATACCACAGTGCATGTCTGGTACAATGTACGGGAGGTAAGGAGGGGAGAGCAATAGGGGACTTGTATATACCACAGTACATGTCTGGTACAATGTACGGGAGGTGAGGAGGGGAGAACAATAGGGGACTTGTATATACCACAGGGCATGTCTAATACAATGTATGGGAGGTGAGGAGGGGAGAGCAATAGGGGACTTGTATATACCACAGTGCATGTCTAATACAATGTATGGGAGGTGAGGAGGGGAGAGTAATAGGGGACTTGTATATACCACAGTGCATGTCTAATACAATGTATGGGAGGTGAGGAGGGGAGAACAATAGGGGACTTGTATATACCACAGTGCATGTCTAATACAATGTATGGGAGGTGAGGAGGGGAGAGTAATAGGGGACTTGTATATACCACAGTGCATGTCTAATACAATGTATGGGAGGTGAGGAGGGGAGAACAATAGGGCACTTGTATATACCACAGTGCATGTCTAATACAATGTATGGGAGGTGAGGAGGGGAGAGTAATAGGGGACTTGTATATACCACAGTGCATGTCTAATACAATGTATGGGAGGTGAGGAGGGGAGAACAATAGGGCACTTGTATATACCACAGTGCATGTCTAATACAATGTATGGGAGGTGAGGAGGGGAGAGCAATAGGGGACTTGTATATACCACAGTACATGTCTGGTACAATGTACGGGAGGTGAGGAGGGGAGAGTAATAGGGGACTTGTATATACCACAGTGCATGTCTAATACAATGTATGGGAGGTGAGG
This sequence comes from Sthenelais limicola, assembly GCA_942159475.1. NCBI lineage: Eukaryota > Metazoa > Annelida > Polychaeta > Phyllodocida > Sigalionidae > Sthenelais > Sthenelais limicola. The sequence goes on from OW804099.1 coordinate 112,356,837, forward strand.
AGGAGAGAGTAATAGGGGACTTGTATATACCACAGTGCATGTCTAATACAATGTATGGGAGGTGAGGAGGGGAGAGTAATAGGGGACTTGTATATACCACAGTGCATGTCTAATACAATGTATGGGAGGTGAGGAGGGGAGAGCAATAGGGGACTTGTATATACCACAGTGCATGTCTGGTACAATGTATGGGAGGTGAGGAGGGGAGAGCAATAGGGGACTTGTAAATACCACAGTGCATGTCTAATACAATGTATGGGAGGTGAGGAGGGGAGAGTAATAGGGGACTTGTATATACCACAGTGCATGTCTAATACAATGTATGGGAGGTGAGGAGGGGAGAGTAATAGGGGACTTGTATATACCACAGTGCATGTCTAATACAATGTATGGGAGGCGAGGAGGGGAGAGTAATAGGGGACTTGTATATACCACAGTGCATGTGCAATACAATGTATGGGAGGTGAGGAGGGGAGAGTAATAGGGCACTTGTATATACCACAGTGCATGTCTGGTACAATGTACGGGAGGTAAGGAGGGGAGAGCAATAGGGGACTTGTATATACCACAGTACATGTCTGGTACAATGTACGGGAGGTGAGGAGGGGAGAACAATAGGGGACTTGTATATACCACAGGGCATGTCTAATACAATGTATGGGAGGTGAGGAGGGGAGAGCAATAGGGGACTTGTATATACCACAGTGCATGTCTAATACAATGTATGGGAGGTGAGGAGGGGAGAGTAATAGGGGACTTGTATATACCACAGTGCATGTCTAATACAATGTATGGGAGGTGAGGAGGGGAGAACAATAGGGGACTTGTATATACCACAGTGCATGTCTAATACAATGTATGGGAGGTGAGGAGGGGAGAGTAATAGGGGACTTGTATATACCACAGTGCATGTCTAATACAATGTATGGGAGGTGAGGAGGGGAGAACAATAGGGCACTTGTATATACCACAGTGCATGTCTAATACAATGTATGGGAGGTGAGGAGGGGAGAGTAATAGGGGACTTGTATATACCACAGTGCATGTCTAATACAATGTATGGGAGGTGAGGAGGGGAGAACAATAGGGCACTTGTATATACCACAGTGCATGTCTAATACAATGTATGGGAGGTGAGGAGGGGAGAGCAATAGGGGACTTGTATATACCACAGTACATGTCTGGTACAATGTACGGGAGGTGAGGAGGGGAGAGTAATAGGGGACTTGTATATACCACAGTGCATGTCTAATACAATGTATGGGAGGTGAGGAGGAGAGAGTAATAGGGGACTTGTATATACCACAGTGCATGTCTAATACAATGTATGGGAGGTGAGGAGGGGAGAGTAATAGGGGACTTGTATATACCACAGTGCATGTCTAATACAATGTATGGGAGGTGAGGAGGGGAGAGTAATAGGGGACTTGTATATACCACAGTGCATGTCTAATACAATGTATGGGAGGTGAGGAGGGGAGAGTAGTAGGGGACTTGTATATACCACAGTGCATGTCTGGTACAATGTATGGGAGGTGAGGAGGGGAGAGCAATAGGGGACTTGTATATACCACAGTGCATGTCTAATACAATGTATGGGAGGTGAGGAGGGGAGAGTAATAGGGGACTTGTATATACCACAGTGCATGTCTAATACAATGTATGGGAGGTGAGGAGGGGAGAGTAATAGGGGACTTGTATATACCACAGTGCATGTCTGGTACAATGTACGGGAGGTGAGGAGGGGAGAGTAATAGGGGACTTGTATATACCACAGTGCATGTCTAATACAATGTATGGGAGGTGAGGAGGGGAGAGTAATAGGGGACTTGTATATACCACAGTGCATGTCTAATACAATGTATGGGAGGTGAGGAGGGGAGAGTAATAGGGGACTTGTATATACCACAGTGCATGTCTAATACAATGTATGGGAGGTGAGGAGGGGAGAGCAATAGGGGACTTGTAAATGCTAAAACTCACGTCTGATACAATGCATGCTGGGATAGGTCTGGTGAAACTTGGTTTGGGATTAATAACCAGCATTGAGGGCCAACTGGTGTTATTTTAATGTATACTCCTGAAGCGAATTTGAAGGCTTATGAATGTATAATGCATGCACATTTAATTGGTATTTGAACATAGCTTTATATGGTCAGTTCTCACGAAACGAGCACACAGGCTAATTGTAACCCCTCATGGAAACCAGTTCATCATATATGAATAAATTCTATATTAATTGATGCAGCTTATGTAGACCTTTCATGCGACATAACTTTTATACAGCTAAAATACAAAAAGGCCGTCCTATGGGCAGAAAACCGCCCAAATAACCCACTTTTGTAAAGAGAGCAAAATAATTTCATCAAATAGAGTTTACTCAGCATTGTACAAAACATCAAATGATTATAGCATTTGTCTGAAATAATGCTCCTATCTATTGGCAATGAATACATGAAAAATATAGTGTTTGTAAATATTGTTAATTTCTTTTTTCCTTTGGGGAATTTTAAAATCGGTTTGCCACCCCGATGCTCTTTTAAAGGGTTCAGCTAGAGATCAAAAACAATTATTTAGTGAGATTTTGTTCCTGATATAATCTCTACTAACTCTATTTTGAATACAAACATTGCCTAATGGCATACCAGAAAAACTGTTTCAATGAGATCTGAATCATTAAAAAAAGGTCATGTTGGGGAAGTTTAACGTTGCCAACCCAACAACATTTGTTTTGAAACTGTGTCTACACAATTATAGATTATTAAACAAAACTTTGTCAATTTAAAGCATATAATAAGATGTCATAGTCCTAGAATTTTCAATTTCAATCTAACATTTTGTGTGCTATTTTTGGACTGAATTAAGCTGGTGTTGCCACCCCGATGCAGCAGTGGGGTGGCAACACGAAAAAAAGGTACAGAATAATTTTAGTTGAGATCAATGAAATATAATATAATGGGAAAGCTATGTCATTTTGCTATAAGAATCAATGAAAAAATATTGATTTTGAGAAATCATTAATATTTCACAAGGTATAGAACAAGGCCATGTCCTTTGAATTTAAGTGTCAAAAAAATAATACGATTTTCAAATGAAGTTCCTTAAAATAGGAAAATCAAAAAAAAATCCAATGTTCAACCATTGTCTCAATTGAAACGTTAGCTTAACGATAGGATAATAAACAAAAATATTGAAATTTTAAAAAATTGTCTTCATTAGCACTACAATCTAAAAGCATTGGGATGGCAACGTTAGAACATGAATATCCCACTAAATGCACAATGTTTAAAATTAGTGTTCCCAATTTTTGTTTTGAACCCTTCATATATATATGTACAATGATATGTGATGTGTTTCAGGAAAATAAGTCATGAGTCGCAAAATTGATATTTTTCAAAGTGTTTATTTTACAAGATCACTTTATTGGACTGTTCTCATTTTTGGCGAGTTTATCCCTTATGGTTGTATCAATCCATGTATCAAATTTTAGGACATTATATATAATATATCTTTACGTTTTAAAGGTCCACATATGGAGTATATTCAGTTACTTTACTGGTTATTGCCTACCAGAAACATTACAAACTATTTTTTTCAAAAATAAAAATATCAAACTTAAAATATGGAAATACTTATTAGACTATTGGACTGCTTACTATCATTAGAATCGGCTTGATCTCCTCTTTTCAGATATGGTGATATCTCAAAATTCATATTTTGCGACATATGACTCATTTTCCTAAAACGGATCACATATGTGCAAATGGCAAGAAGATTCAATGCGTTTGAATTTTTGGCCAAAAATCCCCCCCGTGTACCCAGTTCGTGAGAACTGACCATATATAATATGATAGCTTATAACTGTATAATATATTTTTAAATCACAAAGTCATGAACATTGATTGTTAAGTGGGTTAAACAAGTGTTGATGCCATGAGTACACCACACTACTCAATCGCACGTACATACGCACTGTTGTTCTATGCGCACTGCCTATATAGTAAATGAAGTGATCTCTTCTCTATAGTGACGTATAACGGCAGGATGCGGCAGTTTGTTATACTGGACTCTAAGGGTATCACCACCTGGAGCAAGGACGCCATAGCACATACAGGTAAGCACACTTTATAGAACTACATTGGCCAGATTAGTGGATATAGGGGACTTTTTGATGCCTAGAGCAAGGAGGTAGCCTCCCCCACACTTACTAGAACTACTTTGGTTTGATTAATGAGTATAAGGGACTTTTTTATGCCTAGAGCAAAGAGGTAGCCTCCCCATTCACTTAGTAGAACTACTTTGGTCAGATTAGTGGGTATAAGGGACTTTTAGGTGCCAAGAGCATCCCCCTTCCCTTTGTAGAACTACTTTGGTCAAATTAGTGGGTATAAGGAAATGTGTTATGCCAATAGAAAAGAGGTAGCCTCCCCACTCATTCATTAGAGCTACTTTGGTCTGATAAGTGGATATAAGGGACTTGTTGATGCCTAGAGCAAAGAGGTAGCACCCCCCTCACTTAGTAGAACTACTTTTGGTCAGATCAGTGGATATAAGGGACTGTTGGAGGCATTCCACACCCTCTAGAAAACAAAGTTCCTAACTCTTTGTTTTCTTCTGAAAAAATTCCCAATATCACTTAACTGATTATTTGACAGTGAACAGTCAGCCAATGGAGTGATAAATGGCCTAGCAGTCCCTTATATGCCTCAGTCATGCATCTCAACTGGCCTGATTTGCGTGGTTTCTCCACCAACTGTACCTTGTTAAGATAATCAACAGGTTTCATTGTGGATATGTGACATAATTATCGTGTATGAATATAGAGCCTGAATCTACAGTAGAACCTCTCTATTGAGGCCACCTTTGGGACTTAATGATTTGTGGTCTTATAGCGAGATGGTCTCATTATAGGGACCAATGTATTAAGAGTAAAAGCAATTTGCGACTGAGAGAAACAGGTCTTAATAGAGGGGTGGTCTCTATAGTGAGGTGGTCTTTATGTGAGGTTCCACTGTATATTATTATATCTAGAATAGCATATAAGTATGGGAAGATATAGGGAGTCCACTAGAGGAGATGGTATATATAACGATGTAAAGGCAATGATAGTTTATAGTAGACTGTTTAATATTCTATAAAGTGAGTAGTACATACTCCAGCTCTGAGGGCTGGTACTCCATTGAGTGCCCCCACTTGATTGGCACCTGGGGGCGGAGCCTAGCTCCCGCACGGTATAACTATATGTTTGTAGCCCTACCTCTATATCAGTCTGTATTTATTCATATATGAATGTCTTTTTTACACAGATGAAGGATTTGGTGGGTATCACATTTGTATTTGTACCAATGGGTGCGACCACGCAACCTGCACACCGGTCACACTCACATAATTATTATCAAATATAAATTTATACATATTTTAGGCATGTTAAATTGAAGGAGGCCTTCTCTGAACAATATGATGAGTCTGTGTGAATGATTCTGTTATTTCAAAATTGTTAAACCATTATTTCTGTTGATTTTCCCCCAAACTCAATATATCAATACCAGTTTACCAAAATTAATATGAAAATCACTGGCTTCTTCATATGCTATCAAATTTCAACAATTTGAAAATTCACAAAAAGCGAATTAACTGATATATGAAATAAAGATATTGACTGCAAAGACATCCAAATTTCATTTGTGAGTGACAAGGTGTGCATTTATGAATGGTTTGACCCATAGGATGTATTGCCCCATGTGTCCCGAGCTTGTAGGCAGCTACAAAGAGGCCAAAAAAAATATAGGTGTGTTTCCGATTTATCTGGCTGAAAACTAGGTTGGGGGGGGGGGGGGTGGTAATTTTTTTTTTGTTAATTTTTTTTGTTCGGAAACCACCTCCCAGGAACTGAAAAAAATGTCTTTTTCAGAACAATAGTTGTTTTGAACATGGAAAATGTGCTTTTTGACAGTTTTGGGTTAGGAAAACCCGTTTTCCTGCTTTAATAAGTTTTTTTTGTCAAAAAATCCAAAAAAAGTAAGATAAGAAGGGGAAAAAATCAGGTATGGTAAAAAAAGATTTAGGTAGGGTAAGGTTTTTCTAGGTTGGCGGGGGTAAATCGGAAACACACCTATTTTTTTTTTGCCAGATCTAACATGTAGTCACAATGGTAATGTATTGGGACCATTCCTACTTAGTATGTTATCCATTAGCCACATGGTAGTGACTAGGTAGTTAGATAGTAGTTTAAATGTCACAGCCTCTCTGAGGAAGTGGTGCAGGATTACTGACCAATATTTACTGGGGCTGCTGGTGCACCTGTAGGTGTATAATCATGAGGTGAAGCGCATATATTATCCACAGACAGCTGAAAAGAGGCTAATAATGCTTTGAGTCTCTGACTAATGTGGCTTCAAGGCAGTGATTAGTCTTGGTTTGAACTATATCGCAGCTACAAATTTACTTCTCTGGTCAGAATCTCCGAAAATGTACCTTTGGCTGTTGTACACCTTTAGTAAATTCGGTTAAATTAGGCTGCAAGTTGGTTAATACTAGGTAGATTCGAGTATATTTGGCATTGCATTGATTCTGGCACGCAGTTTGGTTAAGTTGAACTATAATGTGAAATTTATTTTGGCATGAAATTGGGGTTATTTTAAACGATTGACGAAGATGAATTGTACATTTTCTCGAGATTTTACCCTCCTTCCCCAGTCACTAGTCGGAAAATAACCGTATAAGCTAAATTAGTGCCAGTATAGAGAAAAATCAAAGATCAATGAAAATGGAATGATCCCAACTATTTCATGATAAATCCCTTAAAAAGAGTCAGACCTGAATATAATAAATACCATGTATATGCAATTGATTGTCAACCTTGTCCCAAGCGTCTAAATTACCCTGTTTGAATTACTGTACACCCATTGCTTAGACTTGACTTGTTACCATTACCTGTGTTTGAATGATGGGATTTACACCTGATGATTTGTTTGAATCCCAAATCCCTGATTCAAATTGTAACTACCCTCAAATCAACTGACCCAAGTGAGAATATGTCCAATCTCCAATTTCTAATAGAAATTAAACCTTTATCCTAATGATAATTGTTGTACCATCTAAATCACAAAACTTGTTATATTGGCTTCATAACAGTGTTAATGATATTTTGTTATGTAAATTTGATTTGATCTCATGATTTATGAAATGTAATGTACCTCTTGAAAAGATGAAGATGCATGCTCATGAAATGGATTACAGCATGCTTATTTAATAGATTAGAACAAGCTCATGGAGTAGATTCGAACATGCTTATTATGAAATAGATTAGAATTATAAACAAGTTATAATTACTCAGTAGTTTCAGTGCATCGCTTATATTAATCACCAGTTGCTAACATAGATATAGAGGTAGCTACATTGTAGTTAGACATCGCCATTAGTCCATGAATAGATAAATAGAGAGAATGGACAATGAAACATAATACTGGACAAGATTTGTCCATGATGCTGTAAGGCAGTGTGCTTATGGAGTTGAATCAACTCCAATGAATGTGTTATTACAATGGTGAGTTCCAATCTATTGTTATTATATGTGTAAAAGAATTGATTAAGAGTAGAATAAGCATATTAAACGTAATGCCTGGGTTCCACTGTCCTATTACTGCAGCTTCTTTGGTCCCGCTACATTTAGTAGTGGGAGCAAATAATGGGAAGTAACCACTTCAATTCAAACATGTTTGATTTGATTTTGCTACTTCCTGTTCCTTGCTGTTACTTCTAAAGTAGTGGGACAAAGAAACGGGAGTGGTAGCAGCAGAAGTAGCGGAGCAGTGGAACCCAGGCTTAAATCACAATACTCCTGCCCATATACATAACATGTGATACATACACCAACGTAATCATCAGATAACACTTAAAAAGTAGCGAACTTAGTGGAACAAGTCTCTGGGACAGTCCAAGCCTCCCAACTCTGCATTCTATGGAAATTACATTGTTGATATGCTTGACTAATCTCATAGTTAGCCTACATAGAAGTATAAAATTAAACAACTTAAACAAGTGCCTGTGGATCTCTGATCCAGCATGTGAACAAATCTATAGTCATAGGCCTAGTGAGCAGAGGTATTTTTAGAGCTATTTGTAGACGACTGCTTTGTTATTTATTGTATGCCTATGATAAAATGCATATAATGATGACGTGATCTTTGGTAGAAGTTGTTATGCAGTTTTGATATTTTTGCAACCTTTGTTGATGTGTTACAATTATTTACAATCGCTCCCTGTTCTCGGGAGTATTATATTCATCCCAAAATGTTTGATTCATCCTTTGTGTATTTGTGAAAACATATTCTCATTATCCAACTTCAATTCATTGAAAACATGTACATCCCAAAACTATGTTGCCTTTTCTCTCATGCTGTCATACGATGAATTTCCAATGATATCAACCGCCTTTGCAAAATCAAAAAAGTGCAACAATACAAAGGTAAAAGAAATCTAGTAATCACCAGATTAGGATGGTGTTTGCCATTTAGCCTTGATTGTAGCAATCATATGGATGACCTTACAGATACAAGGCTAATAAATGATGCTCATAAAGTGTCACATACTTCAGTGACATTTGTAGTGTTTTGTCGAGAAATGAGACACAAGTCACAAAAAATGGAATTAGCAATATCGCACAGGAACATCCAATTAGTATTTCTATATTTTGACATAGTTTGGTATTTCTATTTTAGGAAAAAACCATTTTGCAATAATTAAGGTCGGACAATTCCTATTAAATTAGCTATATATATGTACTTGGTAAGATGACCTTAGAAATAATTGCATGTATATCTTCCATACACTGTCTCAATATTGCGTAGGTGTATGCATCCTGCTAGCAGGGTTAAGCATCCCAAAATGAAAACATTTCACAAAGACACCTTGCAAATAAATGAATTTGAAATGTATCAATTTTGCGACTTGTGACGTTATTTCCTGAAACACTTTAGATTTGATTGTTGCCACCATGCAGATGACCTTATAAGACCCAAGCATAATGAAGGACATTCATTGAGCGTCACGCACTTCAGTGACATTCAATGCTGCACTCTTAGTTCGCTTTCTATCCTTTGTCCAACCCATCTAAAACTCATTTGACCACAATTTGGATTTGGTTTGGTTGGGGAACCAACAAAATCCTGTCCTGTTTTGACATTTTAGTATAGGTTTGGACTGGCACCAGGTAACTTAGTAAGATGACCACAGTGTCAAGTATGATGGGGATTATATTTGGCAAGGCAAATATTGTTCACCAATATTTTTATTCCCTGGTTCATGCAAACTTACTGAAACAATTCAACATTTTCCTTTTTTCCTTTGGAACTATACACTGCCACTTTGCATTGCTTCATACGGTGCCTAACGCACTAATAAACCTCTTAAGGAGGGCCTCATACAAGGGCACCAGAAGTTATTCATTTCATAAAGACACAATGATACAAGCGTTGGTGTTGTTTAGCCACCATAATAATGGAATATTTACGTTTCTAACTTTATCAGTCGTCATTTTAGCACACATTTTACTATAAATCATTTTGGTTGGATACAATCAAGAATTTTGACTCATTATTTCTCATGCTTGAATCAATTCAGAAATAATAAGTGAAATTTGCAATCGACGTAAGGGGCCGGAAAAACGGGACTCCGACTACTTTTGATAATATGCTAATACACCCTGTATTATGTATAGTCACTGGTCTGATTGGTCTGAGTCATTGTCCGCTCCTGCCCAAATAAGCGAATACAAGTTAGGTAACTTGAAATACAATTTCATCGAAAAACCAATTTTTAAGAACAAACATATTGTTGATATTTGAGTGTTTCCTGTCTTCGAAGACTACCTCAACTCTAAATTACCTTTAGTTTTAACCTATTATCCACCGCATCAACAATGGCGATTTCAATCTTTTTCCTGAGGAATTGATCAAGGAAGCGATCTTTACAGTTGTATTTCTTAGCTTAGAACTTGACATTTGGGTTTTTGTGATGTAACTTTACATGTAAATATGATCTGTTGAATGTAGGAGGTCATCGTAATACGAGAAATGTCAACTTATACACTTCACTCCGCATTCAAAGGTTATGTTTTGATTGATTAATTCAGAACACGTTCTTATCATGACATATTAGTGATGTGATATCTTAGTTTCAAAGTAGCCCCAACAATTCCTCTCATTAAACATTCTTACAGCATGTGGTTTGGATTTAGGTTCAAATTTACTGAACATGTTCATCTACTGAAGCAATACTGTAAACGTATTTATTTTCGCGCAGATACAATTTTGGGCACTAAGCGCTTTGACATATTTTTGTGCCGATCTAAATTCGTGCAGCAAGGTAGTCTCACACCTTGTTCATGCAATAATTATATATTTTGCGCAGGATTTTTTTTAGTGCAGGAAGGTGGGTGCGTGAGAAAAGGGAAAATAAATACTCGACAAACATTCATACGTTGACACTATGTGTTATGTTTTAGGGAAATAAGTCATATGTCGCAAAAATTACATTTCGAGATACCATCATATTTGAAACAATGAGATCAAATAGTTTCCAATGATTTTGAACATAAGGATATCTAGTAGGTATTTCTGTATCTTAATTTTGATGTTTTTGTTTCATAAAACGAATTCGTAGTAAAGTAGCTAAATATACACAATAGGAAAACAGTATAAACACAAGAATTTACACTGTCTTGAAAATTGTTAGATAAATCAATATGACTGATAGGCACTAGACCTAAAAAACATTCCTACAAAGAGATCTTGTAAGAAATAAACTTTCAAAAATATCTATTTTGTAACTTGTGACATTTTCCTCGGGCACATTACATAATTAAAGGGGTGAAATTCGTAAATAGTGTTTCTGTTAAAGCGGCATTCCCAAACAAACTGAGAAAAACCTACTCCGCTAATTTACGCCCTAGTCTGATCCCTTAAATGGATGATTAAGATACTGAAAAAAGGACAAATATTTTGTATCTGTTTCAATGCATTCATGAACGTCTGTGCTACGTTGTTGTAATATTTGTTTTAATTTGTTGTTCTACGGTTGTAATCTCTAGTTGGAGAACTGAAAAGAAAGTGGTGGTACATTGGTATTTAAAAGATGGTTAAGATTGTGAAGGTCAATATTTCCTTCCCTTTCATTTGATGAGATTTGATTACATCTTTCAAATATTGACATTTAAGTCACTTGGCCCCCTTGTCCCTAACATGTTCTCCTCTTTCAGAACGTATGAGCTGCTCTAAACATCGCATGTATCAAGTATCTCTCATGCTATCTTATTTATGTGTGTACAGTATTGGAAAATGTCAGTGCAGTTGTATTGTATTTATATAAATGCATGTTCCATATGCTTCCTAAAATAAATATCATTCTTACATGTTTAAAACAAACCTAAAATAAATATTATTCTTTCATGTTTAAAACAAACCTGAAATAAATATTATTCTTTCATGTTTAAAACAAACCTAAATACATTTAGTCACAAGTCAATTCATTTGAAACTCCACTTTCAATAACCATCCTTGACAAAATTAAAGAGTTCCTAATGTATCTTCAGTTCTTTCGCAACGCTTCTAAATGTCATTTGACTATTTTCAGAAAGTTTTGTCCAGTTGCTTTTGCTACAGAGCTTAGTATGTGAACATTTAAATGTTTCAGGGTGCTGCCAAGCCCCTTACTGCAGTCAATTCATTTATTATCGCTCACAGGCGGACTATTTTTCTTTGACTGATTCAACTTCAAATTGGTATGTGAAGATGTAACTGCAGCAGAATATTGAGAAAATCAGTCCTATGAGTCATAACATGGGCACAGTTGGTAGGACTGCTGTTCTTGTGATAGTTGAGACAGGTACTTTAATTCATACATATTTTCACCGATATTTTAGTGCAACGGGCCATGTCATACCCCAAGTATGAGTATCGTCTCATCAGCCACCTGGAGTATGTGAGGAAGTACAACGTGTACTTTGTACTCAGCAAGGACTTCTCTGTCAAGGTAATGTTAATAATTGTGACACTGCTCCACTTTCTTGTAAGTATGGTGCACCAAGTGTTATCTATTTCATTTTGTATTTTTCTGAAACGTGGACAGACAGAATAAACAAATGTAGGGAGAGTAGAAATTTAAAACTGAGACTGGATAGATGATTGCAGGGGCAGAACATATGACGCCATTGGCAGAATTAATGAATTGGACATTAATCAATGACCAAGTTAAATGGTGTAATGTCAGAATTAAAAAATGCTGCTCCACTTCTTTGTCTGTATGAGAGGCCAAGTATCACCCAATCATTCTGCCATTTTATGTTACATAGGAAGCAGATTTAATAAATGCACAGACTTGACGGTATAATACAAATTACAGGGAGAGTATAAATGAAGTCTACATCAGGTTTAACCTATTTGAACTTCATTCTGAGCCCTAATTATGTAATGATAGAAGTGAGACTATATGTGCACAGAATAATAAATACCTGATGAAACATATCTTACCCAGAATATATCTTACTCGGAATAAAAATTATTGCTTGCTAAAATCCATGGTGGATGAAGGGTGTTTGCATCGCAACTGTTTAAAATACTGTGTATTGGCTTAAAACAATTCATTAAAAAATGTCTTATGCATCAAAACCTTTCACTTGCAGGTGCTGAACCGAGACTTTGACGAGACGTGCCGAGTGAGTGCGGACCTGCGCTCTGTGCTCTTCATGCTGTTTAACCCAATCAGAGACGAGCTTATAACGGGCGGTGTGGGAGGCACTAAAGTCTGGCGCTACCACCAGATGGCCAACAAGACCTGGAAGGAGATCAAACCCATGGCAAACTATATACTCACTCTCAAGGTAGGCTGGGTTATGGGCACCATTTGTAATAATCACTCTTAACTTTTATACATTTTGTAACAAAATACATTTTTATACATGAGTACTATTTCACTTTACTCTGAACTATGGAGAATTCCTTATGTGGTGAAATGACCTATGAAACCACTTATTTCTATAACATCTACATTGTTGATATTTAGACAGATCTAACCAGGAGATTAGAACTACAAGTGAGATTTAATAGCTTAAGTTTACATTTCATTTTATATCCAACAAGCAACCGCAGGTCCCGCGTTGGATGCAAAATAAAGGCCAATTATTTGTATGAATATGATTTATATGTATATATAAGTGTTTTCATTTCCAAATAGTAATACAATTACATAGAAAAGGGTCATTTCTCATTCAGTGTAAACATTGTTCTTCCTAGAGCGCCCATAAGTTCTTTCATTCAATATTACAATACTTCTCTTGTTAGAAGTTGTATTTTAGGTCTTTTTAGATTCATGTCTCATCTTTTCTACTCTGAAAATTAAACTTTAAAACATGGTCTAATCATCACCAACAATCTTATTTAACTATGTACATTCATTCACTATTGTTATGTAAACATTTTAAATTTTAAATTTAAATTTTGAAGAATGAAATACACAATTTCGAAGGGTCAAGCTATATTTGCTCTTTCCTCTCCTTCCATCTCTTTCAGTATGAGTTGAAGAATGTTGGCGGTAGTTGGGTGAAGAAGGTGGAGCTAGACCTGCACCAGCAGCACCTCTACTGCTGCTCTGATACTGACCTGCATGTGTATGACCTGGACGGCAACAGTCTCTTTGCTTATGAAAGGTAGGGCACTTTGTTAAACAGTCTCTTCCCTTATGAGAGGTAGGGCACTTTGTTGAACAGTCTCTTTGCTTATGAGAGGTAGGGTACTTCGTTGAACAGTCTCTTTGCTTATGAGAGGTAGGGCACTTTGTTGAACAGTCTCTTTGCTTATGAGAGGTAGGGCACTTTGTTGAACAGTCTCTTCCCTTATGAGAGGTAGGGCACTTTGTTGAACAGTCTCTTTGCTTATGAGAGGTAGGGCACTTTGTTGAACAGTCTCTTTGCTTATGAGAGGTAGGGTATTTGGTTGAACAGTCTCTTTGCTTATGAGAGGTAGGGCACTTTGTTAAACAGTCTCTTAGCATATGAAAGGTAGGGTGCTTTTGTTGGGGGAATTTGTACAAGGGCGGGTGCAGTTGTTTAAAGCTAAATGATAGTGTCAGAAACTAAAAGCAATTTGCCCTAGCTCCCCATCATGCGGGGATCGTGCATTGTCCATGTGATAGATGACCCTTGCCCTCAATCCCCTCTCCCCTCTCTTACCCAAAACCCAACCATACAGTCCCTTCCCTTCCCTCATGCCCCCTCCCCCTACCCACTGATTAGATTAACGCAGGGAACAATAATTAGATGTGACAGGTTGTGTGGTCGACAAGTGACCATGCGTCCCCGCTCCCAGCCTGACTCAAGTGTGGCATGCCTAATCCCAAAAGAATGCAACTCTTTACACTAGCGTTGCCAGCACTGCTGCAGGCGGGAATTCAAGGAACTAATGAATGAAAGAATGAAAAGGAGTAACACTGTTGTTTTCAAACTTCATCTTGAAAAGGAATATGGTGGGGTGAATACAAAAAGAAAAAAACGATGTTATAACAGTATTCTATATTTTAGGGACCACTGTAAATTACTACCTTTTACTATGGAGGTCAATAGAGGAAAAACATGAATTCTCAATAACCTTTTTATTTGTTTTAATGTTTTACCGCTTTTTAATTTGGGGGTTAAAGTAATATGTCAGCTATGTATATATGCAGATTTTCCTAGATATTCTTATTAATGAACTAATATTTTGCATACCTTTCATTTACAGAGCACACGCCATGTCTATCACAGGTTGTGCATACTCTCGACAAGCCCGCCATATAGTTACTGCTTCAGCTGATACTGAGGGTAAGTATAACCTTATGTTATTACTATTGATGTACCAGTCTCAGACAGTTGACTTGAAAACTAGCCAGTGAAGTGCATATACTGGAGTGAAGTGCATATACCAAATGGACCCATAGCTTTGGATTAGTGGAAAGACATTTGCTACGTTTATGATGAGTATGATTTTTTAAACAGAAATTTGTAACTGTTTTATATAAATACATGATGAATATAAATATATAATAAATATGTTGCTGCTAGATATATATATGTTCTCGGTTGCCTGTGACCATAGTAACATATTGTACTTGTTTGTTTATTATTGCTTGTTAAGGTTTATTGACAGAATAATCTAAGAGTAGATATTTGCCCCAGATGTATGTAATTTGTCTGTACTTCAGCCTACTGTCCCTTGCGTTAAAGTATACACTAGACAACGAGCCCTCTCCAGAGGGGTAAAACCCAATTTTTGGTTTAAATTCAAAGATAAGTTGTCATTAAGATCAAAACAATTATAATGTATTCAATTCTCCATATTGCAGTAAAGGTTTGGAGTGTGATGGGCGGGCTGGTGCACACGTTCCGGGGTCACTCTCAGCCAATCACAAACCTTGTAGTACACCCGGAGGACTCAGCACTAGTTCTCACCAGCTCGCTAGATGGCACTGTCAGACTCTGGTCGCTGGAAATCATGGAACTTCTATACTGGTAAACGGAATAACATTAATTATATATAGAGCTATGACTTATAATAATATAACGTTTCTGTTGGGATAGCATTTGTGCACTGTTTCAGAGAAATGCATCATAGGACCCAAAAATGATGTTTTGAAATGCTTTTTCAGCAAGGTCTCTTCATAGGAGTCTTTAGTGACCTCTGTTGTATCAATTTTCAGGACTGACTTAAATTTGTCTCTTCGTATCGAAGGACAACCTAAGGGGATGTACTTAACTGCTTTAGTAGAGAGTGTCAATCCAGAAAGATCAGTAACTATTTTATGAAAATTCAACAATACCAAAGTACATCTTAGATATAATGATGGTTAGCATAACTGCAATCA
This sequence comes from Sthenelais limicola, assembly GCA_942159475.1. Taxonomy (NCBI): domain Eukaryota; kingdom Metazoa; phylum Annelida; class Polychaeta; order Phyllodocida; family Sigalionidae; genus Sthenelais; species Sthenelais limicola. The sequence continues at coordinate 112,372,728 of OW804099.1, forward strand.
GCTTGATCTCCCCTTTTCAAATATGATAATATCTATAAATTCTTGTTTTGCGTTTTATGACTCATTTTCCTGAAACACATCTCATTTCACTTCAGATAAGGATTTGCTATTATTATGGGAAATGCATATATTAGTTACTTTATTGGACAAAGACAATGATACAATGGAACTCCTTAAGAAAATGCATTAATTAAGCTTGAGTCTAGGTTTGCTTATTCGGGTATTTTATGGTCAGGATAATCATGAAATGCATTCCCTACATTTAGTGGAAAACAATACCGGGTAAACAGAACCAAATACTAAAAAAAAGTCCAATAATCGATGGTAATCAATCATAATGACTAATTGCACAATTAGGGAGCCTTCATTAATTAGTGTTTGTGGTGACAAGTTGGCACTATATAAGGAAACATCCATCATTCCATCCTCAGTGCTTATGTGTGACTGGAATGGCAAGATAAGGTGCATTCTCCGCTATTACAGCATAACATGTATAAGGCCCTAGTCCACCGAGCCGATTCTCATGCGATTTTGCGCCATAGAGGACTCTTTTGCACTAAATTCTGTGAGAATCACATGAGAATCAGCTTAGTGGACTAGACCCTATATAAACCATGTTCATGCATATATGGGTCAGATTTTCAGAAAATGTACAATTCGCCTTTACCAATCTTCTCAAATAACCCACATTTAAGACAGAAATGAGCTTCAGAATGTAGTTCAACAAAACAAAACTGATACCTTAAATCAATATGATACTAAGTATACTTAGATATACCCGGTATTCTTCATTTTTCAGTCTAATTTAGGAAAATCTACTAAATGTGTAGAGCTGCCAATTGTACATTTTCTGGAAATCTGACCCATACATCCAATTTCCTGCTTGATGTGTCTCAGCAATGAGAGGATATTTTGAATAGGGGACTCTCATAGCCGCCATTTTGAATCATGATTCGCATAGCATTATGGTACTAATGGTACAATGTAGAAGGGCAAGATGTATTCAAAGCTGCCCTCTCAGCTAATACAAAACAACATATGTGAAGGATATGTGAAGGATTTCAATGACGGAAGGATTCCGCCATTGAAATGTTCTAATTTCTCAGGTGTCTAGCATAAATAGTTATATGAATTTATGTATTAAATTTCAGGACATTATATTAAATATATTCCTGCGTTTTGAAGGCCTTCAAATTGATGATGTTTAGTTAGATTAATGGTGTTTACCCACCCACAAACATTGCAAGCTTTATTTCTCAGAAAAAAAATATCAAACGGAAAGTATAGAAATACATGTATATAAGGTATCCTATTGCTAACTATCATTGGAATCCCCTTGATCTCATCTTTTCAAATGTGATGATATCTCAAAATTCATTTTTGCGATTTATGACACATATTCCTTAAAGGGATATACCATATATTACAATGTTGCATTTGTGATGTGTTTCAGAGAATGACACATAAGTCGAAAAATTAACGAGAACGAGAACAAAAACTTTTAAAAGTATTAATTTTTCGATATCTCATAATCCTTTGTTGCAAGTTATGACTAATCTTTCTGCAACGCATCAAATTAATTTTAAACATTATGCCATTATCCACCTTCTATTATGAAATAAACATATTTACCAAGATGTTTTTTTCTGTATTCCCCATTAAATATTATATGTACCGCTCTGGTGTGAATGAATTCCTTTTAAATGCTTGAAAAGACACGACACATGCTAATCAATCCCTCATCAATTCTCAGAATAGTTGACAAAGCTAAAGGGATATGTATCCTATTAAAGGTAGCAATTATGTGATTAGTGTTAATAAAAGAGCTAAGGTCCGATGTACAGCTTTGTAGTGTAGCCTAGAGGCAGTCAATAAGCCCGAAGAACCTTCGTATCAGAAGTCCATTCATTGTGTTCTGCCCTTGAAACACATGCATAATGAAAGTGCCTTTCTGTTCCTTTTTCTGTCTCTCTCTCCCTTCTTCTCTATCGATATGTCTTGGGTATGTCCATAAACTGCCTCCAATCGCACTCACTCACTCCTATGCAGAATGCATCATAAATCTGCATTCTCAGCGATTACGACAAACAACATCTTACCAAATTCACTCATATTATGACCTATAGGACTGGATTCATCAATATTCTGTTGCTGTTCAATGTTCATTCAAGTGTTACTCATATTATGACTTATTGGACTTAATTTAAGAAAAGAAGAGGTGGGGGATTATTGTCTTATATACATAAATCACTTGAGGTTATAACGAAAGGGTATGAAGGATTGTGTATCTCGAACAATGACATTGAAATCCAGGTCTACGAAGTAAAGAAGCAATATATTAAAAGTAAAATTATCCTTAACGTGTATAGGCCTCCTCAGGGAAGTTTACCACAAGCACTGGAAGCGGTGGAAAATATACTTGACGAATTAGACTTCAATAAAGAAGTAATTATGATGGGGGATTTTAATTACGATGCTAAATTTATTGAAAATGGTACGTCGCAGGGTGCGGAGCGTTTTAAAAACCTTCTGCGTAAATTTAATTTACAACAAGTGATTAAGAACGTTACACGGGTTAGCTTTAAAACAGCTACAACCATTGACCATATTTACACCAACTGTAACAATATTAGTAGAACGGGTACACTAAACATAAATGTTAGTGATCATCTACCTATTTATATGTTAATAAAAAAAGAAAGAACAAAATATAATATAGATACTTTTACAGCGAGAAATACAAAATCGTTGGATTTAAAAATATTAAAGGAAATATTGGTCGATATGGACTGGGCTGACTTATATCAGTCCAGGGATGTGGATGTAGCCTGGGATATAATATGGGGAAAAATAAATACTATTCTTAACAGGATGTGTCCTGTGAAAAGTTACAAAAAAGTGAAATCGCTTCCAGTGTGGTATGACAAAACTTTATTAAAGATGGGGAAGATCAGGGACAAAGCTTTTAAGGTTGCAAAAAGGACGGGAAGCCGGGAGGACTGGCTGAACGCCAGGAAACTTAGAAGAAAGGTTAATGATTGTATTATAAAAGCAAAGAACGAGTACTTAAAAAATCAGATAAATGAGAATAAGGCAGACCCACATAAGTTATGGGAGATTGTCAAGCCATTAATATCTGAGAATAAAGGTAAAAACTATGATGATATATGTATTGAAAAGGAGAATGTACTTATGAAAGGGAAAGAAGCTGCTGAAGAAATAAACAACTTCTTTGTTAATATTGGTCCGGATCTTGCAAAAAACATAGAAATGGTAGAAGATGAGTCTAATAGGGGTACACTAAAGTTTGATACGAGTCACACCGCAAAGTTCAATTTTAATAAAATCGATAAATTCCAGGTAGAAGGGGCACTGGCAAGGATAGGCAACTATAAAGCTTCGGGGTTGGAAATGCTGCCAACAAAATTACTCAAACCATGTATGAAGGCGTTAAGCGCACAATTTGCGTTCCTTTACAATCTAAGCTTAGGAACAGCCACTGTACCAGTCGAGTTTAAAACAGCTAATGTCACACCTTTATATAAGGATGGAAGCAGAAGAAATCCGGGAAATTATCGCCCGATTTCGTGTATTAACCTCCCCGCAAAAATCCTTGAAAGCTGTATTCAAGCCCAGTTAACCCACTACTTCGAAAGTAATAATTTATTGTCAGATTTCCAATTCGGTTTTAGGAAGGGAAGATCGATTATAGAGGCACATGACAAACTTCTGGGTAATATATATAATAACATAAATAACAAATTGGCCACAGATTTAGTATTTTTAGATTTTAAAAAAGCATTTGATACGGTTAATCACGATATTTTAATTTCAAAATTACAAAATTATGGGGTGGAGAGGGGACCATTACTTTGGTTCAAAAATTATTTAACGAACAGGTCTCAAAAAGTGCTTATAAATAGAGAATCCTCTTCTCTAAAACCGATAACATGCGGAGTACCTCAAGGAACAGCCTTGGGGCCGCTTCTCTTTTGTATCTACATAAATGATTTGCCTGATGTTGTTAATAACTGTAATATTCAATTATTTGCAGATGATACTGTTTTATATTCTAAGAGATCACTGCAAGGTCGAAGCATTTGTGCGTTACAAAATGACCTATCTAACATGGTGAAATGGTGCGATCGTAATAAAATTTCACTGAATATTAAAAAATGTAAGAGTCTCACTATTAGAGCTCGGAACGATGTAAACAACTCTACTCGATATAATATTAAAGGGCAAGAACTTGAGAATGTAGATTCATATAAATACCTCGGAATTGAGATAGATAAACAGTTGAACTTTAATAAATTCCTTACCAAGAAAGTAAATCTGGTACGAACTAAAATACGGTCACTTTCCAAGCTTTACAATATCTGTGATAAATCTGTTCTACTTTCAATATACAAAACTATGATTAGACCCATTATAGATTATGGAGATGTCTTTTATAACTCTGCACCGCAAAAGCAGATTATGAAACTCCAGACTCTACAAAATTCTGCTTTAAAAATAATATTACATCTTCCTAGACTGTCCAGTACCAGAGATATTCATAACATGCTTAATATTACTTCTCTTCAAACAAGAAGAGAAACCCATATTTTAGATTTAGCTTTCTTACGGACGAGAGACATAGTAAATGTTGATAGGAGGAAAGTCCGACTGCGGGGACTTTCGGAGGGAAAGAAACTACTTTACCCTCATCCAAATAACGAGTTATTCAGAAAGTCATACCTATATTGTATTCCAACTCTATGGAACAGACTTGAACCAAAAATACAGATGACAAATGCGAGAAAGGATTTTAAAATGTATTTAAAGCACCAGTATCATCTGGCATTTGATCCATTCCTTAAGTCTGAAGTAGAATCTAATTCCTCTGAAATTTGAAATCCATTGCTTGGGAAAATTGTATTGGGGGGAAAATTCTGGGATTTGTAAAAGCCAGTCAAAGTTAGGATCGATATACCGATGTTTAAGGGAGGGGGGTCCTTATTGACTTTTCAGTCAATCCTATTAGTATGAACGGTGTTACTTAGAATTAATCTGAGGACATAGTTGTGAATGTATGATGCCCTACTAGTCTTTAAAGTAGGCATTGCTAATTTCTTGTACATGTAATTTTGGTTAAATAACTTGACCGTATGCCATGTTATACTGTTTAATGTTATATGTAAAAAGAATATTCCTAGTCTACGACAGAATCAATAAGAACTGGTAATAATTTACAATTACATTCTACAAAAGTACATAAGGATGTACATAAATCCAAAAATGGATCTTAGTGAGATGACGTGATCTCTATCAAATATGATGGACACAAAATAAAGGACAATATCGTCACATATTAACAAGTCATCGCAACAAAAGTCAGCAAACATCACCGACGACAGTGAAAGTAATAAATAAATACGAACTATGCAAAAGGATGATAACGAAAGGACTATGGACAAACATTTACTATACATTACAACCTTTAATTAATTTATTTTATTTTGGGCGGTCTGGAAGACCTCATGGTAGAGGATTATTAATGCCCAGTTCCTGTTTTATTGTATTGAATATGTATGATGTGCAAAGTATTATATGTATGATCAAATAATTCGGAATATCTTTATATATATATATTTACCCCTATTTTGCTGAGGGTTTTAGAAGGCCAAGAAAAAAGGTGAGCGATAAATAAGTTATCATCGGAAACCATTCCAGTGGGTCCCCCAAATACAAATCATATTCTTGTGTAAACATTAAACAGGAGCATAATATTAATAAATCCAGTACTATAATTCACAGTATGGTTGACGTTAGTACAATTTGATTCATTATAATTGCTGAGAATGCAACGTTAAAAGCGAGGAATTATATATAGCATTATTTGTATGTCAATATAAAATCATCTATATAAAAAACATCAATTCTTTCCCTCCCACAGTTTACAGGTATCAGAGGAGGGGGTGCGGTGGATGGGTTTTACAGACGATAACCATCTCTACCTGAGCACAGTGCGCCACCTCACGGCCTGGTCACTCAACACAACAACCTCCTTCTGGTCCCTGGCACGATGCCAAACCACAAGCCTCGATCTGGCTAGAGGTCACGGGGGCAAGAGCACCAGGGTGGTAGCAGTCGGGGAGGACAGCAGGTATTGAACTTTTTACATTACTTTTGTTGCATTTGGGTTAAATAAAACACAGGTTTTTTATAATATCAATAGGGGATTTTGCATGTGCCACTGCGCATGTCTGTTACAGTGCATCATGGGATGGATTCTGTTGAAATCTGACGTAGGCCTACAAATGTCTTGGCGAGATCTTTATCGAAATTAGCATGGATGTTTTCAGTAATATCAGAGTTTGATCTATGAACACCAAATGCATAATGGAAAAGATGGAGGCTTGTGTGATGGAAACATTGTATGCTGACACATGTATACATACTGATGTCAGCATTTAATCATTGATAAATAGTCTTCTATCAACCAACCTCCTTGATAAAGGGCCATTGAAGCCCCAAACGTCGGACCCCCAATAAAACAAACCTACATTAAATACCGCCCTTCTGTCCTCATTGTTTTGGGTTCCTTCCTCCATCTAGTCTTCTATAAATTTGAGCCTGTACTGGCTGTGGTAAGCTCTGCGGTAAGCCTTGCGATGGTGCTGTCTTGGTAAGGAGTGACGAGGTCCTCCCTAAATTGCTCACTGACCATGTGGGGAGGACCTTGTCATTCGTGTCCACCTACAGAACCAGCACAAACCAATGCAAGGCCTACCGCAGAGCTTACCGCAGCAAGCGGAGACCACCCTTCAGACTAATTTTCTGGGACATATGACACATGGACAGCCTCTACCACATGTCCCTCTCTCCCTTCTTCCCTATCTCTATTTTCTGTGTATGATTATAAACTGCCTCCCTCTCAGCTCTCCCGCCCTTGGTATAACCATATTAAATGTGTTGATAAGGGTGTAAAGCAACCAATCTCACTCACTCACTCCCTCTCAGCTCTCCCGCCCTTGATATAACCACACCTTTAATAGGTGTCCAATCTGACCCACTCCTCCACACACATCCCCTACACCCATTTCTCCGGTTCCATGGAAACATCCAAGTTGTAATGGCGGGAACAATTTCCTGTAGCAGACGACATTTATCCTGCACCTGGCGGCGGGAAGAGGCGTTCTATGGGTCAGATTTTCAGAAAATGAACAATCGGCAGCTGTACACATTTAGTAATATCTGCTAAATTAGGCTGCAATGGGGTCAATGCTAGGTAAATTCGACTATATTTGGCATTGCATTGATTCTAGCAATCTGGTTTGGTTGATCTGTATTTTGAACCTGTTTTTTGTCTTAAATTTGGGTTATTTGGGAGGATTGGTGAAGGTGAATTGTACATTTTCTGGTGATTTCACCCATATAGTCCCACCTCCAGCTACTTGCCGACACCAAAGAGATTCCATTACAACTTCCCCCAAACCTGTACTAGGGTGAATTCGGCAGAAAAAGCACAATTCGCTAATGTTCTAAAATAACCCAAACAGAAATTAGGTTCAAAATTCAGTTCAACATAACCAAATAGATAGTTTGAATCAGGGCAACATCACATATACTCAGATATACCATAGTTATTATGTTACAGCCTAATTATGCAGAATTTACTAAATGTGTATATCCAAAAATTGTGCACTTTCTGAAAATCTGACCCACTAACTTTAATACTAAAGGTATACACAAATAGTATAATTCGTCACAAAACGTTTAGAGATTACCTTTCACTTTACATTTGAACAATAAATACATCAGTAAGTGTTAGTTTTCTTTCTACAGGGGAATGTGATACACCGTGGTACATGTAGTCATACAACTTGGATCATTAGAAACCCTGAAAATGAAAACATTCCTACAAAGGGATCTTGCGAGGAAATCACTTTGAAAAATACCATTTTGGCGACTTGTGATTTATTTTCCTGAAACACATCATGAATGATATTCGTAGTCTTTATCTACTCCAGTAATTGAGAACCATACTAAAGCCAATTTCAGGTAGCACAACACTAACTCATTATTCACTCCCCTCCAGCTGTTCAGCACGCAGAACCATTCACACAAGATGTTTCATCAAAATGTCATTTGATTTAATCGCCTCCAGTAATTGGCGCAGTGAGACCTGAATGAAGGAATGATTAGTTCTCGCCTTTCCTGGCGGAAATGAGAACTGGAGGAGAGAACGCTGCTCTTGTTATGCTCAATTAATGACGTAATAATTACCCATGGTTCCCTTGTTCATGGACACTCCTGAGGGGATGTTACTCTTTATAGTTTTCAATTAAGCGATGGCTTTAATTCCATCACTGCGGAAGGAGCTCCGTATCCATGTATCGTTTATTAAAGTAGCTTATGAAGAGTGGTTATATTGGTATTGCTTTATTAATGAGGGAACGCAAACTGTGATGTGTTATAGGAAAATGAGTCAAAAATCAGAAACAAATAATTTTCAATTTTATTTTCAAGATTGAGGAAGGTTTTCATTTTTGGAGTTTGTACAGCTGGAAGTAGTATCAATACATACGGGTCAGATCGTCAGAAAATGTACAATTGGTAGCTCTACACATTAGGCTGAAAAATGATGAATACCGGGTATATCTGAGTATATTTGGTGTCGCATTGATTTAAAGTATCAGTTATGTTATGTTAAACTGCATTTTGAAGCTCATTTTTGTCTTAAATATGGGTTATTTGGGTTATTTGAGATGATTGGTGAAGGCGAATTGTACATTTTCTGAAGATCTGACCAATATACTAAATTCTAAGACAATGTATTAAATCTATCCATGCAAGGTCATCTTATAAATAGGGGGCATCATCCACTTTACTAGTAACGTCCGCCCTGACTCAATGTAAACTTGCTTTTTCAAAAATAAAAACTTCAAACTTAAACTATAGAAACACTTCACTTTCCATCTTTTACCGTCATTGGAATCGGCAGAAAATGTACAATTCGTCTTCACCAATCCTCTCAAATAACCCATAATTCAGACGAAAATAGAGTTCAAAATACAGTTCAACCTAACCAAGCTGATTGCTGGAATCGATGCAATGCCGAACATACTCGAGTTTACCTTGTATTGAACAAATTTCATCCTAATTTAGCAGGTTTTGGGTAAAATCACCAGCCAGTGTACAATTCATCTTCACCAATCCTAACAAATAACCCAAATTAAGACAAAAAACAGGTTAAAAAATACAGTTCAACCTAACCAAACAGATTGCTGGAATCAATGGAATACCAAATATACTCGAATTTACCTTGTATTGACCCCATTGCAGCCTAATTTACCAGATCTTACTAAATGTGTACAGCTGTCAATTGTACATTCATGAAAATCTGACCCTTTTACGCCTTTAAGGTCGGCACTTGGTGAGCTCCACTACGAATAAAAGAAGAACAAGTGATAAAGATTTCATTTCACAAGAATCCCTCGTCTGGCCTTGACAAGGCCTCATCATAGTTGTCTCTTCTCCCTCCAGGTGGCAGTCAATCAGCTGATAATGCTCCTTCTATATTTAGCTTTTCAATTTACACACAATTATTGACGTCACTTTTTGTCCTAGTGTTTTTATTCTCCGTCTGGCGCGCTGTCCTCTCCTCTCTCGTTTTTTCCTCTGTTTAATCCCTCGCCTTTTATAGTCTGCTCGGTTCACGGGAAGTGACGGTTAAATCCCTGGCGGTGGAATTTGGAATTAGTATTATTACTTAAAGGATAACTGTATGTACAGGACAGTGTATGGAGGACATCGGTATTTTCTAAAGACATCCCATAGAGTATAATTGGCTACTTTACTAATAATGATCCGCCCACAATTATTGCACCAAAAGTATAGATATCAAACATAATCAAATTCCTAAGACATATCACAAATGTTCTGATTATTGCAGTGTTTAGCGTCATTTGTTGCATGAACACGTCCACCAACTTTGACGATGGTGTGTTACATATATGGGTCAGATTTTCCGAAAATGTACAATTCGCCTTCACCTATCCTCTCAAATAACCCACATTTAAGACAATAATGAGCTTCTAAATGCAGTTTAACATGACAGAACTGATACTTTAAATCAATGTGATACCAAATATACTCAGACCCGGTATTGACCATTTTTCAGCCAAATTTAGCAGAATATCCTAAATGTGTAGAGCTGTCAATTGTACATTTTCTGAAAATCTGACCCATGTATATTCTTGCATTTTTAACATCAATTCAAGCAGTATATAAATTCATACTGGTGCTTTCCTATCCAGAAATATCGCTAACTGTTGTGCAGACCTGAATAAATAGAATGACTTGATCGGCCTTCAAAAGGTTAATGGCGTTCAAATCTTTTTGAAATCAAGTTTGTAAATTCTTTGGTTTCAAACTCCATTTGTACCACTTATTTTCCTATACAACTTATTTTCATGTGACAGAATCTGTAAAAAATATAAAAAATAATATAAAATGGAATCACATAAACTTGTTAGTATTGAATTACGTCATTATGAAGATAATAACGCCTGTCAATATATCACCAGAACCCTTAAAAGATGTTGACGTCTTAGTTTCTTAAGTGAATTACTACTAGACTGGTTGAAATTGAAAATAGAGTGGGTACAGAAGAAATAGGAGGCAAGGGGAAGGATTCATCTTCTCTCGTGAGCGGAGATGATTAATATGATGGAAACTATCTGGATGTGCTGAAACTAATATCTAATGTTCATGATGACTATCCTTTTCTGTTCTATCCTTCCTTCAATATACACATACTTTTTCTCCTCTTCTCCATCTATCTGTCCCCTTTTATATTCTTTTGTTTGTCTCCATAGCCGCCCCACCCTCTCCACACACAACGCTCTTTTTGAATCCTTTATGTTCTTTTATATTGTTTTTAAAATCAAATCTTTATTCAGATATGGGTATTATTGTTTGTATTATCATTCATTATTTCATTTCAGGACAATTTCAATTTCAAATAAATAACATATAATGTCATATGTATCAAATTGACATCAACGGTAATAATTAAAGTGAAAATCTTGTTACCTTCTCTGTTCTAGTATACGCATTCTCTCAAGAGTCAACAAGTGCACAGTTTCCATGGTGATGCCTCCTCCACCGATCTCGCCGCTGAGTCACGTGCGTGACGTAGTTCACGTCCGTGACGTGAATGTGACGTATGTGCTGCTCAACTCACGTCAGCTCTGGCTCTACACCAACAAGTAAGTTATACAAGCGCCTTCAGCACTCACATGGATTTCCTCACAATTCATAGTTATTTGATATTAACTTCATAGCCTTTACAGTAGCAGCAATATATCTAGTTTGTGTACGAAAAGAAATAAACTAAAAGAAGCTATTTAAACAAATATATGAATATTCAGCCTTGTATTGGAAGAATTGAGCATTTCTGTATCATTGTGAATAGAGGAAAGCATTACCAATGTATTTTTTGTGAGTCAAATCGTCGGAAATTCACTAATTTCACAGATTTCACTAATTCTCTCAAATAACTCACATTGATAACAGAAATTAGCTTAAAAATGCAATTCAACATTAAAGCCTAATTTAGCAAAATTTCCTAAAGCGTAGAGCAGCCAATTGTACATTTTCTGAAAAATTGTACATTTTCTGATAAATCCCTCTCTCTTCCCGTGCGGCAGGAGTGACCCGGCCTGTAGGATAGCAGTGTGGGACCTACTGGAGGTACAGGCCAAGTTACTGGAGGACACTCAGGCCCGGGGTCAACAAATGACCCGGGAACAGGAGCAGGAGCAAAGGTGAATAAAACATACCTGGAAAATAGTAATTTTAGTTTGAACTGTGCTAAGTCTTCCAGACTTACATTATAAGTTTGTGAACGTATTTCGTCACTAATTAACACTGTTTAATTTCTAAGTTCATAGTTTCGTAACAAATTGATATTAAGCTTAAGAGATTTCCTGCATTTTATCATTTAGTTGTTTGTAATATAACATAGTTTGTTTTTAAGGAGCATTATGCTTGTTCCCTATTTCTGATTAATTTCAACAGAGTGGGCAATGGGGATGGTGCTTAATATCTACAATAAAGTATAAGCCTAACAGTTTCAATTCTCGCATTCCTGGTTATTCAATATGTGATGTGATCCAGGAAAATTAGTCATACGTCGCAAAATTGATATTTTTCAAAGTGCTTTTATTCACAAGATTTATGTATTTAAATGTTCTGATCTTTAGGGAGCTTAGCACTTATAGTCATATAAATCCATGTAGCAAATTTCAGGACATTGTATTAAATACATCCCTGCATTTTGAAGGCCTTTGTATGCAGTATATTTAGTCACTTTACTGGTAATTACCCATCCAGAAACATTGCAAAGCTTTTATTTCAAAAATAAAAATTTCAAACTTAAAATATAGCAATACTAATTAGGGTTCCTACTTTTTACTCTCATTAGAATCAGCTTGATCTCCTCTTTTCAAATAAGGTAACATCTTAAAATCCATATTTTGCGACTTATGACTCATTTTCCTAAAACAGATCACATATAGGCACCTCCTATCATTTTGATCTGGAAGTTCTCCCAGCGATGCTTGGACTTCCCGCAGTACTTCCACCTTTGCAAAAATGAACTAAGGAAAACATTTTTGCCTACTCCAAGGCTCACAGAAGAAAAAATACTCACACAAAAATGAATAATTATGATATATCAAACAATTCACCTCAATATGAGCATCACGCTGATAGGTATTTGTATTATCCAGATTGATTTAAAATTAGTGAACCGGAATCTATTTCCTAATTGTTTATTTTGGGCACTATAACCAGAAGCTTCCATCGTGGCTTCTGGCTAGTGGTTGCGGCAACAATATACACACCATATACCTTAACCTGGATTGCCAGAATTTTGACTTTAACAGAAACCATGTATTTGAGGTTGCAATGATAGGGTTCTCATTTTAAGTAGACTAAAGGTTCTAAACTTAAATCCGTAATTAATGTTATAAATGTCTTTGAAATAGTCCTAGCACCACCCTCCTTGTTCATAATCTATATCAATGTTTGTTAAAACATCAATCTTAAACAATGCTGTACCTTTGATGAGATAGGTCCACCCGTAAAAGGTAAGTGTATGGTGAGCTCTCATGGGGTATTTGGATTCTGTCCTCAGGTGTGCTCTGTTTTGATTGAAAGCTGATCATATGTTCATGAACTTTCTTACTTGTGTTGTTTGTTTCATTTGTACATGGAGACAAGCGATGTAAAATAAATTGAAAGGAAGAGCAACAAAGGGTGATGCAAGGTGGCTGAGTGGTCATATGCACTGGGTCAGCTGACTTGCCTGATAGGGTATGAACTGGGTTCATCTCTGGAACAAAGTGTCCATAGACTTAGTATAGGCTTGTTATATGCACCAAGCGGGAAGAAATATGTCTTATACCTCCCTAGGGAAGAAACAGATGACCCAGTTCTCTTCCTGTGTTTTCATTGGTTACTTTGAAAGTAGTCCAGCGTTAAGCAAGTATCCATGACGCATCACATTTTGTGAGGGCCATCATTGACACACTGTCAGAGCGAATGTCATGCTGTAAACAAAGTAGTACCATACTTGACCTCTTCATATAGTATAAGTTTGAAATATACTATAAGTTTAAAAATGATCAAACTCCTAGGAGGTCAAATAAATCTCGAACTAAGCTTAGTTCTATCTGTGCGATCCCTCTTCACCTTCTTTCCGGGGTAGGAATCCTTTGGTGCTACACTGCGCTGACCGCCTTAGGATTCCTCCTGCCTTCAACTTGGGGAAGAACAACCGCACAGACAGAATTGATTGTCGTTAGTTCTATCTATGTGGTCAATGTTTCACCTCCCCCACCCAGGTAATAGTGCTAAATCACTGTCAGATTAAATAGTCCTGGCAAAAATATGTCAGGAAATGTATAGAGAGAATGGGACGAGCTGGCAATAATAAAAAATTTATAGGACAAGATTTGTCCACATAAGCACGATGCTGTTATGTGGACGAATCAAGTCCTATGAATGTTGTATTATGGCCGGTGAGTTCCATTCTATATTTATTATATGTGCATGAAATTTGATTATATGTTATCAGATATCACTGAAAAAATATTAAAGAAGTCTCAGAGAGCCCCGCTGCCCTGCTGACAGCCCCAGTGACAGCTCCATTAGTAGGCCTCAACAGAGCCTACTGTGTGGTACTGTAATTGTTGAACTAAAATGTTCCTATCGCGGCCATTTATTGAGCTACATTAAGAAAATTTATATTATTCAATAGAGCATGTAATGTTCTATTTAATGATGCGGTTTTTATTATGTATTTCTATAATCATAGTACCAGAATCACGGGTGGATTACCGTTCGCGGGGATCTGTTTACATGCTTTGCGGAGAGCCAAAGCTCTGTGATGCATATCAACAGAGCTATTTTTAGACAACTACATTTTTATAGGATGTGTCCTATATGAATATTTTCATAGCACCCCAGTTATAGCACCTCTCATATAGCATGCGCATATAATAAAGTTCATAAAAGAATCATATTCAAGGTAGACCAGGAAAATACATCAGTAGCAGAGTCAGACATGTTTTACAGTTTGCCAAAATAAAGACTTGACTGGTTTGCAGTGTATGCCCCTTCCCCATCTGTTTACCTGCACTGCTTGTGAAGGTTCCTAAAGATTAATTTACAAATTAATCTGAAGATATAATGTTAGTGTGTGCCTTATGACAACTGTTGAAGTGTTGTGTTTCTCTGAAGGTGCCTACAACGGCCTGTCTTGTTTTGATATCTTATACTGTCTTATACCTTAACTTCCTTGTTGGTCGACATATGTTGTGATACATTACAAATTACCTGTTTTTTACCATTTTTATTGAACCCAAAACCATCTACCACGTAGGTCTACTATGTCCATGAATAAGTATGTTGATTAATTGTCATGCTTCCATTATTGCATGTAAATTGTATAGAGCACTTTGCATGTACACCATCTTGAATCCTATAGAGGATTTGCATGTGCCACTGCGCATGCCTCTCACAGTGCATGCTGGGATGGATCTGACATACAAGAATTTGCAACACGTTCATCGAAAATTGCATGAATGATATCACCAATATGACAGCTTTTATAAATGATGTATGAAAACCAAATGCATGATGGGAAAGATGGAGTGGAAACATGTATACTGCATGGACATTGACATAAGAGCATGGATATTTATTCCATGATTTGGCCGTGAGCGTACAATATAATCGATATACTTGCCGCTCACAAGGTGGACAATATAAATTCCCAGTATTGTACAGTGACGTCGCGACCATTCGAGACTTGGGGGACAACACAGTTTGATGAAATTAAAGCAAATAAAGTTGTTTTAAGTTAAGAATCAAGGAATAAAGGCAAGAATAGCACAGTATCACGTCTTCGGGGGCCTATATTCTCCTTGTATGGCCGAAAACAACGAGGCCGTAGGCCGAGTTGTTTTTCGGCCATACTCGGAGAATATAGGCCCCCTCATATGCGATACTATGCTGTTCTTGCTATAATATTCCATGCTGAACATGGCATGTCTTCTATAGATTTTATACTGTACCATTTGTGCCATAATTCCATGCAAATCTAGATTCAAAATGGCGGCTATGCAAATCCACGATCATAATTACGTTTAGAATGCAAAATATTTCTTATTTTTGTATTTCATGGATGGTTACCATGCCATCAAGTTTATGTTTACATCACCCAAGAGGATGTAGAAAGGATATTATTTAATTATATGATGTAACCATTGCTCTGGGAACAATGTATCTAGTGTAAGTTATGCACAATATGTATGTCACTAGTAAGTTACGTGTGGTAGTCATGGCAACCAATGCCTTTTTTGTACTACAGACATGTCCTAAATCCAACGTTATTACCTATTCATATCTTATTTGTCTATACAGGATATACTTTTAAGCATATTTAATTAAACGGAAAATATTACTGTACTCGTTGCTATGCAACTCATGCAATATTCACGTTCCTTCAACCAACTTGTTAGTTATAAAACAAATAAAGGTTATTAGTTAATTATAAATGCTCTATTTAGTGGGCTGATATTCCCCATCCGCCCAATGAGAGGGAAGTAAGTATAAGGACCAGTAGGGTAATTTTAGTGTGGCTTTTCACCGCTAGGGCCAGACACATGTGTTGCAGATGCTTATACATGAATACCTGCTAGTGTTTGAGTGATTGCTTCATAGCCTCTATACCTGTATTCTTAGATGCTGAACTGGCAATGAGTAAAAGGCACATAAAGACCTAGTTCTGTTGCTTTCAGTAAAAGCAAGTCGACAAGTCCTGTGTAGCTACCAACAATTGCTTTTTTGTGATTGCCATAAGTGATGCTTCAGGAAAAGGAGTCATATCTCGCAAAATTTATACATTTCAAAGCATTATATTCTCATTGTGTGTTTGTTTGTTTGTTTTATTCATCAGCTCATGTATCAAGTACAACATTTTCAGCATAATAAAAGTAAAAATTACTTGATGAAATAATACCATCATTAGTGAAATTAATTACGTAATTAAATTATAGTAAAATAAGTCAATCAATCGTCGGCATTAGCCATCTGACACAACACATAATATTATACAGGTAAACTTGTTTCCTTTTTGGGTATAAGGTAAGGCTTTTGGACAAATGTTCTCATCTTTGGCATATTTGCTACGTGTACCAAATTTCAAGACCGTGTCTTGAATATATCCATGCATCTCTAAACCTATCCTACAAAGTATATTCAGCTACTTTACTAGTGCTCAATTGTCCAACCAGAAATATTGCAAACTTTTGTTTCAAAGATAAAAATATCAAACTTGCAATATAGAAACACTTGAATGTTCGAGCGTTTACCATTATTAGAATCAGCTTTAACTAATGTTTTCAAACATGATTATATCTCACAATCATTTTTTTGCGACTTGTGACTTATTTGTGTATAACACATGGATATTGAAATTAGAGCATTGATAAATATTCCCTACTGCATATTGCAGTTTTCAACAGATTGTATACTGTACTATTAGATCCATAACCATAACCATAATCCATTTCCTGAAAATTTGACCCTTATAACATGAATTGTGATATGTTTCAGGAAAATGAGTCACAAGTCGCAACATTGGTGTTTTTCAAAGTCGTTCACTTACAAGATCTCTTTGTTGGAATATTTTCATTTTTGGAGTGTCTAGTCCTTGTGGTTGTATGAATATATCTACCAAAATTCAAGACGGTTTCTTAATTATATCAGTTCGTTTCCTAGATCATCACATGAGTATATTTAGCTACTTCACTGGTAATTATTATCCACCCAGAAACATTGCAAACGTTTTTTTTCAAAAATATAAATATCTAACTAAAAAGATAAAAGTACTAATGAGATGTCCTTAATGTTTACATTCATTGGAATCAGCTTGATCTCCTCTTTTCAAATATGGTGATATCTCAAAATCCATATTTTGCGACTTATGACTCATTTTCCTGAAACGGATCAAAATTGATATCTGCCATCATGTGTATTCAGAGATTTACATCGTTTAACTTGTGTCAGCGGTAGTAATTTACCTCGGAGGGAAACAAGTCACCAGCCAACTTTTTACCAGCAGATTTCTTGAGAACAAGACGCCATTGATGACGTCACCCTTTAATTGAGACGCTAAAAGCAGAGCGCACTTTTAATGATGGTGTTGTTTTCCCCTGCACAACCACACGTGTTTTAAAAATTTGACACTTTGTTTAATTGCTTTTTGCTTTTGTTCAGTACTTGGCTGTCTACAGCCGTCCAAACTACATGCCTAGGAGCATAATCCGCCCCCCCCCCCAGGATGTATACCTGTATATTATTTGTGTTCTTATTTGAATTACAATTAATTTCTGTTTAATTCAAAATTTTACTTCTACTAACATTATTATAATGCAACCGACAACAATTAATACAATTTGATACATGGTTAATTTTGTTATAACTTTTTAACAATTTTGTATTTTTTATAAGTGAACTGTATATGCCTTTAACGTTATCTACATATAAAAACGTCCTGCTGCATCCCCTTCCACCAACCTAGACCACGCAATAAATTGCATATTATATAAAAAGAAAAAGAAACAAATGATAGAGCTGTCCCACATCGCAATAACATCGCAATATACCAACTCCCCAGGCCACACTTCATGCAGTTTTCCCACAATAATTCCCATGCATGTTTCAACGTTTTCTTGGTGACATTTAAAGTTTAATCAACACGCCTTTGCCCGCAGAATCAATTTAACATGTTTCTCTTCACGAGAAAAGGGGTGTTATTTGTAATGGCCTGCAAAAAGTCAGTCGCAATTAACTCTTAAAACAGCGAGCACAAAAAGCCTTCAGATGAATTCATCGTATTTTTAATGCTTTTCACACCGTTGTTCAATGTCTGGCGTCTTCCTTCTGGTGCATATTCAATGGGTAAATGTGTGTGTAATGAAATGTTAAACTTGCTCCTGAGGGCATATATGTTGTGTTTTATGGAAATGATTCACAAGTCGCAAAAAATGCAAAACTTTAAGGTGTTGTATTCACAAGACGTTATTGTGAGAATGTTTTCATTTGGGGGTTGCTTAACGCTGTATCATGAATACAATTGCAGGATTCTAAGTGTGTGTATTAAATATGGTCGTGTACATCTAAAGTCATACTAGAGACTATTTAGCTATTAAATGTCCTCTCAGAAATATTGCAAAATATGTTGTTCACAGATAAAATTAACCCACTTAAAATATAGCAATATATATTAGATGTTCTTGCTATCATTAGAATCGGCTTGATCTCATCTTTCCAAATATGACGGTAGCTCAAATCCATTTTTGGCGACGTGTGACTCATTTTCCTGAAATACTTTACATACTGTTTAGGAATAAAGACAAAGCAACATGTCTAACTGATAAGATGTGTCACTAGAAAATGAGTAATACATCAACAAATATTTATCTATTATTAAGTACTTCCAGACCAGTGTATGTTTGAAAAAATAGTTACTAACATGTTCGTATGGAAAGTTACTAGTGGTGTAGACAAATGCACGGTCTTGAAACTTGTTTCATGCGCTGATAAGACTGAGAAAATCACTTTTTATTCTCATTAGCATCTCATTAACATATCATTTGATTCTCTATATATGTACGAATGTTGCGACTTCCACTGGTTAGGAGAAACGTTGTGGGGCAAGATATAGAGATATTATTTTATTCCAGTATAATGAGTTGCCATGGTAGCCAATAATGGTTACTATTTAGATGACGCATCTATCCAACTCTTAGATAAATACTCCAACACATTTACTTTTTTTATATTTCAATCAAAGGTTCATCATATCACATAACATCATTATGATGATGCAATTATGTTGCATCCCAAAATACACACTTCCACTTTTACCTATTACTATGTCTGTTCGTTTCCCATTGTATCTCATAACTCCGTTGACATTTGACGCAACTGTATTTTACTTAATTTTGGTGTTTTCCTCTGGCTTCTGATTGACAGGCTTTTGGTATTGTGATGTGTAGACAGATATTTGCCATGGCCTTCCTTCATTGTTATATGCTTCGTACATTTCCATTACCTGGTGAATATTCATATATACCTCATGAATATTCATATACCTCATGAATATTCATATATATACCTCATGAATATTTATATATACCTCATGAATATTCATATATACCTATGAATATTCATATATATTATATACCTCATGAATATTCATATATATACCTCATGAATATTCATATTCATTCATGCAGGGAATGAAGTCAGAGTTACGCAGACAACAAAGAGTATCATAATTATTTTATTTAAAAAAAATAAGATATTTATTCAGGGTAATAATTCTCTAATCACTGGGAGTATCTGTAGTATTTTGTTATTCAAGCATATGGTAAATAACAGATTTGATTTATAGAATTAATTAAATATCTATTTTCCTGTCTTTAGAAATGTTTGGCCGCTGTACTCTAAGCATTCAGGTCTGAACAATATTAACCTGAACCACTAATCGATTTAAGTGTATTTATTAGAGCGTTGAAACTATGTATCTTTGTGGTCATGTAGAATTTTGAACCCAAATATGACTTAAATTAAGGATATTTAAGATGATTGGTGAGAGCAAAATTGTACATTTTCTAACAAAGTGACCCATACAACTTTATACTCCATTCTCCCCATAGACCAAGCACGGCTGTCTTTGGTGCTAAAGGCCCCAGTAATACCCACCGTGCGACGGTAGATGGCGTTGGCAATGAGGCGGTGGTAGAATGTCGCTGTCTCTGCTACCTCAACAGTGCTGCCGCCGTGTGGACGGAGGAGGGACTATGTTGCCCTATCAGACACACCTATCTCCTCATGGGACTGGAGGTAGGCACTTCTCTATTGAATCAATTGTCAAATACAATGATGTGTTCCAGGAAAATGAGATACAATGCGCAAAGTTGATCTTTTTTAAAGCGGTGTTATCACACGATATCTGTATTGAAATGTTCTGATTTTTAGGGGTTTTGCACTTATAGAAATATCGATCCATGTAACAAATCTCAGGACATTGTATTAAATATATCCTTGCGCTTTGAAGGCCTTTTTATACAGTATATTTATCTACTTTACTGGTAATTACCAATCCAGATACATTGTAAACTTCTTTTTTTTTTAAAGAAAATTAAAATATCAAATTTAAAATTTAGAAATAAATATTAGGTGTCCTAGCATTTACTATCATTGGAATCACCTTCATCTCCTCTTTTTAAATATGATGATATCTCATAATCCATATTTTGCGACTTATGACTCATTTTCCAGAAACACATCACAATAGTCAAATAAAACAAAATTGTAAATTAAAACAGCATTCTCATATGACAAACACAATCTCGGCAAATGTGGTCATGTTATAACTTATAGGACTGAATCAATCAATATTTTGCTACTGTTGGTTTGTTATGCAACAATTGGAATTCAAACCAGTCAAGAGAAAATGTATCACATGTACATGCGATATAAGTAGTCGCATGCCACATAGCAGTGACAATATGTCTCATCATGTTTCACCCATTGAGATTGGCTTTAGAACAATGGAAGATACATCACACATATGTGATGTTTTTCAGCAAAATGAGTCACAACTCGCAAAATTAATATTTTTGAAAGTCATTTTTTCACAAGATTTGCTTTTTGGAATGTTTCAATTTTTTTGTATCTAATCAGTGAGGTCTCATGAATACATGAACCAAATTTCAGGATAAGGTATTAAATATATCAATGCATTTCTAAGATTGTCCTATGGAGTACATTCACCTACTTTCCTAGTAATTGTTCACCCAAACATATTGAAAACTTTTATTTTTAGAAATAAAAATATCAAACATAAACTATAGAAATACTTATTTAATGTCCTTAATGTTTACTATGATTGGAATCGGCTTGATCTCCTCCTTTCAAATATAATGATATCTCAAAATCTATATCTTGCAACTTATGACTCATTTCCCTGAAACGCATCACATATATGCCCAATTCAACCAGAAACAAATAATGAAGACATTCCTCTGATTGCAGGACGGGCGTATCTTGTTCATGGACCCACTCATCAAAAGCAAGAAGTACATGGAGCTGAGAGCTAACAAAGATGCCGTGAGTTGTTTTTCAGGTTTTCACATGTGCTTCCCCCACATTAAGCTGTGCCTTATCACTGTGATCATTTTAAACTGTATTCTCTGTTATTAACCCTATGTTAGTTGTAGCGTAGCATCAGAAAAGCTCATAATGGCAGAGATCGGTCCCTTTCTCCATGCATAGTTGTACTATTAACATTTTATGTTGTTTTGGTAAAACAAAATATTTGTTTAAGAATATCATATTCGCGTACAGTTTGGGGAGTTTGTGATACTCGTATGCTTCACAAAACACAAAAATCAAGTGGGAAATATAAGAAGATTTACAAATCTATTATTCACCGTCTTACTTGACTGTTATTATCAGTATTCAATTACTACTTACAATTCTTAATCGTTTAACATCATTTGGACACTTATCAGGACATAAATTGTCCGTACAGGTCTTTATAATGAATAACTGGACCTCGGCCATAACTATATATATTTCCGTCGGTGTTTTGGTGATAATTATTCCTTTGATATGTTTCCTTCTATATTTAGAATCATAAAATCAACAAGTTGCCAATACTAAATTATTTGTGGTGGCATTCTTGTGGCACTCAAAGAATTAGGATCCATTTTTCAGTTAACGTCCATTCAAACTCACTAATACTAAGTTTAAGATAATAATTAGAAATGTTAAGAAGAGCGGGAAGGACAAGAGGGGAGGGATAGGATGTATAAGGAAAGGGGGAGAAGGGAGGGAGGGGAAGCGAGGAGAGGGAGCATGAGGAAGAGGAAAGGGAGACAGGGGGGGGGGGGGGATCAGAGAAATGTGGGGAGATAGGGGGACCGTGCAGTGGACGGGCACTTTGCTAGTAATAAATATAAATAGATATTTGTTTAAGAATATCATATTCGCGTACAGTTTGGGGAGATTGATTAGAATGAAATATAATTATGGTTGTAATGATTAGAAAATACCATAGTGGTAAAATGAAACTTCTGGAAATACGAAATGAATACTGATAATACCATAAGCAATATCCTCAAATATGGTCTGGAAAATCCATTACCTAATGTTATATTACGGATGAAAACTAAAGAACTATGTTAGAAAATAAGACCGACATCATAAGTTTATAAAACTTTTTATTTGAAGGAGTAGTAACCATATGGACAGCCAGGAACACCTGCGAATGGGCAGATGGTTCAACACCAATTCTGATTATTACTCTGTAACTGTTTGAATCTGATTTGAATAAAAGTATTATATATATAATAAATGAAATGTTAATTCATCACAGATCAGCAGCATGTACCATGACGAGGCTCACCAGACGCTGGTGACGCGGTGTGACATTGGTGACGCGTGCCTGCTGCAGCTGTGGTCACTGCCGGAACTACACCTCCAGTATGAACTCTACTGTCCACCAGATGTCTCTGTCTACACCAGGATGGTCAGTCAAGATGTGAAGTGTCTCAGGAAAATGAGTCACAAATCGTAGAGAATCAATATTTTAAGTGTTTTATTCACAAGATCTATTTGCAGGAATTTTTTCATTATAGGAGTATCTAGTGCTTGAAGATGTATGAATACGTGTACAAAAGGTCAAGACTGTCTATCAAATACATACTTGCATTTCTAAGGTCAACTTATAGAATATATTTAGCTACTTTACTAGTAACTATCCATTCATAAATAATACAAACAGCTTTTTTCAACAAAAAAGATATCAAACTGAAAACATAGATATACATTTTAGCTGGACTACTGTTTTCCATCGTTAGAATTGGCTTGATCTCATCTTTTCAAACATGATGATATCCCAAAATCCATTTTCGCGGCTTGTGACGCACTTTCCTTTAACACATAACAGATGTAGCAACATTATTTATAGTAGTCTCGTGTTGATCTAATATCACCAAAAGAATCAGTTTTAACAAGAAGTACTTTGGCCTATTTTTGTGACACTGACCTCACATATTGCCCTCATTACAGGACACAGTGTTGCTGACAGGACACAGCGATGGCGCCATCATACGGCATCAACTGGTACCACTGGCAGAAGGGGCAGCAGGTACCAAACCTAAAGGTGAAAACACTCTACTATCATTTCAATATTTACTTTTATAACAATCATTGTATTAAAATTAAAATATGCTGACACTTTATAAGTAATAAGAAAGCAAATATGGTTTAACCCGATTCATAGCAATTGTAATTCATGCTATTTTTAAAGGCTAAGTGACACTACTCTTAAGAAGACTTAAATTCAAGATTTTACATGGAAACTATAATATCTAAAACGCATATAATGGGTCAGATTTTCAGAAAATGTATAATGGGTAGTTCTACACATTTAGGAAATTTTGCTAAATTAGGCTGAAAAATGATGAATACCAGGTATATCTGAGTATATTCGGTATAGCATTGATTTAAAGTATCTGTTCAGCTATGTTAAACTTCATTTTAAATCTTATTCTTGTATTAAACGTGGGTTATTTGAGAGGATTAGTGAAGGTGAATTGTACATTTTCTGAAAATCTGACCCATATATATGTGTGTGAGATTAGATGGTGTGTTTTTATGAAACACCATGCAGGCCCAGTGGAATGATTACCCCCTAATATAGTTGCCTATATACTTTTAGCTACTGAAATTATACTTTCGTTATTTCATATAATGAATCGTTATGCCCATTCCCTTCCACAGCGCTGAGGCAGGGTCTTGCTGCTCTGTTCGCCAATCATGAAAAATCAGGCCACCGGAAGTCAGTGACGTCACTGGACGTGTGCCTGTCTTTGCGCGTCTTCCTGTCTGCCAGGTCAGTGTTGGTAATGGTGGCTGTCTCCATAGCTTCTTATAAATCAATCCCTATCCTTATGTTACCAAATTAAGCAGAATTTATTAAGTATGTAAAACTGCCGATTTTACATTGTCTGATGATATGGATCAGATTTTCAGAAAATGTACAATTCGCCTTCACCAATCCTCTCAAATAACCCACATTTAAGACAAAAATGAGCTTCAAAATGCAGTTTGACTTAACAGAACTGATACTTTAAATCAATGCGATACCAAATGTACTCAGATATACCCGGTATTCATCGTTTTTCAGCCTAATTTAGGAAAACTTGCTAAATGTGTAGAGCTGTCAATGGTACATTTTCTGAAAATCTGACCCATATATATATTTATTTTCTGAAAATCTGACCCATATATATATTTATTGGGTCGGGACCTCAGAAATCACTTTACAGAACCTCATACATTAATAACAATTGGGGACAAAATCAGTATACCGAATAAGATCTTTGAACCACGGTGGTAATGCACGATGTAAGATCGCCTTGAAATGCAAGGACATATTTATGTAGTCATACGTCATCAAGCACTCCATATTCCAAAAATAAAAACATTCCATCCAAGAGATCCTGAGATTAACACACTTTGAAAAATATTCATTTTGCGACTTATATGGGTCAGGTTTCCAGGAAATGTACAATTCACCATCGCCAATTTCATCAAATCACCCAAACTTCATACGAAAATGAAGTTCAAAATGCATTTCAACCTAACCAAACAGCCTACTAGTATCAATGCAATGCCGAACATACTCAAATTTACCTAGTATTGACCAAATTGCAGCCTGATTTAGCAGAGTTTACGCAAGATGTACAGCGGCCAATTGTACATTTTCTGAAAATCTGACCCATAACTAACTTTCCTATAGCACATCACAAATGAACAGGTGTTCCACTCAATTAAATTAACTTGCCTACCTCTAGCCCTGACGGTTCTGTGAAGGTGTGGGACGAGGCTAAGGTGCAGGTGGCAGAGATACAGCTCAACAATACGTTAACGAGCGCATGCTTCCTTAACGACTACGGAGACGTACTCATTGCCTTCCACCATCACATCTTCTTCATAGACAGAAGCAAAAGTGAGTACAGTCTATATTTATCTCATATTTCAAGTCGTAGTTTTACTCTTATTCTTACCAAAATTATATTCAGACAAAAGAAACTACAAATGGACCAAACTGAAATGAAGTGAATAGGGGACTTGCATATCTGCCATTTTGAATATTGATTCGCATGGAATTATGGGAGTTGTATGTTAGTGTAAACTGTATAAAATATATACTATGTTCAGCCTTAACATTTTGTTATTTTTTTTAATAAATTTTATTGGCGAAGTTTCACATTAGCGTGACTGATAGTTCTCATTGCCAAGCAAATCAAAAGTAATCATACATCTAGGATAAATGTTAAACATTTAATGTATCATTCAATAGTATGGAATCTGATTAAAAACAGTTACTTCTAAACTAACATATCTCTTCATGAATACGAGTTCCATCTGGTGTTAAACTTTTTAACCAATATACAATATATTATATGCAACATGTTCATATAGCTGCTGCATTGGTGCTCCCATGTCAATATCCAAGGGTTATGCATGTTTCCATAATAAAACCCTCAATCTTTCTTTCTTTTCATGCTCTTGGTTTTCATAGATTATTCCTAAATCCTTTGATTTTGGTGAAAATATTGTCTTTCATATTCGCATTTTATTTGGGCAGATATTTCTTTATGTTGTAACATGCTCTAAAACCACCTGTTTTGTCTGGCGTTGCACGGGGGCCGTCTGTTTGTCCTAAGACTGCAGAAAAGCCTGTAAAGAAGCAGTGTCTAAGGCAGAAGTATGAGATGGGGGGGCCGATAGCACCCTCCAAATCTGAGTCAGAACCAGTCTAAGTCAGATCCAAGTCCAAATCCTCCAAATATAGTTTCCAATCCTCTTCCTTATTGCCAGTAGAAATAGCTTTCTCTATAGCACGCTTCTTGTATCGACAAAAGATAGGAACCAGAGTGAGGTGAGAGGAGGACTGGCTTGTGAGGTGGGTGCAGCAGTGGCGCCGTCTATATTAATATATTTGATTCATATATATCACACAACCGCTATACTTATCCAAATGTACAACGTACTAATAGCATTACTTCCATATAATGTTCATCAGCTACATTCGCTTTCTCTTATTTATACTTATCTCTGTTTACACAGTTTCCCGCCAGGCGCCGCCATTAGCTGAGGATGAGGACGATGGAGAAGGTAATTTTGATATTTTTTGTATTATTTTCATTTCGGGCAAATGATCAACTTTAAACAATTGTTACAAAAGACGCACTATCCCTCAGAGAAGGTTTCATACAATGCCCCTTTTTTCAATCTGTTACTATCGTGACTCGAGGACTTCACTCCTTCCCAATTCTTTTTTGATGAAGAAAAAACTATTTCTCTTAGAATCAGCAACAGACAGAACAGAAACGTAATAGTTACTACTAACAATTCAGTCATATAAAGACATTCTCACAATGTTCCGGTAACATAGGTCATATCAATTAGAAACATATTAAATAAAACCGATGTAAGTATAAACATGTTAAAGTGTCAGAGGGTCTTAACTCAATATCTTGTTATATGTTAAGAAAAGAGTTTGATGCGCGTCTGATATACACATATATACATACATGGCTATGTCCATTCTAGATGACCTCCTGAAAAATGAAATATTTCTTGTAATTCTATTTCAGAATCAGATCAGTTTGAGGACGAGTCTATGCTAAATGATCTGGGTGTTGCTGTGGACCCGCTAGACATGAAGTCATACCTGGTTAGTACGGCTGGGTCAGATTTCCAGAAAATGTACAATTGGCAGCTGTACATATTTAGTCAATTCTGCTAAATTAGATTGCAATTTGGTCAATACTAGGTAAAGTTGAGTATATTCAGCATTGCAATGATTCTAGCAACTCCCAATCTTTCCCATCATGCATTTGGTGATCATAGATCATTTATAAAAGCTACGATATTGGAGAAAACATTCTCACAATTTTCGTTAAATAATGTTGCCAAATACTTGTATGACATATTTCATTGGAATCTATCCCAGGATTCGGTGTAACAGACGTGCTCAGTGGCATATGCAATTCCCCTATTGTTAAATGTGTTCTTTTTAAAAAGATGTATAATATATAGACAA
This sequence comes from Sthenelais limicola, assembly GCA_942159475.1. Classification (NCBI taxonomy): domain Eukaryota; kingdom Metazoa; phylum Annelida; class Polychaeta; order Phyllodocida; family Sigalionidae; genus Sthenelais; species Sthenelais limicola. The sequence goes on from OW804099.1 coordinate 112,400,482, forward strand.
AATTAACTCCTGGCTGTGTGAGAGGTAGTGAACGCCTGTGGGCGTAGAAATTTCATAAGGGGTGCGTAGCACCCGACGAAATTGAACAAGGGAGATAACCACCTCTAACACTGCCAGAAGTCTATTTTGTATTTATTATACCTCCCCCGATGTTTTTGTGTGAAAAAATAGTGAAAATTCGATGGAAATGAGAGTGGGACAACAAACTCTCTCCACCACTCGGTTTGTTTACGCTCTCACTTAACTTCACTTTCGGTCCATCTCACTCATTTTCAGGTCTATTTTTCGATTTAAATTCGCAATAAGTTCTCAATTTCAAAGTTACTTATCATTATAATTATTATTTTATCATAACATATGATGTATAACAAGTCTTTTTTCCTCGAAAATAATTATTTAAATAACGAAACTATGGATGCAAACATGGGCCTATTTTTTCAACAAAAATTCCGCCAGAGGGCAATATGATATGTAAATACCGCCCAGAGGGTAATACAGTTTTCCAATGCTGTAGCCTATGGCTTACCATACCATCCCTCCCAGAGGTATAATAAATACATATATCATGTGTGCAGGTGCCGTACCGGAGCGAGCTAAGCAAGGAGTTCAAGGAGGGCGGGAAGTACGCAGGTGTAGACACGCCCACCGACCTTCAACAGGTGAGCATGGTGACCTTTGCTTTACAGGAACTTGCATCTTACATTTGTATATCAATAGGGCATACGGCTGCTTGTTGAATTCGCTTGGACACAAATATACAGAATTTTGATTCAAGTTTGCCACATACAAGAAGAGGACATGTGATTCTAAGATTAGACTTACATGCTAAAGTTAGATCTTCCATCCGGCCCTAGACCGTCGCTGACATTAATCAAATTAATTAATCAATTAAAGATGTAGTGCATACAGAAGTCTAACAGAAGTAAGTAGTACATTAATGTAAGATGTACCAAGGCTCCACCTTGTGTCAAAACAGTTAAACACAACATGCGCGATAAACATGATGTTCTAAGAATTGGTAAGCAGTATAGGCCAAGTGGACATTGCGACAGGTACTACACAATATATCCGCATAACTATACCTTTGCTTAAAGATATCTGATTGTAAAATAAACTTTCATTTTTAACCACCAAGTTCTAGCAGAGGCTGTCTGCCTCCTCCAAAATGGTTCAGGTAAACATTGCAGTAATTCTCCATGCACGTGGGCAGTAGGGATAATAGGGAGATTTAGCAACCATAACGCACCAACACAACACTAACGCATCCACTAACTTTTAGTACATTATTACCGCTGTTGGGATGTCTTGAGAGCGCTGCATTGTGGGGATATCTCGAGAGGCCTGCAATGCAGATGCCCTCGGCCTAGCGCCTCTTGAGATATCCCCACAACGGTAGTAATGTACTAATAGTTAGTGGATGCGTTAGTGGATGTGTTGGTGCGTTATGGTTGCTAAATCACCCTACAGACATGTCTGGTGACGGTGAACACAGGGTAGGATTGTCGGCGGTGTTCTCTCATTTCTTTCTTTTTATTGGTATCACATTTGCAGATAAAGGTTTTTATATTCATTTTTCCATGTCAACCTCTTTGCAGATATTTGTTCAATATGATAGCTCACTAGATGTACAGAATGATATGCCAGCGTTTCTATATCGTATATACCCAATTAGAAATGGATTAATACAGTAGTTCGGTTAGATGGTTTTTGTTTTATGTGGATAGTATCTAGAGGTATTTTATACTTACGTTACGGGTTAATTTATGAGTGGCATCGCAATTATCTCTTTCAATTATGTTTATGTTACAAATTCTATTTTTACCTTATTTTATAATCCATTTGAGCTTCAACAGTGTAATGCATATGTGTAATGACCCATACATTCGGTTGAGGAGGAGCAAAGCTGTGATTGACCTGCGTGATCCTGCAATGTATGGTTGCATGTGTATGTCATACAGTAGTGGCATATGTAAAAGTATTTATTTTCACACGAATAAATTCCCGCGCAAAACTACGTTGATACTTTTTCGCGCCAATTTCAATTCGTGCAGCAAGGAATTCTCAGCCCTTGTTTATGCACAAATTAAACCTTCCAAGCAGGATTTATGTTCACACATGAATGTGAAAAAACAAATACTGTGTGAATATTAATAGTTTTACAGCATGCAAATATCTTCATATAAACGTGGCACTACATTATGTGATGTTGTCACATTTATTTCATATTGTTAAGCCCTACATTATTGTTTACTTTTGTTTCTCTTCTATTTGGATATTCTCTAACCAGTTGTTCTCTTTTATTTGGGTATTCAGTAACATATTCATATTTCAGGAACGGACTAATGCCTACGACATCCTCCTTCAACATGATACAGATGTGAAGTTTTTATATTTCTATAATTTATGTTTAAAAGTGTATGTTCTGCACATTAGTATCCTTGCATCTACACTTACTGTATATATGATGTGTACATGAAAATGAGTCACAAGTCACTACAAAATATTTCTCTTAAATGTATTACCACGAGAAATATTGCTCAGAATGTTTTCAATGTATTGGTGTGTAACTCTGCTAGGAACATAAATACCTATACCACATTCCAAGAATGTGTATTGAATATATCCCTGAATATATCCCCTGCAAGGAGTATATATATTTAACTGTTGGTGATTGATCATCAAGCAGTATTGCCTACTTCTTTTATGCATAATCAAATATAGGACTTATTAGATGCACTAATGTTTACCATGATTTGAACCCACTTGATTTCATCTATCTAGATGATGATGTCTCAAAATCCATTTTCTTTAGACTTCTGACTCATTTTCCTGAAACACATCATATAATCAATGACAGACTATCTCATTTCACCTAGCGACCTTGCGCTTTATCATCACAGACCTATGGTTGTTGGGTCAGATTCTCAGGAAATGCACAATCTACAGGTCACCTATTTTGAATCTAATTTTCGTCTTAAATGTGGGTTATTTGAGAGGATTGGTGAAGGTGAATTGTACATTTTCTAGCGATCTGACCCTGTTACAGAATGGAAAATACTGGTAGTTGCATATGTGATGTGTTTCAGGAAAATGAGTCATAAGTCGCAAAATTGATATTTTTCAAAGTGTTTATTTCACAAGATTACATTATTGGAATGTTCTGATTTTTGGAGAGTTTGTCACTTATAGTTATGTCAATGGATGTATTAAATTTCAGGACAATCTATGTAATATATCCCTTCGTTTTAAAGGTCCTCATATGGACTACATTTAGTTACTTTACTGTTTAGTGACCCCCAGAAATATTGGAAACTTTTTTTTCAAAAACGATAATATTAAACTTAAAATCTAGAAATTCCTATTATTTTATTAGACTGTTTACTATCATTGGAATCGGCTTGATCTCATCTTTTCAAATATAATAGTATCTCAAAATCTATTTTTTGCGACTTATGACTCATTTTCCTGAAACACATCACATATTGAAAACGTTATGTTTGTATCTTAAGACACCTGATATACATTCACATGACATATCCTAGTAAAATACAATTATATAATAAGCCTATCCTATTAGAATATCAAAAGGTAGAATCATACTGCGTTTTGATGCAACATATAAGAGCAATGATGATTGTATTCATGCAAACCCTTTACACTCTACTAGATCTACTATATGTTTTTTCAATTTCAATTAAGGCCTATTACATTTAGGAAAAACAAGATACACAACGAAAACGCGAAAAAAACGCAAATACCTATTTCAGGTGTCTCCATGTGTTGCCTCTAGCGCAAGTGCTAAAGTATGAAAGTATGAAAAAAAGTATGAAAAAAAGGCAAAATACATGAAAGAACGATTTAAAACAACTAAAAGAGTTGACAGAGACTGTCAATTACGAAAGTCACATAGGATACCTTATTTAATAGAACATTGCCCGAGTCACATTATCAAACCAGTGTTTATAGATAGGCTGCAATTAATCGTGAACCAACTCACTAGTTTGTCCAGTCATCACACAAATGGGGCACATACCCTGAACGTTCTGCACTGAAGCTGAGAGGCTTAACCATTCTGATACTAGCTGAGTTATTATTCTTTACTTTTCATCTAAATCTCACGGTAAATTATGATGTACACAAGTCATCAACGTAGTATTGGCACCATAAATGTGTTTCAATTGTAAGTTATCCTCATATTATATGATCGGAACTAATAGAATGATACAAGACAGTACAGAACATAATGTAATATAAAAAACTTTTGGAAAATATTTTTCCGGATTTTCCAAGCTTTTTTGTAATAGAAGTATCTTTAATTGAGTTATTTTGGCACAAAGCAGTGTCAGAAACTTAATAATATTGTAATATGTAATAGATACAATTTGTTTTAGAGTGTAAATCTTGTATTCATTCAGGTGTTATACAAGGAGTTAGGCTTATATTCCATCGTGCAGTAGATACCACCTACAGTAGTAACATCTTATAGTCAGCATTGCTTTTAATGTACAGACACCTGGACAAAAATGCTTTGCTTCATAGTTGCAATTACACTTTGTCATGTTTTGTAGAATAGTCTCAATGCATATAAGTACTCTTCATCCCCAGTCTTTCAACTCAAGGAATCATTTTTGTAACCACAGTTCTTTCTTCTCTAAACATTTGAATGACAAGGTAATAAATGTTTTATTTATAAAGGACTGATGCACAGCATCAATGATTCCTTATAGCCAATATTATTCCACTGGATGTTTATAAGTAATGTTTTTGTTGGTAATTAGTCTTAGATCTCTTCTATCCATCGATTCCAACTGTTATCATGGATACTGTATTCTTTTGAATGCTTCCTAGTACAGGAACAATGATTATCTATTGCCCATATCCTATATTGGTTTGGAACACTCCTTATTGTTTTGTAACATTTCTTTTTCTTTTTCACAAATATCATGCAGCAATATATTCACTGATATGGCTTTACACTTTGACCATTTAGAACAAATATATACTATTCTTTACATGTACAGGGTATTTTTTTGAAGATATTCTTAAATGAAACATCATTAACTGAAATTACATTAACAGTAATGTAGGAACCAGGGGGCCACAGGGGCCATGCCCCCCCCCCTCTAATGAAAGTGGGGGGGGACAGAGTATGGTTTGGTCCCACCACCATTTTACCTTGTTTAAAATGCTGAAAAATGAACCAACGATTCCACCAGATATAGAGTGCCCTATCTAAGTAATATGAAAAGCCAGTAATGTTATGTAACCAGATGGTTTCAACCTTTATAGTGTTTTATCGACATAGAGCAGAAGAGTGTGGTTTCTCTATTCTGACAGAACTGGAACTAAAATACAGTGCTGCCACTCTTATATCCCGATTTTTATTAGGAAAAATATTAATATATCCAAAAATCAAATATTGACCCTTGTTTAACAATTATTACAGGATGTGGAGGAGGCAGAGGTGGAAAGGGAACCTGACGAACATGCTCCTTCTGAAATATATGACTCTCCGCGAAGCACACCACGTGACCTTGCCCTTCTAGATCTGACCTTGAGTAGGGAGGTCACCGAGTATGACATCATAGGAGAGAGGGCTTTCCTAAGTAAGGATTCCACTGCTGGGAAAATGCCCAAGAAGAAAATGACTCCAAGTATGTTTCTGTTATCTTTTTTATTATTTACTTTTACTATTGCAAATAGGATCAGTTAGGGACTGTTCATTGTTGAAAACTTGGGGAGGGGAAGTGGGGGGACATTTTGTTACAGAGACTCTGAAGGGAAGGGGCACCTTCCAGTGTGTGTGTGTGCGGGAGGGACGGACCTTTTTGTTCAGACTCAGCACTACAACAATGTAGGGGGTAATGACATTTTGCAGAACCATTCACCATTCAAGTGGGGGGGGCAGTAAATGTTTTGACTCCCCCCATCCCGTGGTTAATTATGAACTGCTCCTCACTATAGTTTTGGGGTATACTTTTTTACCTTCCGCCTGCTATTAGTAAAGTTGTCTGTATCTAGTCTAGTTTGATTATTGATAATTATACCTCATTATCTTTTATATGTTTTACAGAGGAGAGGAGGAGAGCGTTGAAGAAGAAGAAGGTAGTGTTCTATGGGGAGCCTAAGCTGCACCCAGAGATGGGTGTGGAGATGCCGCAGTACGAGGGGTCACCCAGCTCCACCCCGCGACCCTCATCAGCCTCCTCATCAGGCTCCGATGATGAGTCTGGCTGCTCATGGCTCTCATACTCAACTGTAAGTAGATATTATGGTATTTCAAGATCTCAGTTAAGAACTTTAAAATCAGCTTTTGCGTGAAAATGCAATATTAATGGCATAAGCAAAGTGGTCTAGACAGTTAACATTTGTGATGTGTTTTAGGAAAATGTGTCACAAGTCGCGTAATTCATACTTTTAAAAGTCATTCATTCACAAGATCCCTTTTTTTTATTTTTTTTTTATTCATGAAGTATCTAATCAGTGAGGTTGAATGAATACAGGAACCAAATTTCATGATAGTGTATATTAAATATGTCAATGAATTTCTAAGATCGTCCTACTACTACTACCTACTTTACTAGTAATAATTCACCCACAAGTATTGAAAACTCTTTCAGAAATAAAAATATCGAATTTAAAGGTATATGCGGGTGTTCAATGGAAAAAAAATTGGTCGGTGACTTTTTTATGAAACGTTCAGGGATCATTCCTGACTACATAAGAAAGCAAGAAATGAAAAAAAAAGTACATGTCAACGACTTATTTTTTTTTCTACAGCCCCATGAAAATAACAGTGCTTTAGCATTGAAGTCTATGGGAAAATGTTTTTTTTTTCACATTTCAATATATAAAAAAATAATGATCGGTGACTTTACATCAAAACTTTCTATACATATATTTGGTATATTATGCTACAGATTTACCAAAGAAAAACAGTATGTTGACGAGGTTAAAAAAAGTTGTGGTCATTTGAAGATGACCACATCACCCAAATTTAGTAATCAAACAGCATAATCAATAAAGATGAATCCTGAAAAACATGACTCCAAACTGCTTTAATAAAAATAAACCCTGTTGATATTGAAAATGGAGCACAAAATTAATACATCTCAACTTATGATGATAATAAACTACTTCAAAGAAAAATAGGAGCCGCTAGGTGGCGTGTGTGATGACACCCGCATATATCTTTAAAATATAGAAATACTTATTTAATGTCCTCAATGTTTACTATCATTGGAATCGGCTTCGTATCCTCTTTTCAAATATAATGGTATCTCAAAATCCATTTCTTGCGACTGATTTCCCTGAAACGCATCAGATTTAATGCATAAGGAAGTATCTATTGTTCATCAGAAAGATATATATTGTTCATACTCATTATATATACCATCTCATCTCATTTTAACACCTTTAATTACTATATATCCTAGATATATGTGTGATGTAAATAATGAACACCCAGAGTTGAGGTGAAAATTATATTTTTAATATAATCCGTGATGAATCAGGGTTGGCAAAGGCAACACCCTTTTTCATTAATTGGATAGATAAAGAAAGAAAACAAAAATATAGCTCATAATATTAAGAAATAAACAATGCTACAGCTGAATAAAGAATTTGATTACAATATAGTTTACATGTGGAGTTAGTTATTATAGTGAAAGGTGTGATTGTTACAGGGAGGTCGGAGCACACCGTCAAACATATCCTGGTACAGTGATGAGGAGGAGGCAGGGTCTGGGGTGGACAACCAAGATGGAGGTAAGTTTTTTTAACAAATTTCATTGGCCAAGTTTCACATTACCGTGATATTTCTCATTGCCAAGTTAAACATTATTTAAAGGCATACATCAAGGATAAATTGTAACACTTTAACGTTTTTTAACAATATCAATTATACTCTTCTTTAACCTTCCTCCATTCATACATACATATCTATACAATATACACATGGCTCCATCTGGTGGAAGACTCACCAATCAATCTAACATATAACCAGTATACAAGGATGAAATTACACTGATAGTTTTAACATAGCATTTACTTATACAGCATAGACCTGTAGTTATAATCATGCTGGTGAGTCCATCTGGTGTTAAATCAGAGAACTAGTTCTAACTGTACTGAACAGGATAATTCCATTTTTACATTTAGATATAATGTAATTTAATCATCGTACATCTCTTCTCGCTGTAGGCTTCTGAAAAAAGTTTTTCTATACATTATACCACAACATAGAATGTACAGGTTTATATGAATGAAATGGAAGAGATTAAGCCGAGGGCTGCAATAGGGGAGTTGCATGTGACGCTGCGCATGTCTGTTACAGTGCATCTTGGGATGGATTCTGTTGAAATTTGAAATACAAGTATTTGGCAACATTTTTATCGAAAATTGCAAAAATGTTTTCAATAATATCATAGCTTTTATAAATGACATATGAAAACCAAAAGCATGATGGGAAAGATGGGGACATGTGTTATGGAAGTATGTATAACAAATGGATATTGACATGAGAGGATTGACAAATAGTCCATGCTGAACATGGCATGTTTGCTATAGGTTTTAGACTGTACCATTAGTCCCATAATTCCATGCGAATGACAATTCAAAATGGCGGCTATGTAAATCCCCTATTACTCAATGCCTAGACAATAATTGATTGCGCTTGTATCCATAGTTCAGTATTTAACAATACTATTACTGAGCCAGGGGGATCATTAAGTCAGTGTAAAGGTATACATCTATAGGTCTCTGTTGTAAATTACTGACTCACTTGATTAACGCTCCGCGGTGCTTGATGGGTATAATCTATAATGGAAATATACTTTGAAAACGTTTCTTCCTTAAAATTGACTAGTTAAAGGTCCAAATAAAAAGTGTAACAATCAATTTCACAACCCTCTTTTTCAACCGAATAACAAGCCAACTAATCTGAAATTCAGACGGTTGGCAGCACCCCTCCCAACATGTTAAAATTGACATGTTTGTTTGCCAAGCATAGCATTCAGGGTGCTCTTTATTCTCTTTATTCTCTTATTCTCTGTCTGTCTCTCTGTGTTTCGGTATCCCTGTCAGTCTCTCTTTCTTTCTGTATCTCTGTCTGTCTTTCTGTATCTCTGTCTGTCTCTCATCTTGTATGTATCTCTGTCGGTCTCCCTCCTTTCATTTATCTCTGGCTGTCTCCCTCCCTTTCTGTACATCTGGCTGTCTCCCTCCTTTTATTTATCTATGTCTGTCTCTCTCCCTTTCTGTATCTCTGTCTGTCTCCCTCCTTTTATTTATCTATGTCTGTCTCTCTCCCTTTGTGTATATCTGTCTGTCTCCCCCGTTGTGTATCTCTGTATCTCTGGCACTACCTGTCTATGCTATGTCTCTCTCTGACTGCCTCTCTCCGCCACTCCCTGTTTCTATCGTGTTCTCTTGGTCCATCCTATCTATATTTTCTTCGCCTTATCACTCCTTCAATTTACATATGATAGAAAAATCTTTCATCAGTTATTATAATTCAGTGCACTATGCATTGAGCAGATCTATAGGTCAACAGGAGGTTATGGAGCTACTCATATATACCAGCTCTAATATCAATACTCATTACCACCTGCTCCCTGTGGCTACATATTGCTCTCTGTTGAACTCTACTACAGTCTATAACACTATATGGGTCAGATTTTCAGAAAATGTACAATTCAACTTCACCAATCTTCTCAAATAACCCAAATTTTAGACGAAAATAAAGTTCAAAATACAGTTCAACCTAACCAAACAGATTGCTAGAATCAAAGCAATGCCGAATATACTCGAATTTACCAAGTATTGGCCAAATTGCAGCCTAATTTAACAAAATTTAGTAAAGGTGTACAGCTGCCAATTGTACATTTTCTGAAAATCTGACCCATATACATTAGTGAAGAGAGTAAATGACCATACTGGCTGGACTGCCCTATATACATATAATAGGTTCTCTATTCTATCACTCGGGGGAAATATTCCAAGGCATTTATATCATCTACTTGGGTAAGTTATACATTGACTGAAGATTTTTATCGAAAATTGCAAAATTGTTTTCACCAATATCAGAGCTTGTGTAAATGAGCTATGAAAACAAAATGCATGATGGGAAACATGGGTACTTGTGTTATGGAAACAGGTATAACACATGGATATTGACATTAGACCACTGATAAACAGTTCGTGCTGAACATGGCATGTTTTCTATAGATTTTAGACTGTACCATTAGTCCCCTAATTCCATGCGAATCAAGATTCAAAATGGCGGCTATGCAACTCCCCTATTGGCCACTATGTCTTGAACCACCCAGCTAGTGTCATTTAGGCTGTGTGGCATTCCATGAGGCAAAGTGGATTTGTGTGTGACTATGCAAACCTGTACGGTGACGCAATATGAGCCTATTCCAAGTTATACGTTAGAATGCAACCACCTACTGCATGAGGGTTTCTAGAAAATAAGACAATGAACAACAAATGTAATGCAACAACTTTATTATATAAAACCATAGGGAAATGTCCCTACAATAATTTACCTAATTCTAATGTCACTAGATATGTATACTCTACATGGAAACTTACTGTAATTAATTAACTAATGTACAAGGGACCCTTGGAAGAGCTAAGGCTACCATAGAAAGGGAGACCCATTTCCAGAATCATTGTTACTACTATTCTTATCTGTACTCATTATGTCGAATCTGGAAATAAACACTATACAATACAATACAATACTTGGAAAGGAATATCATGAAATGGTCCATATGACACCCATGTACGGTGATCCGAAATAAAGTTAATTGATATTATAATATGGTAGAAGGTATGAACTTCACTAGATATCACTCCGATCCAGTTTTGAAATACGTTATTGTTCTCTGTTAGCCTACATGTTTCAGCCCATCTGGGGCTTCATCAGGGATGTGCATGACAAGAGCAGTCCTGTGCAGGTTTAGATAGACCGAGATGTGTAACATCTGATTTTCAAATTAAACAAGACTTACCTTGGGAAGGGGAAGTTTAGGTTTAATTTAGTCAAGGACACCACAATGGGTGTGAAAAATAAACTTATAATATTTAATAAGTAAGTACAAGAGAAATTAATGATCAACAATACCATTCCAGCAACACCAAGGTCACCCCGGAGAGCCAAACCCAAACCTAAACCCAAAGCCAAACCCCAGACAGAAGAGAAGCCGTCAACAGAAAGTAAAGATAAGGCAGAAGCGGACAAAGTTGTAAGTCGTAAGAAGTCCATATTTGAGGACATCCGGATCGACCCGCAGGAGTTGCTGAAAGAGGAAGCAGCAAAACTGAGACGCGAGAAACGACGAGAACGACGCCAAGCCGACCAATCAGCAGCGTTACGTCATCTAACAGAGGAAGAGGTAAAGATTTGTTGTGCTTAATCAGGAGGCTGAGTGGTCTACCGCAGTGAGTTTTAGTGGTGTGCAACTGTATCGGTGTGATAATGCATTGTTGACATGTAAAGACTCATAGGCTCAGCATTGTGGCTTAGCTGCTGTGCTGTGATATGATTTTCTGCTACAATAAATTAAATGAAAATTGTGCCCAAAGATTTACTTATGTCCACCAGAATGGTGAAACCTCTAATGGTTAGATACGGATAGAGTGAATATATATCGCCTGCAATGCTAAGTCTATGGGTATACTTTACTTCTGGTCACGCATTGGTACAAGTGCACACCCAAATTATGTTAATTTGCTCACTGTCGCAATGACACTTATGCGCCCTTTTGGTTTTTGGTTTTGTAAAAGCATCCATTGTCGCTATAACTTCAAAAAAAAATACTATAATGGTCCAAACTCTCCTGTATTGAGTTGTTTTGGTTGCTCTTTTTTCTATGATTATTAATTATTCCTCTCATAATTCCTGTTGTAAACCGAACAATTATTCATCAAACTTATCCCAAATATTTATTTTCATTCATTGACACAATCATTTAAGTTAAAATTTCTGGTGATTTTCCTCCCATTCGTTAACACTATCTTTTATATAATCAATCATATTCCTATTACCTTTTCCAGTAACATTGACAACACTGTAAATATTGTGAAGATTATCATTCAGTTATTTACATTCTCTGGGAAACGTTTTTTATGAGTTTGTACAATAAAGTTCACTTTTAATTTTGGTCAGGTTCCACCGGTAAGAATAGGTTTTTTGTATGTTGCTTTTGATTTTTTAAGTAATTTTTATTTTGTCGTGAATATGTGAGCTAATAACTGCATGTTTATATACTGCAAGACTGCATGTCGTTCATGTGTTCATATTCACTTGCATGGCATTGTTTTTATACCATGAATTTTTGTTTTTTTGTTATTTTGTTTTCTACAAACATATGCCGCACTATTTTTACAAAGACAACAATGAAACGCATTTGTAACTGTCACTTCTGTTAAGCAACGTTGCCTTTGATTGCTAAATGTTACTCCCCTACCCCATAGAATAAAGTCCTCCTGTATATCGTTGTTTGAATTAATACCTGCATGCCTAACTCCTATTGAAAATTCATTCATTCCTGGAAACCTGAGCCAAAACCTGTATCATTTGTTTGAGTAAAGCTGTCCTGAAATGCCATTTCAAAATTATAACTTGATATAAAAACACATCCCAGTTCCCTCTGCCAGTTTGGAAAATTCTTACCTCAAAAACATCCCACCGAGACTATCAGCAAATTCAAGGGCATGGTCAAAATTAATTCGGAAAATCACAACACCCTTTCATATTCACTGTCAAACAGATTTGCTGATATTGCGCTGTAAGGGAAAAAATGTTGACGTTACCCGCAAATATTATGAATGAACATTCAGTATGATGAACCCATCCCTATTTGAGTATGAAATAAAGGGTTACTTCATAATAAAAGGTTGTGAATTAATTGTGATGATCATTTCAAAAGTTGCTAAAGGTAGTTTACTCAAATACCTTTTGAAAAGATTCCAACTGTCCCCAACCTAGTATTCCACTACTACTCAGATTACAGGTTTTGGGTTTCGTACTTTTATAAGGCAAGAAAACACTGAACCCCCTCCCCTCTAATGACTATTTATTCCAGGTCCTTTACCAAGTGATAACAGTGTGTTGTATATTAACCTACTGTTTTTGAAACCCTGTGTAAATATCAGCCTGGTAAGTCTGCACCTGTGCCTGCTGCACCCGGGGCTGCACCTGCCCCTACTACACCTCCTCCTCCTCCTGCACCACCCAGAAAGGTAGGGTTGAGTATAGTATCCTGTAGAGGATATACGGTATAAACTGTGAGCTTTAAGTGTTGGGTTTACGGTAATCAGTACACTATAGGGACTTGCAGCAGACCCTGTATATTCCTTATTTCTCTTGATTTCATATTTTGACCTGCAAAGCTCAATTTAGATAATTACATGTACACACTTGGATATAATTGATGTAAACAAAAACATACAGCATTGATCAATGAAGAATTAGATACTCTTCATTAGCATAATTAAATACTCTTCATTAGCATAATTAAATACTATTCATTAGCATAATTAAATACTCTTCATTAGCATAATTAAATACTCTTCATTAGCATAACTAAGTATTCTTCATTAGCATAATTAAATACTCTTCATTAGCATAATTAAATACTCTTCATTAGCATAATTAAATACTCTTTGTTAGTATAATGAAATATTCTTCATTAGCGTATCTGTAACATGTAACTAATTGGTAAGTGAAGTTTCCATACGTGTAGGACTTTTAGAATTCTTAGGCATGAATATTGGTTATTTCCATTCTTAGATGACCATAATATATATGAAAGCAGTAATAATGCTTGTTCAAAAAAAATATTCTATTGGGGGATTATTCCTTCGGGAATATATGAAATAGATTTTAAACAGACTTTCTCCCATGTATAATTTGTCTGGAAAAACAATAAGGCAAAAAAGAAGTTTATAAAAAATAATTTCATAAAAAAAAAATGTAATAAGGTGTTGCTGCAAGTCTACTACTGTGTGTTATAATGTACATGTTGTCCTAGTTGCTTATTGTTGCTCTACACAGCAATGCTTATTGTAGCTTATTACTGTAGCTTATTGTTAGATTTATTTAAGGCTTACATCACAGCTAGCTAGCTCGCTTTACATGCAATACCATAGCGTAATTACAGTAATAAGATCACAGTGAAATAAGAGTAGAACAAATGTTCACCATTGAATCCAGTGTAATCATTGAACTTTCCTATGTAACACAGTTACACGATTACAGAACATTACAACAAAAAGTAAACATTATATTAAGGATTATGTAAGCTATACTTAATCCCTGGGTAGAAACATGTTTAGCTCAGTGCAAGTATGCTTAATCATTGCCTAGAATGCTTTGAGACTATGACCACCGAGGGCAGAACTACAGGGCACAACAGTATGGCACAGTACTCAGTGGGGGCTTTGATTCTACTACAGGGAAAACAGTTAACAATATATTTTATTTTAAGAAAGAATATGATTGTTTGTGGAGTCGCTATAACAACAATAAAATTCAGATTCCACACGGGAAAAAAGATTCCAAACTGAAATTCGTAGAGGGACTTTTTAGAAAACTTAAATTTAGATGCACTTGATCCTGGTTGATTAAGCTACGTAATGAAAGGGTTATGATCTAATTATACATCCCCTACACAAGGGTTAACAACCTGGGACCAGACTGTGTTATCATTTCAAGCTGAGTGGATTATTGTTCAGTTCTATAGGTCTGTACAGTCTGTCAAAGCAGGAACTGAATACTATGAGTATTTGTAATCAAGCTTTCAGATTGTGTCAATTCGCGTTGCGTCAATTGAGATATCATAATATCCTTGAACTACAAATATTCATAATATAAAATCGCTATAAGACCGATTCTTTGATATGGAGACATATTTAAAAATATGCACCTAAGAATAATTTAATTAGGCTCAAAACGATCTAGAACCAAATTATCACGCTTGCTTATCATCTACCAAAAGGTATAAAATAAACTAGATAATACAAATGTGCTTGAAGCTGCACTCTTAGACCTCTACAGTTGGTAAACATGTAAATAATTTCTACTTTTTGTTCCATTCATTTCCATCTCCTAGTCAAACTTAGAAGGTGTGTTGAGTTGCGAGAAGGCATCTAAAACGTCCCCATTAGTATTTGTGGGACAGTGTAAATCCTTTCCTATGATGACTTCATTTATTATCACCCACCAGTGGCTGTTTTTCGCACTACCAGTTTTACTTTAAATTCTGGTACAACATTTTGATATGTAAGATGTAATAGCAGCAGAATATTCATAAATTTAGTCAAATAAACCATAAGGTGAGTAAATTAGTACAAACAATTAATTAAAAAGTAAAAAATAAGTAAAAAAGTAGGTAAAAAATGTACTATTGGCCGCTGTACACATTTAGTAAATCTGCTAAATTAGGCTGCAATTTGGTCAATACTAGGTACATTCCACGATATTCGGCATTGCATTGAGTCTAGCAATCTGTTTAGTTAGGTGGATTAGTATTTTGAACTTTATTTTCGTCAGAAATTTGGGTTATTTGAGAAGATTGGTGAAGATGAATTGTACATTTTCTGACTGAGAGCGCAGCTTCAACTAAGAGACCTACATACATTCTACATATATATATTGAGAGAAAGCTTAACAATGAATTAGTTTTACAGAGTATATACATGTGATAGAGACCTGTAGAATTACCATATATAGCATTAATCCAAGGCTGCTCCTATATAGAGCTCATCCTAATCCTGTTATCCACTTCTCCACGGTGTGGGATTAAAGTAACACTAAGCATACATACACATGGACTAAAGCTACCCACTGACTTACCCTATACTCTACAGTGTGGGTCTGTATAGTCAGGGTAGTATAACCTGAACCTATCTATCCTATAACTGACTTACCCTATACAGTGTGGGTCTGTATAGTCAGGGTAGTATAACCTGAACCTATCTATCCTATAACTGACTTACCCTATACAGTGTGGGTCTGTATAGTCAGGGTAGTATAACCTGAACTGTGTCTATCACTACCCAGGGAGAAATGTAACGTTCTTTGGACGTTTGGATATAACTGTTTGCAAACGGTACCCAAATAGTGAACGCACAGTGCATGAACATTAAGTGAGGACAATCATCGTTTGTATGCAAACATTGTACAAACGTTTGCAAACGATCAGGAGGTGTCCAAACAAGCAATAAACGTTATACAAACAGTTCTTTTTAAAAGTTGTTATACCTCATTGTGATATATATATGTACACCTAATAATGAAATGAGTTGCACACAGAGACATGAAGGTATTTATAAGGCAAACAGGAGGACGCCAGGCCTGGAGAATCATACTCCCTGACTGGGTGTGGATAAACATGGTCTTATATTATTGATCGCTGCATCGCAAGATCTTAACAGATTTTGATGATCTCACTCCTCCATAATCCTGACATATTTCCGCGTCGTTTGAGATATAACACAAGTTTCTGACCTTAGCGGTTCATCTTCTGTAGGCTTTGGAAAATGCGGCAATGTTGCGGCGACGGCAGCGACGCTTCCCTCTTCCACTGCAGAATTTGAATCTGCCGCCATTTTGCATTCAGCTGCATGCGTCCTTGCAGTTTGAATGCTACAATGGAGAATTCTGTTCCATGCAGGCATTAAACCTTCACTGCAAGTGACCCTAGTTATACACAACCTATTTATACCCTACCCTACACAGTAGGATGAATAAGAAATCAATGCAATACTAAGATCTTACCTCTAATATAAATGCGTCGAGCTGAGTGCATGGTAATCCAACGGCTATGTCATGGCGGATTATCTGTGACTCAGACTCATGTTTCAATTGAAAATACACAGAACACTAAACAACTGTTCAATGAACGTTTATTTAATGTTTGGGGACATTAACTTTTGTCCTCACCAACGCAAACGGTAGACAAACGGGAGAAACGTTTCATGAACATTTGCAAACGCACAGAACGCCAAACAACTGATCAACAAACGTTTATCTGGTGTGCGTGAACGTTCGCTTCTCCCTGGGTAAGCATACATACACACACATACTTTCACCTGAACTCTATCGATCATATAACCTCACCAGGTCAGTGAACCCTGTAGGGAGGACCTCGCCACTCCTCACCATTTACAGAACCAGCCCATTAACGTATTATCCCAGCATGCACTGTAAAAGTCATGCGCAGTGGCTAATGCAAATCGTCTATTGGTTTCATGTTCAAATGAGAGGGCTTATCTGGTAGCAAAATGTGTTGGTGAAAAATGTTTAGTTGTTCTTAAAGCAAAGCAGGTCAGGTCAGATTCCATGCCCCCTAACAAGAGTGTCTCTACTGTTTGCAATGAAAACGCAAATGGAGGAGTGTCAAATATGGTGCCATATTCCCTGGGAACTGTTGATTCTGTATGGATAATTGTTGCAACAAATGAGTGGCTAACAACAAAATCTGTTGCCATCGCTTTTCCCTCCAATGAAGTTCTGCTATAAGTCGCCAAATGTGAATGTTATGGTATCATCATATTTGAAATGATAAAATCAAGCAGATGTTAATAAACAATGATAGTAAACATTTGGACATCTAATAAGTACTTCTACTTTTGTTCATGTATAAACCAGCGTTTGCGACATTATATCACAAGTTTGGGTGTTATCATATAGCAATGAGTGATATCTGCCTATTTGATATGTGTTGGTGTATCAACACATGTGTGATACGCCCAATACCAAAAGGACTTGTTTTGATTGGTCGCGCAAATCAAGTAGCAACAATCAATGACACTCATTTCATGATACAACGTTGTAGGCGCCTGCTTTTGCCAAGTTGGAGGGTTGCGCGACCGGTAAATAATGATCATTCAAACGTTTTGGATCGATACATATTCAAAATGGGGAACTTGTGATATAAAAACAAAAAAACAAAAAAACTCCTCATTGATATGTCGGGACGTTTCTATGCACACTCGGTGGACAAAATGGTGGCCACTTGTGGGTCAGATTTTCAGAAAATGTACAATTCAACTTCACCAATTCTCTCAAATAACCCACATTTAAGACAAAAATGAGCTTCAAAATGCAGAACTGACACTTTAAATCTATGCAATACCAAATATACTGAGATGTTCCGAAAAATTACCATTTTTCTAGTAGAATTTATCGGAAATTACTGAATATGTAGAGCTGTCATTTGTACATTTTCTGAAATCTGGCCCTTGTGTATAACCTCCAATTCATCCATCATGTGCATAAAAACGTCCCCACGTATTAATGACTTGTTGTCTTTTGTCTAATTATTTGATGGTCCCTCACTGGGTAGGTAGTTACTTTAGGGTAGCCACATATACATGCATTTAGTCTCGAATTGTTGAGATTTGGTGGTATGCTATGAACGGGTGGTGTAACGTGGTCGTCACGCACTGGTGAACACGAGCGGGAGCGTGCGCTGAGTGTGTGTTGGGGTTTAGAGAGTTTAGAGAGTGAATTTTTATTGTTGTTTTTCAATTTGAAAATGATAGTGAATCCCAACAATTGGAGACTAAAGCAATTAGAACCTTCAGTTGTAGTGGGGGTTCGTTGTCTGTTTGCTTAGGGACCCCCACTGAGGCGATAGCCGAGGTGGGGTCCCGGGGACACTACAACTGCAGGTTCTAATCGCCCAATATACACAGCCTTGAACACATTATGACATATCGGAAAACAATTGAAAAATAACAGTTTTTGCAACTATTCAATCATTTTCTTGTGACATATACATTTTAAAGTATATGCTACTCATTATAAATTTGCCAACAATGATATGTTCACTTCTAATTATCCAAGTTAAAGGTGGTCATATAATAAAAGTATGAATAAAAATAATCAAAAGTTCCTAAAAACAAACATAAATTGCCTTGGCCTCATTGCGGCATTGTTTGACGTCGCTAACAAATATTGACGTTACTGATAAGTTTTGCCTCCGTCCCTGTAGGGGGAGTTAGTAGTTGTGTAGAGCCCTCTATTGGTTGAATGCCACACTATAGCCCTTGGTTTATGGTCTCTGTATATGTAATCTTACTATAGATTGTAATGATACAATTAAGACAGTTTTGTCATAATATGTAGAAAGTTATAATACTTTTATTACGGTTTGGTTTTCCTTTGCCTGCTTATTTCTGAATCATACCAGACCACAATGTGTCCAACATCATAGATTTTGATTTCATCAAACAGTACTAATTAATCTACAAGTACTGGTTATGTTGTCCTAGTAGGTTTGTCCCATACGCTCATGCTCATATTCAGGCATTTTAAAACATTCAAAGAATATGCGACATGACTTTTATTCCGTGAAATAGTACTGTAGTAATTGTCAACCTAGAACAAATGCAAACCTTTTTTTAAAACCTAAAAGCAAATAATGAACATAAAACATACACATACAAGTTAGATTTCAAACAAACAAACAATTCAGTTTTCCAATAAATTAGTCATTTTATTTTGACACAAAATGTCATTTGAAATTACCAATATTAATCGGGATAATGTAACCTGAATACAAAATAAAAGATTATTCAGATATTTTATAAGTTATTTTGTAGCATTGTATGAACTGAGCTCACAAGTAGTAACTGGGACTTTTCATTTCCCTGCCACACTTTAAAGCACAGGGCTGTAGATGTATACAACTGCAGTCCTTACCACATACATAACCAGTAGACAAAGCAAAGTTACCAGTTGAAAACCTCAAGTTCCTACTTAGGGTTTGATTTGAATTTCATGAGTGACTTAAAGGATTATATTTCCCATTGAGGAAGAATGGAGGAACCCTAAACATTGAAGTCGGGTCTTGTTTATGCATTACTGTGGATTTAATACCGGTGAAATGGACTAGCAAACGTCAAAAAGCAAAGGATCAAAGGGGTATGTGTTAGGGGAAAATGTGTCATAAGTCGCAAATGAACTTTGAGATATCATTATATTTGAAAAGGTAAGATCAAGCCGATTGCAACGATAGTAAACAGTAGGATATCTAAAAGTATTTCTATATCTTAAGTTCGATATTTCTATTTTTGAAAAACAAGTTTGCAATATTTTTGGGTGGATGATTATTGGTGAACTAAGTAAATGTATTCCATAGGATGACCTAAGCAATGCACGGATATATTTATTATATAATCTTGGAATTTAGTACTATGATTAGACTAGACTGGATACTGACTAAATACCGCAAAGATAAAACATTTCAACAAAGAGATCTCGTGCATAAATCACTTTGAAAACTAGCAATTTTTCAGTTATACAAAAACATGCATTATGAAACATGGAGGTTTTCAAGCATCACCCTGGAAGTTATCAATTCTAGTTTCATCTATATTACTCCATTATATTCTGCTTATCTTCATAGTTAGACATTTTAAATATTGTTAGTTCCCATATAATACATAAATAGTTTTCAATAAGTTTGGCCAACAGTTGTCCTTCAGGAATTTAGCCCAGGTCTTTTAAAATATACCCATACATATTTTTGCAAAAAGGATTCATATTTTCTAGAATAATAACCAGTTTTCCACTTTTGGCCTTGAAGGTGACATTGATAACCTACATAATGCATTATTATACGTAATATATATGATAATGTAGTGATTCTCCTATCATGGATCTACCGTGATTACATATCTCATTATCTGTAAAGTGGTTATGGGTAAGATTTTCAAAAAATGCACAAATGGCAGATTAACACATTTAATACATTCTGCTAAATCGTCCACACTAAATAAATCTGAGTATATTTAGTATTGCTGTGATGTAAACAATCTGTTTGGTTATGTTGAACTGTATTTTGAACTTTATTTCTGTCTCATTTAAAAGGATTGTTGAAAGTAAATTGTACATTTTCTGGTGGTTTCAGCCTTATAGCCCATATCACTATATCATATTTGACACATTGTCAGAGCGAGTGGATACATAGTTCAGGAATACAACTTCTATGCATATATATACATTTATCCCTGACTGAAGATCAATAGGGGAGTTGCATGTCCCACTGCGCATGTCTGTTATAGTGCATGCTGGGATAGATTCCGATGAAATCTGACATGCAAATATTTGCCAACATTTTTATTGAAAATTGCCAGCATTTTTTCACCAATATCATAGCCTATGTAAATGATCTATGGAAACCAAATGCATGATGGGAATCATATATAACCCATGGATATTGACAGTAGAGCATTGATACATATCCCATACTGAGCATGACATGTTTTCTATAGGTTTTATACTGTACCATTTGTCCCATAATTTCTTACGAATCAATATAAAAAATGGCGGCTATGAAAATCCCCTATTAGGGATAAGTATTGATGACATGCAATCATTACAATAAAATAATAGCAGGCTACATGCTATTGATAACATGAGTTTACAATGTTACCTCCTTGTTAACATGTCATTGATTTCCTCTTGTTATGGCATAGAAATCCCTTTGTTTATCGTTACAAACATGGGACTATTGTTATGTGCTGATAATGTGCATCTATAAGTTATTCTTTCCATTATCTGTTAATATTTACATTGTTTAGCCATCTGTTTCTGTACATGCTTAGTCTTTCATTTGAATATTGAATATCTTTTATCAAATTTTCTTTTGAGCTCAGCATTTTAAGGGTTCCACGTTTTGGTTGTTAGTGATTTGCATTTTGTATTCTTGATATCTATGCCTTTCTTGCAATGTTAAGCCTTGTTTGTATTTGTGTCTTTTTCGTTAAAATGTTCACATAAACTAGTGCAATATATCATCAATCGGGAATTAATTAACTTCTTTGAACATAATGTCTCGCCACTAATAAAGTATCATTGTATGATTACTTAAAAAAAGTAATCATTTATATAATAATTTTGTTTTTTCTTCATGCTTTGTTTTCATTTAATTTCTTGCACTAATTTCTGTCCATCAATCTAATACATCCCGTATTCACCTGGTTTTTTTATACAGTGTCTTATTTCTACATCATATCCAAACGTTAATTATCATACCAGTTTATTTCATACATGTACTGTTTTTTTGGAATTAATCACCAACACGGAACATTAAAGGACTTCCTTTTGTGTTTTATTCCTAGTATAAAAACATCATCTGTAAAATATATTACGGTGGACACCAGGATGTCACCATTTGCGTTGTATCTCTCTTCTTTCACGTCCTTATACACTTTGGAAATACTCAATAGAAAGGTTTACAATCAAACTAATTAATAAATGTCAGGATATAATAACCCTGTCTAGATATATAGATCAAGAGGCTAACCAACTGCAATATTAATCATTTCACCCACAGTTGATATTCTAGAACAATGAAATATTAAATAGTTGGACATTTCGAGAAAAAGTCAGTAGTTTTATACACACAAATTAATCAACATTTGAGATATTCTTTGAGGTCATTTGTCAGAATGTCCCGTCTGAAGAAAGGTTCATCAATAAAAAAAGATTTAGAAAACATAATTGTGTTCGCTTTAGCTGGAAATCTGTTTGTTTTAATTTTCGAGAATAGTTTGATCCATGGCTGTTGCTTTACTGTTCACAGATAAGAGAAATAAAGAAGAAGGAAAAGAAGGCTGCACGTAGAGTAGGACAATCTAAGGACCAACCCAAACCTCCCGACCCAGAAGAGCAAGCAAAACCCGAAACAGAAGAGCAAGAGAAAACAGAAGGACCAAGAATAGAGGAAGAGAAGAGAAGGGCTGAAGAGGAAGAGAAAAAGCGACGTCTAATAGAAGAAGAGAGGAAGAGAAAGGAGGAGGAGGAAGCTGAGAAACATCGACAAGAAGAAGAGAGAAAGAGAAAGGAAGAAGAGGAGGAGAGAAGAAGAGGATTAGAGTTGGCAGCGAAGAGGAAGGCAGAGGAAGAGGAAAATAGGAAGCAGGAATTGTTACAGGCGGCTAAGGAAAGACTGCTAGAAAAGGTTTGTACATTTTCATGTATTGGTTCTCTATGTTTCCTTGTAAATATATGATGATAATAAGAATAATAAATATGTCATGAGTCGCAAAAAATGGATTTTGAGATATCACCATATTTGGAAAGAGGAGATCAAGCTGATTCCAATGATTGTAAACACTAAGACACCTTATATGTGTTTCTATATTTTAAGTTTGGTAGTTTTATTTTTGAAAAAAAAGTTTGCAATGTTTCTGGATGGGTAATTACCAGTAAAGTAACTAAGTATACTCCATAATATTATGAAGGGCTTCAAAACGCATGTATATATATATTTATTAAAATGTCCTGAAATTTGTTACATGGATTGATATGACGATAAGTGCAAAACACCCTAAAGATCAGAACATTCCAATAAAGAGATATTGTGATGAAAAGCACTTTGAAAAATATTAATTTTGTGACTTGTGACTCATTTTCCTGAAACACACCACAAATGTGTCATTAGTTTATCTATATTTGTTAAAGTGTTCCCTTCATCTGAATGTTCTTATTATTATTGGAATATTTAGCGCGATAGGTTCTATAAATACATACATGCCACATTTTAAGAGAATGTATTAAACATAAACTTGCCTTTCTAAGGCTAACCTATATAATATGCAGTATGGAACTTGAAGATAGTCATAGGAAAATGTTATGTTTATTATTCTTTTAATGATATTCAAGCCCAATGATTAATAACAATGTTATGGAAACTTATAACATCTGTGGTCCCTCCCACCTAACTAACTGTGTTTATATCCTGAATTCTGGTTACCGTGTGATACACTGGCCATACCACACGCTGTTTGTGGTATTAGCACCACTACTGTGGCATATGGATAGCCATATTCCTCCCTAGACATGTGTAATAACCAAATATGTCATCTACAACCCGCATTAAAGCATAACCACTACACTCTGTAAATGACTGCATTCTCACAAGCAACTTGCACCTCGCCATAGGTATATGTTAGTATTTTCTTCTATTGTGTTCTTCCTAAAGATCTGTTGTGTATATGTTGGACAAAGTTGTGTCTTAAATTTGAGTTATTTGAGAGGATTAATGAAGGTTAATTGTACCCCTTCGTGCACAATCACCCAACTATGTGGTAAGATTATGTATTGTATCAATGATCTGATCTGCTTGTGCATGCCAAGTGTTGACATCTCCCATTTGTAATTCTCGTAGGACAAGGTGAGACAAGCCCAACTCTCGTCCAAGTCTCAGCCTGTGCGAGAAGAACCCTCAGGATCAACGTCTCAGAAGCAGTCTCCCAAAAAGGTAAGGGATTTGATATCATGATAAAATACACCAACATCTTGCCAAAGTGCATACATACTGATAATAACTATCCTCAGTTGTGGTAGCACTTTCAGCGCAGTAACAAAACTAAACTAAAATAACAAAATAATTTTAGAAGAACAAATTGTGTCCATTTAATTCTCGGTATCCCTATTTTTGTTCAGTTACTCTGACACCTATTTATGAATCTCAGATAATTCTAGTTTTTACTCTAGCCACATATCGCTAGAATTACCATTAGATAAGAAATAATGTTGTTTTTACTATCTGATTGTGAAGTAGATAAGACAACGTAAAGCCATTAGGTGCTTGTTATCATGATAGCAATGGCATCCCGACTCTATTCATGGGATCAATATCATATCAGCACCAAGAGATAACGACTAGTTCAGCTCCTGGGGATTTCTACTGGCATGGGTCATGGCGTCAAAATATGTACAACTCGCCCTAACCAATACAATAGCAAATATTGAAGACAAATTTGGGACATACAATGCAGTTCAACATAAACAAACATATTTGTTAATCAATATAATACTAAATATAGTCAGATATATCAAGTGTTGATCATTTTTTTAAAATATTTTAATAGCAGAATGTACTAATTGTGTCCAGTTGACGAGTATACACTGTGCGTCCTGACCCCTATGATGTAAGATATAATATTATCAACATAAAACATGTACTTTGTGGAAAGAGGAAATCAGAATCCTCAATTAGAACTAAAGACAAATGTTCATCCCATAACCCCTCGTCGTTTTTGTTGTTGATGTTAATAACTTATATCAATGTTTAATACAGTTACACAACAATTGTGATATGTTCCAGGAAAATGAGTCACAAGTCGCAAAATTAATGTTTTTTTCATAAAATCTCTTAATTGAAGTGTTTTGATTTTTAGAGGTTCAGCACTGATAGTCATATGAATCCATGTAACACATTTTGGGACATCAAATTAAATATATCCTTGCGTTTTGATAGCCTTTGTCTGGTATTATTCAGTTACTTTACTGGTAATTACCCATCAAAAACAATTTTTGTTTTCAAAAATGAAAACATCAAACTTAAAATTTAAAAATATTAAATAATAAAAAAAATAATATATTAGAATCAGCTTGATCTCTTTTCAAATATGGTGATATCTCAAAATCCATATTTTCCGGCATATCATTCATTTTTTTTTTATTTTTGCAACAACCTTTATTTCTTTCACATGTTAGACAGAGAATCAATGGAATTTACATCTAGGATAAACTCTTTGTTTCGCTTCTATTAAGCTTCCTTTGATGGTATCTTGTCACTCTTTATATGAAAAATTTTCTACCTTTTGTTGTTTTTTCTCATCGTTTTAATCTATCGATAAACTCATCTATGTCAACCTTTAGGTTAGACCATATTCTGTTTTGTTCTTTTCTATTTTCTCCTTTGCTCGTATTAATGATTTCTAAGGTAATTCTTGATCTTAGGTCGTACAGTATTGGGATGATATTGAGCTCGCCATCATGGAAAAGCTTTTGTCTATGTATGACAGCTTTGATTTGGAGAATAAACCAATTGATGATTTTTGACTGCACATTATTTACTTCAATACCAAATAAAATATCTTGTACTTTGTACACGACCCTGTTTCTTTCCTTGTGGAAGAATCTTTCACCATTTGGTTTTATGTTAATGTATTCCAGTTTGTACAACCATTCTATTACCGTTGACCAGGTCTTTCTGGTTCCTTTACATTCCACTAGAAAGTGATTTAGGGAATCTTCTTTCTCGCAGAAGTCACATTTTGGTTTGGTTTTAATACCGATTTCACTTAACAGTTTGTTTGTGGTCAGAGCACCGTGTAGGATTTTATATTGCAACACTTGCAATCTAGTCTCCGAAGAGCATTTATACGGTAATGTAAATATTTTCTTCCATGCTATACCTTCATACTGTTCATCGGATAACCTTAGGATTTGTTTCCACTTTAAGAACTTCTCCCATTTTGGTTTTCTCTTTTGTATTAGACTCAAGTATATCATTTTTGCTGGGCACCTTATTAGGTTTAACATTTTTCCTCCAACATTAAATTCTATATCATTATTACACCTCTGAGGATTCTCATTTGCTATTTTAGCCAACCATTGTGTAGGGATTGCTTTTTCCAGCGCTCTAATTTCATAGTAGGATGGTACAAAATTAAAGGTCTCCAAGAATATCTCGTTTGGTAAAAGAGAACCATTTTCGCCGAATATATCTCCTATTACACGTATACCTTTGTCTATCCAAGGTTGCCACCTTAGCATTACTCCCTTGTGTTTAATATTTTTATTAGTCCATATTCTCTCTTTAAGGATTTGTTCTATCGTTTCAGGTGATAGCTTATAATAACATTCGTTCCATGTTTTAAAGAGATTCTTATAGAATGTATTCAAGTGGTAACTAGGTTTAAATCTGGCAAGTAGAATATCTTCCTTCGGTCTTTTATGGAAATTTTCTAAGACATCAAACCAATTTTTGTTTCCACACAATAAGATTCTTTCAACCCACTTGATTCTGTTAGTATCACATATTTCTCCCAGGAGCCTTAGGCCCATGCCACCTTTTTCAATACACTGGGTTAAGAAATCCGCACTGATTCTGTTCGAACCATTTTTCCATACAAATTTTAACATTATATCGTTAACCCTTTTAACTGCAGCTTGATCTAAAAACACACAAGACAATACATGTTGGAACACTGGTAGTAGAAACGTGTTGCATACAAGAATTCTGCCTTTCAGGGTAAGGAATCGATTGTTCCATTGGTTTAGGGTTTTTTTCACCTTTTCTATTAATCCATCGATATTAATTTTAAGAAGTTTGTTTTCATCTCTTGGATACAATAGTGTGATTCCTAGCACTTTCATTTCATTTCTCCAGTTAATTTCCATTAGCCTGGCGTTGGTAATGCGAATATCACCTATAATGAAACCATTTGATTTAGAAGGGTTAAGCTTTAAGCCAGAGGCTGTTGAAAAATTATCAATTGTTTCAATCGTATTTAGTAAGGACAGCTCATCCGCACAAAAAACAGTGACATCGTCTGCGAATTGCACAAGCTTTGCTTCGCTCTTTTCTAAGTTAACACCCCTAATCCTTGAGTCAGATCTAATTTGCTCTGCCAGTTTTTCAACAATAATTAGGAATAACGAGGATGAGATAGGATCTCCTTGTTTTACCCCGTTTTTGACTTGAAACCAACCAGCTGTGTACCCATTGTTACAAAATGTGGCCTTAGAATCAACAAATAGTGTCATCACCCATTCAACAAATGTATTACTCATTCCATGCGATAATAATGCTTTTTTCAAGAACGTCCAATTCACAGAATCGTACGCCTTTACAAAATCTAAAGAAGTGATAATGCCATTTTCATTTCTATCCTCTAATAGGGCTATGATATCATCTATCTTCCTTATGGCGGTGCCTATAAACCTTCCTTTTAAGAAACCGAATTGGTCATCGTGTATCAAGTTGGGTAAAATAACATTTAATCTATTTGCCAGGGTTTTCGATATTATTTTATAATCTACGTTCAAGAGTGTTATTGGTCTGTAGTTCTTAATATATACCGGATCAGCTCCCTTTTTAGGGATCACGCTGATAATACCCCTTTTTTGATTTTCTGTCATATGGCCTGACTCCAAACATTCATGCATCATAGCCATACATTTTTTCTGTATAGCGTACCAGAAATGTTGGTAGAATTCTACCGTAAATCCATCACACCCGGGGGCTTTATTTCTCTTCATGCTTTTTAAGTTTTTTTCTATTTCATGACTGGATATTTCTTCACTTAAAAAATTGTTATCTGCCTCGTCGAGTTGCGGAGTTTGAGATTTCCTTAAGAATTCTTCTGCAGCTTCACTTTCTACCTTACTCTCGGCATAAAGATTAGAATAAAAATTGCTACCTTCTCTGAGAATTTCTTTAGGGTCGGTGGAGAGGTTTCCTCCAATATTCAGCAGGTTAATTGATTTTTTCTCTGCTCTATACTTCTCTAGCCCACAGAAATATTTAGTGGGTTTTTCCCCGTCTTTTACCCATTTTGCTCTAGATCTTATTAGTGAGCCTTCCGCTTTCTTGGTTTCTAAGCATTTAATTTCTTCCAGTATTTGGGTTTTCTGATTTCTCTCCTCTAAGGACAATCGCTTTTTTGAGTCTATCTTTTGTAGTTTTTCCCTTAGATTTCTTTCTATTTCTCTCCTTTTCCTAGCCTTTAGGCCACTTATCTTGATGGCTAGCTCTCTAATTCTTAGTTTTAAGAACTCCCATGCCTGCTTATGACAGGTGTTTTGTTCGCTATCTTGTGAGCATAATTCCTCTACCCCTTGGATAAAGGCTTGGTCGTCCAATAGGTTTACATTTAACTTCCAAAAACCAGCCCCTCTTTTATTTGCATTATTCAACATCGAAATTGAAACCTCCTTATGATCCGTATGTGGACTTGAAGTCACTGAGACTTCGCTTACCGTATTTGCTATGTTCTCTGATACTAGTATATAGTCAAGCCTAGAATTTTGCTCGTTTCTTTGCCATGTGTACAGCGGAGGTCCCAAACATTTTGTTTGTACTATATCACAAAGGTCTAGCTTATTAACAAAGTCATTTAATATTTTGCTTGACGACTCGTCTGGTCTATAATATAAGTCAGCGTTGAGGTCACCCATGATAATTAGTTGATCAAACACTAGGTCTTCACTCTTTTTAACAATTTGTTCTAACACCGATTCTTGCTCTTTATACGAATCCGCATTAGGTGCGTACACATTGAATGTACAAGTATTGGTTGTTTTTTCTCTAAGAATAACATATTGCCATCTGCCTATCTCATCTTTTCCAGATTCTACAATTTTTCCTGCTTGATTTTTATGAATTAGGAGTAGGACCCCTTTGCTAGCAGATGTACCATGAGAGTATAGGATTTTGCCTCTCCATTGAGAGGCCCAGATTTTCTCCTTAGTTTGTACCGAATGGGTTTCTTGCATTGCTATTATACCTGTATTCTTCTCCGCAAAATATTCAAACAGAGCTTTTCGCTTAATACCGTTATTTAAACCATTGACGTTTAGTGATATGAATTGTGTGGAACTTTTGGTACTATTCGTACTCGTTTGCTCCATTGTCAGTTTGTTAGGACATCGTTACATTGTCATAATCCTTAAATTCTTTTTCTTAAGCTTCCTCTTCTTTCTCAGCATTTCTTGCGATGTGGTCTTTCAGTTCTTGGCGAATTCTCATCCACTGGTTGCCCATGATGTTTCCATGAGGGGGCCACCACTGGGTGTTCAAGACGTTTGGGTCATCTAGCTCCATACCAATACCCCATTCTTTGTTTGTGGGAGAGGCCTCCCCTAACTTTCTCTCTCCAGTAAGTAGTAGGTAGTCTCTTACGACCTCGTGTGCCCTTGTCTTGGCTCTGAGTGCCCTTCGGACGATCTCTTCTCTGTGCTGTATCCATCTGTCTTTGTGGTTTGTGATCTGTTTCATCATCCTTTTACAGGCTATGGGGTCGGGGGTATCCAGGGCCAGGGCTGGTTTGTTCGGGTCTTCCCCTATTTTTGCACGATGGTAACACAGAAATTGCTCCAAATGGCCGTCAATGAATATGGGTGCTCTATAATGATTTGAGAGTGGATTGTTGGACGAGAAGAACACCATGGCAGATTCATTCTGCCTTTTGCTGAGTTGGGAGAGCATCAGCTCCGTTGGGACTGCGTCTAGCCTATTATGTTTGTAGAATATCTTGTTGATGTATATTCCTGTGCCTTGTTTCTCGACTTCATACCCCCATTTATCTGCTACCTCGGCTATGAGGTTTACTTTGGCCGTTCTTTGTCTTACGATCAGGGGGACATCCCTTTTGATACCCAGCTTATCTTCAGGCTTAACTACTCCTTCATTGAATTGTTTAAGACGAGACCTGGCGCCCCATATCACTTGTGCGTGTTGGACTGATTCAAAAACCACTTTCACTGGCCCATTTTTGTTCCATCCGACCCTGAAGGAGCTTCTATGAATCAGGTCTGGTATAAGGAGGCACTCCGCTATAAAGCATTGAACTTTTTCTGCCAGATTTATTTTGTTCTCATTTTCTGCAGCTTTAATACCCAAGAATAAGATGTTTTTTTCTAGCTTCTTCGTTTCGGATCTTATAAATTCCGCATCCCTCTCCTCAGCTTCTCTTTGACGTTGGAGGTAATCAGTGTCCTTGTTAATGTTCAGTATTTCTTTTACCACCTTCATGTCATCTTCTTGAGATTCTAATCTTTGATCGAACTCATTCATGGCGTAGCTTTTTTCCTCCAGTTCATTTTTTATTTCTTTAACCTCACCTCGTATTTCTTTAACCTCATCTTGTACCTTATCGACTTTCTCAATCCCTCCCATCAGCTGTCTAAAGTAACCAGCAGTTTCATCATGATTTTTCTGGTTCTCCTCTCTGTTTTTATCGTAAGCTGCTGCCATCTTTGCCATCATTTCCTTCAGCTCTCCTCCAGCCGCTTCATCAAGTTTCAGTTCCTCAGCTAGCGGTTTAGCTGGGGGTTCTCTCGTCTTTTCGTTCTCTTTGGTTTGGACCTCCATTTGTTCCAAGCTATTATCGTCATCTTTTGCTAATAACTTAGGTAACGGGACACCTTTATGTGGTTTCTTAGGTATATTATCCTTTGACATCTCTGGAGATGATAGTCCTCTCTTTTGTCCTCTTTCCTTCTCGGCAGCGGGTTTTTCCGTAGGGTCTTCGGCCTTCTTCATGCCTACGCGGGAAGCTAGGCGTTGTACCCGGGTCCGCGCGCCCTTTTGGTATGCTCTCAACTGAATGTTTACCTTTTTTGCCTTGAAACCAAGATGGCGACTACTCACTTCCGCCCGCTCAGTTTTCGAGCTTCGACAGAATTATTTTGCTTCTCTCGTTAATATGTTTTGGGTCACACTGTTTCTTTCGAGCGAATACTGTTTATATGCTTATTTTCTTCGTTGTCCTTGATTTTTAGCCTATGACACCCTTTGTAGCTCTCACACTCCTACCTTGTTGTTCATGTATGCAGTTGCGCGTGCTAATCCTCTCCGGCGGGGGAGTCTAGCATGGCGTCTAGACTATACCGCACTTCTCCGAGGGTCAGATTCAAAATGGCCGAGGGGTGTCCGTTAATCCACCCGGTCAGCCAACTACACCTCTTTTTGATATATTTTGTCCTATGAACTCACATCCACTATCTGAACTTTTGTAGAGTAAAATCTGACATTTATATGTTATATTGTAGTAGATATCGCATGGGTGAACAGCAAGAAATTGTTCGTTGGCTCTTTACCTTTGGCGCGTGTTCTCCGTGTTTACGATAATCCTTATTTCATAAGAAGACGTCAACCATTAATTATGGCTGGCTTTGGTCCATCTCACGTCACTTGCAGGTCATTTTTACCACCAGTTATTCCTTATTATTTTTCCCTTGTGTTTATCAAATTGTCTTAGTTCGAGTGGTCACTCTGATGGGCGATAATCCCCGTAATCCGGCTTGACCGTGGTCAAGATGGCGGTAATCTTACACTCCACACCACGCTATTAAAACTTCTTCCTACTGTCTATTTGTTTTGATGTTTAGTCCTTTTTCAAGCTTTTCTGGATGTTCTCTATGGTTTACCTAACAGGTCTCCTGTTATTTGTATACCGATCTTGCTTTTTTCCTGAAAAAAAAGAGGTTAAACCCTGGAGCAATGCTCTGGCACCCTATTCGATTCAAGCGCGAACCGGAAGCTTCTCCATATCATTCATTTTCCTGAAACGGATTGAATTGTACTAGTATTGATTTGATTTGTACTAGTATCCCAAGGGATGCCACGCGCCTTGCTTTTGTGCGTATCGATGTATTCAATGTAATATTGTTCTTCTAAGTTGATATACCCTGAATGATAACGTGCTTTGTAATAGTAATGTTCATATTAGTATTTTCGAACGTAGTAATGAGAGTGTTCTTATGGAGTAACGAGTAATTTTACTAGGCAACGTGTGTAAACATCCATGGTGGATTTCGCGTCTTTTCTTTTCTATATAAAATTAAATATTCTATTGGCCTTGAATTGAATAAAAAAAAAAAAAAAAAAAAAAATTATCATGAAGTACACTGGGTTCTGGGCTTATATTTCTGCATTCCTATCCATTCAAAGGGGTTATTGAACACATCAGACACTACCTCAGGGACGGCTTGAAACGAAACTCAATCATGAAAGTCCAATAAGTTATACTGACATGTGGTAGATATACTATTAACTGCATTTTAAATCTGTATTTACTACAGCGAGTTGTAAGTGCAAACAAGATCAAGAGCACCAAGTCCGGGGGAAAGAAACGTCACAAAACGTCATCACCAACCAGACAGAAGGTGGCGCCCCCTGCTATGGGGAGCTATGTGACCAATGACAAGCCAGAGCAGGCGATAATAGGGGAGAATGATCCAAGCGTCAAGCGGAAGTCAGTAACTCCAGAAACAGCTGAAGAGGGCGCCACTAAAGAAGGATCTGTAGTCGTCGAGCAGGTAAACGCTATCATTAGTAAAGAATACACGAATTAAAGTTGTTTTTTTGATAAATATATTGAGATAAATTTATTAATTGGAGAGCTGTAAAATTGGGAATTTGGTGAATATATAATACAACCCAATTCGAAGAATTGGTGAAGATAAATTTGAGAATGAGATATTAGCAGTGGGTGAATGGGCGTTTTGTAGGTGAGTTAATTAAGTCAAAGTGGGTATGGAGTGTGGGGCATTGGACTAACACTTGATACATCCCCTGTAACTGTAGTTATTGGCATACCCTACATGTGTAGCAGTTCTACAATGCTCCACTGTGCAGCAATAGGCCTTATCCAAAGCAAGATTTGGTGACTGGTGAAGAGGGGCTAAACAGCGGGTGATGGGTAAATTTGACTGGAACTGGGGCCAAACCACATTTGTTAACATTTTCTGGGTGCAGGTTCCAGTGGATGTAGAGGGGGCTCCCTATTAAAAGACATTTTAGAGGCAGAAAAACATTATTTGGGTCCTCTACTAGGATGAAACCATATGAGAGAGGAGTTTTGTCTGTTGCTGGGAGGGGGCAGTGTAGTCTGGGATTGTCTCCAGCTGAAGTTGTGCCAGCCTTCATAGCTCAGTTGGTAGAGCATTAGAATATAAATCCAAAGGTCTAGGGTTGGGTACCTCGTCAAGGCAAGGGGATTTTTTTAGCATGTTCACTACACATGTATATATCTCTTTCCACTCAGAACTTTTAATGACTCAATTCTTGTTCCTTCAGGGATTAAACGAGACAAGCGAGTCACCAAATGGTAAGTAAATAACTACTAAAACTCTTTATTTTGCATATATATGTGCACTGATAATGGTGACGGATCTTTCCCCACAGGTAGATATAGATGTAGACTTGCCATTGTACTGCAGTAGGCCTCAAGCTCTGTAATAATGACTGGCTTCAGCAAACAATTGGGTCGGATTTTCAGAAAATGTACAATTAGCAGCTCTACACATTTAGGAAATTCCGCTAAGTTAGGCGGAAAAATGATCAATACCGGGTATATCTGAGTATATTTGGTATTGCAATGATTTAAAGTATCAGTTCAGTTATGTTAAATGCATTTCAAAGCTCATGGGATTACTCATTTTAAAGCTCATTTTTGTCTAAAATGTGGGTTATTTTAGAGTATTGGTGAAGGCGAATGAACATTTTCTGAAAATCTGACCTAATTTCACCCTGCAAGTTTCCAACAATAACACATTCCCTGTTTAATGCACCTTACAGGGGAACAAGGATCACCCAAGGACCCGCTCCTGCCCCTCTCCCCTCACAAGAATGTCCCTCCCCCTCTGACCTTCACTGACGAGCTGCTCTATAAACGCCATAGCATCAGCTCCTCAGTAGAGCTAGGGTTCAGCCCCAGCATGGGTGCCCCCAGCACCCCCGGCCTACCCCCCAGCACCCCCGGGCTCCCACACACCCCGGGATCACCCGCGGTCACCAGCCTCAGTGAGTTCCCGTCACTGATCACCCCGCCACTGTCACCCACTATATCCAGCAGGCCTCAGACTGCCCTCTCACTGCTCAGTAAACAACAGACTCTGTACTCAGAGTTGGGCAAGAAAACCAAGACTGTCACCTTCTCTCCGCCTGCTTCTCCTACCTGCTCTGCGGCTAGGCATCCTATTGGTAACGGCTTTGTCTATCGCTTGCTTGTTTTAAGTGTGGTGTTTGAGGTGTTTGTGTTAAAAAATGATGCAAAAAACAGGTTTTCAGAATTTTAAGACACTAAATATTGGAACAGCCTAGGAAAAGTATACATGAAATGAAAGCCATTGTTCATAGATATAATATGAGACTATTATCTTTAA
Source organism: Sthenelais limicola (assembly GCA_942159475.1). NCBI lineage: Eukaryota > Metazoa > Annelida > Polychaeta > Phyllodocida > Sigalionidae > Sthenelais > Sthenelais limicola. The sequence continues at coordinate 112,435,193 of OW804099.1, forward strand.
GATCCAACGCATATTGACGATGATAGGGCAGCAAATATGATATTTAGGCAAAACAGCACACTTGAAAAAACTGACCCATATGTTAGGTTATGAATAAGTTATACATGGAAAGTTGTTCTGCCTCCTGTTTTTCCTGTTTTTCTTCCAGGCTGTTTTCTACAGAGTGTGGTGTGGGGAGGTGTTCATGTGATGTATTAGTTGTGATGTGTGAGGTGTATTAGGAAAATCAGTCATAAGTCTTGAAAATTGGATTTTGAGATATCATCATGTTTGAACAGATGAGATCAAGTCGATTCCAATGATTGTAAACAATACGATGAAGAACAAAAATATTTCTATATTTTAAGTTTGATATTCTTATGTTTGAAAAATGTTTATAATATTTCTGGGTGGACAATTATCAGTAAAGTATTTAAGTTCACTCCATAAATTGACCTTTAAAACGCAAGAATGTATCTAATACACTATCCTTTAATTTGGTACATTAATTCATATGACATGCGCTAAGCAGAATGATAACATTCCTACTAAGAAAACTTGTGAATAAATCATTTTGAAAAAAATTAATGTTGCAACTTGTGACTCATTTTGCCGAAACATATCACATCACATGTGTGTTCTTTCTTTTTCGTTCTTTTCCCCTGATTATAAGTACAGGTTTGCATATTATATTTCAGATTGATTAACAATAACAATAATGATAATATTTTTCTTTTTATAATGATTAGTTGTTTTATTTACAAAATTGTTGGTGCGCATCAGCTTAAGATCTGGACGTCCTGTGCACACCGTTATGTTTGACATAATTAAAATTGATTTTTTGTATTCATCACCTGTGACTAATATTCATGTTGCATAGTATATACTAACAACAAATTAACATTTTCATTCTCCAGACATAATGGATGACAAAATCGAATGACTTAGTTTTTTTGTTTTTTTTGAAATATGATTTTTTTCAGCTCATCAACAAAACTCTTCCTCACCTCGAGCATATACATCTAGATCTACATAGCTCTTTTCTTGCTGTTCAAAATAAAGGATATTAAGACCCAGGTCTCTTGGGTTACGAATAATACATGACTTAGTTATTTAATCAATAGAAACTCTGCTCAGTCTCTTACAGGCAGTGACTTGAGGTGTAATCATGAATCATAAATCTGAAAAAAGTAGCCTTGGTGATGAAGTAGTTCATATAGTATGCATACTGTATGAATATTTGTATAGCACCCCACTTAAATAGCACCTCTCATATGGAATGCACATGTAATAAAAGCAAGTTAACAATGAAATAACAGACTGATGTTTGACCACAGGTATGTCCCTACTGCCCACTGCCCACCATGATGTCCAGTCTTGGCTGGCCAGTGCACCGGAACCCACCCACACAGCAGACAGTGTAGCAGACACCAGGAGTCTCCTTGGTGACCCCCGGATGGACACCCAGGAGGAGGGAAGGTCGAGGTCACCAGGAGGGTGGAGTGATGGAGGGATGAGTGAGATGACGGTGCCACATGTTGATATCCCGATGGCGGGGAAGGAGGAAAGCGAGGTGCAGGAGCAACAGGTGAGGGCCAGACTTGTCTTGTATACATTTATTTAGGCCAAAATACAAATAGGTGTGTTTCCGATTTATCTGGCTGAGAACTAGGAAGGGAGGGGTGGTAACTTTTTTTTTTTAATTTTCTTTTTTATTTCATTTTTTTTTTCATTTTCTTTTTTATTTCATAACAATAGTTGTTTTCAACATGGGAAATGTGCTTTTTGACAGTTACAGGTTATAGGAAAACCCGTTTTCCTTCTTTTATAAGCTTTTAAAAAAAAATCCCTAAAAAGTAAGATATGATTTTTAAAAAGTCAGGTATGGTAAAAAAAAATAAAAAAAAAAAGTTGATATCCCGATGGCCGGGAAGGATGAAAGCGAGGTGCAGGAGCAACTGGTGAAGGCCAAACTTGTCTTTTATACATTTATTTTTTAATATTTTTCTTTCACAATTAATTTCTAGAGGCACATATATTGCTGGTAGACTATAATAGTAGCGCAATGGTTATTATGCATAAGGGTCGACCATCAGAAAATGGTCAATTGGCCTTCACCAATCCTCTCAAATAACCCTAATATTTAAGAAAAGAAATCATGTTCAAAATATAGTTCAACATAATCTAACAGATTGTTTGAATCAAGGCAATACTAAATATACGTTGTGTAATGTAACTAGCATTGCCGGTATAAAAGTGAAAAGTGTCTTCACCTGGTGGCTCCTATATGGGTCAGATTTTCAGAAAATGTATAATTCAACTTCGCCAATGTTTTCAAATAATCCACATTTCGGACGAAAATAAAGTTCAAAATACAGTTCAACCTAACCTAACCGATTGCAAGAATCAATGCAACGCCGAATATACTCGAATTTACCAAGTATTGACCAAATAGCAGCCTAATTTAGCAGAATTGACTAAATGTGTACAGCTGCCAATTGTACATTTTCTGAAAATCTGACCTATATGGACTCTCCCAGATTGACGAGACAGCACACACCACCACTCACTCTATGTGTGAGAGGACATGTATTTAACCGTTGTCTGTTGACTGGCCCTGAATGTACTTTTGAATTTAGTTTTCCGCCTTCAGATTCAGAAAGTTCATGAAATATGTCCAATGATATTCATATCTTGTATCACTAATACATATATTAATTACATATATTAATTACTATTACTATTACAATTATTATTACTATTATGTTTTATTTCCATTTCATATATATATATATATATACAATCGCTGTCATACATATTGAATAAAGAAGATTGGAAAAGAATATTGTCCACAACACAGCTCTTCCTCATTTTCAGAATATGTACAATTGGCAGCTCTACACATTTAAGAAACTCTCCTAAATTGCGCTGAAAAATTATGCATACTCGGTGTATCTGAGTATATTTGGTATTGCGTTGAATTATAGTATCATTTCTGTTAAGTTTAACTGCATTTTGAAGCTCATTTTTGTCTTAAATGTGGCTTCTTTTCTGAAAATCTGACACCTATGTTCATATGTACAGGTGGAGCAGGAGAACGAGGATGACTGGTGGTGGAGGAAGAGCAGGAGGAGGAGGTCGGTAGCGTCTGCCCATGCACCACCGTGTACACCAGCAGAGGGTATGAGGAAACGACCACACACAGCTCATGTTCTCATGGAGAAACTATCCACCAAGGTAAGAGCAGATACTAGTGTTATTTGTATTAGCCCTGCACACACACAGCCGATTTGCCTCCCGATTGTCCCCGATTTAGGTCTTATGGTGAATCGTATCATTTCATTTCCAATTTCGGTTCATGTTATTTCCAAAACATGAACACGGATTGGATATGCAATCATAGGATTCATTGGGAGACCCAAATCGGGGGGCAATCTGGAGGCAAATCGGTTGTCTGTGTGCAGGGCTTAAAAATATTTTATTCAGCCATAGAACATTTTTTAACAATTAAAACCCTGCACACATGTTATTTCAAAAATATAAACCAGGATTTGAAATGAGATCATAGGATTGATCAGAAGATCAAAATCGGGGAGCAATCGGGGGGCAAATCGGCTGTGTGTGGGCAGGGTTTTACGTTGTCTCAGAACATGCTTATATAATTATAAAAAGGAGTTCACTAAGTGTAATCTGATAACAAACTTTTACATATGTTCGGAAAGAGAAATGCAGATACTAGAATGATAAAAAAGTTTCTAAGAGAAAATAAATTCTAAAATCCACTCCCAGCGTTGTGCGTTATTCAAACAATCCTAATGGGTGGCTCCTGTTCATGTATATCAGGGTCAGATTTTTAGAAAATGCACAATTCTCCTACAAGCAATCTTCTCAAATTACCCGAATTTCAGACAAAAATAAAGTTAAAAATACATATCAACTTAACCAAACAGATTGCTAGAATCAATGCAATGCCAAATATACTCGAATTAACCTAGTATTGGCCAAATTGCTGCTTAATTTAGTAGAATTTACTAAATGTGTACAGCTGCCGATTGTACATTTCCTAAAGATCTGACCCATATATCAAACATCCCTAGGTTTAGACATTTTGATTTCTTTTTTTAAACAACTTTTCATTAGGCAGATAAGTTGGCATTTACCAAACAAGGAAACCTTAGCTCATGTATTATACCGATCTCAAGTCTTGCTGTTATGAACAAATTGTATTTAAACATGTTGAACCGGGAAAAACACAGTAGATCGTATTGGCTACAGTTATACAATTAGCATGGGTGAATTGCTATGTGCTTCAGATAAATGCATGAGTCACAAGTTGCAGAAATAGCATTTTTCTCAAAAATAAAAATATCAAGCTGAAGATTATAATATTAAAGTACTTTAGTAGATGTAATGTTTAGTACCATCTGTACCCTTGTGATCCCATCTTCTCAAATATATATGATTTCTCAAAAATCATTTTTTCCCCGACTTGTGATATATTTTCCTACAACTCATCCAATACCCACCTGTTATATCAAAGATATCCTAAATGGGTGAAATCGCATAAAAAATGTACCAAACCTCTCAAATAACTCACATTTAACAAATTAGCTTCAAAACGCAGTTTAACATAACCTAACTGATACTTTAAATCAATGTTATACCAAATTACTCAGATATACCCAGTATTCATCATTATGCAGCCTCATTTAACAGAATTTACTAAATATGTAGAGCTGTAAATCATACATTTTTAGAAAATCTGACCCATATTGAGACGTGTATTGTATGTTTGTAGGAGTTGGAGACGTACTACCAGGAGGCGCTAGTGAAGTACCAGGAGATGGTCGGGTAAGTACTGCTATAATACACGAGGTGGCAGCACCAGTCACTCTATATTCAACATGTAGCAGGTCGGAACTTGCTTTGTGTGAGTGGACAACTTGAATGACTATTCAGTATTGAGTGAGTGAGTTTGGTTGCTTTACGCCCTTATCAACACATTGAAGGTTATATCAAGGGCGGTAGAGCTTAGAGGGAGGCTGTGTATGATCATACCAAGAAAATAGAGATAGAGTAGAAGGGAGAGAGCCCGGGAGAGCGATCGAGACAACAATAGGGACATAAATTAAAGAAAGAAGGGAGAGAGAGACCGAGAACAAGAGACAGAAAGGCACTTTATGCTCATACCCAGGACCGCTAATTGAATGACTATGAATGTGCTAACTGTGGGTGGGTGAGGTATAATATGTTGCTCTATTAAAGGAGTAATGAACGATATTCAGGAGCTACTGTTGCGCTGGTAGACAACTTACACAAGATGTTAGTGAGTGAGATGTATCACAGTATAGGTGGGAGTTGAAATAATGATTTCATTTAGGAAAGGAAAATAAATTTGAAATTTGGAGAAAAGCCAGTGAGTCAATCTCTGACATATTATGTTCATTAGTATGACAAATTATGCTGCATTTCAATAGTATGCTGCAGTTCAATAAACATCGTAAGTAAAGAGCTAAACAATCTTCATGGATCTGTCTTCCTTTCCTGACCATTGGATCCCTACCTTATTATGCCTTGCACATTTGTTATGTGTTTCAGGAAAATGAGTCATAAGTCTCAAAAAATAGATTTTGAGAAACCATTATATTTGAAAAGATAAGATCAAGCTGATTCCAACGATAGTAAACTGTCTAATAGTCTAATAAGTATTTCTAGATCTTAAGTTTGATATTTTCGTTTTTGAAAAAAAGTTTCCAATATTTATGAGGGTCAATAATCAGTAAAGTAACTAAATGTAGTCCATATGAGGACCTTAAAACGAAAGGATATATTACATAGATTGTCCTGAAATTTAATAAATCGATTGATATAGGTATAAGTTATAAACCCTCCAAAAATTAGAACATTCCAATTATGCGATTTTGTGATGAAAACACTTTGAAAAATATCAATTTTGCGACTTATGACTCATTTTCCTGAAACACGTCACATTTGGCTACAAGTACATGCCTATTTTCTTTCCATAACCACGATGAGGGCAGCTTTCCACTTCATATTAGTTCCTATTAATGTGATTAACTTCTTCTCATAACTTTATCAAAACTTCTCAAAAGTTTATATGATATTTTAATATTGAAATAGCCGATCAAAGTGATGAAGTATAAAATCACAGCAGGATGCCACTGGGCTGCATCCATACCATATGGGTCAGATTTTCAGATAATGTACAATTGGCAGCTCTACACATTTAGGGAATTCTCCAAAATTAGGCTGAAAAATGAAGAATACTGGGTATATCTGAGTATATTATTTGGTATCGCATTTGTTTAAAGAATCACTTCTGTTATGTTAAACTGCATTTTGAAGCTCATTTTTGTCTAAAATGTGGGTTATTTGAGAGGATTGGTAAAGTTGAATTATACATTTTCTGAAAATCTGACTCACATATTTGCATCCGGGCAAAACACAGAGGTTTGTGACATCACCAGCGGTATTGGTACTAATATACTCGATTCTTGGCGTATAAGGTAGAGCTATTGCATATCGGCTGGTTATCGATATGAATAATAAGAAGCTGGAAGCGTGATGTAATGTTTCAGAGCAATCTGAGAAGTAATCATTTATTTCTGAACACGGGCTTATATAAGAACAATTCCAGATGTGTCTGTATGAATAACCAATGAGAAGGGCAGAATACATTAACCAATAAGAGTAATTAATACAAATGAATATAATTTATGCATAGCCAATCAATACCGGTCACATGGTCACAGGTAGGGGTGAGCCGGTGTGGTGGTCACATGACCAACCTCTAATTAATGCGATTGTAATCAGTAGACAGCTTGGCTAGCTCATTAAGCCTTGCCAGCTGTTCTAGCTTTAATGTTAATCTAATAAGATAATATATGTAGACACACCTGGAAACATGTAAGGATTAGGTAATTGTGACGTCTGGTATATGAACCTGTAACGGTTATTACCTAGCATGAATATTCGTGATATTCGATATATAATATATTCACAATATTTCTATATAATAAATTCATATTTAATAATACCTTACGTCATGTTATGTAACCTTATATAATCATAGAAAGGCATATATATATCATATAGATCATATAATTATGATTATGACAGTACAGCGGGTCATGCATGGGTTGTGTGCTATATATTTACTGAAAGGCTACTTAGTGTAGCAAAACGCTTCTTTTACCAAAAAAAGCCTTACTATTTTAATCTCCAATACCTACAGTATTATAAGCAGAAATGTAGCTTCCTCTCATATAAATGGGTAATTCATAAGCAAATTGTAGACATGATTACTAGGGCAAAGAAAATCCTATTTACATGTGCACTCACAACTTTCAAGCCAGTCCTCAACATATGGAATAATCTTAATTGGGGCTAACCACAATTATGTGACAGCTCTAAATGGTGCCACATGACAAAATCCCCTCATCTGCAGTGTCCAGTTCGGTCTTCAAATTTAGATTAGCAGCAGCTGTTGGTCTGTCCCAGGAGCTGAGCTCAATGACGGGATGACCACAACATCCCTCTGTATTCCTCCAAAAGGGGGATGGGAGTTACTTGAAGGAGTGAGGCAGGCTCTTGATTTTGATAAGCTCCCTCTATGTTATTAACTAGTGAGGTCACCCTGCCAAATGTTGTTATCCCTCTCACGACATCAGAGATTTGGAGGGGTGAGGGTTAGGGGACCTTGGCATTCTGCTCATAATTGTTATGTGTTTCCGGAAAATGAGTCATAAGTCGCAAAATTGAATATTTTCAAAGTTTTTTTTTTCACAAGATCACATCATTGGAATGTTCTGATTTTTGGGGAGGTTATTGTTTATAGCTACATCAATCGGTGTATCAAATTTTTCAGAACAGTCTATGTAATATATCTTTAGTTTTAAAGGTCCTCATATGGACTACATTTACTTATTTTACTGTCTATTGACCCCCAGAAATATTGAACACTTTTTTTTTCAAAAAGGAAAATATCAAACTTAAAAACCTAAATATACTTATGAGATTATTAGACGGTTTACTATCATTGGAATTGGCTTGATCTCATCTTTTCAAATATAATGGAATCTCAAAATCTATTTTTTGCGACTTATGACTCATTTTCCTGAAACACATCACATATCTGCTCATATAAATTGTGTTTTTAGCGTTGTATTAGCATCAACATCAAATTGAGGCTGATTGATACATATGGAAATATGTGCAGATGAAGAAATGAAAATGAAAATAACCTCTAATAGCCGTGAGAGATACCCTTTAATGAATTCATATTTAAGTTGAATTTTGAGAGGAATTAGATTGTATAACTACCTCCCTCACCTCAACTTGAACTGGAACAACTGCCAACCATGCTTGATAAACACTCCACCAGGTGGTGTGATGATCGCTTTGTTATTACATAACCACAATTATGTGTTCACAAGGATTATGATTGACGTCTACAAGTTAGGTGTTGAAGTAATAGAAACCAATTCATAGCAGCAGTATTACCTAATGTAGGTAAAACAGGCATTTAAACTGTATGCTTCTTACATTATTGAATATTTATAACCAATTCAAAAGTTACAAAGTAGCGATGCTATGACAGAACTTAATTTGCATTCCTCTACTTTGATCTAATCCAGCTCTTCAAGTCTACCATGCCAATATTTACTCTGATTTCAATTTTTCAAAACAAACCAGTAAAGTGTACTAATTATAAGTAGTTCAAATATTTACAGGAAATTGGATGTCCTTATAAGAGGCAGGATAAGGTTGTAAGGCATCGGGTATTTCATTTATAGGGGCCCTTACAACATTGAATATTTATATCAATTACAAATGTATTAATTAAGAACCCTATACAAAATCCTGTTTTTTTTCTTCCACTTTAAACTGAAACTGCCTTTTGTGGGTACCATATCAATATGAACTAAACTGTTAAATGTCAAAACCAACCAGTCAAGTGCAATGGGGATGAACTGTGATGTGTAAAAACAAAACCAGTCACTAGTCACAAAAAATGGATTTTGAGATAACATCATTTTCATTTTCTATACAACTTAATTTCATTATTGACAAATAAAAGATGTTTCAATTCAATTCAATTTAAAAAGATGACATCAAGGAGATTTGAATGATGGTTATATCGAATAAGTACGTTAGTGAGATATTTTGCTATCCTGGAAATATTCAATCTTCTCATAATCTGTTCCCATTGTGAATCATGATTCGCATGGAGTTATGGGACTACACAGTGTAGAAAAAATGTCATGTATAGCATAGGATATTTAGCCTTCATCTTTCCCCTCATGAATTTCGTTGTTATTCCTGTTGTTTTTCACATATAAAAGCTGAAGATTTTGGTGAATATTTCGTTTTTCGATAAAAAGGTGACTAAATATGTGGATCTCAGATTTGGACTGAATCTACCTATGCATGCACTGTAATAGACATGCACAGTGGCACATGCAACTCCCCTATTGGAAGGTGAATATCCTTAAGTAGCAGGACCATGCCAATGGCAGGTGTATAGGCCTACCCCTAGGCCCCTGGATAAACTTCTCCTGAGCTAATGTGACTTTAACAGTTTGCCCGCCATGCACATTATAGGATTAAAGGCTTTAGTTTATATCCGCTACACAGGTGTCGCTCTGATTGACAGGTGTCATTGAGCTGTACACGAGGGTCAAGGCCACACTGACCAAACTTACTCATATAATGACCTGATTTGATTTGATTTGAAGATATCTTTTTTCATGATCAAAGACTAATATTAAATCACCGATGCTATTCTCAGAATTGCCTGATATTACAACAAATGTTTACATTTTTCATATTCTTCATATTTTTCATACTTTGCTGGTTGACATTACAGAAGTAGCAAGCTATATACAAATAATAGAGTCAAAGAGGTACAGAAATTATGAGATAAGAAAAAGAATTCGTTAATGACAACAATTAACATTGGGCATGCTAATAACCGTCCGTTTGAGACAACCATGTAATAAATGAAACAGGTTTCTACACTGAAGGTGGGACCTAAGCAGCGATAGTAAATCAAGGTTAAAAGCATTTCTACAAAATATGACCTATATGACTGGAATCATCGATATTCTGCTGCTGTTATATGTTTATACAAAGGTTACGCATATTATAACATATAGGACTGAATTCATCGATATTCTGCTTCATTATATGTTTTTATATGTTTATACAAAATATTCAAGTTGAGACAGTCGAGCAAAACAGCCGCCGCTGAGCGATACTAAGTGAAGTCATCATAAGAAAGGATTCAGGCGGGTACTCCTGTTAAACAAAATGGGCGTTTTTGCAAAATCAACCGGACAAACTCCTCCAAAATGTTGGTCCAATGACTTTTAGGTGGGTTGGAACAGAACGGAACAAAAAGTAGATTTATGTTTAGTCTTTGACCGACGTAAGCTAAGAGTGCAGCTTTAACAGATTTGGATTTAACATGTGATGTGTGACAGGAAAATAAGTCACAAGTCGCAATAATGCCATTTTTCAAAGTGTTTTTTTTTTCACAAGATCTCTGCACTGAAAAGTTCTGATTTTTAGGAGTTTCAGCACATTTAGTCATATGAATTTATGAGATAAATTTCTTTATATTCATTTATTTTGCACGAACTTTAATGAGGAAATAAAACATGGCATATGCCAGTGTTAATTTTGTTTGTAGGGCTAGGGAAAACCCTGTCTTCCTCCGCATCCTGACATTTCACAATAAACATTTTAAGCGGTATACAATGGTATTATGTGTCAATGTTGACAAATTATTTGCCCAGAAATATTGGAAAAGCTTAAGAAATATCAAACTTAAAGTATAGAAATACTAATTAGATGTTGTACTGCTGACTATCATTAAATTCTATGGAATCGGCTTGATCCTTTTTTTTCAAAAATGCTGATATCTCAAAATCCATTATTTGCGAATTGTTTCTCATTTTCCTAAAACCCATCACAAATGTCGTATGATTATACTATTCTGGTGGTGACCTTTCATGACTGAAACACATGTTGGGTTATTCAACATCCCCCCCCCCCCTCGCCCACTAACGCACAAACATAAGTAACTAGAGGGTTTCAAACATGTCAAACCCATATAATAGAATCCATGCTAAAGTAGCATGATTGTGCATTAGGCCAAAAAAAAATAGGTATGTTTCCGATTTACCCCCCCCCTACCTAGAAAAACCTTACCCTACCTAAATTTTTTTTTACCATACCTGATTTTTTCCCCATCATATCTTACTTTTTTTGGATTTTTTGACAAAAAAAGCTTATAAAAGCAGGAAAACGAGTTTTCCTAACCTGGAACTGTCAAAAGGCACATTTCCCATGTTCAAAACAACTATTGTTATGAAAAAGACATTTTTTTCAGTTCCTGGGAGGAGGTTTCCAAACAAAAAAAAATAACAAAAAAAAAAAAGTTACCACCCCCCCAACCTAGTTTTCAGCCAGATAAATCGGAAACACACCTATTTTTTTTTTGGCCTTATACATGTTTACATATAGAGCCTCTAGAGCAATCTAGTGCTCTTCTAGTAATCCACAATAAATGTCAGAAGGAGTTAAGGTGTCAATACCTGCATACTCACAGCTTACAATGGATGGGTCAGAATTTCAGAAAATGTACAATTCACCTTCACCAATCTCCTCAGATAACCCGAATTTCAGACAATGATGAAGTTCAAAATACAGTTCAACATAACCAAACAGATTGTTAGAATCAAGGCAATGCCGAATCTACTCGAATTTACCTAGTATTGAGAACATTGCAGCCTAATTTAGCAAAATTAACTAAATGTGTACAGCTGCCAATTGTACATTTTCTGAAAATCTGACCCTTGATGTTTGTCTGGCTTCAGCAGGGAGCTTAGAGTGGTTGAGACGTGATGAATTATGCATATTTGTCAAGTAAACAAAGATTTGCTTTCATTAAAAGTTCTCTTAAACCATACAAATAGCAACACAGGTCAATGTGTGGTGTTTCACAGGAAAATGAGTCAAAAGTCGGCTAAAATAGGTTTGAAATGTTTATCTTCAAGAACCCTTAGCAAGAATATATTGAATCTGGGGCTATGTGGCGTTGCTAGTGGTATGGTTACATGTACCTATTTCTAAGAATACATTTCTGAAGTTGTCCTAAGAAGTGTATTTGGGTCATATTTCCAGAAAATTGGCAGCTGTACACATTGAGTAAACTCTGCTATATCAGGCTGCAATTTGTACAATACTAAGTAAATTCGAGTATATTTGGCATTGCCTTGATTCTAGCAATCTGTTTGCTTAGGTTGAACTATATTTTGAGGTTTTTCGTGTGAAATTTGGGTTGTTGGAAAAGATTGGCGAATTTAAATTGTACATTTTCTGAAAATCTTACCGATTTATCAATTTTATTAGTGATTGATCATCTGGAAATATCGGTAAGAATATGTCCATTCACAATATACAACACAATTACCAACAGGGTGTATTAAATATATCCTTGTATTTTGAAGGTCATCCTAAGGAGTACATTTAGTCCCTTTACTGGTAAATTGCCCACCCAGAAATATTGCAAACTTTTTTCAAAAATAAATTCATCAGACATAAAATATAGCAGTTGTATTTCTCAGATGTCCTAATGTTTCCCATCATTAGAATCTGCTTAATCTCATCTGATTATATATGAAGATATTTCAAAATCGATTTCATTGCGCATTTTCGATATGTGAACTCGTTATAAAATATAAAACTCAAATTTAAGACCAAAATATGTTTAAATTGAAGAGAACACCGTTTCTAAATAAACGCAACACCGAATACGTATCACTTTTCAGCCTAATTTATTCAAAGTTACTAAATGTTTACCAATTGTTCATTTTCTGAAGATCTGACTAAAAAAAATGAAACAATGTAGCTTTGTAGTTCTCAAACGGCGGGTTATTACATCGTTTTATAAGTTTTGCAATTTATATTGACAACGCACTAAGATTAAAAATTAAAATTTTTCTTTTTGGTATATGTATGATAGAATAATTTGTGTATTTTAGATATTTTGAACACGCTCCGAAATAGAGTATTAGGGAAAAAACCAAGACAGAAAATGGGATTTAATCGTAGATTTTCGATTGTGAGAATCTAAGAAATATCAAAACACATGTGTGATGTGTTACAGGGAATGAGTCATGTGTTACAGGCAATGAGTTACCTCCTTAACTCCTTAGGGATGCTAAAGGAATATGGACAAAACTTAAGCAGTACAGCTTGATACAGATACTTGATACAAGTTTCAATCCGCATGTGCGAATATGGGTCAGATTTTCAGAAAATGTACAATTGGCAGTTCTACACATTTAGTAAGTTCTGCAAAATTAGGCTGCAATTCACTCAATACTAGGTAAATTCGAGTATATTCGGCATTGCATTGATTCTGGCAATCTGTTTGGGTAGGTTGAACTGTATTTTGAACTTTATTTCCGTCTGAAATTTTGGTTATTTAAGAGGATTGGTGAAGGTCAATTGGACATTTTCTGAAAATCTGACTCATATATAGCATACATATATCTGACTCATATATAGCATACATATATATAATTATGTGTATTACTTTGTACAAATTATATACACGTGTAATATAACTTATATAATGTACACTTCATACAATTATTCTATAAGTATGCAGCGTTCCAGCCCATATTTTACCCGCGCTCCTTGATCGAGCAAAAGTAGCTTTCACACGCTCACAGCAAGCTTAAAAGCTCGCCACTTGTGCTCTACAAATGCTAAATACTGATTATGTACATTAAAGAAAGCGCTCTACTTCACATTTCACTAACCATTAGCTTTATTAGCGGCGCTACCATGTTTCTAGCAATCAAATTGTACTTGGTCATAAATACTTTTGCATTTCACTGTGTTGGGGATCATTGGATATTTCACATTGTAACTGCATGGAGTAAAGTTTACTTAAGACAACTTCTAGCGCATAGGAATATATATCGCTGAAAGAATTGTAGGTAGGTCTCTTTTAATTTAATCAAGGGTCTTTACTCTGAAAGAAAATGCGCCTATATTCTTGGTTAAGGGAATATTTATTTCATTTTGATCGGCTAATAGAGGATTTGCATCTCTCACTCTGCATCTCTGCAGTGCAGTGCATGCTGGGAGAGATTCGGTTGAAATCTGAGGTACAAATATTTGGCAACATTGTTATCGAAAAGTGCAAGAATGATTTCACCAATATCAGAGCTTGTATAAATGATCTTTGTTAACCAAAGGCATAATGGGAAAAATGGGGACTTGTTTAACAAATCAATATCGACATTAGAGCAAGGATAAATAACCAATGCTGAACATGGTATGATTTCTATAGATTTTATACTGGTCCATTAGTCCCATAATTCCATGCGAATACAGATTGAAAATTGCGGCTATGCGAATCCCCCAATGGATTGATGAAACTATATTTAGCAAATGCATGAGACTGAAATTATGGTATATAACGTAAGCGTCTTTTCTAGCACGATCTATCCATTTACAACTGTTTGTATTTAAAGAGTTGTATTCAGCAAAAACATTATGTAGTATATGGGCCAGATTTTCAGAAAATGTACAATTAGCAACAAATGTAGTAAAGTCTGCTAAATTATGCTGCAATTTGGTCAATACTAGGTAAATTCGAGTTGGCATTGCATTGATTCTAGCAATCTGTTTGGGTAGGTTGAACTGTATTTTGAACTTTATTTTCGTCTGAAATTTTGGTTATTTGAGAGGATCGGTGAAGGTGAATTGTACATTTTCTGAAAATCTGACCCATATGCAATATGCTCAGCTGCGTTGAAGCTACTTATATATGACAAAATGATCAGACCTTTATAATAATTTACGCATAATACTTTTATCAATATATCTGCGGTTTATGCCGTTTAAATTAACCAGGAATGCGAACTTAGAGCAGAACAAATAACACGGGATAAAAATCAAAAGATATGTTCAAGTAAAAGTGTCACCAATCAATGAATATATCAACCAATCGTCCCTTTAACCCCAATCGTCTAAATTGTGCCATTTCTTCTCCCAAACTGTTTTAAAAAGCGATCAGAGAGCGTAAGGAAACCCACTCAGCAGTACACCCCAGTAAGTAGGTCAGGTATTCAGAGAATGTACAGTTGGCCTGCACCAATCCTCTCAAATAACACCAATTTAAGACGAAAATCAATTTCAAAATACAGTTCAACATAATCGCAGATGTATTGAATGAATATACAATACAGAATGCACTCAGCTATACTCAGTATTCATGATTTTCCCCTCTAATTCACCAGAATTTGGAAGATGTGTACAACGATGGATTGTGCATTTATTGAAGATCTGACCCAAGTATAGCCGTAGGGTGTAATGGAAACAAGCACATCAGCCACGTATCAATGTTAATCCATACATGATGGGTCAGAAGGTCAGAAAATGGACAATTCAACTTCGCCAATCTTCTAAAATAACCCACATTTCTGACGAAAATAAAGTTCAAAATACAGTTCAACCTAACCAAACAGATTGCTAGAATCAATGCAATACCGAATATCCTCGAACTTACCTAGTATTGACCAACTTGCAGCCTAATTTAGCAGAATTTAGTAAATGTGTACAGCTGCCAATTGTATATTTTTCTGAAAATCTGACTCACATGAAGCCTTTCACAGCCCAATGTTCCCAACTGCCTGTGAATTGTCCTGTTCCGCTATTCATCCACTAGTTACCCTGTAACACCACACCACACCCGAGGATTACCGACATAAATCTGTGTGTTTTGTGTGGTAGTATTGGTGTTATTCTAACCAGAGCCTCAGCAAATCTATGTTTATACTGTATAATCCCTAAGGGGTGCTTGTATATGGGGTTATGTTGTATAATTCTATACAAAACCCACATAATGTGTCATTGTTCACCACATAATTTACCAAATGTGTAGAGTTGCCGATGGATTGATATACCTATAAGTGATTAACTCCCCCAAAAGTAGAACATTCCATTAAAAAGATCTTGTGATAAAAACACTTTGAAAAATATCAATTTTGCGACTTATGACTTATTTCCCTAAAACACATCACATATTCTGACGCCCTTTCGCCACCCAACCTAATAGGGCAGTTGCATGTGCCACTGCGCATGTCTGATACAGCATCATGGGATGGATTTCGATAAAATCTGACATGTAAATATTTGCCAACATTTTTATCGAACATTGCAATAATGTTTTCACCAATATCATAGTTTTTATAAATAATCTATGAAAACCAAATGAATGATGGGAAAGACGGGGACTTGTCTCATGGAAACAAATGCAACACATGGATATTGACATTAAAACAGCGGTAAATATTTCATGCTGAAGATGACGAGTTTTTTTTATAGATGTTATCCAGTACCATTACTCCCATAATTCCATACGAATCAGTATTACAATTGGCGGCTATGCAAGTCCCCTATTTTGCTGAGAAATTAGGGATTTCAGGAATAACTTCATACTGTTGAATAACTACATACTGTTGAATAACTACATACTTTTGGGGTTATTTGGAAGAATTGTTAAAGGCAAATTGTTCATTTACCTTTGCTCGTACATTGTTGTATGTGAAAAAGAGTTGTACGTTGTACATGCACCGTAAAGGTACACAATAGAGAGATTTAGCAGCCACAACGCACCAACACCACATTAACGCATCAACTATTTGTATATTACTACCATGGTGAGAATATCTCCACTTGGCCCATCGACCCTAAACAGGGTATCTAAGCAGTGGGAGTATGATAGTACCGTACGAGTAGATGGTCTGGAGTAAAGGATCACATGGACCCAAGACGATTCTTTTCACATGGCCCACGAGCCAATAGGCGAGTGGGTTATTATTGAAAAGAATCGTCGAGGGTCCATGTGATCCTTTACTCCAGACCAGCTACGAGATGCAGTGCTATTTTTACTCCACGGTGGCAATAAATTAGTTATAAATTACAACAAAAAGTCCTTTATTTACTTACGAAGTGACAGCCATGCTTCTCTCACTGATGCCGGCGACAACGCAATAGTGTACATCGTAACGTCGCGACGTTAGTAACGCTAGTAAGAGTCATTGACAACGCATTTTCCCGCATGGAAGGGAGCCAATCAAATGAGTTTATTTTGCGTTTATCATTAGGCCCCGCCCATGTGGTACAAAACAATGTACCACACGGTATGTACCACATGCCTCTACATACAAATGTTATGTGATACACAATTCACCGTGGAGTAATATTCATAATCGTGCATAGACTAATATAGAACTACTCATTAGATGTCCTAATGGTATAATGAACTGCAAGTTTAGGGGTGCATACATATTACACAATAAGGTATAACAATGATATCCAAAAGTCCATTTTTTGCGACTTACAACTGAGACAGGTCACAAATGAAATAAGTGTATTTGTCAAAACTATTGTGATGACCTTTTTACTTTTAATAAGTTGTACCAACTTAAGTATATGAGCTTGTATGACCCTGAGCTGACGTACCTTTCTGCCTATTTATCAACTCTAATTAAGTGTACATGGCTATACATATATCCACACACATATGGTAAGGTAAAATATATCCTATAATAACGCTTGAATTGTTCCATGGGCAAAGAAGGATATCCCAGAATAAATACATGATATTTGTAAAGAATACTTGAACTGTAGCTGCCCATTCAGTAATGGTGGACACAACTTGTTTGTGCCCTTGTGCGAAAGTCCGTTTCGTTTACTTAATATGTGAAGTCCGCGTTTTGGTTTGTTTTTCTACAAGTGGTTCACGGAAGGGAAAGTAGTTGTCCTGGGATGTCAACATTGGCTTGGTCAACTATAGATATATGCGCCAAATCAAGGCATATTTCAGGAATTACCAAGGTTAAAGGACATTTTCCAAAAAAATAAATTAAACCGGTTAATTAATTATTTCAAACTGGAGTATATCCTTTATCTGTTGTTTTAATAGTCATCCTTCTCGAAAGAATAAATTAATATTAGTGGTAATTTATACATATATGCAGATTTTATAACAATCTAGTATCATTAAATAACGATTTCAACCAATACAAAACATAAACACGAACAAGCAAACATCAACAGGAAACATACAAATGCAGTGAGTGGAAAGGGCCTAATCCACTATTAAAGTCGATTCTCATGCAATTTTGTTCCGCAGAGGACACTTTTGAACTAAATTCTGTGAGAATCGCATGAGAATCGGCTTAGTGGACTAGGCCCTTCATAATAATATTTTCCTATTCTGTTATAGTGCACCAATACTTGTGGCCCTATCTCTGTCATTAACTGTGTATAACAGTGTAGGTTAGTATTGATTTAGCAATAATGGAGTTTTGATTAAACTACTCCATTCCTGGATTGGGAATATAGTTCTAAATATTTTTTTAATTTAAATTAATTAAGATATGACATATATAAACATACAATAGCAAATACAATTGATTTTTAGAATATTCTAATTGATATAACTATGATATCAATAATGTCAACAACCGCTTTCTTTTTCAAAAGAAAAAGTTTTTTTTCCTGTTTGAAGATGCCGATCTATAGGTGTATAATTGAACGATAATAGGAGAGAAGGTGCTGGAGCACGCCATACAAGGCTGGCCATAACCAGATTGCCTCACGTCTACCTGCAGGTATATATGGGTAAAATCTTCAGAAAATGTACAATTCGTCTTCACCCATCCTCTCAAATAACCCTCATTTAAGACAAAAATCAGCTTCAAAATACAGTTTAACATAATGGACTACTACTTTAAGTAAATGCGATCCAAAATATACTCAGATATACCCGGTAATCATAATTTTCCAGCCAAATTTAGAAGAATTTCCTAAATGTGTAGAGCTGCCAATTGTACATTTTCTGAATATCTGACCCATATAAGGCGAGAAGGTGCTGGAGCATGGCTTACTAGGCTGGCTATAACCAGATTGCCTTGTCTACTGGAGGTATAAGTAGATTTAGTCCTGTTAATAGTAGTGTGTATTTTGGCCGCCAGTTTAGCACTTTATCAGCCATTGACCTGTCACTTCATGGGTCAAACCTTCAGACAATGTACAATCTGCAGTCCTATACATATGGGTCAGATTTCCAGAAAATGTACAATTAGCAACTGTATTCATTCAGTAAATTCTGATAAATTATGCTACAATTTGGCCAATACTAGGTAAATTCAGGTTTATTCGACATTGCATTTATTCTAGCAATCTGTTTTGTTAGGTTGAACTGTATTCTGAACTTTATTTCGTCTGAAATCTGGGTCATTAGAGAAAATTGGTGAAGGCGAATTGTCGATTTTCTGAAAATCTGACCCATTTATTAGGTAATTTTGCTTAAGGTGGTGTAAGAGGGATATATATTCTGTATATTTGAGTATATTTGATGTGTCCAGAAAAGGAGTCACATGTCGCAAAAAAATGATTTTGAGATACCTTCACATTTGAAAAGATGGGATCAAGCCGAATGCAATGAAAATCAACAATAGGATATCTACACAATTTGTCCATATTTTAATTTTAATATTTTTACTTTTGAGATTCTGTGTGGATTTTTGCAAGTCAAGTAGTTAATGATAATGAATAATTCAACCCAATGAATGCATTCTTTACCCAACAATTAGAACATTCTATTAGAAAGATCGTGCGAATAAAACTTAATCAATTATAAAATAAATATCAATTTTGCGACTTGTGACTCATTTCTCTGTAAAACATCACATTTTTTTTTTTTTAAAGATTTTATTTATCCAGCATCTCAAGACATGAATCACATTAAAACAGTGGAGAACAGGTAACACTAGTAAATTGTGGCCTTCTACCTGCTGCTGCAGTCTACATTTAACAAGTTTAGAGAAATATAACTAACACAACTATCTAAAACATTCAATGGATGATACGATACATGGTAATACACAATAAAACAGTCGAGAACAGGTAACACGAGAACATTTGTGGCCTTCTACCTGCTGCTGCATTTAAAATTCACATAGAATGTAACGAGTATTTGAGTGTTTTTGAGCTAGGGATATGAAACATATACTTTGGACTTTTGTTTTGTTCTTTTACTAAAATCAGAGATACGTTGCAAAGTTGATATCTTTAAAAACTTGTTTTACTCAAAATACCTATTTTTAGGGATTTTCTTATTCTTGGAGTAACCATTACTTTAAAATGCCTGAACACATATTCAAACATATAGAAATACCATTTGTTATTTCCTAAACGTCTACATCCTTCGGCCCCAACTAACGTCATCTTTTCATGTAAAATATTGTAAAGAAGCACTAAGGGTTTTTAGCCCATAGGTTCAGTAAGATGAAGAAGTGAGACAAGAAGTCCGAGGTTGTAGTTCGTCTGGATTCGGCCTAGGCGGTGGTGACTCAGCGAGTAACAGAGCGAGTGCCTAGGTCCGAATAGTCACTTTATTTTATACCCACAACCTCCGCCTGTCTGAGTTCTCCAATTCGCCTTCTTAGGACGGAGACCCAAGCACTGACAGGAGGGGGCGTGGGGGGGTGTAGAACGATCACTGTTGTCCAAGTCGCGGTCAGGGCTCTGACCTCCCCTTCCTCATACACCAACACCCCTTCCTCCTCAAACAAATCGCCATTAGCCATCATAGCCAGGGTGATTATGAGGAGGGACTGGAAGGTGTAGGTTGAGAGAAGTCCGTCACTGGTGGTGCCCCTGGGTCGAACTCCCATGGTTGGGGCTGTGGTGGGGGTGACGGTGGGGGTGGGGGTGTAGGTGGTGGTGATGGTGGTGGCGATGGTGGGGGTATACAGGGCAGCTTCCTCGGCCTCTGCACGGGTGAAGTGGGCGTGGCTGGGTTTGGTGAGGAGTCAGGCCTTTCCCTCTTAGTAGAGCCTAGAGGGTGGAACACTTTGATCCTCTTTTCAGTGCATTCAGAGGTGGTGGTCAAGGCCTTGGGTTTAGGGCACTTGGTTGGGGTCTCTATCCTCCCTCTTTTTGCCCTTGACCTTGTAACAGGACCTGGTGGTGGTGTGCGCGGGGGAGCAGTCTCCACAGCAACGGCTGGTGGCAGGGGTCGGCGCAATGTAACTGGCTTGGGTGAAGCTAGTACTAGCACCTTCTCCCTCGGCGGTCGCTGCTGGGGTGGGCGTGGCACTTGTTGTGGTTGAGGTGGGCGTGGCACTTGGTCCTCGTCCTCCACGTGCATGTGCTCGTCCTCTGGTTGCTCTGCTCTCGCTTGGTCTTCCTGTTCTATCTGAATTGGAGGAGGCATGTTTGGTATGGGTAAATAAACAGTGTCGGGCACTGCCCTAGGCTGGGGTGGGGGAGGTGGTGGAACCTGAACTTGTTGAGCTTTTTGGGCTTGTCTCCGAGCCTTATTTCTCTTTCCTTGACCCGCCCTCGGTTGCCTAGTTCTCAGTATATCCCATTCTATTTCCCCAGATACCATTTTTACCCTATCCCTATTTATACGCCTGCGTTCACCCTGGGGTCCCCTCATAGTTAGGGTGGTACCCCTTATCCCCGTTATTACATAACCATGATCCCACTTGGGATCTAATGGAGCGCTGGTGCCTGATAGCACCACCACATGATCCCCTATTTTTAGATCCTTTGCATTTGCTCTGGCCCTTAATCTCTCATAATTAGCCACTCTACTGGCCTCAGTGCGCTCAGCAGCTTCTCTGAACGCATCTGTTAAGGCCTGTAGGCGCTCACTGAGTACGGCATCTTCTGTTCCCTCTGGAGTGGGGAATACTTTAGAAAAGGGATATCTTGGATTGGTGCCAAAAGTTAAAAAATATGGTGTAAAACCAGTTACACAAGAAGTGGAGACTCTATGTGCCCAGAGGGTTGGACCTAAATGGCTCTCCCACTCTGCTGGTCTTGCATTGATGAATTTTCTTAGTATATTTTTAAAAGTTTTGTTAAATCTTTCGATTTTACCGTTTGTCTGGGGGTGAAAAGCTGTAGAATGCCTTACTTCAGTGCCTATGGATTTAAGGTACCCTTCCACTTGCTGGTTCATAAATTCAAGTCCCCGGTCGGTGATGAGCACCTCTGGGGGGCCATACCTAGGGACATATTCATTAGCCAGATAATCAGCAATGTTTTTAGCTGCTTTGGAGGGTATGGGTTTGACTTCTACCCAGCCAGTTGCGTGATCTATTACAGTCAAGATGTATCTATTACCTTTATCAGAGACCGGGAAGGGACCACAGAGATCCATTCCCAGTATCTGACCAGGATATTTTGCTATTGGCATCGCAGTAGGAGGTACACGCGCCCTACCCACTCTGTTTACAGCACACCTAGCGCATCGGATTAAGACATTATAGGTATCTCTTCTCATGGTGGGCCATTTATAAGCCTCTTGGATCCTATCTAGGGTCTTCCTCATGCCCTGGTGGCCTACTTCAGTGTGGGCGCGCCTCACTACTCTATGCCTAGCTGAGGGTGGCAGGACCAGGCGGGGGTAGGCTGGCTTGCCTGGGGGAGGGGTGAGAGTAAACAGCATGCCATCAATTATGGTGTAATCCCCCTCATCCTCCATCCCCTGTTGAAATTGTTCCAACTCCCTCTGTTCTAAACGTATTTTGTCTTTCTCGAGTTTATCAAATTCCCAAGGAATCTCATCTATCTCCTCCAAGGCACAGACTTCAAGAGAACTGAGAGTCGGCCCTTCCTTCTTGGGGTTTGTTTTTATTCGAGAAAGCATGTCTGCCCGGATATTGTTTGCCCCTTTTCTATATTCAATGGGAGCCCCAAACTCTGCTATTAATACCGCCCATCTTTGAATTTTGGTGTTTTTAACTTCTCCCACAAACAGAGACTTTAAAGGCTTGTGGTCAGTGTAAATTTTGAATTCGCTACCCTGTAGATAAGGTCTGAGCTTGTTTAAGGCATACACGATTGCATAAGCTTCCTTTTCAATCGTAGCCCAATTGAGTTGTGGCCCAGAGAGTTGTTTAGAGATATACTGAACTGGCCTCTCTATGCCTTCACTATCAGACTGGACCAATATGGCCCCTATTGCGTAATCACACGCATCGCTATAGAGACGATAAGGCTTATCCAACTGGGGGTGCGCCATTACTCTATCTGAAGTTAGTAATTCCTTCAGAGTTTCAAATGAGCTTTGCTGCTCTTCCAACCATTCGAACCTGGCATACTTTTTGGTAAGTTTGACCAAGGGATGAGCTACCTTAGCATAATCTGGGATACATTGACGGTAATACCCAGTCATTCCTAGGAAGGAGCGAATTCCGCTCACATCCTCTGGAGGCAGCATATCCCTGATAGCGCTACATTTATCTGGGTGGGAATTAATTCCATCTTTTGAAACTTGGTAGCCGAGGAGATCTACCTTTTCTTGTTTGAAAATACATTTACTCTTTTTGACTGTAATTCCGTATTCTTCTAATTTATCAAACACCAGAGCCAAATGGTGATCATGCTCCTCTTCAGATTTGGAATAGATTACAATATCATCTATGAAAGTCATGCAAAATTTGCCAATAAATTCCGAAAACATTTTGTTCATGGCCCGTTGGAAGACGGCTGGTGCGTTAGTGAGTCCAAAAGGCATCCTACGGAATTGAAATAGGCCCCTATGACACACAAACGCTGTCTTTTCCATGCTATCCGGGTCCATCTCTACTTGCCAGTAGCCGCTTTTTAGGTCGATGGTGGAAAAGACAGTTGATCCTGCTAAACTGTCAAAAATATCTTGAATATTTGGAAGTGGATGAGCATCCTTTTTGCTTACAGAGTTTAGTTTTCTGAAATCGACACAAGGTCTATTGCTCCCATCTTTCTTTGGGACCAACAATATCGGGCTTCCCCATGCTGAGCTGCTGGGTTCTATTACTCCCAGCTCCAGCATTTCATCTAATTCTTTATCTACAAGTTTTCTCTTGGCCAGGGGCAAACGATAGGGGCGTTGATTAATTGGACGTGCATTTCCAGTATCTATGTGCATTTTCACATCTTTAAAGGTACCTAATTTTCCCTGCTTTCCTATGCCAAAAACAGCGGGGTATTTTTCTTCCCATGCTTCTGCCTCTGTGTGGATAGAGGCGAATTCTTGATCTGCACTACCCACTTGTTGCCTTCTGTAACTTTTTCCTTCCAAAATTACCTTTCTTTTTCTGAAGCTAATTTGGGCATCTAATATAAATAAGGCATCATCCCCCAGAAGCAGTTCATGGTGAAGTTTTCTTACAATATAAACTGGAAATGAGCTACCCCCCAAGTTAACTATCGCCTGCCCTTCAGTTTTAAGATCATGACCAGAGAGTGATTTAAGAGATTCCCCCTTTGTCAATACGAGAGGCCGATGATGGGTTTTGCAAAAGGCTCTCCATACATCCTCCCGCATTAGACTCCTTGATGCGCCGGTATCAATGAGGGCACGCATCTCCATCCCCGCCACTGAGATGGAGAGGCAGAACCTCTCATCCGGCGTTTCTATTCCCCCTGGTTAACGTATTTGGCTGGCTTTTGAGTGGTAGAGGCCATCTGCATGGCCGCCACCACTGCAGCCTGTACATGTGCATAGCGGTGGGAACATTCTCTTGCGAAGTGTCCCTCCTCCCCACACTCATAACAGACATTTTTACCCCTAAACCTCTTCCCTCCTCCCTGCTTATTTTTTTCCGGTCCTGGATTATCATTTCCCTTCCCCTTCCCTTTCCCTGGGTGATTTACTACCTGAGAACTGGCGATCGGGGGTGGGGGATAGGACGTGTTGAAATATGGGGGATACATAGGCAACATGGGTGTCTGAAAGGGGTACTGGGGTGCTGCACCTGATTGGGGAACGATCACTGTGGGGTTGGATGGTTTCCCCGTCTCCATCCTCTCTACTAATTTCGTAAGGTAATTCACCTTAGACTCCAAATCAGCTATCAGCTTCCAATCTGAAGCATCTTCTGGATTTGGCCCAGAGGGGGCCATTTTCTTAGGGAGGATAGCCCCAATTTCCATTGGTTCATCCTTCCTATCCCCTCTGGTAGGTTGTCCTGCCAGAGCGAATGTGTGAGCCGCAGCTGAGGCTTGTCTTATTGCCTCAGCCAGGGTATCAGGGCGAGCAGCAAATACGTCATGACGTATTTGCTCATCCCTGAGTCCCAACACAAAATTCCTGACCAACGTCTCTTGGACTATCTCGTGGTCCAGGTTATCCACGCTGTAAGCCCTCTGAGACGCTAGTTGGAACTTGCGTCCGTATTGTTTTGCATCCTCATATGGGAGCTGATAGAGATCGGTGAGCCTTGCCCGCAGCTGCTGTTCCTCCTCTTCATTCATGAAGAGGCGGAAAATCTCAGCCCTCGCCAGATCCCATGTCCTATTGGCCGGTACCTGTAGGAATCCTGCCACGCACCTCGCTAGAGGCCCGCTGGCAAGAGTTCCCAAAAGCTCTAGAGTGAGCGTATCATTCGCTACACAGTAGGCTTTTGCCCTGCTTATTCCATCTAGCCACTCTCTCAAAGTGTCCTTATTGGACCCATCATTTACTCCTAGCATGGCGCCATGGCGTTCCATGCGCCTTCTGACCTCCTTAATAGCTGCAAACCTGGCCCTCCTTTGACCCTCGTCAAGCATGGCCAAGTCCGCGGCATTGAGATCCCAATTGATGTCCGCCATGTTTTACACTTTGTTGAGAGAGTGAGAGTAAAGAAAAAAAAAGAAAACTAGATGGCACAAGGTACAGAGTTATAACCAACAGAACCCAGAACCTAGCAAAGTTTTTGCCCCGAACATTGCTCACCCACTCTCCTTGTATTATGAGTGTTTGAGTGTGATCATTCTCCCAACCCTATACAGTGGCCCAGATCCACCCTCCATACATCCCATAAATACAATTTATAAGCTCAATCAGAGTTTTTAGAGTTCCACTCACCTACTCTTCCAGCTCATCCTGCCTCTCCTAGGCTATGTCTCACTTCCAGTCAGAAGATTGGGTTGTTGCTCAACTTAGCAACAAGTCCCAGAAGTGGTTCGCCAGTGTAAAGAAGCACTAAGGGTTTTTAGCCCATAGGTTCAGTAAGATGAAGAAGTGAGACAAGAAGTCCGAGGTTGTAGTTCGTCTGGATTCGGCCTAGGCGGTGGTGACTCAGCGAGTAACAGAGCGAGTGCCTAGGTCCGAATAGTCACTTTATTTTATACTCCACAATCATGAATTATTCATACAATCAAACCCAGGAAATATTCCACTAGCTCTTCCCCTTCCCTCTAATTGGTTGAGGGAGAGAGAATCTTCCTTGCCCACACGCCGACCTCTGCTCCCCAGGCAGAGACCATATATGGAATGCATGCAGGTCGGATCCCTCTCCTCAGCCTTCCCCCTCCCACCCCTTACTCATGGATCCCATGGCTCGTGCCGGCCCCCCCCCTCCCTCTTGGCCCTTCCCCCCTCTTGATACCCCAGAGCAGTGTATAAGTAATTAGGTCGGGCTGGGGGAGGTGGGGTGAGCCCTGAGTGGCTCATCTCCCCCTCCCTCCTGGCCAGGCCACGTGTGGCGTGCGTGCCCTGACCATGATCAGGGCTAAATAGGTCGGGTCTGGGATCCAAAGATGCCAATTCTTTACAATATATTTCAGAATTCGCACATTTGCCTCATTTTTCTATGACGAAACTAACCCATGATACAATGGGATTGTGCTGAATGGGGGGTGGGGGGGGGGGGGGCGCTCCCCTCCCGTTCCACGTTACCCTCTTCCACCCCTAAACTCTATATGGGTAAGATTTTCAGAAAATGTACAATTCACCTTCACCAATCCTCTCAAATAACCAAAATTTAAGACGACAATAACGTTCAAAATACAGTTCAACTTAACCAGTCAGATTGCTTGAGTCAATGCAATGCCAAATATACTCGAATTTACCTAGTATTGGCCAAATTGCAGAATTTGCTAAATGTGTACAGCTGCCAATTGTACATTTTCTGAAAATCTGAGCCACATGTGGAGTGTTTCAGGAAAATGAGTCATTAGTCGCAAAATTGATATTTTTCACAGTGTTTTTTTCACAGGATCACATTATTGGAATGTACTGTTTATTGCCCCCAAGAAATATTGGACACATTTATTTTTCAAAAACGAAAATATCAAACTTAAAATCTAGACATTTATACTCATAAGATTATTAGACTGTTTACTATCATTTGAATCAGCTTGATCTCATCTTTTCAAATATAATGGAATCTCAAAAAATTTGTTTTGCGACTTATGACTTATTTTCCTGAAACACATCACATATGATGTTTGGAACAAGCGTGTTGAAGTTATGTATTGATATAGGGCCTAATAGATAATCCCTGCTTATAATGCTATACCGTGGGAACTAATAGGGCGATTTAGCAACCACAACATGCATTAGTATTAACAATAGATTAACCAGGCCTTTATAGCTGTATATACAATTCGTAATTGCTAAAGTGTCCGAAGCCTGAATGAAATCGATTTTCGGTTTGCTTTATTTGGATTTCCACGAGCATATCATTTAAATCAGCTTGAGTTTTAGACATAATGCAACTTAGAAATTTCTGTTTTTTTTAAAGAAAAATCAAAATATTGGTCATTGATATGTTAAGCCTGGATGATATTTATATACGGTTGTGGGAACTCCTGTATACCCCTCCGCCCCCACCCCTACCTATTTATAGCCGACCATTAACATGTTTTATAAGTGTCAAATTAATTATAGCCTGAGTGAAACAATCATCAAATCCAAGTTATTAATAGATTAGTTCTGTATACATATCCATACAAGGGTGTGGGAAGCATTTATCTCCCTACCCCCTCCCCCACCACCGACACCCACCCACCACCACCCCCTCATGTCTACATGGGTCAGATTTTCAGAAAATGTACAATTGGCAGCTGTACACATTTAGTCAATTCTGCTAAATTAGGCTGCAATTTGGTCAATACTAGGTAAATTTGGGTATATTCCGCATTGCATTGATTCTAGCAATCTGTTTGGTTAGGTTAAACTGTATTTTGAACTTTATTTTCGTCGGAAATTCGGGATATTTGAGAAGATTGGTGAAGGTGAATTGTACACTTTCTGAAAATCTGACCCACATAGCAGATCACACGGGAGAGGTGGCGTTTAATACAGGTAACATTGGCCCTGTGTGGCCAGTGGTGAGTTTGGTGGCAGTAGCGGAGGTGTCGGGCCGGCGCAGAGAGAAACAGTGGGAGAGCTACCTCTCCATATCACATACAACAACACACTATAAGAACTAGTGGTTCTAAGGAGGAACTTTCTGGTTATCTGCATCTGTGAAACCTTGCATGGGAGTTCCATAAAATGGGACTTTCATTTCAAAGGAGTTATTTTGTGAATATTGGAGAGCATCGCATTTTTCTCCGAATGAAAATGTTGGATATATGAATCTCGTGTGACACAACATTGATTTCCGACAATGTGACTTACTATACATTATCTAGATCCCACAGAATAAGTCAGCACAACCCTCTCTTTCTTAGAGTGTACCGTGAAGAACTCTATCTATGACAGGGCGTGGGGAAAATCACTATTTACTAGAGTGTACTGAGATGAATCGCTACTTCTTAGAGTGTACTGAGAAAGAGTTATGTTTCTTTACTATGTGAGGAACTCTATTACATAGAGTGCACTTTGAAGAAACTCGTATTCTTAGAGTGTAATGTGAAGGATCCATTTAAAAGAGTGTACTATCAAGGAACACTTATTCTTAGAGTGTAGTGTAGGAACTCTATTTCTTACTCTGTACTCTGAAGATACTCTTATACTGTGGGTGTACTCTGAAGAAGCACTTATTATTAGAGTGTACTGTGAAGGAACTGTTTCAAAAAGTGTACGGTACTGTAAGGAACTCCATTTCTAAGAGTTTACCCTGAAGGAACACTATTTCTTAGAGTGTACTGCAAATTAACTCAATTTCTCAGAGTTTACTTTGGAAGAACCCAAATCTTAGAGTATACCGTGAAGAAACTCTCATTCTTAGAGTGTACTCTAAAGAAACTATTTCTACCAGTGTACAGTAATGAAACTCTATTTCTGAGAGTGTACCATGAAGGATCTCTATTTCTTAGAGTGTACAGGGGAAGACATATGAACAGAGCAGTTCTAACTGACATATATACAAAGCCTGGCGTCCTTCTGAAAATGTACAATTCGCCTTCACCAATCCTCTCAAATGACCCACATTTAAGACAAAAATTGAGCTTCAAAATGCAGTTCAACATAACAAAACTGATACTTTAAGTCAATGCGCTACTTAATATACCCATATGCACCCGGTATTCTTCATTTTTCCGCGTAATTTAACAGAATTTCCTAAATGTGTAGATCTGCAAATTATAGATTTTCTGAAAATCTGACCCATATATATTGTACTGGACTCAATGATCGTATTAGTAAACATTGATTGGATATCAGAATCAATAGCAAGCATTTGCCTAGTGTGTCATGACTGGATCCCTGATTGGTCTTGATTGGATCGCCTTAAAGCAACACTTCTGCCCGCCTAACGTCATGATCCTATGTGCCTGTAATGAGACTAAATAATGTCAACACATACAGAGATATATTTATATATACATATAAATAAGCCAGTTCGGCAAAGCCATCTTAAGAAGACGGAATTGTGGTATTTTCGTGGAAGCAGGATTACATTTTTGATCAGCTGGTACATCCTGTATATATAAATAGCCTATGTTTCATTATGCCTCTATGATCAGGGCAGAAAGATATGTCAGTGATTGGACGCCTACTGCGCTAATGGCTTTCCTTGTGTCTGAGTAGGCCTCCCCGTGGGATTATTATGGCATTTTGTCGTTTGGAGAGTGGCTTTCCCTCAGTTTGGAGGGATTCTCTTACCTCTGGGCCTTGACTGTGTGTATTGGAACTGCTAAGGGCTTCGTGGAACGTCAAAGCCATATGACGTTGACATTATGAGCAATGGGAAACATATCTACACGTGTGATTAAATATGTGTGTGCTTACTTTGCTTGTGGAACGAAGCTAGTCGTTTGTTATTATTGAAAACATATGGAAATCCCAAGCTGCCGACTATACATATCCTCCTGAAGAATCAGTCCGTCCCCAGAGCCTTGATCTAGGTGCAAGGGGACCTTAATTACATCCATCCCCCAAATAATGGAACCTACATGTCATTTACCTTCGCATTTGAGGACATCTTTAACAAGTTGTTGAAAGTAATTGATCATTACTTCTAAGATAATTCATGTTAACCGGTACAATGGGTATGTAGTAAGAGGTCAACATATCTATCTCTGCATGTTTGAGTTCTTCGATTAGACATGATGTATTAAAAATGGATTATCTGCTATCACGACAAAGACTATTCTCAGCAAACGACCTAATATTATGACGTACAGGAATTGATCTATCACTATTCTGGTGTTGATATATATATGTTCATACACAAATGTGGAGTCGATTCAGGAAAAATGGCTGTCACTGAGCGATATTAGGTGAAGCCACCACAGGAAAGGATGGATCTCGAACATACAAAGGCATATTCTTTATGAAGGCCTTCTGCAAAAACAAACGGACAAAATCTTTCACAATTTTGATCAGCGGAGATCCATGTGCGTAGCAGAAAATTGAACAAATGTTATACAAAATGTTATTTGTTATCAATGTTAAAAATGAGCTGGTATTGCAGCTTTAACTGGCTCCCTGGTACTAATGGCGGAAGATAACAGTTGTGACAGCAGCTTTAAATGACTCTCTGGTACTTATATAGTCAAGAGATAAGACCCTTCATACAACGCACTCGTCTTAAGTGTAGGACCGAGATAATAAAGCAGTCTCAAGTGACTATCATCTAGGATAAAGGACCTAATGGGTCAGATCGCCAGAAAGCGTACAATTGGCCTTCACCAGTCCTCTCAAATAACCCAAATTTAAGAAGAAAATCAGGTTCAGAGTACAGTTCAACATAACCAGGCAGATTTATTGAATAAATACAAAACAGAAACTACTCAAATATACCTAGTACTTATCATTGTACAGCCCAATTATGCAGAATTTGATAGATGTGTAGATCCGAAGATTGTGCATTTTCTGAAAATCTGACCCTGCGGGTTATTTCCTGGATCAAAGCTGAGTATGGGAACATGACAATGGCTATGTTTTATCACCAATATTCCCAACATTATCTATTGTAACGGTGAAGTCAATATTCTGCACCAGACTATAATGAGAGATCATACGGACAATCAGTATAGCTTGAGGGATCAAACGTTGTATAAGTTGCCATATTCAGGAGAAAATTGAGCGGAAAACACCAATTATGGGAGAGCAATTCTTCGGAGAAAAGCTTCTTATATCGAACAGTATTGACTTGAGACACACACATACATAAGTGTTGTTCCACAAAAAGGCTATAGACATGGACATAAGTGCTATATTATGATACATATAGTGACGTTTTGTTCATTTGGATCTAATATCTTGCAATCCGAACGGTTGCTCAGAGAGGGACAGTATTCGTTGATAACATCAATGTGGATTCAATATTAGCCTTCATTTCTATTTTAATTGTCACCAGAGGAGGAAACACACATTAATTAAAGTGAATAATGATTTGGTTATTTTACACCAAATAGCTTTAAAACAAACAAGTCAACAACTATTTTCACTCTCTGTATTACTCAGCGATTTCTGGTTAGAAAACTTATCATACTGTAGCAGTGCATGGAGTTTGAAACCAACATTGAAACAAACCACGTGGGCATGAGATGGCCAATCAGAAGGAAGCAATCACCCTGCCCTCAATAACGGAGGAGGTGCAATGGGCCACCAACACCAACAATAACAAAAGACCCAGGAGGGTCATAAAAGCCACCATATATGTGCCTAACTACGGTTGTGACGACGCTCCAGCCAGTAACCATGGTGATGACGCAAGCAGCTACACAAAGACTACAATATGGCCGCTAGAGCTGCCTGGTGATGAGGAGGTGAACTGCAAGCGGCCGCAAAGTGGCCGCAGTCGGCCGCAGTCGCAGATTGCACCTCCCCCCACACCCGCTAGTGAATGTGGGGTGATAAGGTGGGTGCATGTGTAATAGGGAGTGTTAGTGGAAGTGGAAGGTGGTGAGTTCGAATCCAGGGAGAAGGTTTAGATGGAATGCACAGAGTGGTTGTTCTGAATGAGTGTATCAGACATCATTCTGCAGAATGTTTTATTTTAAATACATTTTATTTGAGTACTATTTGAAATGTCCCCTCATGAATTAATGAAGGCATATATAATAAAAGAGTTAACTAACTAGAAGGTTTCAGTCACTTGGATATCAAACCCGTTGCTGCACACTTTGTGTAATTTGCACACATCTTCAGCCAACTTGTTGGTTAACCTTTATATATATTAGCAAATAATGGTTGAAACCTTAGAGTTATAAGGCATATTACTCCAAGCTAAAACATACAACTTGTATCTATAGTCCCTTATGTAAAGCATGCTAATGTTGTATTCCAATGCCACATCATACAAAAACAAATCAAAATATCCACCTTGTGATATACCTGACGGTAGCGGTAATAAAACGTGAATCAATCCATCAAAGAAGCACCTCAAGCTACGGCCTTATGAAGAAGCCTTATATTGTTTACAATGATTTGTGAATAAATGTTTGCTGAACTTGCCAGGACATAGTGGAACTGCCTATAGGTGTATGCACTGGCTCCAGGCGGTTGTACCAGCTGTTATTCAGCTCCAATAATGGCGGTGATTGGTTTAATTTAGTTAGGATAATATTGTGTTAGGTCTCGTAGAGATTAACAGTTTCTATAGGCCTCTACATTGGAATATGGCAGTATATTTTAAAATAGATCGATTTGCCCAATATATTTAGATTAGAATATAGAAATAGTATAGTCAATATCTGGGACTTTTTCCCAACAAATTTAGAATAATTTCTTTTTTTTTTATAACAGATTTTATTGCAGGGTAGACAATACAGCGTCGTCGCGGTGACGATGTTCCCACCGCCTGCCTATTCAACAGTTGCAGTGATACAATATCTTTTTATAAGAGAAAAAAAAAGAAAAGAAAACAATTTCAATTATATGTTAGTAAGTCATGCTGTCTGTCAGTCGAGGGGGAAGAATTGTATTGTATTTCTTGTATTAATCTATTATGTATTGAAAGCGTTTTATCATATAGAAAAATGAGTCACACGTCACCAAATAGAAATGTTTCAAATTGATTTATTCGCGAGATCCCTTAGTAAGAATGAAGACTGTATTGAGTATATCTATGCATATGATAGATTATCCTGAGGTGTATATTTAACTTTTTTTTAATTTGCTATCACAAACTATCGCGTAAATATATTTGTTGTATGCATACATTTGTATGAACACGCACTTGTGTTAACACATTTCACATATGCTACAACACATACTCAATTACTACTCAGTTACTAGCACCTCGTTCCATGCTCGCTATATAGTGAGATTCCCTTTTAGATTATTTGGTTATATATATAAGTCAGATTTTCAGAAAATACACTTTTGTGCAGCTTTACAATGTTGGTACTTTCTGCTTTTTTACACTGAGAAAATCTAAATAATTGGTATATATATACAGACCATCATTTGTATTGTGTTGATAGAAACTGTCTCTTTCATTGTGTTAAACTGTATTTTGAACGCCATGTAGTCGTTTCTCTTAGATTTGGGTCATTTGCGAGGATTGGTGAAGGTGAACTGTACATTTTCTGACCATTTCACCCGTAACCTCCGGCTACCTTTCTATTGCCTATACAATAGTTCTCTATAGCAGAATATATTACATGATACTTAAGCACTCAAAATGCAATCATTATGCAAGAATAACCGATTTTTTTCGGAAGATCTGATCAGTGTTTTTCCCATCATTTGATAGCTAGTGAGCTGATCTGTGGAGGCAAATTACAATTATATTCCTTGTCAAATTGTTTGTC
This sequence comes from Sthenelais limicola, assembly GCA_942159475.1. NCBI lineage: Eukaryota > Metazoa > Annelida > Polychaeta > Phyllodocida > Sigalionidae > Sthenelais > Sthenelais limicola. The sequence goes on from OW804099.1 coordinate 112,469,207, forward strand.
AAACCCATTTGTTGTTTTTATTCAGTTTAAGGCCAATTGATGGCCCATCGATGGTTTCCCTTTACTTTATCAAGCCAAATATTTGGATTGGTGGAAGACTCCCGTAACTAAAAAGTACTGTTTAAATTAAGTAGCAGTTACCACTGTTTGCAGTAATTAGGAACCATATGATTAGACTGGTAATGAGTATCACTCACTCACAGAGTTAGGTTCTTATTGTTGTAGGGTATTTTAACTCCCATACCACTCCCATTAGGATTCTTTTTGCTTGGGCCAGGAATGCCATTAGTACAGAAGGCGGTAGACTGATCTGTCATACCGATTATATCTAACCGGATCGGCTCAGAGCCTAGACTCTAAGAATGAATAAAGATGGTTTCGTAGAAATAAAAATAGAAACAAAAAAAACAGGCTCTTTAGTTCACGTCCTGTAGCTGGTCTCCTGCTGATTCATGTGGTAGTATACTACAATCTATTGCTGGACGATCGGCGACCAAAAACCGCCTTGAGAAAGGTGGGCACAGCTGGCATACTTAGAATCATTTCCGTCGCCCCAGGCTTTTAGAGTCAAAACCCAAGTCTATAGAGAACTCACGGAGATCATGCCGTTTTCCTATTAAACCTATAGCCGACATCCTTACCCTGAAATCGCAATTATATTATGTCCTCTCCAAGTTTTGTCTGAAGAAATAATCCCTCTAGGCTTTAAAATAGATTCTCAATATTCCTATAGTAATCCTATGGGGATGGTTGGGACTTGCCAACCGCCATTTGTGCCATCACATTGGAGCCCTAAGGGCACCCTAACGCCAGGCCTAGCGTGATGCAATAGAGCGTGCATCACGCACACACTACACTGTCCTCGTTGGGCAAGTAAAACTACAGCGCAGATCTGGCAACACATGTTTCAAATGTGTAATTGACCCCGCCGTAAATCTACACTTGTCCTGTAAAGCCTGCCCTGTAATCCGGTGCACTGTAGCCGCGCGCACCGTAGCTAGGGGAGGTGTAATTCGCGGAACTGTAACTCAGATCGGCAGATGACAACATAGAGGGAAAAAAGCTGACCCTGCTTGGGTTTGATCTCAGAACCTTTGGGTTCCCAAGCGAGCATCCTAACCACTACACCACCGAAGCTGTTGTATATATGTCTGTAATTGGTACCATTAAAAGAGGGGAGAGAGTCTCGAGCTAGAGATAGAGAGAGGGAAGGGTAGATAATTTCATTAGATACCTCAACATGTTATTTCACTGCTCTAAATTTGCCAAAATAATGTCTTAAAGATATATGCGGGTGTCATCACACACGCCACCTAGCGGCTCCTATTTTTCTTTGAAGTAGTTTATTATCATCATAAGTTGAGATGTATCTGTGCTCCATTTTCAATATCAACAGGGTTTTTTTTTATTAAAGCAGTTTGGAGTCATGTTTTTCAGGATTCATTTTTATTGATTATGCTGTTTGATTACTAAATTTGGGTGATGTGGTCATCTTCAAATGACCACAACTTTTTTTTAACCTCGTCAACATACTGTTTTTCTTTGGTAAATCTGTAGCATTCTATACCAAATATATGTATAGAAAGTTTTGATGTGAAGTCACCGATCATTATTTTTTTATATATTGAAATGTGAAAAAAAAAAAAAATCCCATAGACTTCAATGCTAAAGCACTGTTATTTTCATGGGGCTGTAGAAAAAAAAATAAGTCGTTGACATGTACTTTTATTTTCATTTCTTGCTTTCTTATGTAGTCAGGAATGATCCCTGAACGTTTCATAAAAAAGTCACCGACCAATTTCTTTTCCATTGAACACCCGCATATACCTTTAAATTATGTCTGAATACTTATGCTCGTTCATTCAACAATGTGTAAGATAAGCGTCAGTCACAAGCAACTCATTTGTCACAGGTAAAACTATATTATGGGCGGTTTGATACTTCTGGATGATGATTTAATTCAGCTCCTATAGTTGGTCTTCCACTAACGCTTTGGGTATACAGCCACATGTTGTTGTATTAGGTTTTATCAGTTTGTATAGCTTAGCTTGTATAGCTAGTTATATCTCCCATGGTAGTCTACTAAACATTGCCTTGCTTACTCGTCGACACATGGGACATTTATATGGACATCAGGCAGCCATTTCACTCATTCCAACTTGTGTCTATCTATTTCAAACTTAGGTCAACTCAAATAAACCTACCAATTGAACCTATTTTTGTATCCCTAAACCTTCTAATATGTTGGCAGCTAAGCATCAGCATTGTATAGAGTAAATTTATGTGGAAATTGATCCAGGAGTAAATCATGGATCAACATTTGTTGCTACCTGGATGATATCAGTTATTATGATCGCACTACCTCCAAGTACCTCTTAACATAGGATCTTCTTCATAGAGGGCCTTATCATATGCACACAATGCATGTGATATGAGCACCAGGGGTGGTGGTTGGGGGCTAGAGAGAGGGGTTGGGGGTTAAAGAGAGGGGTTGGGGGTTAGATAGGGGTTGGGGGTTAGAGAGGGGTTGGGGGTTAGAGAAGACAGAGTGGTTACATAGTGGCGGGATGGGGGTGGGGGGTATAAAAGGGAGGGGGTTTGCAGGGGCCTATATTTACATTTGATAACACATTATCAACACATATACACATTTAGAGGTGAGACTACACTGTCGCCACCTGATGTCTATAATTCTTAGCAGCGCATTTGTGATCCGTTTTAGGAAAATGAGTCATAAGTCGCAAAATATGGATTATGAGATATCATTATATTTGAACAGATCAAACAGATTGCAATGATAGCAAACAAACACTAAGAGACCTGAAAAGTATTTCTTTATATTAGGTTTGATATTTTTATATTTAAAACAAGTTTGCAATGTTTCTGGATGGATAATTACCAGTAAAGTAACTAAATATGCTCCATACAAAGGCCTTCAAAACGCACGGATATATTTAATACAATGTCCCGAAATTAGTTACATGGATTCATATGACCACAAGTGCTAAACCGAAGGAAAATCAGTACATTTTGGTAACGAGATCGTGTAGAAAGAAAGTTTTGAAAAATATTAATTATGCGACTTGTGACTCATTTTCCTGGAACAAATCACATATATATAGACCCTCAATGCGTCTACTACAGTCTGGGTTATGACGTGATTGTGGGGGCAATCACCAAATATGGTAGTGAACGCGGACATGCAGGCAATTTCAAGCCAGTGAAAGGATTTGACAAACAGCTTAGCGCTGTTAAAACTTCCAAAAGGAAATAATGTACTATAATTAGGGTATATACCCATACTGTTCATATTATCAGAAGAATATCATATTATATTATTTTCTTCTGGATGGGATAAGTTGCAGGTCCTTGATTTTTCTTCTTTATTATTATATTTATTAGGATGTATACCATTGACATTTTATGGTTCAATGGTGTCATGTATCGCATCGCCCATTGAGGAAAGAAAAATAATAATAAAAATACAAGTTTGAATAATATGTGAGGCACTTGAAAGACTGGCTTGATACTATGTTACACTTGTTGGGCTGATGCTCTATTTTGAATGTTGGAAACCGAGCAACACCATTCATGACTGTTTAACTTATGTTTGCAGAGTGCCTGATGTGGAGAAACTATACCAGAATGAGGGCACAAAGTTTGAGGATAACTGGCAGGACAGAGCCATAGAACGGTGAGTGACAACCTTCCGTAAATGTGACAGACAAATGTGATGTGTTTCAGGAAAATGAGTCATAAGTCGCAAAATTAATATGTTTTAAAGTGTTTTTTTTACAAGATCTCCTTATTGAAATGTTCTGATCTTTAGAGGGTTTTGCACTTATAGTCATATAAATCCATTTTACAAATTTCGGGACATTATATCAAATACATCCCTGCGTTTTTAAGGCCTTCATATGGAGTATATTTAGTTACTTTACTGGTAATTATCCGTCCAGAAACATTTCAAACTATACTTTTCAAAAATGAAAATATCAGACTTAAAATATAAAAGTACTTATTAGGTGTCCTAGTGTTTCCTATCATTGGAATCGGCGTGATCTCATCTTGTCAAATATTGTCATATCTCAAAATCCACATTTTGCGACTTGTGACTCATTTTCCTAAAACGGATCACAAATTACTTCATAAAGGTTAAGATCAAAGGTCATTTTGAGTTCTTTCGCTCTCTGACATCTTTTGTTAAATAAACATAAATTTAGGGCCAATTATTTCCTTTCATTTTCTAAACAGCTGACGGCATATAAGGGAATGAATGCTACATTTATCTATGGTACTAGTAGTTGTCCATTAACAAATATCTGAAACTTAATTTTTCGAACATACATTTAAGGCAGGTTTGGCAGTCAAGCGAGAAATTAATCAACTTATTAAGGTTATGTTCCAAGTTCAGAACGGATGAAAGAAGAGAGCGTTAATTGATTTATTCAGGGCTAATTATACCTTAGTCATTCACAATACATAAGTCTGATTGGGTCTCCCTGAAATAAAATGAATTCTCCATTTTCTTGTGACTTTCTGTGATATATATACATACTATGGTATTCATGTGAGCAAAATTACAATTTGACGCTTTATTATATATGTGTGCGATTTCACGGGTGCTATTCAGGGGTACTATTCGAAATGTCAAATAGCACACACATAAATCGATAAATAGGTATGTAATAAATATCTAATAGCCCTCTGTTTGATGTCAAATCGATCGAGACAGAGGGTCAAATCGCACTCAACCCCTTTGGGGTTTCGATCGATTTGACCCTCTGTCTCGATCGATTTGACATCTCCATCGGGCTATTAGATACATGAATTATTAGCTATACTAACAGGCAAAATCTCCTCAGCGCCCTACTATTGGTCATTTCTACCAACAATAGAACTACATTAGGTTGGTGGCCGGTAATGATGGTTATCAACACATCTTGGACCCAATCAATGTCTTTGATCTAGTTCCATCAAAGTGCTGCCTGTTTACATTGGAGCCAGCTACCCTCACCACACCTACATGTATGCACTATATATTATAGAAGACATGAATGATAGGGGATTTGCATAGCCGCCATATTGAATCTAGATTCTCATATAATTATGGGAGTAATGGTACAGTCTAAAAACTAAACAAAACATGTAAATTTCAAAATGGATTATGTATCAATGTTCTAATGACAATGTCCATACATGTTTCTACAACTCAAGTCCCCATATTTCCCATCATGCATTTGGTTTGCATACATCATTCATACAAGCTGTGATATTGGTTAAAACATTCTTGGAATTTGCAATAAAAATCTTGCCAAATTTGTGTATGTCAAATCTAAACAGAATCCATCCAATGATGCACACTAACAGACATGCGCAGTGGCAAATGCAACTCCCCTATTGCCTGTATATAGTCAGACATTAACAAATGTTGTTAAACATGTAGACACTCAATAGAGTTAGGCCAACAGGCAAGAACGAATGTAAACACTCCCAGGCTACTTCACACTGTGGGGCTGACCAATACAATATTTATCTTGTCAGTAATTGGTGGGCTTAATGAGCTTAATGAGTTCATTTACACATAGCTAGAGAGTGTCAGTAGTTGCCATGTGTTGTAATGTTTGGGTAAGAGACTGAATCGAGGAACACAGAAGCAGTAATGGTGTCTTTTCATGGCAAGGTCAGGTAGGATAAATGACCAACATTGAGGGGCTGCTGGTGCACTGTTTGATGCATAACCCTGTGGTGCTGGTGCACTGTTTGGTGCATAATCCTGAGGTTAATAACCAACATTGAGGGACTGCAGGTGTACTGTTTGGTGCATAATACTGAGGTTAATGACTGACATTGAGGGGCTGCTGGTGCACTGTTTGGTGCATAATCCTGTGGTTAATAACCAACATTGAGGGGCTGCTGGTGCACTGTTAGGTGCATAATCCTGAGATTAATGACCAACATTGAGGGGCTGCTGGTGCACTGTTTGGTGTATAATCCTGAGATTAATGACCAACATTGAGGGGCTGCTGGTGCACTGTTTGGTGTATAATCCTGAGATTAATGACCAACATTGAGGGGCTGCTGGTGCATTGTTTGGTGCGTAATCTAGAGGTTAAGCGACTATACTAAATCATAGCCTTTGGCAGTCCAAGTGCTATAACCATCTAAGGCAGAATAAACAGATGTAAAGGCCTGGTCCACCAAGCCGATTCTAATCCGATTTTGCCCCACACAGGACTCTATTGCACTAAGTTCTTTGAAAATCGCATGAGAATCAGCTTAGTGGACAAGGCCCTTAATACTCTGCATTTTGGGCATGGTGATTTCTTTGGTATTGCCTTAAGGTACGGGGACTTTAATATGTTTATCTTTCAGTTATATTGTAGGTATGTTTGTAGCTAATAATGTATCTTTAACTGTTCAAAGAAGTGACTAATATAAACTGTGTACTTTTGTGGCAGGCATCTGTTACTGAAGATGCAAAGACAGCTGAGAGCACAGAGTGCAAATGACAAGGCAAAGAGACTTTTCCAGGAGCAACAACAGCGCATGAAACAGAAGATAGAGAGGAAGACCACAGACGGTAAGTGCACTGTCAAATAATTGTGCGGACAGCGAGGAAGTGAAGAGAGAGAGCGAGAGAGAGAGCGAGAGAGAGAGTGAGAGGCGAGAGAGAGAGAGAGAGAGAGAGCGAGAGAGAGAGGTGAGAGAGAGCGAGAGAGAGAGGCGAGAGAAGAGAGAGAGAGAGAGAGAGAGAGAGAGAGAGAGAGGCGAGAGAAGGGAGAGAGAGCAAGTCAGCAGATCAGTGAGTCAGCAAGAAATAAGATTGGGGGAAAGAGGGAGAGAGGAGTGTGTAAAAGAGATGGTATAATACAATAGAGAGTCATAGACCGATAGACCTGGAGATAGAGAGAGCCAGAGAGAATGTGGAGAACGAAAAACAAGGTATATTTGTGTGAATATTTGCCTCCCTACACATCCACCAACGCCTAGGTTCTGTAATGTATTGTTTTCAATTTTACTCTGGCTCGCATTATACTGTCGTTTTTTTACTTTAACCATATGATGTGTTTTCTCTTATCAACGAATCTAGTCATGTAATAACTAGATAATGAGTTTCTAAAAGTTATAGCTTTATGTTCCTATTTAAAAAATGTATGTACATAATGTCTTGCTGAATGAAAATTGATTTAATACAAATACAAAGCCCTTCTTTTGAAATAAGATGTATATTATTCTTTTCCACAGGCCGTTTCGTACCCTCAGAGCTCGGATTCCATCTTTTCCATGTGCAGAAAGCCAACCGTTCTCCCGTCCTCGTCCCAAGTGGGGCAGACCATCCCGCCATTACCCTCACCCGTACCACTAGCGCCACCTACAATCACAAACAAGCATCAGCCAGAGCTCACAGCGTTGCTGGTGGTTTCAGAGACCGGAAGTCCCGGATGTCGTCTGCTGCTCCTTCTGTGAAAACGAGGCCAGCAACAGCCGCAGGAAGGATGCAGGCAACACCAGCGCCAAATGATACCCTGTCGGAGAAAGCTGAACTAGGAGCAGAAAGACCATACAGGTAGTTAAAATATGTACATGGGTCAGATTTTCAGAAAATGTACAATTGGCAGCTCTTCACATTTGGTGAATTCTGCAAAACTAGCCTGCAATTTGGTCATTACTAGGTACATTTGAGAATATTCCGCATTGCATTGATTCTAGCAATCGATCTGTTTAGGTTGAACTGTATTTTGAACTTTTTTTTTCATCTGAAATCTGGGTTATTTGAGAAGATTAGCGAAGATGAATTGTACATTTTCTGAACATCTGACCCACATGTTATATTTTGAATGGTTGGCAATAATACATCACGGCAAGTTTAAACCGGTGGCTTTGATCATTAAACAAATTATGAATGACATTGCCACAGGGGTTGTTTCAGCACAGAACAATACCCGGTTCAGGAGGAGATATTAAATATTATGCTTGATGTATTATCATAGTTTTTGATAGATGTCGCTGTGTTTATGTTGAGCAGCAACCGAACTAGATCATTGCCAGTGGTACTGATAACATGTGTTTCAGGAAAATGAGTCATAAGTCGCAAAAAATAGATTTTGAGATTCCATTATATTTGAAAAGATGAGATCAAGCCAATTCCAATGATAGTAAACAGTCTAATGATCCAATATGTATTTCTAGATTTTAAGTTTGATATTTCTATTTTGGGAAAAAAAATTGCAGTATTTCTGGGGGGTCAATAAACAGTAAAGTAACTAAATATAGTCCATATAAAGACCTGTAAAACGGAACGATATACTACATACATTGTCCTGAAATTTGATACATATATTGATATATATATAAGTGATAAGCTATCCAATAATCAGAATGTTCCAATAAAGTGATTGTGTAAAATAAACACTTTGAAAAATAGCATTTTTGCGACTTATGACTCATTTTCCTGGAACACATCACATTTATAACATTGAAATGTTCACAAGATCAATCCCCTATCCAGATGGAATGCGTGATAATCTTATCTTTAACATCATCAACTGTCTTTCTCCTTATAACATTACATGTATCACTATCACACTAAACCTTTGTATTGACATTTTTTCTTAGTATCATCATTTGGTGTGACAGTATTTATAATTATATGCATATATATCGATCATATTGATACATCTTTCGAGCGCACTACCATTCTCGCATATGGGAGGTGTTTTAGGAAAACGCGTCATAAGTCGCGAAAATTGGATTTTGAGATATCATCATATTTGAAAATATGAGATCAAGCCGATTCCAATGATTGTAAACAGTATGTTAAAGATAAAATGTATTTCTATATTCTAAATTTGATATTCTTATGTTTGAAAGAAGTTTGCAATATTTCTTGGTGGACAATTACCAGTAAGTATTTAATTATACTCCATATATTGACCTTTAAAACGCAGAGGTACATTTAATACACTTTCCTGAAATTTGGTATATGAATTCATATCACTCTACGCACCCTAAATATCAGAACATTCCTACTAAGAAAAATTTGTGAATAAATCATTTTGAAAAATATCAATTTTGCGACTTGTGGCTCATTTCCCTGAGACATCACATTTATTCGAGATGTTGTCATTTCACTACATGTTTATTACCTATCTTCAATAATAAGGTAATATGCTTCTATTCATCTTCATGTTATATTACCTGAACACTGTGTATCCAGAACTATTGTTGGCTGTCAACAAGTCTTCAAATTAATCTTCATCTTACATTGCCTAAATATGTGATGTGTTCCAGGAAAATGAGTCATAAGTCGCAAAATGGATATTTTTCAAAGTGTTTTTTCCACAAGATTTCTTTATTGAAATGTTCTAATTTTCAGAGAGTGTAGCAGTGATAGTCATATGAATCCATGTACCAAATTTCGGGACATTGTATTAAATATATCATTGCGTTTTGAAGGCATTCATATGGAGTATATTTAGTTACTTTACTGGTAATTACCATCCGGAAACATTGCAAACTTTTTTTTTCAAAAATAAAGATATTAAACTTAAAGTATAGAAATACATGTTGGGTACCCTAGTGTTTACTATCATTGGAATCACCTTGATCTCCTCTTTTCAAACATAGTGATATCTCAAAATCCATATTTTGCGACTTATGATTCATTTTCCTGAAACGGATCACATATGGTGTAAGAAGAACTTTCGTCTGCCATCTAGAATCAAAGTCCTCAGTGTAATCAAGCTACAGCTATGACACTTTGTGTTGTGTGATTAATAGTGTTAATTACAAATACCTGCTCTGTTATGTTCAACTGTACTTTGAACTTCATAATTATCTAAGATTTGAGCTATTTGATGAGCAAACCCTATAGGTACTGTTAATTAAAAAGGGCAGCTCTATTATAATTTATATTCAACTGAACTCTGAACTTCATCATTATCTAAGATTTGTGTTACTTGATGACCTAACCCTAATTAAATGTTTCATAACAGATCTATAATCTTATCCTCAGGTGTAGACTGTCGGCTCCGTCTGCCAACTCTAAGCCCCGCCCACAATCTGTGATCAGGGAGGAGATTGACATCCGACTGCTGGACCCCAGGAACCCCAAGTCTGTCATGTTCCGCCCACGAACAGGGGCTTCAGTACCAAGCAAATGCAGGTCAGTTATTGAAAGGGTAAAATCGCCAGAAAATGTACAATTCACCTTCAGCAATCCTCTTAAATATCGCAGATTTAAGACCATAATGATGTTCTAAAGTCAGTTCAACACAACTGAACAGATTGTTTGAATCAAGGTAATGTCAATTATATTCAGATATACGTAGGTTTGACGACTTTTCAGTGTAATTTGACAGAATTTACTAAAAATGTACATACAAAAAAAAATAAAAAAATAATGAAAACAAATAATAAAAAAAAATGTACATCAGCGAATTGTACATTTTCTGAAAATCTGACCTATATTCAAAATTGGCCATGCATGGAAATAATCGACATTGCGGTTATGCATATTTTGTAAAGAATTTAATGTACAACTACAAGGCCAATAATACATATATTTAGAAAGTATCTAAGCTGAAAAGAAACGATTTATATAAACTGTGCTTGTTCCATTCCCTCCTGATGAAAATTGTTATTATGAAATATAACATTCAGCCAAGTTTTGTCCGTGCTCAATGGATGCTAAACATATTTCTTTTCTTTTTTTTTTGCTCGTTGTTTATCATTATCATCATTTATCATTAAGTTTTGTCTTAAATCTAACCCATATATATGTCGAACTGTGAAAGGAATGGAATGGAAAGATCTCAAACTACATCATGCTTGGTATTTCTTCATCATTTTATTTTTTTCAGCCGGTATGTGTTGATCGAGGGTGCACGGATGGGACCCGGAGAGGCTAAGGTCATGCCTACAGTGATGGAGCAGAAACTGATAGCGGAACGCTTCCCTGAACACAAGGAGGAATGGACGGGACACATGAAACCACCACCCAAGTTTAGACCTCCTCTCATTCTCTATCATCCTCCCTCCTTCACTCAACATTCCGTCACATAGTATTACACTATACTACTTCAGCTTATTACATATTTCCCTGTGTGCTGTCCTCTGTATAAATCAATGAGTTGTGATGTGTTTCAGGAAATGGAGTCATAAGTCGCAAAATTTATATTTTTCAAATTGTTTTATTTACAAGATTTCTTTGTTGGAATATTTCTATTTTGTGAGTGTCAAGTCCTGGTGGTTGTATGATTACATGTACCAAATTCCAAGACAGGTCATTAATTATATTAGTGCATTTCGAAGATCATATTTTGGACTATATTTAACTACTTTACTGGTAATTATCCACCCATTATTATTACAAACATTTTTTTAAAATAAAAATATCAAACTGAAAATGTAGAAATACTTTCCTAATGCCTTAATGTTTATATTCATTGAAATCAGTCTGATCTCATCTTTTCAAATATGATTATATCTCACAATCTATATTTAGCGACTTGTCACCCATTTCCCTAAAACATCTCACATTTGAATCATTATTCCATGCCGGAATGACAAACATCGAAACAAAACAATGAAATATGTGATGTGTATCAGGTAAATGAGTCACAAGTCGCAAAAAATAGATTTTGAGATACCATTATATTTGAAAAGAGAGATCAAACCGATTCCAATGATAGTAAACAGTCTACTAATCTAATGAGTATTTCTAGATTTTAAGTTTGATATTTTCGTTTTTGAAATGAAAAAGGTTTCCAATATTTCTGGGGATCAATAAACAGTAAAGTACCTAAATGTAGTCCATATCTGGACCTTTAAAACGAAAGAATATATTACAAAGATTGTCCTGAAATTTGATACATCGATTCATATAGCTGCATGTAATAAACCCTCAAAAGATTTGAATATTCCAATAATGTGATCTTGTGAAAAACACACTTTGAACAATATCAATTTTGCGACTTATGACTTATTTTTCTAAAACACATCACATATTATGTATGATGTGATACCTGTGGAAGCCTTTGTATTCTATCTGTTCTGGTCAAACATACAAGTATTCATACATGTTCAAGTTTGTTAATGAAACCGTTTTGCAAAAATTGGAAGAAAATATTGATGTATGTGATTATTATGGAGAGTATACATTCAATCTTATTGGATTGGATCCTTTGATAATTCCGTAGATTGCTGAAAATGACACAATACATTGTATAATGACTGAACCCATGAAACAAAAAAAACATTATCATGTTTCAGTACTTAACGGCCCCATAATCATATGAAGTTGGACTATATTGTACATATATGCGTTACCTATAACTATATCCTCATGGATGAAATATCCATGAATATTTTTATTATGCTTTAAAAAAGTATTTAAGACATATCCCAAAGGATGGGAGCCTATGCTAGATATTGACAGTGTAGCATCAATGGAACTACATCCAAAGAGTGTTTGTGAAACTATGCATTGTTACTAGTCATACAGTCAGGGCAGTGTTAACCAGAGGTTTTAGATATGTCTACTTTTTACTGTTACGTTATTGTAGTCTATATTGCTCTAAACATTATCCATTCACTATCACTGTCACATGGATGGAGTTCCTGTATCAAATTGTCTCATCCATGGATGCTTTACTATTTATATTCATCTGTGCAATTCTAGTCTCTGTATGATTTAACTATTTATACGAATAAAATGAAGAGTTTTTAACAATCATGTTGTGCTTTATTCAATAAAGCTTATTTGTCCAAAGGAAATACCAGCGTCATCAGCGCTGTAGCAGGCGGGAATTCAAGAAACTAACGAAAACCAAAAGAAGTAACTTAATGTGTTTGCAAACTTAGAAAAAAAGATTTGATTACTAAAAGCCAAAGAAAACAGGAAATTATATTATTATTTGGTTTTGGGACAACTGTAGTTTATCCACTTTATATATATATATATATATAGTTTATATCTCCATGTGGTGTTGATTTATGATCCAAAAACTAAAAAAAAATATCGAAAAAATGGTGGCCATCTTTGATTTTGGGACCTGATTAGTTGGTTTTACCTCTGATATTAATTCATGTATAATCAACTACCAATGTACCAAATTTCATACTTTTCTCATAAAATGAACAATTGAGTGCTTAACAGCTGGACTAATACACCATTTAACCAGCAAAGATGTAGTTAATGAGGTTTTGCCATTTTAAAGGTAAATATCGGCGTTACGAGCACTGCTGCAGGTGAGATCCTGGAACTAATGCATGAAAGAATAGGAGTATCAGTATTTTTTTTCTAATTCTATTTGAGAAAGAATATGGTTGGGTGAATACAAAAAGCAAAAAAAAGGATGTTATCATCACATCACTTTATATTTTAGGGACAACTGAAGATTAGTACCATTCACTATGGAGGTCAATGGGGGAAAAGCATACATCTTCAATAACAATTTTTTCAGTTCAATGACCCGCTGTTTTTTAACTGGGGATGAAATAATATGTCAGTTAGGTATATGCAGATTTTTTATGAAAATTGCATGATTCAAACATCTGATATTCTGAAAAAAAACTTTCCCTCATTGACTTTTATAGTAAACTAGCATAGTATACCCGTCCTCTGGACGGTTAAGAACAGGTAGGTTCTCTAGGGGAGGTATGGTCAAGAATCGGCAGGAACTGTAAGAAATCTTTCACCTCCTTCCTCTCTCACTCACTCTCCCCCTGTCGTCCCCGTGTTCTCTCTCTCTTCTTCTTCCTCTCCTCCCCCGTCCTCTCCCCATGTTCCTCTTCTCTTTCACTCTCTTTGTCTTATTTCTCATCCCCACACCCTCCCTCCCCACTTCTTCTCCCCCAAATCTCCCATGGCCACCTTGTTCCTCACTCTATCCGATTTCTCTCACCCTGTCCGTCTGCTTCTTTCATTCTCTCCTTCCCTCTCCCACCCTTTCCCTCTCTCTGTATCCTATTCTCCCTGTCCCTATCTGATTTCTCCCACTCCCTCTGCATATTTGTCTATTTTTGTAACTTCATAATTAATCCCCCTCTTCTTAACTCTCCCACTCCTCTGCATGTAGTTAGGTTGCCCCTGGACATAGGTTGTGGGAAATGACGTAGTATCTCACAGGGGGGTTCCCAGGCTATAAATAGAGTGTAGAAATCTCAATTTAAAAAAGGCTTCAAAATCACATTTCCACCCCAAATACCCTCACAAACCACATACGACGACATCCAGAGAGGGGGGATTGACATCTACAGATGAGTAAAGTAGTTTGTAATTCAACAAATCCCGAGAACATTCTGGACAAAGAAAACCTTCTTTCTACCATTTCTTTTCTACCTCCTTTCGTAGAAATCGCTCTAGCCGTATATTATATGGATGGTAGTACATTTCAGCGCTCCCTGAAAAAAACTTAATCCAATGACATATGGTTTTCATCGGCTTCTGTTTTAATTGAAAGCTGGCATTTACATTTAAGTTTGTTAAAAATATATCTGAAGTAAGTTCAAGCTATCCTTAGAGAAATCTTGTTATGATTAGTATTTAACATTGATAAGTAAGGGAATAGGATATTGCAATTTTCAAGTATTATCTAGTTTGAGTTCATGAGAGGGATACATTCATTACCAAATAATATTAGCGGAAATCAACTTTAATCGTTGAAACATTTTAACTTGAGGTGCAATGGATGAAATTTGAAGAAACATCGGGGAGACAGTTTTGGTGTTGAAGTAGCTGTAACAAGATATTGTTGTACAGAACTTCAAGCATCATTGCGTGATTGAAATAACTCAGGTTTCAATAATGTAGGAGAGAACAAGCCATACATTATAGTAATAAAGATAATAAAGTTAACATCTATAATGTGAATAGCAACAAGCTGATACATTTGTGTAGGCGTCCAAATGTAAGGCATTATTGATCTGATCTATGCCATTAGTGACCAAAATACAAAATATATATGGGTCAGATTTTCAGAAAATGTAAAATTGGCAGCTCTATACATTTAGGAAGTTCTGCTAAATAAGGCTGCAATTTGGCCAATACTAGGTAAATTCGAGTATATTCGGCATTGCATTGATTCTAGCAATATGTTTGATTTGGTTGAACTATATTTTGAACTTTATTTTCGTCTGAAATTTGGGTTATTTGAGAAGATTGGTGTAGTTGAATTACACATTTTCTGAAAATATGACCCTTAAGTCCATGGGGTGATCTTGATAATAGACTTATTGCACTGTGAGTCAGGACTGGCGAGAAACCTAGCAGGGTGCACGGTTTATTTCACCATAATACCTATACAAATACAATAAATATTCAAGAAAAATAGAGAAAAGAACTTTTTTTCACAAGGAAATTTCCACCGCGCAGTGCAGTTACAGGAGGTGAAGTGTCCGGTGGAGAGTGCGACGTTACAATGATATTGGAACCATCTTGTCGCACTACTTTTATGACGTCACAAGTGGGCGTGGCGTGAATAAGGGATTACCGGGAATATCTCCATCGAGCGGTTGATTACATAAATAAAACTACCAAAATGAAAATAGAATCACTAGACTTACGGAATATAACTAGTGAACCATTAGATAACTCCTCTAGAGTTGGACCAATTTATCTTAAAAGTTCAATTGTTTTATTTCTTTGTTTGTATATATTAGTCCAGGCAATCTATGCTTTTTTCCGAACCCACCATTTTATACAAGTGCGGGGAAATTGGCAGAATGGCAGCTAAAAGGCTCTAGTTTCACGTTTCCTTGAATACCAGCTCAAATATCAAACCTAGCCGTTTTCGATTTATGAATGTTTGTAGACAACAGGCTCATCTTTCATTTGAAATATAGTGTTAGAAATTATTTTCTCCTAACATATCACTGTGGTTGATAGTTGTCAGAGAATTTAACTAACATTAAATCATTGATAGGGTGGAAATTCTACTTTCATGTGAATTATTATACACGCATTCAATACTGAGGCCCCGACAGCCGCACATTACTTGTAACGTGGTATTGGACTAGTACATTACCAGCTCGTTGTCATGGCGACGCAAGTTTGGTGGCGCAAGATTGCCGACGCAAGGTTGCCGACGCAATCAACTTACTATAAGGCATGTATAATAATCAACTTATAGGACGAGTTGCCGCACAACGCGTAAATAAAGGACTCGACCTGCGGTCTCGTCCTTTATTTACGCCCCGTGCGGCAACTCGTCCTATAAGTGCTAAGTATTAGCAATTATCCTACACCCAATACTTGTTGAAATATTATTGTTTCAAATGAAATTAAATAATACCTTGACTATATCAACAGGAACAATCAATGAATATTATACTACTAATACCTCATCATGTCATACCCTGCAGCTCACTCTGTGTGTCTATTTCAATGGCCTGTTCAAGTCATGGATCATAAGTTCTCAGAATTTTTTCTAGTCAAAGTCTATCTATTTAATAATGAAAGAAATAAAGAGCTGCCCTCACCATAGCACTTCCATTTCCAAAGCAGTTACTATCAATATCAGAGGTAAACATTGTTTCTTATTTCACAAAGGGGAAAGATGCTAGACAGTTTAAACTAGTTTTAGATCAGTAAGGACTTAGTTGTATACCGGCCAGATTTCCATCAAATGTACAATTGGCAGCTGTACACATTAGTAAAATCTACTAAGTTAAGCTGCAATTGGATCCATACTAGGTAGGTTTGAGTATATTTGGTACTGTATTAATTCTAGCTATCTCTCTGGTTATGCGAAACTGCATTTTGAACCTTTTTTTCTTTAATTTGGGTTTTTTCAGAGTTTTGGTGATGATAAATTGTACCTTTTCTGGCGATTTGACCCATACATGAGTCATCAGTGAATGTCCTGAAAGGCTAACTTTATGTAATGATGATCAATCATACATCGATCAACATTGTATGTAGGGACACTTCTATACATTTGAATAGGCGTGAAACCATTTCCAATGGGATGATGTATATTGTTTAATCATATATAATTAAGTCATGTTCAACAAGTCAACCGATATAAACTTTGCCTCCCCCAGGCTACCTCATCTTTATGACCCGTCCAGATGAAGTTCTAGGGCCATTAATTTGTATAATACTTTTAAAATATAAATAATTAAATGATTGAAGAATGGCTTTCAGTGTAGCACTTCCGTTTCCAAAACAGTTACTGTCAATATCGGATACAAAATAATACTGCATTGGTTCAGAAACTGTGACTTAGTCATCTTAGAGAGTGGAGTGCTGCAAGAGTGAATGCACTAGGCTCAGATTGGTTAGGGTCAAGTTTACCATAGGACGTGTGTCTTCATGGCTATGCAGAGACAGCATGATGGACAACACATGGGTCATCCTGATTATCTTGTTATCGGCAACTATTCCCTCAACCGCAGGTATTTTGTACTATTCATTTAGATTCTTGAATTTAGTAATGACATTAATACACGTTTTCAAATCAAATAACTATTTCACTCGAAATGTATATATGTGATGTGTTTCAGGAAAATGAGTCACAAGTCGCAAAAAATAGATTTTGAGATACCATTATATTTGAAAAGATGAGATCAAGCCGATTCCAATGATACTAAACAGTCTAATAATCTAACAACTATTTCTAGATTTTAAGGTTAATATTTTCTTGTTTGAAAAAAAAAAAGTGTCCAATATCTCTGGGGATCGCTAAACTGTAAAATAACTAAATGTAGTCCATATAAGAATCTTTAAAGCGAAAGGATATATAACATAGATTGTCCTGATATTTGATACATCAATTGTTATAGCTATAATTGATGAACCCTCCAAAAACTAGAACATTCCAATAATGTGATCTTGTGAAAAAAACACTGAAAAATATCAATTTTGTGACTTATGACTCATTTTCCTGGAACACATCACATATGTGGTCTTCATCAATCCACCCAGGTGCCCCAAACGTGAAGTTAACAATTGAAACAGACTCTTTGAATTATGCATTTGATCATAATATTATGTCAGTGTGAATACAGTCACAGTTGGCATTGAGAAGGGCTATTTGATAAGGGCAGAAGAAACAATGGTCGTTGTTGTTTTTGTTGTAACGTTTTTATTCTTACATTCAGATAGGTACATCTAGATGTTTCCATCAATTTTCTTTTGTATCCTATACATGACTTTCCATATTATACGTTCTACACAACAATAATTAAAAATAAGATATATTATATTATCAATGAAATAGGTATACATTCTACGTTCTGATAATCAACATTCATATACAGTATAAATATATAGAGAGAATGGGACGAGCCGGCCATAATCGAAAATTTATAGGACGAGATTTGTCCACATAAGCACGATGCCGTAGGCAGAGTGCTGATGTGGACGAATCAAGTCCTATAAATTTTTTATTATGGCCGGCGCGTTCCATTCTATATTTATTATATGTGCATACAAATTTGATGATATATCATCAGATATCACTGAAAAATATCTAAAAAAGTCACAGAGAACCCTACTGTCCCGCAGAGAGTCCCATTAGTACAGCGGTGCCCTAGCTGTCAATCTGTCTGTGTGTCTCATGCAGTACATTTACTTACTGACATTGTTGAATTAAAACGTTTATATCATGGCCATTCCTTGAGCTACATTAATTCAATTTATATCATTCAAATGAGAATTTAATGCTCTATTTAATGATGTAGGTTTTATGATGCATTTCTATAATTATAGTACCAGAATCACGGGTGGATTACCGATCGCGGGGATTTGTTTACATGCTCCGCGGAGAGCCAAACCTCCGCGAAGCATAAAAACAGAGCTATTTTTAGACAACTACATTTCATATAGGACGCGTCCTATATGAATATTTTTATAGCACCCCACTTATAGCATGTCTCATATAGAATGCGCATATAATAAATAAGTATTACTGTGCTGATAGGATAGGATGCATATCTTTCTGTTTGATAAACAGCACAACTGTACCAGTGCACGACCAGTGAGCTGTGAATGCCAGGTGAGGGTGCAGTGCCAGGTATTGTGGCCCGTTGTGTGTCTTCATTGTCCCCATATTATAGGCTTTTGAAGAAAACATGTATTCACCGATAAAATTGATTGAGTAATACAAACAAAAATGAATATGAATGAGAACTTGATCCAACACAAGTGTGAGACCAGCAACAACATGAGAGGAAATAGACGCAATGGATTCACATAATAGTTGCTAATGGCATGTCCATTTCACCGTGATTCATAGCCATAAGTATCACACTTCACTAGTTTGCGGTCAATCACAAAATGATCACATTGCTATCACACTCAATTGCACTCAGTGCCTGTCGGGTTACTGTCTAACTGGAACCCCAGATAACGAAACTCTTCTACTACATCAATTTTGCTCCCATTGGCATACAATTGATAATCATTTTTCCTCCCTCTAGTACCAATAAAATTCTGTAATTTTGCCTTGTTGATATTAATTTTCAGACCGTTTTTTCCAACCCAAACATTAAATTTATTAATGTCGTCTTGGATTTCAACTAAATCATTTTCATTTCTCCTGGGGTGTAATAAAACGCAGTCGTCAGCGTACATAATTATTTTACCACTGAATGCAACCTCACTTAAATCATTGATATATATAATGAACAATGTCGGCCCAAGGATTGACCCTTAAGCCACTCCTGCTGTCAATGGTAGGATATCTGATATGTTATCTCCAACCTTCACACATTGTCTTCTATCTGTCAAATAAGACTCAAGTAATTTAAGAAATACATCACTCACACGGATAAGCTTTAGCTTTTTTATCCATATACTAACATTAATCGAATTAAAAGCCTTGGCTAGATCAAAATATACAGCAGGTGTGTCAATTCCGAAATCTTTGTATTTAAATACATAGTTTAGAAAGGCTGACATTGCATTGTCAACCCCCATACCAACTCTAAATCCAAATTGATGTTCGCTCAAATACTCTATATTACTAAGGTGGTCTTCTAATTTATTCGAAATAAGGCTTTCCATGATCTTTCCAAGAATTGGACATATCGATATGGCTCGGAAATCATCCACTCTCTTCGAACCTGCCTTTTTAGGTATTATCGCATAAATTGCAACCTTCCAAGATCTAGGAAAATACCCACTTACTCAAATCCTATTCAATAACATAACAAATTTAGTTATACATGCCAGTAGAGAATATTTCACAAACTTCGTATTCAGGTCTATAATGTGGTGTTGATTTATGATCCATAAACTAAAAAAATATCATAAAAATGGTGGCCATCTTGGATTTTGGGACCCGATGAGTTGGGTTAACCTCTGATCTTAATTTCTGTATAATTAACTACCATTGTACCAAATTTCATACTTTTATCATAAAATGAACAATTGAGTGCTTAACAGCTGGTCTAATACACCTTTTAACCAGCAAACATGTGGTTAATGAGACGTGTTGTAACTTTTAAATGTAAATACCGGTGTTATCAGTACTGCTGCAGGTGAGATCCAGAAACTAATGCATGGAAGAATAGGAGTATCAGTATTTTTTTTCAATTTCTATTTGAGAAAGAACATGGTTGGGTGAATACAAAAAGCAAAAAAAGGATGTTATCACTTCACTTTATATTCTAGGGATGACTGAAGATTAGTACCATTCACTATGGAGGTCAATGGGGGAAAAGCATATATCTTCAATAACTATTTTTTCAGTTCAATGACCCCCTGTTTTTTAATTGGGGATGAAATAATATGTCAGTTAGGTATATGCAGATTTTAATGGAAATTGCATCATTCAAACATCTGATATTCTGAAAAAAAACTTTCCCTCATTGACTTCTCTAGTAAATGATTGTACATTTCAGTGCTACCTGAAACAAAACTAATCCAATGACATATGATTTTCATTGGCGTTATGGATTCCCACTATCATGATCTTTCTAATGTTTAAGAAAAAGAATTCCAATTTTCCATCTTTTTTAATTGAAAGCTGGCCTTTATCCTTAAGTTTGTGAAAAAGATATGCTATTCTTGGCGAAATCTTGTTATCGTTAGAATTTAAAGTTGATGGGTAAGGGAATAGGATATTGTAATTTTCAACGTATTTGTAGTTTGAGATTAGGAGAGGTAACATACTGAGACATACATGGTGGATATTGTCTTTTTTCTGAATATCATATTTAAATATTGTATTGACCTGGAAGGAAACTGTCATCAACAAATTATAAGCGGAAATCAACTTTAATAGATGAAATATTTGAATTTGAGGTGGAATGGATGAATTGTGAAGAAACATTGGGAAGACAGTTTTGGTGTTGAAGTAGCTGTAACAAGATATTGTTGTACAGAACTTCAAGCATCATTGCATGATCAAAATAACTCAGGTTTCAATAATGTAGGAGAGAACAAGCCATACATTATTGTATAATAGTAAAGTTAACATCTATAATGTGGATAGCAACAAGCTGATACATTTGTGTAGGCGTCTACATGTACCACAAGGCACTATTGATCCAATCCATGCCGTGAGTGACCAAAGTACAACATACACAGGTCAGATTTTCAGAACATGTACAATTCTCCTTGACCAATCCCCTCAAAATATCCACATTTAAGACAAAAATGAGCTTCAAAATGCTGTTTAACATAACAAAAATAACACTTTAAATTAATGTGGTACCAAATATACTCAGATATACTCAATATTCATCATTTTTCAGCCTAATTTAGGAGAACTTCCTAAATGTGTAGCGCTGCCAATTGTACATTTTCTGAAAATCTGACCCATATGTCCTGGGGTGATCTTGATAATGGAATTAATGCACTATGAGTCAGGAGTGGCCAGAAACCTAGCAGGGTGCAAGGTTTATTACACCATAATACATCTACAAATACAATAAATATTCAAGAATAATAGAGAGAAAAACATCTTTTTCACAAGAAAATTACCTCTGCGCAGTGCAGTTACAGGGGGGCTGGGAGTGCGACGTCACAATGATATTTGAACCATCTTGTCGCACTACCTTTAGGATGTGTGCGTGGAAGTGGGTGGGGCATGGATAAGGGATCACTGGGATATCTCCATCGATGGGTCGATTACATGAATAAAACTACCAAAATGACCATTAGATAACTGTTCTAGAGTTGGACATATTCATCTTAACAGTTCAATTTTTTTATTTCTTTGTTTGTATATATTATTCCAGGCAATCTATGCTTTTTTCCGAACCCACCATTTCATATAAATGCGGGAAAATTGGCACAGTGGCACCTAAAAGGCACTAGTTTCACGTTTTCTTGAATACCAGCTCAAATATTAAACCTAGCCGTTTTCAATTCATAAATATTTGTAGACAACAGGCTCACCTTTCATTCGAAATATAGTGTTAGAAATTTTTTTCTCCTAACATATTCCTGTGGTTGATATTTGTCAGAGAATTTAACTTACGTTAAATCGTTGATTTAATCGTTGATTGAGGGTGGAAATTCTACTTTTATGTGAAGTATTAGCAATTATCCTATACCCAATGCTTGTTGAAATATGATTGTTTCAAATGAAATTAAATAATACATGGATTATATCAACAGGAACAATCAATGAATATTATACTACTAATACCTCATCATGTCATACCCTGGAGCTCACTCTGTGTGTCTATTTTAATGACCCGTTCACGTCACGGATCATAAGTTCTCAGAACATCAACTCCTTCTAAACCGGGTCTATCTATTTAATAATGAAAGAAATGAAGCATACCACATCCATTTCCAAAGCAGTTACAATCAATTCATTCATCAAATGTACAATTGGCAGCTGTACACATTTAGTAAAATCTGTTAATTAAGATGCAATGGGGTCAATACTAGGTAAATTTGAATATATTTAGCACTGCATTGATACTAGCAATCTGTATGGTTATCCTGAACTGAATTTGGAACCTGTTTTTTTAACTTTTGGTTATTT
This sequence comes from Sthenelais limicola, assembly GCA_942159475.1. NCBI lineage: Eukaryota > Metazoa > Annelida > Polychaeta > Phyllodocida > Sigalionidae > Sthenelais > Sthenelais limicola. Next base: position 112,492,159 of record OW804099.1, read on the forward strand.
GAGAGGATTGGTGAAGATAAATTGCACATTTTCTGGCGATTTCACCCACAGATGAATCATCTGTGAATGTCCTGAAAGGCAAACTTCATGTAATGATAATCAATCAAACATCAATCAAAACGGTAATTAGCGCAAGGACAAGCTTGGACGTCGCCATGTCAGCTCTCTGCTAATTCTAACCTAAAGTTTGGGAAAAGCTTCGATCATAACCACACAAATGGTTTCACTAATCCACTAAACTACATGGACACCGACAATGGTCATTATCTAACAATGTCTAGTATGGGAAGCTAGATATCAACACAAATTGAACTGAACTCAACCTCGACTACCCGGGAAGCCCTTGGTGAGCCTAGCCCTGTTATTATCGCCCACTTGGAGCACTCGAGAGCATACTGTTTAATCTTTACTGATAGCTTATCTCTGATTTAACACCAGATAAAATGGAAAAACAATTTGAACTGACACAAGGGGCAGATGGATTTTCTCATCTTCACGAATCAACAGATCATGAACTTGATCGTGATCGTGATTCGGATGAGTACATAATGACCTCTACGCCTGTCATATCAGGGCCCTACGGGATTGCCCCATCACTGGCTCATTCGCCAGTACGACCCACTCTTTCTCTGCAAAATTCTATTGAAAACGAAGTATTGTTTGGCACCAACTCAGTAGACGGTAACGATAAAAACACTACTCTACCATTAAATAAGTCTAATCACGCTTCAAATGATTTATTTATCACATCCTCCGAGCTTAGCCCGATAGGAAGGAACGACGAAGCAAAGTCACCGTCACAAAATGTAATGTCACTGTCACAAGCACAAGCTCTACAATCGCCAAGTAGCACTTCCAGTAGAATTAACGATCTTCTACATCAAAGGTCACAAAATATAAGTAAAATGAAAACCATTATGTCTAACATCGAGGGAAACAGTTACAATGACTCAGAAATGCCCAATACGCTATTATCTCCAGATTCGCCCGATAACTTAGCTCGCCTGATTTCTAACCAACTGACACCATTAATAGAGCGAGCTGTCACAGCTGGCCGTCAGACGACAGAACAGCTCTTTCAAACGACCTTCAATGATGTCAATTCTGCTATATTGGACTTAAAATCAGACATAAGGCACCTTAAAGAAAGTTTTAACGATAAATTCTCTAGGCTTGAAAATGATATCTCGAAATTGGCATGCGACGCAAAAACCGCATCATCACTGTCACCGGACACATTGACGTCCGAGCTGACAGCTCTTCGTGCAGAAGGGAAACGGGAGGCACAAAAAATAGTTGCCTCTATAGATAATCTTACAAGTCACACAGATTCAAATTTTGATATGATTACGAACAGTAACACTCACGTCAGCCATCCGCCATATGTGCCTGAGATGCAATCCCATCCATGGCGTCCACAGCAGTTCAACGCTCCTCCCACTCGGCCGAGAGGGCAATCTCGAGGCTGGGGCCCACGGGATGGTAGGCAGCAGCGGCCGCCAACACAAGCAGGCGCTCGCCTCCATCCTAATCAGCATCAGAAACACCGAAAGTTCCTAGTGTTGAACAATATTACGGAGCTTGGCAATGACAACATAACACAAACTATCCTCGACGTCTGTACAGGGCTTGATCCTAATTATAAAGCTGACGACTTGGTTGAAGTGTACAGAATAGGCCTGTTCGACGTCAAAATCATGAGACCAGTTTTTGTGAAATCAAAGTCCGGCGAAATCCTCACAAAAATCTCTGCTGAAGTACTAAATATCCGTCATACTGACACCCGGTTTGCACAGTTAGAGGTTAACAAGGATGGGCTCAGAGTCCCATCGCATGAGTTTGGTATCTTACGTGATTGCCACCAACTGCTCCGCCTAAAAAACTGTCCCTCCGAGCATCGTGGCAGCCATTTACTAGTAGATGGCAAATCTTTCGCAAGACAAGACCTTCATACTCTTCCAGCAGGATGTCGCCCTGAAGATGCCCGCACTGTGACAATCGATAACGGTCAAGGCATTGGATTTAAGAGCGAGCACTCCTATCTCTCGAATTTCCACCCAACTAAAGTAGATTTTGAGGGCACATTGTTTCGATCAGCTGAGCACGCCTTCCAAGTGACAAAGGCAAAAAATCTAGGTCACCCAGTGCTCGCCGAAGAACTCCGGAACACGCCGAGCCCTTACGAAGTTAAGCGTAAAGCCCGACTTGAACTAAATCCGACACCAGAATGGAAAAAGAAAGAAAAGGACATCTTGGAACAGATTATAAGGCAGAAATTCACCCAGAATAAATATATCAAGAAAAGGTTAACAGATCTCCCCCATACGGCATTTTATGAAATGACGACTGACAGAAAGTGGGCCGCCGGAAGTAATCTCCCGAGAATTCTAAATCAGGACGGCCAACGGTCGACGCTACTTTCCAAAGACTTCTCCGGCAACAACCTTTGCGGGAAGATCATTGGAAAACTAAAAGCAGACCTTCTGAAAGCAGCTTAATACTGTGAACGTGATTTTTATAACTTTTGACAGTCTCTGCTGGTATAACAACCTCTCCCTCTTATGATACCCATATTATCGCCCATCAAAACACACCATCTCGCATCTGACAGCATGACCTCTATTCTTGTCATCGGAGACTCTCACGCCAGGACCCTTGGTCCATACATGCAAAATCTCCTACCTACAGGTACGGCTATAGATATCTCTTCTTCACCAGGAGCTGGTATTCTGCAATCTGTGAAATATGCTGCTGATAAAATACATCTACTTACGCCGACACATATATTTGTAGTCTCTGGTCTATGCAACTTAACAGTAAAGGACAATCTCACCAAATCAGTCACTCTCCGTCGTACCAACTTAGAGTCCATGAAGAGAAGTATGTCCCTGGAGCTGATAGACACTTATAATTATATTTCTGAAATTCTCCCACGCCCATATGTTAGCTTCGCCCCGATCACCGGGATGCACATCAGCCTATACAACATGCGTCGTGAAGTCCAGCGAGGCCGTCTTCAAGCTGAAGACATTGCCCCGCATCCACTCCAGGAGAAACTAAATCGGCAAATTGAAGCAGCTACTCAACTAATATTAGAATATAATGCCACCAGGGGAGTTGGTACCCCATGGACACAGAGAGCTGTCCATCGTTACCACCCAAACAACTCCACCTACACGCATAACTATACTCGTTTAGCTATAGATGGATGCCACCTCCCAACCGATCTGGAAGACATCTGGGCTAACGCCATAACCAAGACATACGTGGCTCAAATCACGAAGAAAGACATAAAAAACTAACTTTGCTCTTATTTATAGAATAATACCAAGACTTGCTCCAATCTAATTAATGAATACTCAACTATACTCTCTGCTATATAACACCAGTACTCAACTATACTCTCTGCTATATAACACCAGTACAGCCTTCTGAAAATGTGATATACCTTTCTACAGCACACTCTCTTTTCTGTCCCCAGAATAAGGGATAACTTGTCCTAGTATCCCCCATTTCTGAGCCCAGATGGCGAGTTTATTATTATTATTTTTAATCGTTCGAGGCTTGTAACTTTAAGAGCCAATAGGACGTATAAGGTGTACATCTCTCAGGGCCACGTTGATGTATAAATAAGTAGTAGAGTTGATAGGAAAATACTTGCTATCAATATACACATTCATATCATGCTGTATTAATCAGATGTTTTGCACTCATTCCGGCTACTATTGGTACTTGTATGGTTTATACTCATGCTACTATTTGTATTTGTCTAGGTAATATATCCAGCCAATCATACTCTCTTCTGTCTTCAGAATGAAGGGATTCGACCATAAATTTATTAGTGGTTCTCATGGCAAAACACCCACAGGGTAAATTAGATGTACAATGACTTATGTATAGTGAATTTTGTACCACTGATTTTTGGCATTTTGCATCACTGTAACTATCTCAGATTATTATGTCACAGATTTTATCGTGTCACTGATTTCAACATGTATCAGGTGGAAACTCTGTCAGCACTGCTCTGGGGGTGATCGACCTTTGATCAGTCATGACGAAGAGGTAACTTGTCTTAGTACCTTCTCCCCATTCGTCACTCCTGCTCACTCTCGGTCTCCCCCTAAAATCTAACTATGAACTGACTTCAAATAGGTTTCAATCTGCGTTAAGAGGCATGTACAGTATTGATATAGATAAATCAAAGTGATTGTTTAATATCTACATCTAGAACTTTAGTGAATTTTCCGGAGTGCTCTCCATACATTCACTCATTTTATTTATCTACTTATTTATGTATTTATTTATTTACTTATTTATTTATTTATTTATTTATCTATTCATCCATATTCATTTAAATATTCTCTCTTATGCCGCTAAATGTAAATTCAAATACAAATGTAAATGTAGCCTTCATCATTACCTGCTTGTACTTTCCAAGTCGATTAAGCCTCACTAGGCTTCGTCCGTTCGTTCGTTAGACTATCTTATCCATGTCACGCCAGTTATTCATAGTCATAACTATGTTGTTATATTGTTGTTATCACCTTCATATTCTTACGCAGAATAATATCTCTGTCTCTGTAAATTCCACGTCGCAAACATCATGCTTTCCATACAAAGAGCCTTCTGTTATTTCGGCTCCCTCGATTAAGTCGTATCTTATCAAATGTATACTGCTGAAAATTGTAAACTAAACCTATAAACAAAATCGCCCTGTATTACTATGTACAAATGTTAGTATTGACCCTACTATTGGTTAATACCTTTATCAACCATTGTCACGAGTTGTCAAAACAAAAATTATAGTTGGATATATAATTTAAGCAATTCCCAAACCACTTTCACCTCTTCGCTCACAAAGGTTTGTCTGTTCTGTCATGGATACAGACGTTGGTAGCTCACTATTACACTCCTTTGATGAGTTGAAAGCACTTAAGGGTATAAAATTTGTTTCCTGGAACATACGTAGTTTGTATAAACATTTCAATCAGATCGAATGTCTAACCTCTGATAGTGATATTGATGTTCTGGGATTCAACGAAACCTGGCTTAATGCCAGTACACACGATAATATGATTAAACTCCCAAATTATTTCATGCACCGGCTTGATAGGACCACCAGGAAGAGGGGGGGAGGGTTGTGTATGTATTTTAAAAATGATCTGATAGTTGACACAGAGTCCTACAACAATCTTAACATCTCTAGCAAAGACTTAGAAATTCAGATTGCCTCGATCAAAAAGGGCATGAATAAGAGTTGCACGGTAGTCAATGTCTATAGGCCACCTAGTGGCTGCACAAGAACTCTGCTAGAAAAATTAAAAGATACTCTCTCCAAACTGAATCGCTCCTACGAGCTTTTCATCATGGGTGATTTTAATCTCGACTTTAGCACTATCAAATCTGCTAAGACTAGTCTTTCTTCTGATATTAAAAGTCTGATAAATGAATTCTCTCTTGTGCAATATATCAAAAAAACGACAAGGTTAACTTTAAGATCGCAGACCACCATAGACCACTTCTATTCAGACTCTTCTCATGTCAGATCAGCCGGTGTAATTGATTTAAATCTTTCTGATCACTTTCCTATCTTTCTTGTGAGGAAAAAAGCTCGAACTACCTATAATGTTGATACTTTCTGGGCCAGATGTACCAAACATCTCGACCAAAAAACTCTCAACGAAATTCTTAAGAACCTTGACTGGACATCCTTTTATAATAATCCAGACCCTGAATCTTGTTGGAACGCCCTATTGCAGAACATAGAACATTACCTCGATAAAATGTGCCCCCTTAAGAAATTCAGAAATGTTAGGACCAAGCCTAAATGGATAACTGATGAGCTTCTCCAAATCATGAACAAAAGAGATCGCCTTTTTAGACTTGCCAATTCCACTAAGGATCCTCTCATTCTTGATGAGGCCAAGTCTCTAAGAAGGAAAGCAAACTCTATGTGCAAAGCTGCGAAAGCTCAATTTATTAAATCTAACTTAGAATTCCACGATAAAAATCCTAAAAAATATTGGGAGTTTTTAAGGCCGATTATTAATCCTGGAAAGCTAAAGGGGAATAACACTATCCATATTGAAAAAGATGGGCAAATGTTGAACCCTTCCGACATCCCAAATGAATTTAACAACTATTTTCTTAATGTGGGCCCCTCACTTGCTGGGAAGATCACCCCACCTGCAAACTCAAGCAGTTTCACACCCTCTGTCTCTGCTGATGCAGAAGTCAACTTGCAATCACCAAGGTTTACCTTCTCTGAGCTCTCCTCACAAGAGGTTAGGAAATTAATATCGAAAATCGATGCCACAAAAAATTCTGGTATTGATTTTCTCCCCGCCCCCATTCTAAAGTCATGTTTGCTAGCCCTGACCGACCAAATGTCTCATGTTATAAATATTTCGCTGTTATTGGGTAAGATACCCAGTTCTTTTAAATCTGCACGTGTCACACCTCTGTTCAAAGCTAATAGCAAACTGAGCACAGCTAACTACAGACCAATCTCATGTATCTCCATGCCTGCCAAAATCCTAGAAGCTGCGGTCCAACAACAGCTTACAGATCATTTCGAACTAAACAATCTATTCAATAATAATCAATATGGTTTTCGAAAACAACATTCTATACAACAAGCTCAAATAGACTTTTTAGATAATATTTATTTCAACCTGAATAATAAACTATTAAATAAAACTGTTTTCCTTGATTTTAGTAAAGCTTTCGACACCGTTCATCACCAAATTCTTTTAGATAAATTGCAGTCTTATGGAATATGCGGCATGGAGCTATTATGGTTTACGAATTATCTCAAATGCAGAAAACAATGTGTCACGGTCAATGGGCTAAAATCCGACGAAGGTACCATAACTTACGGTGTCCCTCAAGGGACTATTTTAGGTCCGATATTGTTCACGATATACATTAATGATTTATGTTCTACTGTACAGCATGCCAACATCCAGCACTACGCGGATGATACCGTGATCTATTATCATAACGTTGAAGCTGATTTACTTCACCGCAACTTACAAACAGACCTAGACAATGTATCTCTTTGGTGTATTAAGAATAAGCTTTCTTTAAATATTTCCAAATGTAAGGCGATGTCCTTTTCTCTTAGTTATTCGGCCAAGTCTAAAATGCAAAATAGTGGTTTTTCCCTCTCCCTTGGCTCCTCCAAACTAGACTCAGTTGACGAATACCAATATCTAGGGTTTCTCTTAGATGATCTACTCACATTTAAGCCACATGTAGATAAAACTCTGAAATTAGTTACCTCAAAAATCAGGCTACTTTACAAGGCCAGAGATTCTCTTACTTTTAAGGCTAAGAGTGATTTATATAAATTAGCTATCCTTCCTAACTTAGATTATTGTGATTTCTTATATGACTCTGCTCCAAAAGCTCTTTTGCAAAAACTTCAAACTCAGCAGAATCTTGCGTTGAGAATAATCTTCAATAAATCCAGGTATGATAATGTGACTCACGAACACGAAATATTAAATATCTGGCCTTTACAGCTAAGGAGAGAGAAACATATTTTGGATATTTCGTACTACCTGTCCCAAAACCAAGACCATCTTGATGTTAAGAAATTGCCCACTCGAAGTCACGCTGAGGGAAGGAAAAACCTTAAAATTATGTCAACAAAATTCAATAAAATTTTAGACTCCGCCACACATAAATGTAGAGCCCGGTGGAACTCTTTAAAAGCAGAGGCTCACAAAATTGATGACCCTGCTACCTTTAAAAAGTTCACCCAACAACTCCTTGCACCTTTTTAGTTCTTCAAATGTATCAAATGTATTATTCCTGTCACTTTCTATGCCTCTCTTGGTCTAACATCTAATATCGTATATGTATCTGTACTCCATGTCTAAATTGTATACCCACGATTGATTGACTGGTTTTCTGCTCTCCTTTTACTCTTATGATCAAAAATGTTGATCTTATATAAGTATCTCCTTGCATTACCTATTACTACGAACTTGAAACTTGAACAAATGTATAATTATGGCATTTGCATCACGCAGCATCTGCTTTATATAATGTCATAGTATCGGTTAAAATTACCTGCTAGCAAGCTTTCTCATCCAAATTGTGTCTCATACATAGTCCCCCTTTAATCATTGTTACTACACTGTAGTTCTCATCTCATTATCATATTGAACCACTGTTAGCATTAAGGCGTTTCAAACTTTTCTCTTTGTAACAAAACTTTTCTGCTGTTGTAACGAACAAAAATGCTAGATAAGACGGCATTCACAGGAAGACCTGACTGTACTGTAAGTCAGACCTGACCAACCAAATTGTACTACCATCCACGATTACAATAAAAGAATTTTTGAATTTGAATTTGAATTTGAATCAACATTGTATGTAGTGACACTTTAATACATTTTGAGTATGCGTGCAACAGGTTCAAATAAGATGATTGATGTAGTTTGATCATATATAATTAAATCATATGCAACGAGTCAACCATTATAAAGTTCACCTCCCCCAGGCTACTTCCATTTTATGACCATCCAGATGAAGTTCTAGGGCCATTAATTTTCATAATGATTTTAAAATATGAATAATAAAAAGGATTGAAGTATGGCTTTCTGGGTAGCACTACCGTTTCCAAAACAGTTACGATCACTATTGGATACGAAGTGATACTGCATTTGTTCTGAAACTGTGACTTAGTCATCTTAGAGGGTGGAGAGCTGCAAGACTGAATGCACTGGGCTCAGATTGGTAAGGGTCAAGTTCACCATAGGAGGCGTGTCTTCATGGCTATGCAGAGACTGCATGATGGACAACACATGGGTCATCCTGATTATCTTGTTATTGGCAACCATTCCCTCAACCACAGGTATTTTGCTCTATTCATTTAGATTCTTGAATTTAGTAATGGAATTAATACACGTTTCCAAATCAAATAACTATTTCACTCGAAAAGTATATGTGATGTGTTTCAGGAAAATGAGTCATAAGTCGCAAAAAATAGATTTTGAGATATCATTAGATTTGAAAAGATGAGATCAAACCGATTCCAATGATAGTAAACAGTCTTATAATCTTATAAGTATTTCTAGATTTTAAGTTTGATATTTTCGTTTTAGAAAAAAGAAGTTTCCAATATTTCTGGGGGTCAATAAACAGTAAAGTAACTAAATGTAGTCCATATTAGGACCTTTAAAACGAAAGGATATATTACATAGATTATCCTGAAATTTGATACATCGATTGATATAGCTATAAGTGATAAAAACTCCAAAAATTATAACATTCCAATAATGTGAACTTGTGAACTTGTGCATTCGAGGTATTAACCTATTTGATAAGAGCAGAAGAAACAATGGTCAAAGTTGGGTAATCTAATAAGTACTTCTATATTTGTGTATGCATGAAATACATGTTGGCAATATTTCTTAATCAGTAGTAAATAAGTTAAATAACCACAGATATGCATAGATCTTATCTTTTTTCGTATCTTATCGTTTTTTTATGTAATTGTTAAATATCTATTGGCCTTAAATTAATAATAGAAAAAAAATTGGGTTATTTGAGAGGATTGGTGAAGGCAAATTGTACATTTTCTGAAAATCTGACCCATATCTTGAACATCTGTGTACTTACAAAATATCGAATGTAGAAAATCATATCAAACGCCTTATTGAATATTGTTGCAAAAGTTTGTAATTGTTAGTCTCATTTAATTTGTTACGATATTACTTGCACAGCTCTTTCATACTATTACCTCGTAAACTTTTAAATAGATCTGTTTAAGCAGATGCAAAACAATTATAATTGTCTTCTCTGACCTATAGATTACATGAAAGGTTATGGTATGTAAGTAAATGTATTATACGTATCAATTTATCCCCAGGACAACTGGTTGTGGCATTGTCAGATGGAACAATTAGGGCGATCGAACTAAATGGATCGACCAGCGTAGTCTTTCAATCTCATGGTTATTTAGATGGTTATGTCTTCCTATATTCTTGCTACCCTTGTTCCCATGAATACATATATGGTTTTGGTAAGTTACCCTAAGGGTTTTCTATTATTTGAACGAAATAGTGTGACTAATCAGTAACCTTACCTAGTACTACGAGGGACATACTCCTGCAATTTAATTTGCATGTAGTTTATGCTTGTTTATTTGTCTCGTATTCTAATAGAAACAATTGGTATTCAAAATTATACTTCATAGCCAAGGTGTTAACAGTTTTCTGTTTTAGGTCATTTGATATATATACATACAACTAATCGCTATTTGAGGCGGGTTGAATATTCACAGATGAAGGTCAACGGGTGGTAGCCCTGCAATTGTCATGAATGAATATTTATGATGCCGGGAATTTAAGGGTTGTTCTGTGTTTATTTGACCCTTCCCACATAACTTATGTTATATGAGAAAAATACCCATCCTCCACCCGGTCCCTTTCTCTCCCCACATTTATCCTGCTCCCTCTTTTCTCTGTCCTTCTTCTCTGTCTCTCATACCTCCCCACCCCATCTCCTATTGCCCCCCGCTCAATCCTCTCTTCTTCATACTCCCCCTCCCTGTTTTCTCTTCCTCCCCTTTCTCCGCTCCCCTACATCCTCTCTCTCCCCACCTTTCCATCCCCCTCCCCCTCTCCTATAGGGAAGTTGCACCGCCATTTTGAATCTTGATGTGCATGGACTTATGGGAGTAATGGTACAGCATAAAATCTATAGAATACATGTTATCTGCACCATGGAATATTTATCAATGATCTACTGTCAATATCCATGTCTTTTACATGTTTCCATAGCACAAGCCTCCTTCTTTGCCATCATGCATTTGGTTTTCATAGATCATTTGCACAACCTATGATATTGTTGAAAATATTCTTGCGATTTTCCACAAAATTGCTGCCAAATATTTGTATGCCAGATTTGAACTGAATCTATCCCAGTATGCACTGTCATAGACATGCGCAGTGAGACATGCAACTCCCCTATTGCCCCACCCTCTCTCTCTTCTTCACTATTCCTATATTCATCCCCTTCCTTCTCTGATCCCCCTGATCCCCATCACCCTTTTTCTTCACTCTCCCACTCCTTCGCATATTTGTGGGTCCCCCTGGAAGTAACAATGTATATAGATATGAAACATGAAATAAATATACTCATGTATATTGAAGTATAAATGAACCATGCAAAAACTAAAATCGATGTGCATGTTGAAATCATTCATTGATTTAATATAAAACTAGTATAAGCATATATTTTTCTTTGTCATGAACCTGCCCTGTTTCATGTGTTATGAGAGACCATGTGTACACATACAAATGGGGACACAAATCAGCAAAACCTGAATGAGAGCTAATGTTTTGCAGGTGTTTCCAGTGCGGTTTATATATATGGAGCTCTGCAACCACAATTTTATTTTCTGGCGCCTGGATATCTGCCCCCAGGCCTGTTCTTCTGGATAAGCTGGGAATTAGGTCATCTGGCTCTTGGCACTGGCAATGTTGTGGGGGAGAATATATTTCTGCAGGCAAATGACAGCTCCCCGCTTGAGTTCACCCATATGTCTTGTACTTCCTGGACAAGTCAGAACATTCAGGAAGGTATAATTGAGATTTTAACTGTTTCTCATTTACCAGAATACTTCTAGCCCCTGAACAGGTTTCCCCAGGTGTTTTGTGAGGTGAGAGTTATTGTTATAATGTTATTTTTCTCCCTTAAGATGTGCCGCGTTTGTTCAGCAATATGTTGGCTTCTGAATGCGTATAATGTTCAGAAGCCAAGGGCAACCTATAAGTTTCCCTCAAATTTTTAAACCCTATGAAAGTCCATTTTATTTGCAAAGCTTGCAGCCAACACTTTTAAGTTAGGCAATTCTAGCGGTTTCCCACTGCTGGGTTCCTAATGCTAACAACTAACTACAAGACACTCCATAAGGTATGTGAATTTATATTGGATAAATGACATTCATAGATCTATTCCTCTAAATAGCTTTGGTCTGATTCACCTTTACTTGGAAATGTAAATCAACACTCATGAATATAAAGCTTATTATTTCAGTTCCTGATCCACATTACATGATGATGTTACAGCAATATGTGTGGTGTTCTAGTTATATGTTGGAAATGGAGGAGATACTGGTATAAGTATAAAAAAGGTGGTCCTATTACAGAACTATATTCAACACTTTAATGGAGGGGGATTGGTCATGTCTCTTTTAACTAACCAAGTATGCAATATCAAAATAATTTCCTTGATGTTGACATTGTTTGACATGTTTTCGAATATGAGGGTATCTCCAAATCCTCTGTTCTAACTTAAGACTCATTTTACTGCTACACATTACACTTACATAGCAAGGGCCAATTAGTCCAATGAGCTGCTCACATACAATATGCTGCTTGCGAGAACGGGTGTTTGCCGGTAAAAGAGGTAGAAAAAAACTTTCCATTGCGGCGCTTGTGGCACATACACATGCAACCTTACCCTTCCAGTTCTGTAGCAAAGCACAAAGTTGCTGGCTACTTTCATTGAAGTTAATAAATTTCTACTGAGTTTGGAATTTACATGCTCTGATTGTGCTAGACAAGCTAAGGGAATTATGGTTAATGTCTGATTAATACGTTGACCACCGTGAAAGCATTAACAAAAGGAGGTGAGTGGTGGGTATGCCGGCTGAAGTGTGTATATCAGTGATGCAAGTAGTAGTTGTACTATTCACACCCGATGTTGGAATCAACATATTTGGCACTGCAGTATGATTTTGCATCCCTGCTCTTGGCTCTTTCCACTAAATTCTGTGGTAATTACACAAGAATCAGCTTCATGGGTATGGCCCTTTTCTCTTATCTAAGCTAATGGTTTGATTATTATGATGACTAAACCCTTCCACAAACACACACTCAACAATATTATACATCAATTGTTGTTATAGTGAATGCAGTAGTTAAACAATTATTTGTTGTATTGATTATACATCTTCACAGAGTTCCATTAGAATTGGTCTTGTGGACCTTTTGGTCAACTAGTCAGTAATATATTAAGTTTGTCCCAAATTCGAAACAAACTATTAGAAACGAAACAAACTATTAGATATCTAGCACCTAATAATAATAAGTAAGGCGGGGATGTGGAGACATCGGTGACTTACGCCACCCTTTATTAATGATTTGAGCAGAAAAAAAAAATATACGTGCTAGCTGCACAAGCTGGTGTTTGAATATGGCGGTGGTCAAGCAGAAGCGGGAAGGAGGTCATGCGACCTATGACGTAGTTCCGGTTTACATATAATCCTATATCCATTTCATTCATATAGACATCATATCTAGCACCTAATAATAATAATAATAATTTTTTTTTTTATAAGCCAACGGGCAACTATAACACAACAGCAGAAAGAGTAGCAGAAGATAACTTGGCAATGGACAGCTTCTTGTCATGAGGGGTGGCCAAGTACATAAGTACCGCGAGACTGGACCAGTCCCCCATGCACTGAATGTCCGACAGCGGGACTCCCATGGCATGAAGGTGCTGAGCTCCGCCTCGGCGAAGCGAGTGTAAGCCCACTGAATCTCTTTTCCAACCAATCTTCTCAGCCAGAGACTTGAGGTATTGAAGCACATATGGGTAACATAGAGGCACCCCGCCACACATGAACAGAGGTGAAGACGGACTGGCTGGAGAGAGGCGTAGATGAGAACATAACAAGGTATGAGCACAGATTCTGAGATTCGCTTTCAGCGGATAGATGGGAACATCAAAATGCCTATCGTGATACTTCAAGGTCTTTGACGACCTGATACGAATAATAATGTGGTCAGGGTTAACTATTACATCCGACCTACGAACGACATGCCAGTCTTTAGTATCAAGTGAGGCTGGAGACTCTGGCAAGAGATTTGACTTTCTCAGTAGCGTAGTAAAGCACAAAACTATCACAGACCAAGAAGTAGACTGCTTCAGGTCAGAAAAAACAACATAACGCGCCATCTTCAGTAAATCTGAAGGAAGCACAGGCGCCTTCTGGATAACCGCTGTACCCAGGGTCTTTTTCAGCCCCTCAAGAACCATCCTGATAAGGAACGAGTCCCTGAAGCCTGAATCAAAACTGTAGCACTTGTGGAGCATAATTATCGCCGATAGGTAATTATTAACCGTGGAGTAAGCTGAGGTCTGTGCCTTGTGAACGAGGAAACGAGCTATCGTGATGTCAGAGGCTGGGAGTGCTTGAAGTCCAAGATCAGTGCAGAAATTAAAGTAGACAGACCACTGTGAAGAGCGTGTCGACTTAGTGTTGGTTGCCCAAGCAGACGCTGTCACCTCACGCACCTTGTTGTCCAGGATGGAGAGCTGGTCTGCAACATAGCGATTCACAAAGCTGATCAGAAAAGATATAACCAACCTCACATATTCTAGAGAGGCGGTCGGCAATGACATTGTAGACCCCTGGTACATGCTTGGCAGTGATATAAAAATTATAAGTTGCACTCAACCAGAAGAGATGACGTAAGAGCACCATGCAATACGGGTTAGAACTGACCCCTTTGTTAATAAGCCCCATAGCCTGAGTATTGTCTGTGTAAATTACTATATGCTGGTTCCTCCAAGACTCCTTATATCTATCTGCTGCGACGATAAAGGGAATGGCTTCCAAGACATTGATGTTACCAGCATTTTCAGGGTCGATGTCCACATTAACCCAGTGATCATGGACTGGATCACAAAGGTCTAAGTCAAAGGGATAGTTGTCGCTGTTATAATAACCCGCTACCCAGTCGTCAGAACCTATTAGACCAAAACCTCCTAGAGAAGCATCAGTGGCCCAGCTAAGTCTGGGAGAAGAGTTGCGCGTTATCATGCATGACTTGCCGTTAAAGAGCTCAGAAAACTCCTTCCACCATTTCATATCTAGCTTGAAGGACTCGGTCAGGTGCACACAAACATTCCTATCCGGCAGATCCTTGAGTAGGGCGATGACACGATGGCTGAAGGTTCTGCCACCGCGGACAACTTTCAAGCAATGGCAAAGTATCCCACAGAGACGTTGTAACTGACGCTTTGTAGCCCTAGTACGGTCGTCAAAGAATTCTAATTCGCAGTGCAATCTGGTGATCTTCTCCTGTGGTAACGATAAAGTTAAAGCACGAGAGTCAATTTGTATTCCTAAGTAAGTAGTGACGGTGGAGGGGGAGGAGCACTTCTTCCAACTTATCAGAAACCCAAGATCACCCAGGAGGGAAATCAATTCCATTTGAATCCGCTGACAGTCTGCAAATGATGAGCCTATCACAATAAAATCGTCTAGATAGTTCACAATGTTGAAAAAGTCGCGCCTGTTCATGGCCCTGACAACAAAGTCACTTAAAGCGGAGAATACAAAAGGCGCACACTTTAAGCCAAAACACAAACGAGTGTCGTGGTAAAAAGCATCTTTCCACTCAATACCCTGCATCTTCCAGTGGTTGGGGTTTATACTCACAGAGCGGTAAGCCGCCTTCAAGTCCACAGTGGCCATGTACACACCCTCCTGAATCATATCACAAACAGAATCGACTGTATTAAAACAAAAGGGCTGCGCTGTGATGTCCATGAAGTTATTAATCGACCTACCAAGAGGTTGTCGGCAGTCGGTAATTGGCCTAAACGATCCATCTTTTTGGGGGACAGCCCCTAGAGAATGAACACATAATGGAGCAATGTCAGTAGGAGAGAACTTGCCGTCACTTAACTCTTCAGTGATGAGACGATTGATGAACGTAAAGGCTGGGTCAGTCAACACAGACTTATAATTTGGACACTGGTATCCAGGGACGGTGACATTTGGGTTGACGATGTCAAAACCACATAAGATGCCGTTAGTGATGAAATTGCGGTAATGCATGTCAGGCTCTAAGCATAACTCGTTCAACCAGGCATTACACCTCAGCTGACTACGAAGGCCCCCGATATAATGTACATCGGTACATCTTTTGGCGAATGACCAGCCTTCGTGGTGAAAACAAGGCATAGGGGGAGAGTCGAGGTAAGAAAAGACGGAGTAATCAGGCTTATTCACTGTTCCAGACCAGGAAACAGGGTTATTATTACAGGAGTTCTCACCCGATGTGCGATCTGAGGTAAGAGCAGATAGATCCTCGAAGCTTTCAATGGATAAAGGCAAAAGATCACCTTGCGTAAGGCGGCTAGCCGGCCCGAGACCACCATCTTGGATGTTGATGGCGGAAGTCTCGGGCGGCACAAGACTTCATGAAGAGGGCTTATCATCCTTGTGCTCCTTTACCCGACATGAAGACATTGGGTGACGATAACGGCAAGATCCACATACATGTAGTTTAGAACATCTACCTAGCGAACATCCTTTAGTGTTGTAATTGTAGCAGATGTCCTGCTGCCAGTCATCGGGAACCGAACCAGATCCCGAGTCATCACGAGCTCTGCCGAAGCCCCTGCCTGACTTCCGGCCGCTTGGACGCCATTGAGACTGAGACTGAGGAGTGGTGGAAGGGATCTGACTAGGTTTCTCTTCAAACTTCTTGCGGGTGTAATGGCCACTAAGATAAACCCCAGCAGCAAAGGAGTCAGGAGGACCAAAACTAACACTACCAGTGAGCACTTGGTCGACTACATGGTGGTCGTATAGGATACAGCCTAACACAGAAAAACTGCTCGACTCGATAGCGTGACGGCCCACATATTGCATATGGCGAAGGTATCCCATGCTGTCGCCATTAGCTAATAATATATGCTCAAACACTCCTAGCATACCGACCATTAGCTCAGTAGCAGATAATTTGGTGTGATCGACATGCTTCATAGGCCACAGATACGACTTGGATTGTATGTGAAACTCAGGTCTAAATTCCAAACCTTTTTTAGGAGGGAGCCCATCGTTCACGTTCAACGAAAGTTGATGTATGCTGCTAGTCAAGTCGACGAGCGGGCCGTCTGGTGTTGAAGTGGAACCGGGCGGTTTGCCTTCAATGCGATCTAATCTTGACAAAATGGCTTGAAGAACATCATTGGAAGTACCAGAGGACGACTGACCACTTTCCTTGGATTTACCTTTTGCCTCAGTATTTGTGAAGTGTGCCTCTAGAAAAGCCAGGTAAGCAGGATCCGACCTGTCAGTGTAACCAGCAACAGCCATGTTAGGAGAATGGTGCACAAGCGGGAACCAGGACCAGCGTTGACCGCCGACAGGTAAAACAACTTTCACTTTCTGGTCCTCTTGCAACGAGAGCCAAACGGTGATGAGTGAATTAGCTGACATTTGGAGCAACGTCCCTTAGCAGGCATATCCTAAACACATAATCAAAAAATATACGTCCTAGCTGCACAAGCTGGTGTTTGAATATGGCGGTGGTCAAGCAGAAGCGGGAAGGAGGTCACGCGACCTATGACGTAGTTCCGGTTTACATATAATCCTATATCCATTTCATTCATATAGACATCATATATATTCCAGGGTGTATAATGTTCCATATAGTTAGTGTTCAAAACATGGATTGATACATGATAAAAGTCATGCTCCATTGAACAATGCTGTTACAATGTTGCCTCAAATTATTCATAATATGAACTTTAACTATCCCAGATCAATATTTGTAGTCTTTTCATGGGAAAAATGTGATGCATCACAAAAGTATTCATAATGACCAATGCAACATTGAACTTGTACTATAAAGAATTCATGTGAATCGATGAATTATTTTAATTTCCTGTGTGTCACCAGCTTTATCACCTCCTCTTATTGTGAGCAATCTCTGTCTTATGTAAAAGTGCAAACTAAATAACTGTAAACTAACTAAAATTGTTATTTTTCATTATTTATGAAATTTGTATAGGGCTCTTACGGGCCAGCTGCTCAAATGTGCTTAAGATGAGTGTAAGGTAAATGGTAGAGAGAATAAAAGAATGGTAAAAATTGCGTAAATAGATTATATATGTAATAGATGAAGAATACATAGGAGTAAAAAGAAGTAAGAATTTGTTAAAAAGTACTGGACTAGTTTCCCGGTAACTCTGAGCTATAAGCGTCTTTAAATAAAAATGTTTAGGTCCAGTTTTAAATGCCTGCAGCTCCTTGGTACTCCTGGGGTCGTCTGGGATATATGTAAGAGACAGAAGCCTTCAACTGTTTTCTGGTTACTTATGGCAACACTTACAAATTGTCAACCTGATTTTCCTCATGAAATTATTATGATTATTCCATATAGAGTAAAATATTCACATTACAATTAAATGAGTTGGATTCAGTTTTGTTTAATATAAACTGTTGTTATTATAGCTGAGCTTTCTTTGTTTTTGTTTCATTCAGTCCGATAATATATCTAATAGGTAAGAAAGGCTACTTCCATTGAGGATGTTCTCAGGAGTTGTAGATGCGAAATGTCATTATATTGTTGTCCTAGTTCTAAATATGTTTTTAAGGGAAAGTTCCATCTATATTTTGAATACTTATGAAATAGGAATAGATCATCATCAGACTAATGTGTAGACAAAACTACCCGGGATTTGAGGCTGGAGAAATATTCACCGATAATGGTCAAGGGGCCCGGTAGCCCACAACTAAATATGGGTGAATATTCACAACACCAAGAAACCATAACTTATGTTATATTAACATGAACTACAGCCATTTTGAGGAATTGATAGTTAAATCATTATTTATTTAGCTTGATTTGGTCTGAAAACACAGCCCCAAAGAAGAGCCGGAACTGCAGAAGATGAGAGAGCATGCATGCGCACAGTGTACCAAAAACTAGGTCGGCCATGAATTGCCCACAAGCATTATAGCTTGAGTTACTGACCAGCTAAACAATATAAAGAGCCTATGTTGTCTCTATGGTCTGGCCACATCAGGGGTGAAATAAACAGCACAACTGTACCAGTGCAGGACCAGTGAAGTGGAATGGAAGCAACTGTCAGAGATCCCCATATATGTGTGTTTACAGCAGGATACCATGTGGATTCTAGCTCCATGATGTGAGCCAGGTTTTAGATGGTCAACGGGTAGCAACAGGGTGATGCTATACCGCTATTGTTGTTGTTGCCCCTCCTGGAGGTGGCCTAGAAACGGGGCACTTCAAACAGAGAGGGGGAAGAGAGTGATTTACAGCTTAATGTGAACTTTGTATAGTTGTTTATAATATATAACCTTTTTGTATAAACTACAGATGGATTTCTGCAACATTCTTATATTCATTTTGTATTACTCAGCAGAAGCATGGTGCACCTTTGTTTTGCTCTAAAAGATGTATCATATATTATTATTGTTTCTTGTTTGATAAAGAAGTAATCTGAGAAGGCCAGTGTCAGGCCCTATATTCACTGCGTCTTGTCGGTCTTTCTCCAGTTATTAAGTATAATTTAATTATTAATTATAGGTATGTCTTATGGAGGATGGTCAATGGGTAGCTATGGGGTGATGCTATACAGCTAGTGTTGCCGTTGCCTCTCCCTCCATGACTCATACCTGTTCATCTAAGCTGAAGGGGCGTATCAAAGATAGTGCCCCGCCCACCCCCAGAAGTAGCATGTGAGCTGAATGAAGATGATACTTTAGTTGGAATCAGAATATTCTTGTGTCCAGTTGTCATTCTTCTTTTCAGAGATTCTCCATTACTTTATAGTATCTAAATATGATCCAGACTTCTTCTGTGTTTCACCTCAATAGACATTGTGGCAAACATGGACTCAATTTTAAATTAACCTAATTCAAATTATCATCAAATATATACATGTTCCAGGAGATTACAATGAGTCTAATACCAATTCCATCTATACTGTTTCAAACTTTTGTTTAAAAAATACAACTAGGTTATGAACTGATAATTTGAATGTGCATGTTATATTGGTGATAGGTTTCCATACTTCTTCTCAAAACTTTAACTTTTACCTGACATTTCCCGTCACTTCAGCACAATGAATCTTATCTTGAATGACTGAAGTACTCAGGTTGAGTGAATTTGTTAACTTGTGGCCTCCCTGAGATCCCAATATTACAATATTAATACTTCAACAGTTTCTGGGAGAATAACGTGTTTTGAAATATGATTGTCATCCAATGAGTGTATTCAGGGACATATAACTGCATTGTAAACTGATGTAATACTTTTAAAATTAAAACCTTGCCCAACTGTATACAGGCGTGTTTCAGTTTCATTCTTAGATCATGGAAAAATATTATGAAAAACATTGAAAACTCATCTATGATGAGTTTACCATTATTAGACAGTTAATTGAACAGTCAATTAATCTATTAATTGTTCAATATCAAGTATGGTGTACAAAGTGTAAATCCAAGAATGCTACCAAAACCTGTCACCCAGGACTGTATCGAATTGATGACAGACATCTTGACATACATGAACTATTTTCTAGACAATCCCTCTACCAGCGAAACAGCAAACTATAGATACCCTAAAGTAACTTAGGTGGGAGCAGGAGAGAAAGCCAGTACTTTTGGCAATGAAGCCAAGCATCCTAGTATAGTCCAACATCATTCACTGCCATCCCCCAATGTCGCCCAATTTCGCCAAACTTGTGGTCAAGGGATAGCAGTAAATGTGATGATCCAGCTGTTGTTTTTATCAGGAGGTGGCATATTAATCAGAAGTAATGCCATTCCTTTCGTCAGATCATCATCAATGACATATTCACGGCGACATAATTAGCAGATGCTACAGTAGATTTTAGTTAAAAAGTAACATCTAGTTCTGCTGCCACTTCAAGGACTTTGGACACATTTTAGCTGGCTGGCAAATTTACTTGGGCAACATTAAAAACACTCACTGGTAGAAACCATACATTGTTTGCTTCAATGAACAATTTCGGAAGTGATATTTTTAATCTAGTTTTCAAGTGTTTTAGATCCTTTAAAGTGTGAAACATTTCCATTTAAAAAAAAAGTAATATACCATATTATTCATAAATGAGTAAACAACACTTGGAATAACCTGCCATAGAAAATTAAGAAATACCACCTGGAAACGATGCTGAAGAACGTGTATTGGGAGATATTCTTTAGAACCGAGGACTTGTGAAGGTTTAGGACACTAATGTATTCTGTGGGCCAAGTTGATAACCGGCACTATTTTATCTACATAATGAAACACTAAAAAAATATTTCAATATGGCTTAATATGGCTGGCGGTTCTTGATACCCATTTAGATCATTGATACTATGATTTGTATAGGCTTATTAGCTTACTAGCAAAGTACCCGTCCTCTGGACGGTCCCCCTCTCTCCCCAAACTTCCCCCTCTCCTTCTTTTCCCTCCGCTCTTCTTTGTCTCTCATACATGTTTTTCTCTCCCAACCCCATCTCCGATTCCCCCCTGCTCCCTCCCCTCTTCCTCATGCTCCCCCTCCCTGCTTTCTCTCCCTTCTCTCTGTCCCTTACCCAACATACTCTTCCTCTGGTCGCCCTTTCTCCCCAAACTTCCTCCTCTCCCTCTTTTCCCTCTGCCTCTTCTCTGTCTTTCATACCTGTTCTTCTCTCCCAACCCCATGTCTGATACCCCACTCTCCCTCCTGTCTTCCTCATGCTCCCCCTGCTCGCTTTCTCTCACTTTTAAAATATTTTTTTCTCAAATATTTCTAATTTTTGATTAAATGAAAAATTAATTATTATATTCATAATACATACTGCCTTCAATATAGCAATTCTTTAGAACCCCTTCTGCCAAATACCATTAATATATATCAAATAATTCTCATCACATAACAATAAACTTCAGATAATCTGGTTAATTAACATAATTGATATGTAAATGATGAATAAATCTCAAACCATATATCAGATATTTAATAAATAGCAGTTAAATATGTTCTAAATCTCTCATTATGAAGGTCCATCATGACCTGCCTGCCACCATTGATTTATACATACTAATTTGGTCATATCCTATTGAAAATAAATATGGGTTTCCATTTTGTATCTCAGCCAATAATTGGAGTTTTCTTATGATTCATGATTCATTTATGATTCTTATTCTTATTAAGTAGTGATTCATTTCTCCACGAATGGCGCACCCAATAGGCATCCCTTGAATTGACACAGTAGCTTGTGGCTAATGACGTAGTATCTCACAGGGGCTTTCCCAGGCTATAAATAGAGTGTGGTTATCCCGATTTAAAAAGGCTTCAAAATCACATTTCCACCCCAAATACCTTCACAAACCACATACGACGACATCCAGAGAGGGGGGAGAGACCTCTAAAGATGAGTAAAGTGGTTTGTAAAACAACAAATTCCGAGAACATTCTGGACAAAGAAAACCTTCTTTCTACCATTTCTTTTCTACCTCCTTTCCTAGAAATCGCTCTAGCTTTATATTATACTAGCAAAGTACCCGTCCTCCGGACGGTCACCCTATATCGCCACACTTCACCCTCTCCCTCTTTTCCCTCCCCCTCTTCTCTGACTTTCATACCTGTTTTTCTCTCCCAACCCTATCTCCGATTTCCCCCCCCCTCTTCCTCATGCTCCCCCTCCCCGCTTTCTCTCCCTCCCCTCTCTCCCTTTCCCTACATCCTCTCCCTCCTCTCTCCCCCCCTCTTCTTTCCCTACCCCCTCTCCTATTCCTACACCCTCTTCTTCACTCTCCCACTACTCTGCATGCAGTTACAGAGTGTAAAATTAACACCCGCCCGCTGAAATCACTTGATTTTCTTTCATTGAGGGGTAATTAGAGGTCCGATAAATTTCTGTGTGGGCAGGTAAACTTCGCGGGTTAAGAAAAAAGTTAATTTCACCCACTGAGTTAGGTCCCCCTGGACGTAGGTTGTGAAAAATGACGTAGTATCTCACAGGGGCTTTCCCAGGCTATAAATAGAGTGTGGTTATCCCAATTTAAAAAAGGCTTCAAAATCACATTTCCACCCCAAATACCTTCACAAACCACATACGACGACATCCAGAGAGGGGGGAGAGATCTCTAAAGATGAGTAAAGTGGTTTGTAAAACAACAAATTCCGAGAACATTCTGGACAAAGAAAACCTTCTTTATACCATTTCTTTTCTACCTCCTTTCCTAGAAATCGCTCTAGCTTTATATTATATGGATGGATGTTAGATCTGGTATGTTGAAGGACATCTGAATGGCATTTTGTTATATGTGATGTGTTCCAGGAAAATGAGTCATAAGTCGCAAAAGATAGATTTTGAGATACCATTATATTTGAAAAGAGGAGATCAAGCGGATTCCAATGATAGTAAACAGTCTAATAATCTCATATGTATTTCTATATTTTAAGTTTGATATTTGGAAAAAAAAGTTTCCAATATTTCTGGGGGTGAATAAACAGTAAAGTAACTAAATTGAGTCCATATGAGGACCTTTAAACTAAAGAATATACTACATAGATTGTCCTGAAATTTCATACATCGATTGATATAGGTATAAATGATAAACTCTCCAAAAATCGGAGCATTCCAATGATGTGATCTTGTAAAAAAACACTTTGAAAAATATCAATTTTGCGACTTATGACTCATTTTCCTGAAACATATCACATATTTCCTAGATTATCACTTTCACTTCTACCAAGTAGACTACATATTGCGTTACTGTACATTGTCGCTTCTATTGATTTTTCAAGTAGGCCAACTGGAAACACTGTCTGTATGGGATAAAATGCGACAGAAAATACAATGAAACAAAGAAATACAAATACTTTCGGTTCTTTTCACAGAAAGAAAGCTGTGTTTATGAGGAGCAAAGAACTTAATTTCAGAAAGATAGTGCAAAAAGGTTCACCACCAAAAGCCTTTCAAAATGTTTTTCCGGTTCCAGGGGAAATCGATATTGACCGTAGATCATTCATTTGACATGATGGCCCTCTTTGGGGGATCATGGTACAAAGTGATAACTTCCATGATATTAGTTATACCTCATTGTGTTGTACATACATATGCTTTCACTAGAGGCAAGCTCTTTCCCTATTGGTCACACTGCACCTGTCAATTTTTCTTTCCTTTCATCATTAAATGTGTCTAGCGCTCTTACCAGCAAGCTGCTCAAAAGTGTTTAACATGTTCGTAAGGTGAATGGTAAAGGACACAGAATAGAATGGTAAAAACTACATGAATAAATGATTTGAATCAAGTATGAAGAATACATATATATATAAGTAAAAAAAACTGTTACAAAAGGTGACTAGTTTGCTGGTGACTCTGAGCATTAGGCGTCTTTGAATAAAAATGGTTTTAGTCCAGTTTTAAAAGCCTGCAGCTCTTTGGTACTCCTTGGGTCGTCTGGGAATTTGCGGCTACTGATTCTGAATCACTGAATCAATACATTCCTCCTGTTGTTGTATCAAATAGGGAATTCGCATAGCCGCCATTTTGGATCTTGATTCGCATGGAATCATGGGACTAATGGTACAGTCTAAAATCTATAGAAAACATGCCATGTTCAGAATAGATTATTTATCAATGCTCTTATGTCAATCTGTATGTGCTTTACATGTTTCCACAACACAAGCTCCCATCTTTCCCATCATGCATTTGGCTTCCATAGATCGTATGATATTGGTGAAAATATTCTTGCATTTTTCGATAGAATAGTGGCCGAATATTTGTATGTCAAATTTCAACAGAATCCATCGCAGCATGCACTGCAGTAGACATGCGCAGTAAGACATTCAACTCCCCTATTAGCTTTACAGAGGAAACCTTTTAAATGGGACGACATATAATTCTCTGGGTTTCTTAAGTTTGGGGCAAAGGCAACTGACACCAGTATCTTTTTGGATTGACTTTCATTTTTATTATCATAATTATGGTACACATTATAGAAAACTTGCCACCAAATAAAACAAAAAACAACACTGAATGTGTGGGTTGTGATGTTTTTTATACTTTATAATATTATGATATTATCCTGACTTATTTACTTACCAATATTTTACATAATGGAATAACAAATCTCCCTCATAAATGTTATTCATGTATTCCACAGTAAGAACACATTTTGTCAATACTGGAGTGTTATAACTTATCAATAGTGTCACTTTGCAAAGGGTATAGGAATTGTCAAATAATAAACATATCATCATTGAAACTATATGTATGTAGATTTTATGTGTACAAATATAACGATACATGCATCATATTAAAAGCATAACTACGGGAAAAGAAAACCAAGGTACTGACAAAAAACCATGATGTAAACCAGAAGATGCATCTTTTAATAAGACATGAAACCATTTTCAAATCAAATAGAATATTTTGATGTTCTTTATTCTTTGATATGTCAACAGGTATATCAATATATATCATATGTTTGTCAATATGTTCACGTAATAGAATTGTCTTGATGTGGAGTTTTCAGTTTCACTTGTGGATTCTTCAGTTTAAAAGAAATGCACATGCTAAATGTATTAAAATCCCTATTTGGGTGTCTATATCTTGTGTGACTTTAAGTTGTGCATTTTCTCAAAATCTGACTCAACTGAGTCAAACAACTAATGGGGTAAGAGATCATCCCAAAGAATCTAATTCTGTATAATTGATATTTTTCAAAGTGTTTTTATCACAAGATCACATTATCGGAATGTCCTGATTCTTGGAGAGTTTGTGACTCATAGTAATGTCAATCGATGTCTTAAATCTCAGGACAATCTATCTAATATATCCTGTCGTTTTAAAGGTCCTCATGTGGACTACATTTAGTAACTTTACTGTTTAGTGACCTCCAGAAATATTGGAAACTTTTTTTTTATCAAAAACGAAAATATCAAAATTAAAATATAGAAATGCTTATTAGGTCTCCTAGTGTTTACTTACTATCATTGGAATCGGCTTAATCACCTCTTTTCAAATAGGGTAATATCTCAAAATCCATATTTTGCGACTTGTGACTCATTTTCCTAAAACGGATCACATATGTGATCTGTTTCACAAGTGGCATAATATGGATTTTAAGATATCACCGTATTTGAAAATGGCGATTCCAATGACAGTAAACAATAGGACACCTAATAAGTATTTCTATGTTATATGCAATGTTTCTGGATGGGAAACTACGAGTAAAGTAACTAAATATACTCCATACAAAGGTCTTCAAAATGGAAGGATTCGTTTTAAATTTCTTCCTTGTTTCCAAAAACTAATTTCTGAAATGATTGTCTTAAACCCTCTAGCGATCAGCTTACCATAACAAATTGTTTGTTATCTTTACCCATAACATTTAATTCAAAATTTTTCAAGTATCATACATGACTAAATTACAATACCAACATTGATAAATTTTCCAAATGCAAGTGAATAATATTTAGATGGTACACACAGCATGAATCTAGTTCAACCTGTAATACAAATGCTACGATATTGACATCATTTTGAATTGTAATCTGCATGGAATTATGGGACTAGTGATACAGTAAAATCTATATCTAATGTATATGTCATGTTCAGCATGGAATATATCTCAATGTCCTGATTTCAATATTGATGTGTTATACATGTTTCCATGAAAAAAATCCCCACCTTTCCAATCAAGAATTTGGTTTTCTTACAGGGTATATACAAACAATAATATTTGTGATAACATCCTTGTAATCTTGTCAAATCCTGATCAAATATCAAATTGATGTTCAAATATATAGACAAAATTGACTTGTGGGCGTGTGGGAGGTGGTTATCTCCTGGGGGCGTAGCAATATTGTAAGGGGTGCGTAGTACCCCGACGATTTGCGTAGCCCAAGGGACATAACCACCTCCCACAGGCCCACAAGTCAATTTTGTAATTATTATACCTCTCCCAATGATTTTGTGTGAAAAAAATAGTGAAAATTCGAAGGAAATTGGAGTGATTCGATGGAAATTGGAGTTGGACAACGAGCTCTGTTCACCAGTCTGTTTACTTTCTCACTTCCGGTCCATCTCACGCATTTTCGGGTCTATTTTTCTATTTAAATACGCAATAAATTCGAAATTGTACAGTTGCTTATCATTATAATTGTTATTATATTATTACATACAATGTATTACAAGTCTTTTTTCCATGAAAATAATTATTTAAATGAAGAAAATAAGGATGCGAACATGGGCCTATTTTTTCAACAAAAATTCCGCCAGAGGGCAATATGATATGTAAATACCGCCCAGAGGGTAATACGGTTTTCCAATGCTGTAGCAGCCTATGACTTACCATACCATCCCTTCCAGAGGTATAATAATGTCAAATATTGGTATATCAGATTTGTGTAGTCACATGCAAATCCCCTATTGAAGATATGCAATTACTGAAATGATTGTTTATTTAAACTGCTGGATTCATTGGATCAGAACTGCACATCATTTTCTTGAAACTTATTCTAAAATTCTGATCACTCCAAACATAAATGAGTGGATTGAGCCAAGTATTACTCAGAAATATCAGGGCGGAAAACCTCTCGGCTACAATCACACTCGATAATGGATTATTAAGCAAAATATAAGCCATGAACATGCCTATTAAGTTCCCTGAAGCATATGCCATCAAGACATTGAACATCATTTTTGAGATTTTGAACTGCTTTTGAATCAATTTAGCCATTGCAGAATTATGTGACTGCAGTTCACTAATGACTTGTCTTTTCTGCTTGTATGCTATTCCTGCTATGATACAATAGCAAAGAAATGTAAGACAAAGGATTACACCCCACTGGGGTAAGGCAAATCTTTGATACAGGGCCTTATCAATCACATTTAGTACACGGCAAGGTTCCCCTAGTTTAGCTTCTGCAAAGAACATGATTACTACAAATGTTTGAACACCTATAGAGAACCAGACAACTGCTATTGCAATAAATACCCTCCCAGCAGTGATGAGACTATTATACCTCAAAGGGTACCACAGACTTATCAGACGATCCACAGCAATGAGGAAAATGTTGTATTCATTTCCCTGAAAGGCAATAATGGAAATAGTCTTGTCTGCTAAACAAATTGCTATGTAGTTTGGACTTAGAGGGAAAAGTGTATGCAGGAACTCTAAGGGCACAGAAAATGTGCTGATGATATCAGCACAAGCAAGGCTACATATGAGGTAGTTGGAGTTGCACTGTAGACTGTAGTACTTGCAGACTGCAGTGATAGTGAGGATGTTTCCAGCCAAGGCAAGTATTGCCCACAGGCTACGGATACTCATGAATGGTATCAGGATCTCTTGGGGTACAGACAGGTCTGGTATGGATGACATCATATATTGGCTTGTGTTTGTGGATGTATTCACAAACATGACCAATGAGTCTGTGACTGTTAGTGAAACATTTTTCTCAAAGACTGACGCTTCCGTTGACACTTCCGATGAGCTTTGATATATCTGTGATGAATACATTGCCATTGTTGATGTTCCAGGGAAAGTCCTTGATGTGAGTTTATTAAAACTCTCCTCTGTTCAACTGTTAGGAATGAATGGTAGAATACTGATAAGGATGTTGGTGTTGGGCGATTATGTATTTAGAGTGGTTTTGAAATTAGATGTCTTTGTTAAAGCAGGGCATGCCGCTATGTATCATTAGTTTGTTGTCTTGGAAACATCAAAACTTAATTGAAGCACAAGATGAGGATGAGGTGCCAACAGCTCTCCCCTTGGTTGGCATTGATGATTACATTCAATAGGTTGGTAGCCGACTCCAATGTCCAGCCATTGCAATTATGAACCTGTTCTGGCCCGTGCAGTAAAACTTAATCTGCTTTAAGAGACAGGCATCTGGACGGACAACTAGCTCCAGGCACTGATCTAAAAGAAAATGGATAAACTTGAACAACCACACATAGAAACATCCCTAGCACTTTTGGTTTGATTGATTGATAGCATCTCTAGTCCCTTTGGATTGATATTATTTTATTTCTCATGAAAATAAAATTACATGATATGGAATGTCTCCTGCTAATCAGCAGTTCTTCCAGGAGCACCTTATAGCAAAATTAATTGACAATGATTAGTTTTTGTTCTTTTAAAATACAATATCATTAACATCAACATAGTCTCAGGTGGCTTTTATGAATCAAAATCAATTTTGTAGACTGTACTGTCTATCAAGGGGAACATAAACAAAATAATAACAGGTTTTTATTTCAGTAAGACATCTACACATGTAAATATAAGTGTGGATTAAAAAAAGAGCGTTTTCAGTAATGTGTACATGTCTTCCGAGTACACCTAAAAACATAGGCATGGATATTAGCTGAGCTATAGGAAATGGCCCAGAATATATATATATAATACTTTTATTCACATCAAATTAATACAGTTACATTAAAGGTCGTGGAGTACATATCCAAATCGGTTGTAACCCTCTGCTCATTCGCAGGTTTTCCTGGCTGGCCATTGACAGCAGCTCCTCGAAATAAATTATAAAGCAGCTTGTGGCTTAACATAAATACACTCAGTTGTCATTAATTAGTGCAATTTTTGCAGTTCAGATACTTCCTTTTACATCTTAAGTCATACAAGTACATTAGGTTTTTGTTAAATTTCAGACTTTCTGAATCTTATTGTAGGCCATTGCAACTATGTTACTATAGGGTACACCTTTCGTCTAATTAACAATAATTTCAACAATTTATGTTTTGACTGATTCCTTATTCTGCCATAGATCTTTGATAACTACGGTTTTGATTCATTCAGTTGTATCGAATTCCTTAATGACATGTTTGTATTTACTATTACATTAAAGTGATCTATTACATTTTTTGCTAATTTTATTTACCATGTTGATACATATCATGATTTCTGAGTTCATGATACGACAAATACATTTATATATTTGTTTGTTTCAATGTGAAAGATGTTTTGATTGAATAACATTTTTAGATGATAATGATCGGATTTAAAATATGAGTGTTTTTCATTAAATCGTTGTATTATGAATATATTTTATAGCTGTGTTAACTTCATGTTAACAATCATGAATAAGTCTTCGCTGACTGTTTTTCAGCTCTTCCACCCTTGATATAACCTTCTCAAAGGTGTTGATAAGGGCGTGAAGCAACCAATATCGCTCACTCACCTGTTTTGCTGTGGTTCAGAGTGTCTTTTACAAATTGCAAACGATGAGAAGAATGCTACAGATGATTTTGACAATGTATATATAGTCTAAGGCATATGCACAGTATGACAAAATTGATGTAATCAAGTGTAGATAGCAGGTTTTTTTTCATAACGGTGTGAAACTATAGGGATAACAATGCTAGCCTGACACTGACATCTGTTATTACTTTTGGTTAGATATGAGGACTATAGATATTAATTTCCAATGGCAATTTCTGTATCACTCTGGACATACTCCTCACTCTAGACATGTATTTACTCCACCTTAAATGTGGTGTGTTTCAGGAAAATGAGTCACAAGTCGCAAAGTTCATATTTTTAAAAGTCATTTATTCACAAGTTCTCCTTTTGGGAATGTTTTCATTTTTGGAGTATCTAGTGTAGTGTCTCGCTATTTCCCCGTACCCTAGTGGCTATGGAACTAGTGCAAATAACAACACAACCAGGTTCTAACGGTCCTCGCCAGCCAAGTCCTTTATTATACCAAACACACCTGCCGCGGTTGGAGCTCGGAGAGCCTATGCCAACCCTTACAACTTGTGGCAGTAAGATATATGAATGACAAGCATCTCAATAGTAAAAGGTGTTTATAAGGACATACAGAACAGCATAAGAGCAAATCATAAAAATAAGTTATAAATGCGTATCAATAAGTAATTACGACCTCTGTCGGAACATACTAGAACTACAGCCCCTGGCCTCTCATCCGGAGCCTAACGGGAGAGCATCCGGAACCCCGGAACATGGTACCGGACAGAGTCAGAACCAGCCTGACTCTCGCCGGCACCACAATGCCCCCCTCCCTCTTTATTTTTGGAGGTTGGCAACCGTACCAGACCCAAAGCGACTGGACCATAAGGTTGCCTAAAACATATTGGTTTCAGCAACAAAAGTTGGAAAAAATGAAGGAAAAAGTAGGAACAATGGAAATACATGTTCAATGCAAATAATGATCAAATAATACAACTCATCTGATCAGCATCAATACCTGTAGAAATGTTCTTGGTTTTAACTAGTAAATATTCTTGGTCCGGAACACACAGTTCGATACTGGCACTATCACAGACTAGAGGTATGATCCCAAGTGTCCAATATTAGTCCAGGCACTAGTTATATTGTTCACCAAGTCATTTTGTTCCTATTAAAACCAAATCTTGGAATGTATTGTTTGTGAAAAACACAGTATAACAAGCTTACTTCTCACAGTGGTAAATCCAGTTTTTGAAGATATTAGTCCCACTTTTGAAGAGGTAAGTCCAACTTTTTGAAGAGGTAAGTCCGACTTTTTGAAGAGGTAAGTCCAACTTTTTGAAGAGGTAAGTCCAACTTTTTGAAGAGGTAAGTCCAATTTTTTGAAGAGGTAAGTCCAACTTTTTGAAGAGGTAAGTCCAACTTTTTGAAGAGGTAAAAAAAAAATCATAATAACCGCACCAAACAGCATATTCTTGTACATAAAATATAAGGAAGAAGGAACTTCCTCCTTTCCCACGGCTGGCGAGGCTTCTCCAGATCTGCCTCCGTCCGGGTCGTCAATCGGCGTAGTCAGTCGCTGGGATACTGACGCTCCCACGCTGCAGTCACACAAAACTGGTTTCACTCAAACCCAGTCGTATACTTCCATTGCACTATCAGTTTTTATTTACTTCTCTTACCGGGCACTCCGCCTAGAAGTCTCCCACCTCATCATCGCTCAAGTTTCCTGTTTTCAACAACCGGTCTTCCTCTGCCTTTGAAATGGAAGGCACCATTACATTTGCGGGGTCCAGTGGATCCTCCGCGTCTGCGTCTGTGTTTGTTAAGTCCACAAACGCAAAATCCAGGTCGATGTCCCCGTCGTCTGGCAGCGGGACATCCTTTGCCTCTTCCAACAAATCCTTCTGTTCATCCAACCGGGCACCCAGGTCCACAGAGCACGGAACCACTCCAAGAGCTGCCAGAGGGGAGTTCTCCCACCTCTGCCTGAGCTCCACTGTCCTTTTTGCGGCCGTTCTCGGTGTCACTGGTGTCACACCCACCACCCCGGCTGCCACCAGACGCTTAGGCACCGGACTCCTCAGCACTAGAGTCCTCATGTGCTGCTCCGGGGTTGGGCTACCCGGTAGGGAGACGGGTTCATAAACCGGCCTCACCGCTGTAGTATCCATTTGCTCCACAGGGGCTACCTTTTCCTCCTGTTTTGCTCCCCTTTCTCTAACACGTACCGGGGTCAACGGTTTTGTTGGCATCACAGGCCCTGGTTGCATCTCCAGACCACTATCATCCAGGTAACTTCTCCTAGGTCGGGGGGGGTTCCGGTCTGCCCCCTGTCCTCCCAGTGGCGAGAGCAATCCCGGAGGCCCCTCCATAAGAGATGGCCCCCAGGCCTCCGCAGTAGGTGTCCGGCCCGGAGTGGGGTATATCCCCGGCGGCATCACCATCTGCTGCCTGGGCACTATTGCCGTCTCAAATGCAGCCTTAATCGTTTGGCAGATCTCCTTCTTCATACAGTCCAGATTCGCTCTCTGCCTCTCCACCTCCTTTCTCCTGGTGTCCTCCTCCTCCTCCTCCCTCTGGTCAGACCGTTTCCTTTTCGGCGACGGAGCCCCGTTCCTGGCCTGGTGTAACTTAAACTCCAAGCCCAGGATTAGGTCCCGATTCGCCCTATCCTTTTGCTGGAAAAACTCTAGTTGGTTTTCCAGTTCATTGACCCGGGCCTCCAGTCCGGGCACCCGAGCCGCTGTATCTCGTACATACCCGAGATCACCGAACAACATGAGAGCTGCACCCATGTTGTTCCGTACAGCGTCCATTGCCACAATCACTGCTTGTTCCGTATTCTGTATTCCCTGTTTCATAGCGCCATCGATCATATCCAGTGCACAGGCTACTTCCTGCTCCGGGGGTAACCCATGTGCACCCTGGCCTATGTTTGCCTCCGGATTATTTTCCACCGGGTCGGCCACTGGCTCCTGCTCCTGCAGAGGCTCCACCGTTGCCGCGACTACCTCCTGCGGGGCCACAGCAGCTGACAGTTTAGCAGCTGTCTCCATCTGCTGTGCACTACCAAAGGCAGCAGCGGCCGGAATCCTCCGTGGTGCTGGTATAGGTGCGAGGGGAGGGGGTGGGGCAAGCACAGGTCCTGCTCTCCCCCAAGCATTCCTCTCTGGAGCCGGAGCTGGCGGACACCGCACCATCCTTTTGAAGCGGGGTTGCGCCGCTCCGGACTCCAAGGCCACTATCTGTTCCCATTCATTTTGCCCCATCTGGGTGAAC
Source organism: Sthenelais limicola (assembly GCA_942159475.1). NCBI lineage: Eukaryota > Metazoa > Annelida > Polychaeta > Phyllodocida > Sigalionidae > Sthenelais > Sthenelais limicola. The sequence continues at coordinate 112,525,452 of OW804099.1, forward strand.
CGCTGGTACCCATAGTTGGGTATTTCCTTAGTCAAACACTTAAATCCGGCCACCAGTGACTTTGCCAACGGTTCCCCATTCCTATGAGCCACCTTTAGATGCCGAATCATGTCAGACTTGCGGTCCAGTTTTACCAGGCACGAGATCGGGTGCGGGCACGTATACACCTGCACCGATGGACAGTGTTCCTCACACATGTGCCTGAAAAACCTCTCCCTCGTTGCAAAGCACCTAATGCCTCCCGGGTTCCAGTCATCACTAATCAACCGGCAGTATGTAAAAGGGCACCGATTTCCCTCCTGCCAGATCTTAGGAGCACCATCCAGTTTCTTTTTCAGGTTCACGGGCAGCACCATATGCGGATTAGCTTCCCTGCCCGTCCTGCCTTTCAAAAAATGAAACAACCGTTCATACTGAGCCATAAGGGGTCGTTCCGCCGTGAACTCTCCCAAAGCCTCATCCTCATCCTCCGATTCCTCAGCCTTCGTAATCCCGTCACCGGCTTTTGGTTCCATGGGGGCCAACATGTTCATTTTCAGCCGGACACCCTCCACTATGTCCTTGTCCCGCCACCGGGTGGTACTCCGGATTCCAATGTTGGGGTCCTCAAACACTTTTTGCTTTCCATGATACCGAGTCCGTTTGTGTTGCTCGTGCACATCAGCCAGTGTCTCCGCTGTGGCACTAGAACTAGTGCTCCGGTCGTATCTCCGGCGAGGGTTTGTTTCACGGCCCCACGACCGGGAGCGGTCTACCCCAACCGATGACCCACTTCCAACACCAACCTTAGGCCTAGCTCCGGCTGAGGATTTAACCACCTTGGCCGGACTTCCTTGGTCCTCCACCTGCTCGTATTCCATGTCTTCCTCCTTGTCCTTAGCCTTAGTGGTACTCCGTTTCTTTCTCTTCTTCAATACCAGTTTCAACTCAGGTGGGGCTTTTGCCTCGCCCATGGCTCCCTCCTGGTCTCCACCGGTTTCCTCCTTGTTCGGTTCAGGGGCTACTGCCCCATCCCCAGTCTCCATCTTCTCCTCCTTACTCATAGGCTCACGCACAATGAGTAAGTCAATCCAGTTAGTGTCTACAGGTCAACGCCAATCTCCAACTCTCACAACTCAAGGCTTCTCTCAAAAAAAGTTTCGCTCAAAGTCTAGCTCGGCAGGACACACAACCGCGTGGTGTGAGTTCTGAGATGCTTCTGCCACACATCTGCTCCCCCCCTGATCACGTGACCCTGCCCTCGCGTCTTAGCCAATCACCAGTCTCCACCAATCTATTTTTAGCTGTCTCCGAGCGGTTTCACGCCCCGTCGCGTCACCTCAATACCTAGGTCCCCAATTGCTCAATTAGGGTATACCCTCCCTGCCTACGTGACACTAGTAACGTCCCCGAGCTGGGCGTTTTCCTTCTTCTTCCATGTGACCAGCTGAGCCACCCGGACTTGGGATTATTCCTTAGTTTCCACCCTTTTGGCTCCACCATCCAGGAATATATGTTTCTTCGGCCAACTCCCTCCCCGGATCACCTCTCAGCCTGGTCTTTCCTCGCACAGTGGTAGGTTATCCATTTCAACCCTTATCGAGCCGTTCCCTACTCCCTTTCGGAGCCCGTGCCCGGAACGTCCGATTCTTAGTACTTCTCGTTGTGTCATTTTTTCTTTCCTGTTCTCCTCACGCATAGCCATATCTATCCGGGGGTTGTACCTGCCGACGTGGGCGCCCCGCCAGGTATCCGGATTTCGATATTCTATCCATTACCGTGTCCATCCGCAAGTCACCACCCTGTTCCGCAGCGTCCGGGGTACACTCAGAATCACTGTCCGATGGGAGGCTCCCCGCTGATTCATCAGGATCTGCTAGCGGTTGGGCAAGATCCTTCTTGACCGATTTCGGGGGCCTTCCACGCCTCTTTGTATGTTTTACTATTACAGGGCCGGACTTCACCATAGGGGCATCTTTCCCTGGGACAGTTTTACCCCTTCCGTCCTCCCTCAATATTTCGTGCCCGGCCATCTGCTGCTTTTGATACTCCTCCGCACGGTGCAGATTTACCACCTGCAGCGGCTGCCCTTTTGCATCAAATGCTAGCTTTAACAGGTTCCCATTCCATCTGAGTATACCAGCCATTGTCCTTAGCTCATAAGTGGATCCCTGCACCCTTCTTAGCACTTCGAAAGGCCCATCCCATTTGGGACCGTACTTCTTCTGTGCCAGAGGAGTGGAATATCTCCATACCACATCTCCTTCCTTAAAAACCTTCGGGCGAGCCCTCCGGTCAAAGTACCGTTTTTGATACACGGCTGCACACCCCAGCCTTTCCCTTACAAAGAGATGTCCTTTAGACAAGAGACTACGGATCTCTTCCACGAATACCGTAGGGCATGGAAAATCCACTTCCCCATCCATCGTTCCGTAGATGATGTCCGCCGGAACAGTCACTTCCGTTCCAAACACTACCATATTGGGCGTACAATGAGTACTCTTGTGCACGGCCGCCCGGTATGCATGCGCGATACATGGCACCAGTAGATCCCAGTTAATATCTTCGTACTCCGTCAGACATGAGAGTTGCTCCACCAAGACCCTGTTAAACCATTCTACCTGCCCGTTTGACTGCGGTCTGTACGGCAAGGTCATTAGTTTCTCGATTTCTAACATTTCCAAAAGATTCTTTAACAGCGCCGACCGGAACTCAGGGGCACCGTCCGTTTGCAAAGAGATCGGTGGCCCATAACGTAGGATCCACTCCGTGAAGAGCGCCATTGCACAAGTAACCGCCGTATGGTCCGGGAGTGGATAGGCCTCGGCCCATTTTGAAAAATAGTCTGTCACTACCATTACGCAAACATTCCCTCTCGGAGTCTTTCTGAATGGTCCGATTATATCCAGCGCTACACGGCTCCAACGCACGCCATGTATTTCCTTCTTTAATGGAGCAATGCCCCTCCCCTCTCGGCTTTTGCACGAGGCACACACATCACAGCCCCGCACCCAGTCGGAGATATCGCCGCGCATCCGGGGCCATATAAACTTCTGTAACGCAGCTTGATACGTTTTGAATTCCCCGAAGTGGGCCGCGAGTTTCGTTCCATGCAAAGTCAGGAACAGCTCATGACGTAAACCAGCAGGGACTGCCACTCGTTCGTATATCACTCCATTCTCGCTTTCCCAGTCCATACTTAGTAACCCATCCGTCACCTTCAGAGAAGAGAGTAATTTCATGTAAAAACAGAACTCATTCCCCTCCGCTCGCAGAGCCACGGCGTCCGGGCAAGGGTCTCCCCTCTGGACTATCCCTATGACTCTTGTAAGCACATCGTCCGCCTCCTGGGCCACCCGTAGCCGATCCCCTGTTAAACTGGAGAACAGCTGATACTCCATTGTCAACTCAGCCATGACAGCATCGTGGACTCCGCAGTCCGGGCAGTCCTCCCTAGGGCATTTCCTTACAGGTAAATGCGACAACGCATCCGCGTTGATATGTCGTTTCCCTGGCCGGTGCACCACCTGCGATTCCTGGATCCCATAATGCTGCAAGGTGGTCAACCACCGAGCCAGCATGTTAGTGGGATCCTTAAAATGCATTAGCCACCTGAGGGACGCATGGTCCGTCCGCAACGTAAAGTCCGCTTGTCCGATTATATAATGCTGAAACTTGCATAAATAGGTCAGCACCGCCAACAATTCCCTTTTGGTTGCACAGTAGTTCCGCTGCGGCCGGGTTAGAGTGTTGCTAGCGTAACTCAGAACCACCTCCTTACCGCTTTGTAGTTGAGATAATACCCCAGCCATACCAAATCCACTGACATCCGTGTCTAAAATAATGGTGCCGACCGGTTGAGGGTATCCCAGAACTGGTGCCCTAGTCAACAAGTCTTTCAACCGATCAAACACGGCCCTACACACCTCATCAAAGACAACTGTCCGGCTACTCCTCTGATCCCCTCCGACCACTAAATTCTGGATCGGTTCCGCTACCTCCGCAAAGTCCGGCATGAATTCGCGGTAATATGATGCGAACCCTAAAAACTGCCGCACCTCCTTGACCGTCCGCGGTGTCGGCCAAGACTGTACTTTTCTTATCTTTTCCGGGTCCGGACGCACCCCGGCCTCGGACACAATCCGGCCCAGGTATTGAACCTGTGACTTAAACAACTCGCATTTTTTAGGCTTCAACTTCAAACCGTAATCCCGGAGGCGGCTAAGAACCAATTCCAAATTTCCCATGGTCTTCTCAAACGTTGGTCCGAAGATAATTACGTCGTCCAGGTAAACCAAGCAACACTTCCAACGCAGCCCCTGGAGCATCTGCTCCATCATTCTTTCGAACGTGGCCGGAGCGTTGCACAACCCGAAAGGCATAACGCGATACTGGAACAACCCCAGGAGAGACAAAATCTGTCTTTTCCTTGCTTTGCTCATCCAGGGCTATTTGCCAGTACCCACTCTCTAAGTCCAACGCAATAAACCATTTATTTCCTCCCAACGCTTCCAAACATTCATCGATCCGGGGAAGCGGAAAGGAATCCTTTTTCGTGACTGAATTCAGCGGACGGTAATCGGAACAAAACCGATCCGTTCCATCTTTCTTTCCTACAATCACTATTCCCGCTCCCCAGGGGCTAATGCTGGGCTCTATCACTTCCTTTTCAAGCATCTCCTTAATCTGTCTTTCAGCCGATTCCCGCTTCGCATGAGGCAGACGCCTATACCCCATTTTAATCGGAACCGCATCACCAGTATCGATGCTATGTAGGACCTTGGTTATCTGTCCCAACATTTCGCCTGGCAACCGGAAGCACTCCTTATAATTCCGTAATAGCTGCAGGAGATCAGAACGCTGGACCGCTACTTCCAGGTCTGATTCCCTTACCAATCTTTCCAATGGGCAAACTTCGCTCGGGGGTATCGGCACCTCCGGCTCTAGTAAGTCCATGTCCACGATTGGAGAACTATTCTCCTCCCAGGTTTGCCCGGCGGTCAGACATAAAATGAGAGGAGATCCAGTAGGGTTGTACAGGGACACAGCCCCACCCGGTCGGTCGGCAATCAACAGGTGGTCCCCAACCACGTACTTCCCTAATTCCAACTCGCCCGGTTCGAAGAATAGATCTTCTGCTGCCGTCACCAGGTCTATGCCGCTACAGACATGAGCAAATGCATCCACAAAGATGCCCTCACTCCTATTGCTTGTAAGAGACCCGCTTTGCAGTGTCCGGCACCATACCGTCTGCTCACCATCCTCTAGGGTGAACTTCCCGGACCAATCGGAATTACACCGGTGTATATGGATAAAATCCATCCCCAGTATACCTGTTTCCTCTCCCTTTAACCCGCTTACTACCAGACAATTTATGGCGTACCAAACGCCTCCCATTCCCAGAGCGATTCGTACACACCCATGTGTCTGCAAATGATGACCGGTGCCTGCGAAACACGTCACACGGCACGGTGTTAAAAACGGTTTTACAGTCAAGCTCTCATAGACCCATTTTTTGAGCAGCGTACACTGCGCCCCCCAGTCTACCAAGAACTGTCCGGTCACGTTTACCAGTCGTACATCCGCGTACATCCAATCTGCCAGAAGCGGACCGTTCCGGTTGGATACCCTTATGTCAAAATTCCGGAGATCACAGACCATTATCTTGCTCACTTTGGAGGTATAACCCCGATACTCTACCTTCAGTATCTGTCCGCCGGAGCAAGCGTGTTCCGGTGCTCCCATGCGCACTGTCATCACGGAGCACGTGGCTTTCACCGAACCAGTACTTGGACGATCTGTGTCGTTCCTCCTCCCCTTGCTACTTCCACGGGCGTCCCCTAGCCAAGCAGAGGACACCTCCTGCCCTTCCCGATCCGGCTGGACCCCAGTCCTTCGACATTCCGCGGTGTGTGTCTTTTCCTCCGGGCTCCTCCTATCACCGTCTAAGAGGGCCCTGGGCTGTTTCCCCTTTCCTGCTGCCGACGTTCACTTTCCCGGACATATTCATCGCCTTCAGGTGTTTAACCTTCCGTTGGCAATCGGCCACCATATGGCCTTCCTCTAAACAATAATAACAACGTATTGCTCGTGGAGGGCCTTTCCGGAAGTTGGGTTTTTCTTCTCCCTTCCCCCCAGTAGTTGTCTTATCCATTTTCCTATCTTCACCTGTTTGTGGCTTTCCCTGCCATGCCCGGAACGCCTGCAGCTCAGCCGAGTCACCTCCTAGCGATCCGCACGGTTTGCCAGCACCATGCTCTTCATTCCGTTCGTTTCCATGGGAGAGGGGGATGTCTGCGGTGCCGATGGACATAACCTTCGCGGCCATCCCAACTCCCCCACATACATCCCGGTATCGTGTCGCACAAGCCCCTGCAGTTACCACATTCTTTGGCTCCTGTAAGGCCACATATCGGGTCATTTCCGGATCTATTAACCCAGTCAGAAATACCCGCACCGCCAACACATGCAGCGTTGTATCCCATTTCCCAAACGCATGGAGCGCTTTCTCAGAGACCAATGTTGCAAAGCTAGCGGGGCTCTGACCCGGCGTCTATTTTAGTGCAAACAACGAGTCCCGGCGGGTATTCACCGATTTCTCCGACCGGTAATCATTTTCCATAATTTTCAATAACTCCCGTACCGTATAGTTGCTTGCTTTTAGACCAGATGCGAACGGCATATGGCTACCCACCGCCGCTAGCAAAAGTCTGGGTCAGTTTTTTCAAGTGTGCTGTTTTCAAATTCTTGCTGCTTGGGTAGTTGTCAAAATGAAATTCAATATAAGTTTACTTTTGTGTGTCAGATCGTGACATATTGGTCCTAATGATTCAGGAAAACTTCATTCCAACCAAATCGAACCAGTAGTTGGGTTCTCCCAGCTCATTAATAATGACCTTCCTGAAACTCTCACGTACCATGACCCTCCTTATGTTGGAAAAATGTAAACCCATGACTTTAGTATAAATCATTTACCAAACACTGAGAAGAATTGGCCTTTCATTATTCATAACATCTATCATGGGGTCCTAGATTTTTGAAACTCTACACAATACCTGTGCAGAATGGCAATAATACATAAAAATCGGTTTTCAACGATTTTTACATAACTTTCATGATTTTTCTCATCAATTCCTTTCCAAATAACTTCACTCACTTAATATGCTTAGATTCTGTTCCATTATTATCTATACTCATCATGACAGCTCTGTCTACCAGGCAAAGTAATTTCTTTTTGTATAAAATTCACATAGCCTTCTCCTGGCTGTGGGGAAACTGGTTTGATTTGGGACCGCTTACGTGAGATTTTCCCCTAAAATTTCCAACTTGTACTTTTTTATGCTAACAACCTCTTTTTTGCATGGCCTCGCCCCTCTACTATAACTAGAATGGTCATCATCATGTTATATTAAACAAGCTAAAAAAAAATGAAGAAATGTGTGATTTTACCATTTTTGACTAGATTTGAAAGGTACCAGGGACTTACACATGAGAAATATCCCTATTCTACATACAAATTTTAAAAAATGGATCCACAACTGAGCTATTGACTCAAGTGACAATGATCTATTATGAAATATACACATGTCTAAGGCCTAGAAATGTATTTAAAACATATATTATGGTCAATTTTGTAAATAAATGTGATAAATCTCACGTACAAGGTCCCTACTGGCAGGTAGTAAAATAAGGCCATTTTACTCTAATAAACTACATTTTACTGCTATTTTAAATGGATCTCTGGCCCCTAGTCACATGTACATCATCTATTAGATTTATTCCACTTCGTTATAAATATAATTTTGGTTTATTTTCTAGAAAAGTCATAAATATCACGTACAAGTCCCTATTTCGAAATAGCATATTAGGCATTTCTTCACTATCAAACTATGTTATATGTTTGTTTTGAATGAATTGTTAGTTTTGGCCATGTACATATTATATATTAAATCGATTCCACTGGCAAAAGAAAATATTTTTGGTCAATTTTGTATAAAAGTGATAAATCTCACGTATGAGGTCCCTAATAGCAGGATGTATAATAAGGCCTTTTTGCTCTATTAAACAACAGATTATGTTTTTTCCCAAGTGCAATTGGTCTCATATATTATGTATATATGTGTCCAAAGCTTAGAATTCATTTAAAATAACAATACAACATGGATTGGTGTTGAAAAAGACCTTATACTCTACTTCGAAATAGGGACCTCTTACGTGAGAGTTATCTCTTTTCTTCAAAATAAATCCAAAATATATTTTTATCCAAGTGGAATCGATTTAATGTATAATATACAGACACCCATATGTTGGATATCTATTTAGAACAAGAGTAAAAAGTAGTTTGGTGGAAAAAACGGCCTTATTATGCCATCTGCCACTAGGGACCTTGTACGTGAGATTTATCATTTTTTCTTCACAATTGACTAAAACATTCTATGTCTCCTCCTGTGGAATCGATCTAATTATATAATGCATATGTGTCCAATGCTCAGAATTCACTTGGAACAACAATGCAACATAGTTTGGTAATAAATAATGCCTAATTTGCTAGTTCAAAATAGGGACCTCTTACGTGAGAATTACCACTTTTCTGGAAAATAAACCCAAAATATATTTTTACCCAAGTGGAATCGATCTAATATAAGATGTACAGGTCCCTATGTGTCAGAAATCTATTTACAACAACAGTAAAATATAGTTTCATAAAATAAAATGGCCTCATTATGCAACCTGCCAATAGGGACCTTGTACGTGAGATTTATTATTTATCAGCCAAATGGACTAAAACTAAATGTTTTCCGCAAGTGGAGTCAATGTAATATAGATTATAAATGTGTCTGAATATTAGAATAACATTTAAAACAATAAAACATTATAGTTTGGTGAAGTACCAAAGCTTTTATTCTGCTACCTTCTAACAGGGACCTCTTACGTGAGATTTATTATTTCCACCATAATATCTCAAGAAATAAAGCAGATCAAATTGGACCAGTCCTGGTTTAAGGTATCAATAACTGCAAATAGTTTTAAATTGATTCCAAACACTTGAAGTAATCATATCATATCGAAATGGTGTCTGCAATGTAATATTTGCAGTGAATATACCTTTATATTTTGTTGGGACTTGTACGTGAGAATATTAAATATTTAGCAATATTAGCATTTCTGTTGATAATAGGTACATTTTTTAAAATGAAAAGATGGCTGTGTCAATGGAGCAGTTATTGGGATAAGGGGATGGCTGTGAGAATACTTTTTATTTATTACTGGAATAATTATGACTAATTATGAATTACTCACGTAAGAGGTCCCTTCTTGTTGGAAAACTGTGTTTTGGATATTAAGGTAGTGTACAGGCAAAAGTTGACAAACTAGAACATTTAAATTTTAGTATACGATAAAGCATATATACAAGGGTATATTAGGGTAATTTCATGATTTTTCAAGAAATATAACTATTATTGCAACTGGGTATAAAAACGGGTCATCCTACGTGAGATTTATGGTTGGAATTATTTAAATTGATCTGGTGTGAGGTGGTTCATTAATATGAAGTAAATAACAAATGGGGGAGACACTTTAGATACAGGACTTTCCAATAGGAGCAAATTAATGTGAATGATTAATTTCTAGAACATATGCTACATGTTTGATGTCCTGGTTAATATTTATTTCATTGGAAAAATGAGAGAAAAATGCATTTTTAACTTTTTTTAGGTGTAAATGTTGATCAAAAGTTCATTAAAGTATATTTGGAATGAATGAGTGGGGTGAGACGAATCAAATGGCACTAAGATCATGAGTTTTCATGAATTATTAAAGAAGATATCGACGACAATGCATATCGACGACAATTTTACCAAAATAGCACACTTGAAAAAACTGACCCAACTGGACCTTATAAGTCTCCGGATCCCAATTCATTGCGGCTGATACCGACGCGGTCCGTTTTTGATATTCCCTCCAATCCTGCTTCCCATCCCACTCAGGGAAGGTTAGCGGCTTCGGGTTCCGCATTGGTTTGGCTTCACTGTGTTCTGGCACCACAAAGCCCTCCGGTTCATCGTCCGGTTCATAGTCTGCGGCCGGATCCATCGAACGCCGGTTCATTTGAATGGGCGTGTCCGCGACTATCGTGACCCGTTTCTCTTGTTTCGCCGGTTGATGTTCCTCCTCGCCACCGCACATAAACCTAGCCGTATCAATGGCTTCTTGGAGTTCCGGGTCCAGTGACCTTTCCCGGGCTTGAGGCGGAGATCGAATTACTACATTCCGAGTTCCCCCCCTCCTGGCTTGGCCAAACTCCGGCAGCTCATGCATCAGCCTAACGTAGGAGGCGTCCGACAGGGCATCTGGCTTCGGTCGCATAGGTGTGCTCTGCACATACTCAGGAGCAGTCTCCGCTCTTGCCTTTCCGAATTGCCTCAGGAGATCGGTCCTCACCGCATCTTCCCTAGCTTGAGCGTCACTGCGTTCTTTCTCCCTTTTTGTCCGCTCTGCATCCAACTCCTTATGCAGCCTAGTCATCTCATCCTCCTGTACTAACAACCGGTTCCGCAAAAATTCCTCTTCGTCTCTTGCCCTTGCTAGGTCCTCAGCTGTGGCCGCCGCCGCGCGCAGGGCTTCACGCGCGCAGGGCTTCACGCCCGCGCCTGGCAGTGGCGCTGATATCTACATCCATACGCGCAGCTTGCCGCCGCTGTAGTCCCAGCAGAGTGTCCATTTTCTCGACGGTCATCCGCCTATTATTCCCTCTTGTCAGATCCATCTCCCATTCTTCACTTAATTTCGTCTGCATCCTATTCTCTTGCGCCACATCTCCCTGCTCCGGTAAGTAACGGTTACGTTTCCGTACGCCCACCCGCCGCATCGGGCTATTACCTGGGGTCATCGGTTCCCACGGTTCAGAGGCCACGGATTCGTTCAACGCTCTTCCGGCCGGAGCTGGCACCAGCGGGGAGTGACCCTCCAACCTGGCTCGAGCCGGAATCACTGGAGAGTCCCATGCATTTCCTTCCCTCCCCTCCTTCCTTCTTTCTTGAGGTCTTTCCACCCTTCTCGGGGGCGGCGGCAAAGGTGGGGCTGGTTCCAGAATGGGAAACTGTCCGACTTGTTGCACCTTCCGTTTCGGTTCCGGTTGTGGCTGGAATAAATCCGGTGGCGCTTCGGGGCGATATGCCCGACCACCCTCAGACATGCTCCAGTCACTTCCCGTCCCTAAATCTACCATTTCCGGCAGTCGTCTGCCTATCCTCTCCTCCGGGCGCCGTGGCGCGGTCCGTTGATCCTTTCCCTTAAACTCACCAACCTCGCTTCCAGGCGCATTATTCTCCGGATCCACCCTAGTAGGCGACAATTCTCGTTCCGGTTCAACCCTGAAATCGTCCCCGAATTGTAATAGCTGAACATGTTCAGCTAACCAGTCCGGTCTTGCGGCAACTGCGGCCACCCTATCGGCCATTGGGGGGTCCCAGCGCTAGGATCCCCCTCCGATAGGCGCGTCTCTTCCCTCCTGGCCAACTAGCGGACCGCTTGGTCACGGCACCAAATTGTAGTGTCTCGCTATTTCCCCGTACCCTAGTGGCTATGGAACTAGTGCAAATAACAACACAACCAGGTTCTAACGGTCCTCGCCAGCCAAGTCCTTTATTATACCAAACACATCTACCGCGGTTGGAGCTCGGAGAGCCTATGCCAACCCTTACAACTTGTGGCAGTAAGATATATGAATGACAAGCATCTCAATAGTAAAAGGTGTTTATAAGGACATACAGAACAGCATAAGAGCAAATCATAAAAATAAGTTATAAATGCGTATCAATAAGTAATTACGACCTCTGTCGGAACATACTAGAACTACAGCCCCTGGCCTCTCGTCCGGAGCCTAACGGGAGAGCATCCGGAACCCCGGAACATGGTACCGGACAGAGTCAGAACCAGCCTGACTCTCGCCGGCACCACACTAGTAAGATAGATCTTATGAATACATGGACCAAATTGCAGGACAGTGTATTGAATATATGTATGCATTTCTACGATCATCCTATGGAGTACATTTACCTACTTTACCAGTAATTTTTCACCCACAATTATCAAAAATAAATTTTCAGAAATAAAAAAATCAAATTTAAAATATAGAAATACTTCTTTAATTTCCTTAATATTTACCACCATTGGATTGGGCTTGATCTCCTCTTTTCCAATATAATGGTATCTCAATGTCTATTTCTTGCGACTTATGACTCATTTTTCTGAAACGCATCACAAATAGATAAACCCCTGTTCAACAGGGAAAAGAAACTGGAAATAACATTTTGTTTAAACCTTGCCTCATGAAAGAACAAGGTTATGTGAATCAAAAAAGCCAATGAAAACAATATGTCACCGGCTTAGTTTTCATTTCAGGGAGCCCTGAAATGTATTGGTGTTCACTATAGAAGTCTATGAGAAAAGGACATTTTTTTCGTTTTTTTTTAGTATAACAAAAACCCCAGAAAATAACTTTTCTATGAAAATCTCTATAGACATAGCTAACATATTGCTTTAGTCTTTCAAGCAATACAAAATGGGGGTCACCAGCCTTCCCTGTAAATAATTGCATTCTTTTTGGTTCATCAATGACCCAATTAGTCGACTGGCCACGGCTGAGGCATGCACATCCTGCATGATCTTAGTTCGGAGAGAGGACATATTTGGGTCAGATTTTCAGATAATGTACAATTTAACTTCGCCAATCCTCTCAAAATATCCACATGTCAGACAACAATGAGCTTCAAAACGCAGTCTAACATGACAGAACTGATACTTTGAATCAATGTGATACCAAATATACTCAGATATTCCCGGTATTCATCATTTTTTAGCCTAATTTAGCAGAATTTCCGAAGTGTGTAGAGCTGCCAATTGTACATTTTCTGAAAATCTGACCAATTTATCCAGCACTGACCACTCCACCCAGCCACACTGAGTATCCCTGCACTAGTTCAATCGGTGGGTAGGGGGAGGGTGCATGAGGGGAGGGAGGGAACTGTAATCTTGGGTTGGGTAAGGGAAGGGAGGGAGGAAGCCTTTATTAATTTTGTCAATTGACAACCAACTTCTCCTGCAGTTAACAAAGGGACTTCAACTAAACACAACACAACGAGAACTACCCTAATTAATCCAGCTAATTTGCAATTAAGCTAATTAGCATTATGTGATCATTACAGTTAATTAAAAGACCCAGACAAACCCCTTTGTTACAAAAGTATCATAAGTATCTAATGTGGTCATTCCATGGTAACACAGTACATATATGGGTCAGATTTTCAGAAAATGTACAATTCAACTTAGCCAATCTTCTCAAATAACCCAAATTTCAGACGAAAATTAAGTTCAAAATACAGTTCAACCTAACCAAACAGATTGCTAGAATCAATGCAATGCAGAATATACTCGAATTTACCTAGGAATTGACCAAATTGCAGCCTAATTTAGCAGAATTGTTCAAATGTGTACAACTGCCAATTGTACATTTTCTGAAAATCTGACCCATATCTTTGGTACAGACCTAGACGATACCAATTAAAGGGAGGATTTTGTATATTAGCTTATGATACAACAAATACATGTATATATTTGTTTGTCTCAATGTGAAATGTGTCTCTCAATGTGTCTCTCTGTCAACATGATATCAAACTGATTGGACATATATATGTATTCCTCAGTGTATTTGGTAGTTTTTGGGTGGCAAGATGTGTGCTAGCCTGAAGAAGTATATTTATTCGGAAAGCATATCTTCTCTTCTGCAAGAGGAGTATAACAATATATATATATTTGGTCAGATTTTCCAAAAATGTACAATTTGCCTTCACCAATCTTCTCAAATAACCCAAATTTCAGACAAAAATTAGCTTCAAAATGCAGTTTGATATAACAAAACTGACACTTTAAATCAATGCGATACAAAATTTACTCAGATATACCCGGTATTCTTCATTTTTCAGCCTAATTTAGGAGAATTTCTTAAATGTATACAGCTGCCAATTGTACATTTTCTGAGAATTTGACCCATATCTATATATTGGCATACTCCTCTTGCAGAGGAGAAGATATGCACATTTCCATATGCTAAGGCAAGGTATGGTATAAGTAAGACCTCTTTCTTGTAGTGCACTCCTAAAACATGTGACCCATATCAGGCTCAGTCCATAAACTCATAGATATTTGGGTCAGATTTTCAGAAAATGTACAATTCACCGTCACCAATCCTCTCAAATAACCCATATTTCAGACGAAAATAAAGTTCAAAATCCAGTTCAACCAAACCAAACAGATTGCTAGAATCAATGCAACGCAGACTATATTCGAATTTACCTAGTATTAACCTAATTGCAGCCTAATTTAGTAGTATTTACTAAATGTGTACAGCCGCCAATTGTACATTGTCTGAAAATCTGACCCATTCATACAACGATGTGAACATATGTCATGGAATGGTATAGAAGAGGTGATGCGAACAATGTGTTACAATTTTTTTCTCTAATGAGATATTTAATATAGTTCTTATTAGCCTCTTCTCCGCAGCTGCCTATCAGTAATATGGGTCAGATTTCCAGAAAGTTTCCAGTTGGCCTTCACCAATCTTCTTAAATAACCTGAATTTAGGGGAAGAAACATGTTTAAAATACAGTTCGACATAACTAGAGAGATTTATTGAATCAATACAATGCAGAATACATTCAGATATACTCTGTATTTATCATGTTTCACTCTAATCTAGGAGAATTTGATAGATGTGTAGAACTGTAGATGGTGCATTTCCTGAAAATCTGACCCATATAGGCCTACGGATATTGGATAGCAGTTCATTTCTTGGTTCACCCTATATTGGATTGTTTGGGACGGGCCAGGGCATTAGGTGAATGTCATTTTATTGTTTTTGTTTAATTACTTCCAATATCATGGTTAATATGTTATCTACCAGGGATGTTTTAAAGAGATGAACCACTGTTATACGCACTGCTGCAGGCGGGAGTTAAAGGAACTAATGCATGAAAAATAAGGATTGACAGTAATTTTTTCAAACTTTGTCTTGAGAAAGTACATGATTGGAGGATAACAAAAAGCAAAAAAAAATGGATCTCAGCATATTTTTTTTCTTTCTAGAGACCAGCAAAGTTTAGTATTGAAGTATGTGGGAAAAATGGATATTTTCTCAGTTTTTCCAAGATTTCAGACGGACAAATAACATTTTTCAATTGAAATGTCTTCTAAACATAACCACTATAGATGTTTACCCTCATGTATGAAAGAACAGGGTATCAACATATTTTGAAATATATTATTTAGCATTGAAAATCTTCAATATTCCTGTTTTTAACTCACCGGGATGCAGATTCAGTTGAATAACTTTTTTAAAAGGTCGGTGACCCCCATTTTTTATTGCTTGAAAGGGTAAAGCAATGTGTTAGCTATGTTTATTGAGATTTTTAGGAGAAAGTTATTTTCAATTTTTTTTTTATACTGAAAAAACAAAAAAATTGTCCTTTTCTCATAGACTTCTATAGTGAACAACCATAAATTTTGAGGCTCCCTAAAATGAAAACTAACCCGGTGACATATTGTTTTTATTGGATTTTTGAACTCACATAACCTTGTTCTTTCACGAGGCAAAGTTTAAACAAAAATGTTATTTTCAGTTTTTTTCCCAGTTGAACTGTGCTTTATCTCTTTAAAGTGTTGCCATCACTCATAAAAACAGTCAAACATTCTACTGGCTGATATCGATGGTACATTTAAATAGCCTTCTGTAATGGGGTAATGCTAACAGAGGTCACTGTACAGGACTTTTTTAATTATAGCAGATATCATTTACATAGTAAATGCCAATAAGTAAAGTGACTTTTTTTTGTTGAATATTACTTTCCACGATTGAAATGATTTTAACTTGTAAAGTTTAGATATTTTCCCTCATTTGGGTATATTAATGACCCAGAGGCTTCTGATTGTGCAAGGCTATTTGCCAATTTCCTGTTAATATCAATATTTATCCATATTTCTCAATATCTTTTTTGAGGAATCCTGAAAATGATGAGATGGCCTAATGTTTGTATTTTTAATATTCCGGCAAATCAGGTGAAATCTGATTGGATGATCCGGATCATGGAATCAGCCTATATCTTTTTTTTTAACCGATTTTATTTTCTTAGACAAAACAGAAAAATACGCTGCTGACAAAAAGCGTTTTCATAGGTCATCTACACACGTCTCTATCAATAATGAAAAGTGAATAAAGAGATGAAATTGAATTACATACAATAGCTTTACTATACTTGAGGTACATAATATATTATGGCTGTTTCTGGTTGCGGTTGTCGCTAGCAACGAGTCAACAATGTGATTCAGGCAGCAATACAATATATTTATACGTACATTTATCACACATAAATATCACACGATAAACATTTCATGAGGTGGGAGTGATTGTGAGAAAGGAGGTGAGGAGGGGGCCAGTATATCTCATAGATACATTTAATTGAATAATCCCTACCTGCACTAAATTGATCCTGAGGAATATAATAGGAATATCATTGTAATCCACTGAATCTCATCTCAATGAAGGTATCTTAAATCCCATTTCGTTTCACACATGACTCAATTTCCTCCAACACAAAACATGCAATGGGGTCAGATTTTGAGAAAATGTACAATTTGCCTTCACTAATCCTCTCAAATAACCCACTTTTAAGACAGAAATGAGCTTCACAATGCAGTTTAAGATAACAAGACTGATACTTTGAATCAATGTGACACCAAATATACTCAGATATACCCGGCTAATCAGTCTAATTTAGGAGAACTTCCTAAATGTGTAGAACTGCTGATTGTATATTTTCTGAAAATCTAATCAATACATATGCTAGCGACTTCCAGAGAAAGTGAGTGAATCTCATATCCTCAAATATTTTTTTTTATTCATTTAAGGCCAATACAATATTAGTTCACATGAAAAAACGCACTGTCCACCATGGACTAATTGAGGTTTTGCCTTGTTATTAAAACTAGATTCGAGTAAATCCCACTCTCTACTTCATTTACATTAGGAATATAGTCCTCTCTACCACTATCATTTACGAATGAAAATGGCATAATATGGACCGCCTTATTTCATAACTTTCTTATTTTATGAACAAATACTAAACTATAAGGCTCTTTTAGAACCAGTTGATATCTCAACTATACAACTACAATAAGGTTATACATTCATTATACAGTTCAAACAATTTCTGCTCTGTAAATATCGTTTAGCCAAGTCTTAAGTTTTAGCATAAACATATCCAGATCATCTTCCAGTCTTAGGTCTAACGGCAATTCATTCCATTTGTGATGTGTTTCAGGAAAATGAGTCATAAGTCACAAAATTAATATTTTTCAAAGTGTTTATTTTACAAATCAATTTATTGAAATGTTCTGATTTTTGGTGGGCTGATCACTTATGGCTATATCAATTGATGTATCAAATATAAGAACAATCTATGCAATATATCCTTTTGTTTTGAAGGTCCTCATATGGACTATATTTAGTTACTTTAATGTTAATTGACCTGAAACACATCACTTCCCTGTATAAAAAACACTTTTTCTCATTCTTTCTGTTCTTGGTCTAATAACGTGTAGAACAGGACCTACTCTAATCCAGAGATTTAAAGCTTGCTCTACATGGTCAAGATTTCTTCGTCTTTTGTATATTAGCTTTAAACATGCTATTTCAGCTCTCTCCAAAATAGGAAGCAGTCCTGAACTTTCAGTCAACTCGATGTTACTTAATTCTCTGTCTAAGGCTAACATGTGATATGTTTCTGTGAAATTAGTCACATAATAGTGTTTTGACATGCGATCATATTGGAAAGTTGAGATGAAGCTGATTCCAATGATGGGAAGCTTAAGGACATTTAATACATATTTGTGAATTTCAGTTTTGAAACACAGCAGTTGCAATTTTTATGGCTGGACTTTTCTAGCAATGTAACAAAACATACTATATATTATGACTCTAAGTGTTTAGCACCCTATGAATGAGAACATTCCAACAGTAGCATCTTGTAACGAAATCACTTTGGAAAAAATAAAAAATAAGGGTTTCCACTAGTGACTAATATGATAGCATCTCATTGTTTTTATTATTAGTTTCATTGACTGAATTTCCGCAAATTCCACAGGTCTCATTCATCACAAACAAAAATAATACTAAAAGTGATGGAGTATAAAGAACAAGCATTGATCTTTTAACATATGTTTACAATTTTAGGATTTATCTGTACATTTCTTGCTCTCAACATAGCTACTCACTTTACATGCTGTCTGGCCGATGCCGAGCAAACTTACATTGTAGTCTCAGTACATACCATAGTTCAACATGTAATACAAATGTGATATTTTCTGGGAAACGAGTCATATGTCGCAAAATTGATATTTTTCAAAATACTTTTTTTTCAAAACATCCCATTATTGGAATGTTCTAATTTTTTGTGAGTCCATCACTCATAGCTATATCAATCGATGTATTAAATATCAGGCCAATCTATGTACTATATCCTATCTATTCGTTTTAAAGGTCCTCATATAACAATATATATAATTTGACATAGGTCGACATAAAAAACCTGAAGTACAAAAACAATATCTAACACTAGGAACAGAGACCCTAGCAAGAGTCAATAATTACAAGTATTTGGGACTGGTCATTGATGAAAAACTAAATTTCCAGGAACACTTACAAATAGTCATAAATAAAGTAAATTGGAAAGTCAACTTATTACGAAAAGCAAGCTACATTCTGAACAAAAAAGTAAAAATCGACATAGTAAAGATGCTTATAATCCCACTGATAGATTATGGTGATATATTTTACCATTCATCCTCCCAAAAGCTGTTAAAAAGAACATGCACACTCCTAAATTCCTCAATACGACATGTATTAAAACTGCAAAAAAGAACAAATGTAGATGGGAAATATGATGAGTTGGGAATCCTAAAAAATGAAGACAGAGCCAAGCTACACATCTTAGAAGCGGCCTTCTACCTAACCCAAACACCCGATAACTTAGATAATAGACATATACCAACTAGAAGTCACGCAGAAAATAGAATAAATCTGCAGACAAACACACCCAAAACATCATTTTACAAAAACAGTTTCATCTTCAAAGCCATCTCAACTTGGAACTCTCTACCCACTGCAGCACATAGGCTGGAGACCAAAAAAGAGCTCAGAAGCTACTGGGAACATAATATAAAATAGTTCAGAATAGTACGTATAACAATGACAGCAACAATAACAATAATAGCATAATGTTAACTCAGTCTACACATTATGTTACAATTTCATAATATCACTGTATATACTGAAGTCCATGTGAATGTGACCCTTTCTTCTTTTTTATCTGTATGTTTATATTGTATTCTAAAATACATCATCACCAGACTTTGAGTTGATGGTATAATTTAATTGATTAACACTATTCTGAAATTACAATTACTCTTTACTGAGTAAAAGGTAGCGGCTGGGAGAGCTTGATTCTATCTAGAAGTCGATGTACCTGTTCTATCTGTTTTCTAATTAATTCACATTGCCAACTCCATTGATGTACACTGTGAATCTCGATGAATAAAGTAGTATCTTATCTTATCTTATCTTATCTTATATGGACTACATTTAGTAACTTTACTTTTTATTGACTGCTTTAACTTTTTTTTCAAAAACGAAAATATCAAACTTAAAATCTAGATATGCTTATTAGATTATTAGTTTATTATCATTTGACTCGGCTTGATCCCGTCTTTTCAAATGAAATGGTGTATCAATATCTATTTTTTTGCGAATCATGACTCATTTTCCTGAAACACATCACATATGTGACTGAAAACAATACATACTTCATGTTTCAATTAATCTACTCAAGTGTCGATTATAGATTAATGTAAATCTGACCCATATCATGATTAATTTTTCTCTTACACAAAACATACAATAAAGTATGATGGCGACTTACCAGAGAAGGTGAGTAGATAGATGACAGGATTGAGTAGGTAGGATGAGTCGTGGCTGTCGCTGGAGTTAGTTGCTCACTTGCTGAGTACATCTCATCACTGTAGGTGCTGTGTTTGCTTTCCTTGAATATGAGATGGAGATGGGCGGAGCTTGATAGGAAGCAGCATCATTATGATTGGCTGTTAACGTAGCTCTGCCATCACCTTTTGTCCTTCTACAGTTGTATTATGTTGTTGCTTTATGCTCTTATAAACACTTTGAAGTGTTATATCAAGGGCGGGAGAGCTGAGAGGGAGGCAGTTTATGGTCATACCCAGGGAATAGAGATGGAGAAGAAGGGAGAGAGAGAAAGAAAAAGAGAGAGAAAGGCCCTTTAAGGTCTTACCCAGGACCAGGCACTTTAAGGTCTTACCCAGGATCATATATGTATGTATGTATATTGTTTATTTCCAATTGAGTACAACACAATAATAGAAATTCAATATCTGGAAATGAATGCCCTATTCTATGCTAATCATAGTTGCCTACATGATACCTTGTTATCAGTTGTTTTCTCTCATGTAATATGGCTACATCATGCAGAATAATGTCTCTGTCAGTAGTAAAATTGTATTTTGCCGGCATAATTTGTGTATCCTGAGAATGGTTAGAAGAAAACATATTTAAAGAGAAACGTATTCCATAAGGTAATAATCCATACCAGAGGCAATCTTTTCTCATTCGCTCCCAAGATCAAAGATAGCCATCATTTTGTTTTCAGTTCTTGGAAAAAGAATGATTGGAGATAAATATAAATTAATTTTGTAGGTGTTGGGGATGAAAGGCTCTTTCTTTTGATATCAATCAAATTCTTCTCCTGTGATTACATGCATTCTTTAAAATCAACTCAACTTTAATAAATTAACTCAATATTTATCACTTATTGGATGAGTTGATGCACAGCGCGTAACTAAAGATCGAGATTGTACATTAAGTTACTTTACACCACGTTACAAGTAATGGACAGCCGTTTGGGCCTATGTAGTGAATGCATGTGTAATGATACTTCATATTAGGTACTCTGAAATAATGTTTGTCTGCAATTTGCTGTTTAAAAGCTAAAGTTCTATTGTAATATCGCGTTATTATAAGCCAGAAATATTCACATGAATTTCATGAGAAAAATTGGAAAATAAATAAAAATATGGGAAAATATATATGTGTGGTGATTCTCGGGTTCTACTCTGCTTAGCTAGAATAAAGACGGAATGAGATGTTTAACCTGTTGCTTTTATTTATTCATAAATACTTCTTCAAACCAACCCTGACTAGTTGTAGTATCGACATACATAAATCACAAGGTACAAGGGTAAAACAGGTGTTAACAGGAGATAAACAAGATGATTAAAAGATCGATTCAATACAACATGCTAAGATTAGCACCGATAAAAGACTAGATACAGTACAGGTTTTTGATATAAGAATAGACATGATCGAGGACATAACAATGAATTACAAGGACTGAATACTATAAGTTGGATAAGAAATACACTAAGCCAAACACATTACGTAACTGGTGCCACTTCGGGCAACCCAAGCCCTCACTGTCCGCTGGCGTAGTTCCGAAGAACCACTTCCGCGGACAGCTGGGAATAAGAGATATGTAAAACCACCACATATGTTTAACATAGATAATGTATCAACATGGTCAAATTGGTATTATACTTGAAAATAGGAAGAGTAGAAGCCAAGATAAGATTGATTTGATGTCTTGTGTCGGCCATTTTATTTGCAGTTACCGGCCACCAGGTGTGTGGGCCAGCTTGCAACCATTGGTTTTTGAAAATCATTAAAACATGGCTAAAAATTGATATTATAGTTATAAAGACAGATTGGTTGCTATGGAAACAATCTCCATGGATATGCATTTAAATGGTAATTTGACCATTTCAATTGATTTGTCATCCCACAGAACCCTAATTACACATGAAAATCACATTAAAACTGGCAGAGTTATGACTTAGAATGTTTTTCGTGGCCATCTTGGGTGCCATCTTGGATTTCTCAAAACGCTCAAGGATGTCAGCTTGACATCATCAAGATTCTAAAAGTACATGACTTCTTCTACCCAAATAAGTCATAACCTCTTCGGGGGGTATTTTTGCAAGATTCATGTGGCTGGCTGCCAGACTATTGATACATGAATATTGATACATGTGTGTTCCACTTTGGACATAATTATATAGCCTTATTATTATTCATACCAAATTCAGATTCAAATTAATTAAATTCAAAATGTTGTTGTACCTAAGGCGGATGAAAAAAGAGTAGCCATACATCAGACACTATATTCTGGTTTTCAAGTATGGTCCCTGACTACGGAGAAAAACATTTTGATTCTAATGAAGTTTGTAAACAGCAGAAAGTTATGCATTGCTAACCTATTTGCTCAACTTCATTAGAGACCAAAAAGTCTGGTCAATAGTAGGTATCAGATGGCAATTGATGGACATTTGAAACTGGTGGAGACACACAGACACTGAAAACAAGGACAAACCTCTGAGTAAAGTCAGGTTTTCTGATTGTATGAGAGAAAACATGGCTGTTCCAACTTGTTTGTTGATGACAGAAAACATGGCTTTTCCCGGATGTTCTCTTTATTGAAATTCACTTCACAACAGATGGTGTGTCTGGTGAAGTCTAAAGACTAAACTAAAATTGAATACACCATGCTTTTGAACTCTGTCAGATATATGTGACTGTTCAGTACATGAACTAATACCTTATGAAAAAATTAGTATACAATAATACATTATGATAAAATCAAACAATTGGTATACTTTTATTTGCAGACTGGCTGCCAATCGAGGATTTCTCCAAACAATAGGGAGGTCTTCGGGCACCTCATTAATACTAGTGATTAATTAGTATTAATTGGTTATAATAACATACATGACTGATATTAGACATGAATAATGCCCATGCGCTATTATCTGTTAGCCTCCGGGAGTTCAGGATCAATGGCATAACACTGTGTTCTTGTCTGCTATAGCATGACTTATGTTACCTGTCTGCTATTGTATTACAACATGGAGGCTCCTTCTGTTACATAAAGGATGCCTTGATGATAAGCATCTGGATTAGACTAATGTGCTGTGTCCAACTATATTCATATAATCCATTATCAGTAGATGGTGCTGTTATATGGGTCTGACTGTCAGGAAATGTACAATTCAACCTCGCCAATCATCACAAATAACCGAAAATTTAGACAAAAATATAGTTCAACCAAGCTAACCAGATTGCTAGAATCAATGCAATGCCAAATATACTTGGATTGGCCTAGCATTGAATAAATTGCATTCTAATTTAGCAGATATTACTAAATGTGTACAGCTGCCAATTGTACTTTTTCTGAAGATCTGAACCATCTATTGTATTAGTTACCATACTGATATTTGTGAGTAGCCCTATCCAATTAGCCCTCCTTCTTTGTTACCAGAGACCACTGTATATGAACAAGTTGATATTAAAGCCATAATTGTTTAGACATTATCAAGGTCACATTCCATCATTTCTCATCCCATTAGCCTAGGTTATGTCCTTGCATCACGGGTGGAACAACCTTTACCTTGATTAGATGTGTAGTTAGTTAGATTACTCTGCTTTAATACCGTTGGTGAGCTGAGATTTTTCCTTTCATATATCTTCAAAGTCTTGTCCTAATTCTCTGTAATGTGACTATGTAAGAAATGATTCATTAATCCACTGGTTTATCTTTGAAAGGAATTAATTTGGGGAGTAATTGTAGTAATTACAGGTGATGAAGGTATAGATCTATGGAATTGTTTTGATTAAATGTGATGAATAGACATTTAAATACCCTTTCTTCATCCTTTCCTTTTGTGGAATGCAACACAACATGGATTTTCTTTTGTGAATTGTAAGTGCCAGTTCAAGAATTCAAGTTCTCAGTTCTTCCAGTGGACAGTGAAACATGAATATTTGATTTCAGAAAGAATTAGTACGTCAAATGTATTTAAAATTCAATAGATTCCACAACGCCCTCAGACATTGGTAAATATGTGACATCCCCACAGTAACTGTCAGCTGTTAGTGACGTTACCACTGGTGATGTGTCTACGACGTCAAAATAGATTATTAGTTGTTATTCCTCCTGTCAAGCCCAGAGCCACACACCTGCCACAGATTCTTCTATGAAATGAGTTGTCTGTAAATTGTTATATCATTTTATGCATCTAATTATGTAATGTTGTTTTATCAGTTTGTCTTGCCTGTGATAAACTATGGAAACATTGCCCAAGTATGTACATTATCAATAGGCGGAAATCAATGTCGGCTATGATTAGTTCCAGGAATATGAGTCACATGTCAACGAGTGGAATTTCTATTTTGGAGTGTTCAATTTTGTGGATGATCTTTTTATACCAAATGGCATAATCTATGTTCATAATGGGGTTGAGACGAGCTCAATGAGACCCGATATATAAACCTACATCATGCCATTTGGTATTTATTACATACTGATCTGTTATATTTACCTCATTATTCCTGTATTTCTTGCCAAAATATCGCAAACTTTGCTTGAAAACTTTGAAAACTTGCATGGCAATCCTACACAGTCTAGGGATCGAGTGAGTGAGTGAGATTGGTTGCTTAACGCCCTTATTAACACATTTTAGATGGTTATATCAGGGGCGGGAGAGCTGAAAGGGAGGCACTTTATGGTCATACCCAGGACCACAGTCTAGGCTTTGTCCGGAAAGAACTATCAGCAGGGGGGAAGCTTTCCTCCACCCTAATCCCTAAAACAAACATGTATCAATTAGTCCCCGAATGCAAGTGATGTCAGTATGAATCAGCAGGTGGTCCACTCTTCTTTAATTTTTTTTTTAAATTGTAAAATATACTAACAAAATCATTTTTGGAAGTATTCTCCTAACCATGAGAACTCTTCTCATCTTTATTTATTTCATCAATGTGTGACAACTATGAGGAAAGATATTAATGCTTTGTATTTGTGATGTGACTGTGAGTGGATTCTTACACAAAAGAAAGTCCCAGTTATTTACCCATACTGTACACAGCAGAGCGCAACATCACCAAGTGCGCAACATCAATAAACAATGAAATTGCGTGCTATGGGTCACAGGTTTGTGCCCCATGACGTCAAATCAAAGACTTCCTGAAGGTTGCATAGCAACTACTCATTGGTCAGATTTTCTGAAAATGTACAATTGGCAATTTAACACATTTAGTAAATACTGCTGCTAATTAGACCGAGAAATCATCAACACCAGGCCTGTATATCTGAGTATAATTTTGTATTGCCTTAATTTAAACAATATGAGGTTAGGTTGAATTTTGAACCTGATTTTTGTCTTAAAATTGAGTTATTTGAGAGGATTGCTGGAAGTGAAATGTTCATTCTCACCCACATAATGTGTGGATTTCACCCACATAATGTGTCAATAATGTTTGCAGCTGTATCTTATGTTATCTTACATTACACTGATGCTGAACTCCTAGCTTATAACAAGGGTGGACTAATACACAGGGCCCAGCTTATAAAAGTGGAGGTATGGTACACTAGATATGTAATAGCCCACCTGCGCGGACGCCATTTTGCGAAAGGGATTATGGGGTCTGATGTCCTATTGCAGTAGCAAACAATCGTCATGCATGATTTGGCAGACTGCACGGACCTCAAACAATCCCATATTTTAATAGCATCTGGTCATGCGCTCTTTGCAATGCAGGTTGTCTATTGGTCTGGGATTTTCCTGTATTGTTTTTTTTTTTACTTTTGCTTTTTTTTTTTTTTTTGTTCAAACTTATTTATTCAGGGTGAAATGAATAACGTCTCATTCAGTTGAATGTTTTTTGTTTGTGCTCTGCTATTGCAGTAAATGAATATTATAGGGTGTGATTACTGCTTGATTTCTATAAACAATTAGTTTCCAAGGTGAAATCACCACACAATTATCTCATAAGACATTTATATTGCATCAGACAAGCGATATGGTATCATGAGGAATGTAAAAGGACTGTATAGTTATCCAGTATCATTTATCATCAGAATAATAAGTTGAAAAGGGGTTTTGGAAGATATAGACAAACAATGAAAAGCAGTCCCACAAGCTTGGATATATTTATTGCCCCAATTCCTGCAAACAAACAAAAGAAAACAACATTTTATCTATTGCCAGACGAAGCCAATTCTAGCTCCTGCCATTTTGTGGGTACCACCCAATCAACCTGGCAACATTACATCATGTACCATATGGTGGCTCAACATTAACATAGCAATGCAGTGTATGGTGGCTCTAGACATACATCAATTATATGTTTTCTTTCAATACATCACTATTTTAGGCTAATTGTCTTTAATTGTATGCAAATATAAAAATGAAATATTTCAATGGATGTGAATATTTCCTGAAATTGGTAAGTCCAATCTTGAAATTTAAACCTTCACACATTGCATCACATTTATAACATACTATAGTGCATAATTACATACAAAGTAGACCATGTTCTTCAATTGTTACAGTTGTTTATATCAGTCCATTTATTAGATAACCCAATTCTGTAGTAACATGTTCATCTTGTCCCACTACTAGGATTTTGCTGTACTGCCAGTCAGTAAGACCAGGCCAATTCTAGCAGCTGCCAATCAACATAGCATTTATACATGACAAAGCCTATGGTAGCTCAACACAAACATGGCAATACGGTGGCTCTAGGCTTACATCATTAATATAATTATGTATTGCATGTGGGTCAGATTTTCAGAAAATTCGTTTTCACCAATTCTGTCTAATAACCCACATTTAAGACAAAAATGAGCCTCAAAATGCAGTCTCACATGAGAGAACTGATAATTTAAATCAACGCGATACCAACTATACTGAGATACACCTGGTATTCATCATTTTTCAGCCAACTTAAGCTAAATTTACAAAAGATGTACAGCTGCCAATTGTACATTTTCTGAAAATCTGACCCATTTAAGTGTATGTGAATATTTCTGGAAATTGGTAATTTCTCACTTCATATTTAACACATAACATATTGCATAGCATCTATAACATAACATATTGCATAATTACATACAATGTAGACTATGTTCTTTAAGGAGGCTGGCCACTATTACGCGCTGGGGGATAGCGCGAGATTTGTTGGTCGGAATTTGCCGTTATACGGTCGTCATATTCTCTCTTTTACGACATATCTAGTCTGGTAATTAACAGACAACTCTTTATGAATCATATTGAGAAATGAAATATGAAAAGATTTATGTTGTTTGCTTTAAGTAAAAATGATTTCTGTCATTTATGTCACATTTTACGACATACCTTGGGTTTAATTCCCAAGCTAAATCTCGCACTACTTTGTTTGTTTACATTTCTCAATGGCCTAGTGTTTCAGGCTACTACATGGGAATATCTGTTCAAATCAACATGTAAACGGCATATAAAGGCTGTAGAATCGATCAGAAATGTATTTTCTATGTCTAGCCTGTCTAACTTAGAGTTGACAACAGCAAACAACAATGTAAACAGTCAAATTTACGGCAAACTCGACCTCCAACTCAATCTTGCCCTGACACTTGTAACGTTGACTACCAAAAAATCTAGAGTGGGGACCCCAATTAAATTTTACTGTTTTGTAAGGTAAAAATGTATTAGAATATGATATGTGAATTTAAAAAAATTCTGATTACTTTTTCCTGATGAAATAGGTGAAAATGTGCAAAATATGACGTTTTTCCGATAGTGGCCTATGATAAAGCTTCCCTCATGCGATTGACCTCACAGTTGGGAAATAAGCCTGGAAAGCTACCTAATGAATGGTATTTTTGGAATCGGCATACTTTGTACTATGCATGGTGCAATTTGGGGGAAAATCTAATGACTTTTCGAAATAGTGGCCAGCCTCCTTAATTGTTTCTTTTGTCCCCCATTGTGTAGTGACATGTTAATCTTGTCCCACTATTACCGATCACAGTAATGTGTGAATAACATCAGAGCTATATGTTAACCCATTTGTTCATGCTGGGTGTAGGTGCAAATAAACATGGTGATCATTTTGTGTTCTTAAAATAGCTTGTGAAGAAATGTTTGCAATTAATCTTTCATTTCCTCGCTGATTTAATCAACTGTAAAGTTGTACACCATGGATGAGGCAACAGTATCTATTA
This sequence comes from Sthenelais limicola, assembly GCA_942159475.1. NCBI lineage: Eukaryota > Metazoa > Annelida > Polychaeta > Phyllodocida > Sigalionidae > Sthenelais > Sthenelais limicola. Next base: position 112,553,666 of record OW804099.1, read on the forward strand.
CTCAATGATCCACTTAGGTTCCTCCAACAGGTTAATCCCATGCTGTCCCAGGTGGTGCTTGTGTTGCTGCTGCTGCTGTAGTGAGGCGCTTACTCTGGTGTCCCACAGCTCTATAACCAGAGTGTGACTGTGTGAGGTGGTTATCTCAGCTCCACCTGCAATAGGCATGACTGTACAACCAGGCTGTGTGGTGATGGAGGAGAGCCAGGAGATGATGAGCTCTGTACAGGACACCTCTCCATGGTATACCCACATAAGCCTCAGCTTGTGTGTGAGTGAGGCAATAGTGGCTACAGGTGTGAGTGAGGTGAGGAGAGGAGAGAGGGAGGCAGAGGCAGACAGGTACACATGCAGTCCATTCATCCTGTGTGCACTAGATGTGTACTGGTTCAGTGTAAGACACCAGGTGTCAGCACTGACTACTGGTCTACCTCCACTATACAGGTCTGTGTACCTATCATGCACCTGTAGGATTAGCTTCCCTCCCTGTTCCCCCCACACAGTGTGTGTATGGAGGAGGCAGGAGGATGAGGCAATGTCCTGGAGGCACCAGGCTGTGATGTGTGTATCATTACCAGCTGCCTCCACCTGTACCCAGCGCTCAGTGTCAGGTACAGTAAGTAGTGTCACTGTAGCATCATCAGCATTGGTGAACCTGCAAATGTGGAGTATTGATCAATGAAATTGTGTTGAAATATATGAGTGTTATGTCAATGCAGTCAAGTTGTGGTTGGTTAGAATTATTTATTGGTGATTTTGCCATTTCTATGTAATATTCTGTTTTCATTAATATATCAATTGACTAAATTAGTGTAACAATATTTTTTGTACATTTTCCTTGGTTTTGAAAAGTTAATTTCTATATCTGGTATTATGAAAGAGACAAAATCAATAGGATCAACCAATGACTATTTATTCTAGAATATTCGTTTTTAGAGAATTATCAATGGACCAAATCCTCATAGCGTCTCATCAAACCAATTTAGCCTGCAAATATTTCACCCAAATCAAATATTGTGGCACAAACTTAGTTTAAGCAGTTTTTGGTGAAAATATATCATTGGTGAATAAGATGATGTTTAGTATTGTTTAGGACAAATCCTCTTTTGACTCAAACTTTAGTCCCCTCATTCAAACATCCTTCCCGTAATTAATGAATATTTCCATTTGTACAGTATGACCTCCCCCCTCACTCGTACCTCCCTCCCCTAACTCATACCACCCTCCCCTAACTCATACCACCTCCCCTCACTCTTACCCACCCTCCCCTCACTCATACCCACCCTCCCCTCACTCATACCCACCCTCCCCTCACTCATACCCACCCTCCCCTCACTCATACCCACCCTCCCCTCACTCATACCATATCAAGATATCTTGATATCAAGAAATAAATTATTGATATCAAAATTGAACTGATATAACCAAAGGTACCTAATGTGCATAGATTAACTGATATCTAAAGAATCAGTTTTTCTTCATCAACAATTCAATTTCTTGATATCAATAATAGACTTTTTGATACCAGGAATTTCATTTTTGATATTAAAGAATGCCTTTTCCGTTATAGAAAATGAAATTGAAAAAGTGATTTTCATATATCCAAAAGTCATTTCTGACTAGGTTAAGAGCTAAGTTCAATTCTAGAATCAAAGTATTGATATAATAAAAATGCATTTCTTGATATCCTTTTATCTATATCAAGAATTCAATTTTTGATATCAATTTTTAATATAAAGTATAACACGTATTTCTTGATATCAAGAATTCATTTCTTGATATCAAGAATTCATTTTCCGATATCAAGAATTCATTCATTGATATCAATATATTTTAAATATCAATAAATGAGGTTTCAAATTAAAAAAAATGCTGAATAATTGACCCAATGGCATTCCATACTCCCCCATGTTTATCAATATTACTATTTTAAATGACTGTGCACAAGTACAAACGCTCTACATCCTTGACCTATGGTTTACATTGACTAACTACAAACCCCAATAACTAAATGGGTCATATTTTCAGAAAATGTAGAATTCACCTTCACCAACCCCCTCAAATAACACACATTGAAGACGAAATTGAGCTTCAGAATGCTGTTTAACATAACAGAACTGATACTTTAAACTTTAAATCAATGCAATACTAAATAGATTCAGATATACCTGGTATTCATCATTTTTCAGTCTTATTTAGCAGAATTTCCTAAATAAGTAGTACATTGTACATTTTCTGAGAATCTGACCCAAATACTGTACACACATTGACTGTATTAAAATACATGCAACATGTCCCTTGCTGGACACAAAAAGCAACATATTGTGACATAATTGTAGTCAACCAAACTTTATTTCATTATTAATTACATGCAAAACGAATCTAACATAAGCTAACTAAATAGCCAACACATAGTAAAGTCCTATCTATAGAAGGTGGAAGGCAATGGTTCTACAGGTGTGTATGTATCGTTCCACAGGTGGGTAGGTGTGGTTCCACAGGTGGGTAGGTGTGGGTGCCTATGTTTAATGTTACAGGTAATCTATACCAAGATACAAGGATCATTAGCTGATTCATCATCATGTTTATATCAGTGTTAATGCTCCAGTGTATGTGCCCATGTTACTGTGGGATCCACTGTGGTTGGTACAACAGTTTAGCCTTATCCTGCAGCTGAACCTTGTGTTCCTGCTGTACAGGGCTCACAGCTCTTGTATACCATAGGCCTATCAGTAGAGACTGAGCCTCAGGACTGGTTACTCTAGCCTCAGTAGCACCAGTAGAGACTGACCAGCCTGGCTGTGAGGTGAGGCTGGTGTACCATGAGCTGAGCTCACTACACTCCAACTCTCCATAATAAACCACCAGCTTATTCAGCTTGTGTGTGAGTGAGTGTAGAGTGTCATGGGTGAGTGCAGAGAGGAGAGGAGAGAGGCTGGCTGAGGCAGACAGGAACACTGCTAATATATCCATGCTGTGTGTGCTGGATGTGATGTGGTTCATCACCTGACACCAGGAGTCAGCAATGGCTGGAGGGCGCTTATCACCATATTGGTCTGTTAACCTATCATCCAGGTCCAGGTATACATTCCTGCTTGTGTGTGCCCACACAGCATAAGGGTGATGGATGCTGGTGGAGGTGAGGATGTCCTGGAGGCACCAGGCCATGAAGTGTGTACCATTAGCTGCTGCTAACACCACCATCCTCCTGTGTGTACCAGGTACAGGTAACAGTGTACTGGTGGATCCATCACTGTATGTGTACCTGTAGAAACAAGACACACAGTCAGTCTCTCTGTACCAGCCTCCACATATATACATATGCAGCAGTCTCTATAATAACAGGTATTTGGTGTGAATAAATCACTTTTTAAAGGGAAGTAGGATCCATCACTGCGTGTGTATTGCTAAGCTCATGATAGAGTAAGTCTCTATCTCTAGTAATGGACTATTTTGGGGGGTTATTTATATTGTTTTTTTATGAATACTCAGGTCAAATACTAACTGAATGGGTTGAGCCTATCAAGGTGGTTTAGGTTATATGTGGTCTCTTACAATATAATTTAAAAGGAGATTATCCTGGAATGTACATCTGTATGAACAGATCCAAACACAAAATTAATTAATGTGATCTGGATTGAACTTTTTATAATCAATTGTTTCCATGATTCTCCATTGAGCTTCTATTGACATGTGTGATGTGTCACGGACAATGAATCATAAGTTGCAGAAATGTTGTTTGAGGAACCAGCACATTTGAAAAATTGAAATTAATTGGATTGCAATTATGCCAACCTGGGAAATATGAAATGCATTTCCTTATTTTATGTATGTCTATGTAAGTATCAATATGATTAACAGTGCTAGATGCCCACAGAATGTAATACATTTGTGACGATTCCTTAATCAACATTGTTGCTTCTAATGTAAAGAATGTAAGTTCTGCTGGAACTGTCAAATCAGATATTTCAGATCACTTTCGAACATTTCTGAATATCAACAAGTGACAATCTTCTGACGAAAGATCATTCTGGGGCCGTAGTCGCAATTATAAGCAATTATATTTAATCTTTGAATTTTTCTAGTGTAAAGTATTCTCCAATAATTTGGGTATAAATTATTAAATTGTTCAGTATTATTTCGAGTTGAGTAATATATTAAATTTATATAGGGTAAGTAGGGTAGAGTATTAGTAGGGTAAATTAGGGTAAAGTATTCATTGGATTGGTTCATTTGATTAAATTTACACAGGATAAGTAGGGAAAATTATTCAGGATAAGTAGGGTAAAGGGGGTAAAGTAGGGTAACGTATTCATATACATGGGTCAGATTTTCCGAAAAACGTACAATTGGCAGCTGTAACCATTAAGTAAATTCTGCTAAATTAGGCTGCAATTTGGTCAATACTGGGTAAATTCGAGTATATTCTGCATTGCATTGATTCTAGCAATCTGTTTGGTTAGGTTGAACTTTATTTTCATCTGAGTTTGGGTTAGCTGAGAGGATTGGTGAAGGTGAATTGTACATTTTCTAACGATCTGACCCACACATATATTTTGAAAAATGTAATGATAGCCATGATGTTCATCGCTATAGCCTAGGCCTATGTGAATCGAACCTTGCAATAATTATACAATATCAGAGCAGATGTGAGGGTGGAGCAGATGTGAGGGTGGAGCAGATGTGAGGAGGTGGTTCGGTGGGTGGAGGGTATGAGAGGGTAAGTAGGAGCTGATGTGAGCAGGTGGTGTGGAGGGTATGAGAGGGTAAGTAGGAGCAGATGTAAGCAGGTGGTGTGGAGGGTGGGGGGTATGAGAGGGTAAGTAGGAGAAGATAGTGTGGGGAACTTTGGGGCAGTTGATTATAGTGTGTAGGATTTAAAAACGGAGTTACTTCCGTTCGTTTATATGCTTATTGAGCTTGTTTATTTGTTTCATCAATGTAACAATATCGGGGGTTGTTGCTTGTACTGTCCTTACGAGATTTCTTTTAACTTCATCACCAAATTTAATGTTCAATAACACTGTAATTCCATTGGAACATACCAAGGAGTACGCACAGTTCTCAAGTCAATTTTCCGGGAAAAAAAAGAAAAAAACTCTCCACCCCATCCATTCAAAATTTATTGACCAAATAGCTAATGAAGGCGTCAATTGCCACATGCGAGAAATTGTCATCCAGGTGTCGGCAAGGGTTTGTATGAACATAGTTTCCCCTGAAAATTGCCTTGCAATCGGATATAAATGACCCAGGACCATCCTGATCATTAGAGATCTTATTTCACCTTTGAATGTAGTCGATACGCAGGGCCCATTGAGTTAACACTGAGAGCGCAACTCAGTCCTGAGGACGATACGACGGCCGTATCAGGCCTCAGGACCGATACGGAAAGAATATAGTTCTCAAAAGATTATAGTACCAGCGCCTATAAGGGAGTCGCAAAATTAAAATAAATACTTGAATATGTTTTTAGAGTAATTTAGTGTATTACCAGTGAAGCAAAATAACCGTAAACCACAGCACAGGATTAAGTAAGTTTGCGTTCTAAAATATAGTCCCGACCCCCGTGGGTCGAAAAAAACGGCGCGTAGAAATATAAGTGCGTCATGACGGTAATCATGACGGGCGTCATGATGTCAACAAAGACGTCGCTGTCGACCAAACGAAAACAAGTAATAAGTTTATCACTAAATCGGTTATGCTTAATTACATGTTAAAGAATGACGGCGAAATAAATACAAAAAAATCCGCGGGACATCGCGGGAAATCCGTATCGTCCCTTGGCTTCGGTATCCGACCGCGGGTGCTACGCACCCTTGGTCGGATACCTCCGCCGCGGGACAATACGGCTTCCCGCGATGTCCCTTGGTCATTTTTGTCTTAATATTCCACCTTCCCCGGTACTGTATCAAACAGCAACGGACAGCATATAGTGCATTAAGGGTCTGTTATAGAGTTTAGTCATATATCTATAGATATTTTGCTTTGCCAATTATCAAGAGTTCAAAACAATTGTTTGTAAAAAGGTGTGTTTACTGTGATGCATGTCTAATTAACTAATAATGTAATGCATGTATACTTTATGCACAAGCATGTAAAATGTTGTTGAAACATGATGAATAATTTGTATATCCGCATGAACATACGTCTTCTATATACACATGAAAAAATAGGACCCATAAATGGTTTTTACACTAGCAACCTCCCTGATTTTACCCTGGCAGCTTAAACTTGAAGGTCTATCTTGTTTAACTACTTTAGACTTTGCTCCAATGTACACTGGGTAAACATACCCATCATACACATTATCTATTCCATTCACCAATGTGCATAATTATTAAATCTGCATACTTACCACAGTGCCTCAAGGGATCGGTTCTTCTTCAATAGACCCATGAGCTCATACTGTATCTTCTCACCCCGCACACTGCAATAGAACAACACAAGGTATTCAGGGAAGCTTCAGGTAAAATACAAATAAACATTATTGTATTTTACCAGTTCTTTCTTCCCTTGAGTGCAATGAATAACCAAATATATTCAAAGCCTTCAGGTTAGTGTTATCATTGGGTTTGTAACCTCCAGATGTACTTAAATTGACAAATTAATTATGTATACATTTTGGACCTGAATTAACATTAACAATACAACAAAAAACATTAACAATAACCAAAAAAAAAAAAAAAAAAAAGAAGAACTTATCCTTACTCTAGTGTCTTCAATGTTTTGTTAGTGTTGACTGCCTCCAGAAGAATCTCCAAGCATGAGTAATCAATGTGACCATCAGATAAGCTGAAACATATTTATTCTATATACAAAACATTACCATTGATTAAATGCCATCCATTGGTAGCTGCTATCGTGTGATTCATTGAGAGGTGATACAAGCTGAGTGTATAATGTTAGGTTTATGGTTAGGAAAATTAGTGAAATTACAGGAGAACACACTTATTGAGAATTAAAAACATATATCTGCCCCCCCTCCCCCCACACCCGCCCCTCCAGACCATTGTAACATTAGATTGGTTTACTAAGTGATGATTTTATTTTAACCGATAGATGCACATAGATGTAGGTGTATAATGGGGGCCATACTGATACGTTTCTTGTAGTATATTCATATTTTGACAATTTAATATTGTCCCTGAGACTCTAATATAGTAATATCCTGTACCAATATTGTCCAAAGAAACAAATCAAAAGTGTTACAACTAAATAAATATTATCATTTTCGTCTGACTGGATTTAGTTGAACTTAGATAGATAATATGAGCACAGTTGTATTGGATTGGGTCAGTAAACAAAAACCTATTTGCAATACTCACTCCAGATGTTGCAATGATGATTTTGTATTCAGCGCTGAAGAAATCACGTTTGCCACTTCTTTATTGAAAGCATTTCCTTTCAGTCTGTAATATAATGTATTTAAACAGGTAAAATAACCTGATGTGTTTCATAGTTAATGAAAGAACTTTGTTCAGCACTTCATGAATAGATGTTATGTACATGCAACTACAATTTAAATGATTGATCTATCTTATTATTATAATGACAATGAATACAAATTATTCTTTCTTCAGCTCTAATATTATGTTATTATTAGCCAAATGCAATTGAAACGATAAAACATGAATGAATAAGATTGTGATCTTTTGTTATCTAAATAAGGTACATTAATTTTTGACGGAATTGTAAAAGTGGAGAATTTAGTTTATGTTTCAAAAGCAGTCATATAAAAGGTGGATCCTTACTTGAGGGTCTTGACAGCGGAACTGGATATGATTGGAATTAAGCGCCGCATGGTGACATCAATGAGACAAGAATAAGCCAAACTGAAACATAATTACATCAACACATCAGCCTACATATATCCGGCATATTAAGGCTTTGGCGCTAGTTCTCAATGGCTGGCAATTGCTTGCATTTATAATTCATATTAATCCAATATTTGTTCAAGAAGTATTCATTATAATAGGGCCCCTTTTTGCCAAACACTAATTAGGGTGCTCAACTTGCTGAAACCATTGATTAAAAGGTAAGTCAGCTATAGATTACTTGGAATATTATGATGAAAATAGATGAAAAGTTGGTATCCATTGTACAAGTATGATGATAGGAGTCAACTGTTGTTTCTACCAGTGAACTGTCAGTCATTAAAAAACATGTGTAGCACAGTCATCAATTTGTATTTCTACCTGGAAAGTTATTCCCATCAAATTGCCACTTGTTATTTGATCACACAAGTTATTTGACATGCTTATGAGTATTGGTATAATAAGATGGAGAATCGTGACTAGACTTAGTACAAGCCTACTATAGAGTAGGGGCAGTTGATGTCAAGAGGTAAAATACTGATATCACTTACTTCAAGTCCACCAAGGTACCTTTCTTCTTCAATACATTTGCCACTTCATGTAGGCCCACTTCGGTCCACTGACTACCTTCCAGGCTAGATCAAATATGGGATAATATAGACAGAATAAATATATTTGAGACCGTACCATGCTTTGAAAAATAGTCAAGTGTGAACACCTACACCTACCATTCAGTAGTGCAGGTATACACAACCCAATACCACAACAATTAGTGTGGCTCTTAGTAGAGTTCAGTAAAAATGTATGTAATTGAATACTATGGAACACCCTTTACCAATGACTTTGTTCTGATCATTTGAACTCATATTGGTGAAGAATTTTCCTAATCTTTCTACTAAAAATTAAAACAGCCAGTGCTGCTGTTTACGCAAATACCAGCGACTCATGCACATTCCTTGACAACAGTCAGTGACATATGATCAGAGGGATCAGTTGTTATTGAATAGCATTATCTTTTATTTCTATGTCCCCCTGTTTTTAGGAGTGAAATATCTCGACTAATACGATATAAGTAACAGAGCAACCTATGTTTTCATTTTATTTGGCAAATCATATGAAGAAACTGAATAATACCTTAACATTCCCCTTTGGGCCTGTTGCACTTGTTGCATCACACTGACAGTTGCTAGCATGCAACTCTGTTGCCTAAATTTACACAAGACTTCTCTCTAAGTTCAATGTGAACTAATTCAATGATAATAATTATATGATAAACATGAAGATCATGACCTTGTAAAATACATGCAAAATCTAGGTATGAATTTCCTTTTGCAGTTGAGCCCCTAAAAAGGAAAAGGTCCAAATATCAATTTCCTCACCTCAGTTTAGTCAGGCCAGTCAAGTGATTCACGGCATCATGGATGCACCTCATGTGTTCAGCATCCTTCCCCAGACCTACATAATCCAACCTGCAGTAAGCATGAAATAAACCCTCTACATAGTTGGTAATATGTTTGAATTGTGTATCCTTTGGTCACTTTACTTGGTAACTCCAGCTGTTATATGTCAGGATCAGGACACACTTTCTCCTTATGGTAAAGTTACACCCCAAATTAATTTCAGAACTGTTGCAGGTAAAACCATGCATCTTCAAAGAATATTCATTTACTTACCCCTAGTGGTCTGAATACATACCCAAGTGTCTTGAGCTGAGTGCCTCTGGGTAGACCTTTCAGTATGGCCTTCATGACATCCTCAGCCACCTCAGTCGTCCTGATACTAATATAGTAGAACAAGATGAAACCCATTTTCAGATTAATCAATATACTGTTATTTACTTTCATGGATTGATGATATTATACATGCCAGAACATGCATATATAATGAAGACAAACAATGTTACTGGAAAACACATATTTACTTTCATTCAAAGAAACTGTTTCCTGATTAAATTTATATGTCTATATGTGCGATGAGCGTGTAATAAAGATACAAAAGCCGTAGTGCCGTTTGGGCGTGCATAGCAGGTTTAATAAACACCCAATAACATATACATACAGCAATATGAACAATATATGATGACAAAAAAAATGTTCTCAATAGAGATATAGACTTGTTTGAACTGGCGAGGTACGTGGGCATGGCACTGTTTTGGAATGTCATTCCCCGTCATAATAGTCCCGATGTAAACATCCACACACGGTTGCAAAATCAACGTTGTGATGACAACTCCTCGTTTTTGGACACTCATTTTACAAGAATGATTTATTAGACAGTATGAGTGGTAGGGCACAAGTTTTAACTACATTGTTTTTTCACTTTATTGTTGATTTACTTAGTATGTTTTGGGCAATAAAACTTACATCAATCCTTTCAATGTTTTGCATCTTTGAATGTTTTCTGCCAAGACTAGCCCACATGTTGAATCCATCGTAATGTTCTCAATTCTAAAGATAAAAGCACACAACTTATATATGAGGAAGCTACATTATCCTTAATGCATAATTGTAGACTAAAAAAGCTCAATATCAGAAATAGCAGTTTTCCAAAGCAAGTGAAAATAGATACAATAGAAAGTTATTTTCACAGTGATATATTTCCAAGCTGTTGTAGACAATGTATCTCCATATTACAAATGTAGAAAATCAAGGGGGCAAATACATTTTTTGGCATCAAATGATGCGGGCCAGGAAAGTATACTTCTACTATAACATATCTGTAAATATAAATATTGCTGCAGTTACCTTAATGAACAGTCGGATTTTGTATGCTCAAGAATGAAGATGATAGCATTGACATCTATAGCAGTGAGGAGGGTATCAGTCAGCACCAATTCCATAGATTCATCAAACAGAACATGAGAGACTCTCTCAGCCAGGTCTTCCCTCTGTGTCTCATACACCATCTGGATGGCCTGCAGCCTTGTCTTGGTGTCTGAACCTTCAGTCATCTTGATATAATGAAGAAGACATATGGTAATGTCAGAATTACAACTAGTACAGCTTCAGAAGTAGTCCAGAAAAATGCCCTTAAGTAATATACAATCTACATACAGCAATTGAACTACCAGAACTCTTCTGGAAAACTGTTTGTAAATAACAGCTATGTGACCTTAACATATCTAATCAATGATCAAATGGGAAAGTTAGAGTCTTGATGCAGACAATGCATTTGGCAATATATGCCCATGGTTAATTCTTTACATGATTTAGATTCTAGAATGGAATAGGCTTTAGTGGTGTACTTACTTCTTGTATCCTCTTTATCAGGTCCACAATCAGATTATGTTCTCTAGCGGGCTGTTCATTTCCATGATCCATCATTTGCCGTAGCTTGCATATGTGCTCACTCTCTAGATCGTAACTTATACCAAAGAGATATTGCTGCGCCATTAGAAAACTTCCAGAGTTCCACATCATCTTAGCAGCATTCCTGGTGATGATCTGTGTCTTGTGTCTCAGTTCCAACATGGCAAGTAGTTCTTGGATTGAAAGATGAACAAATTCGCTCACTTGTTCACTGTAGCTATCAGGCTCATGTTCATTCATTGGTACCAACAGACCACAATACTCAGCCATTCGCTCTGAAATGTGAAGTTAGATTCACCAATACTTTGCAGAACCTCACATATATACCAATCTGAAACATAAATGAATGATTCTAATGATTTCATTTAATTTGTGAACACACATCAACATATAGTTACCAATGTAATCAGTCACACCACTTTCCTTCAAGTCTCTTTGATCAAACACCAGCCTGACACGGTTCTCCATCTTATGTCTATCAACAAGTCCTTTGTGCGCAAGTTTAGCAAGGTGAGAGAGACATGCTGCAGCTATCTTATTGTCATTGTCTGAAGGGCAGCGTGACATGTAGTGCTGAAAATCAAAACTCATATGATATTTACGCTGTTATTGGAATTGTTTACAACCGAAAATTGAATTCTTCTGTATTAGAAAGCTAATCATAAAGAGTATGTTTGAGGAAGATAAAGGTAGACAACATCTATCATCTATAAGGAGCTAACAAATTCTTTGCCTTTCATATTCTCTGTATACAGTATAGTTGGTGCATAACCCATTTGTTACAAGCATACTGAATTTTGTTTTCTGGTATCAGTACCAATATACACTTACAATACAGGTTAATGCACAATACATAGAACCTAATTATGAATAGAAGCTGCACTACATGTATAAGACTGAGCTCCGGTGGTACACATAATTATGAAATTCATAAAGTACCATCCTGCAACTCAGCGAGCTATGGCTGGTATACACAAGTGAGTAAATAAAGAAGGCTTTGTTGTTGATGAGTAAAATGTTATAATCCAATATAAGACCATTTTGAAATATTATAATGATAGTAAATATCCTACAAACAGTGTAGATGAGTGTTGTAGCATTGTAATTGATTGTCTATAACCACTAGCAAAGTTAAAGTAAAACTGCCTTGCCAACACTAAAATGGTAGAAGGCCACAACTCTAAATACTTACAATAGCAAAGAAAGCTGCAATCCTTGTGTAGGTTATCAACTGTTCAGTGGATATGTTTTCATTCTCTGCCAGGACTGTACAAAACATCATACAGCAGTAAGTGATTGCTGAAACAGACATCACCAGTGGATTGCTTGTCATCGCTGCCCTCACATGCTCAATCTTGTCAGCTTCAACATGTTCATCAATGAAGTTCAGCACCATCTCCTGGGTCAGGCCAACAACTTCCAGCACAGGCTCACATTTGACAGCTTCCAAGTCTCTGTAAGGTCTGAAAAAGTCAGATATTCATTGTGGCTTGGTTAATACAACTCAGGCAGTATGTATATTGCAATCGTACTTTCTACAACAACTACAAGACAATCAACAACAATAACAATGCAAGGTCTTAACATAAATGTTGTATTCAACTTAAAATACTAAATGTCATTATTAATTCAATGATCAACTGGGTCAGGATCATACACAAACTAAACTCCATACATGACCAAAACTGATATTCTTTTCATGACATGCACAAGCCACACAAACATTCAAATGAAGCATTAAGCAACAAGTAAAGCTGATTCAATTGAGTGATGTTGCAGTGATCTTCTCATGCATGGTACCCTGCATCCCTTCACCCTCCAAACTTCATGCACTTACCACTAAAAACCACTTTTCCTGTTAGGGGGAGCAATGCTCCAGTGAAACATGACGCGGAGACAGACACACATACAATTACCCTTTTTGAATTGTGATTATCAATATCCCCAATCTCTATTAAATTAGTTTGGCCATTGAACCCCTGTATAATTGCCAAAGCAAACACCTTTCATTCCTGTTTAATCTCAGCATTACAAACTCTGAAGAACCACATGCCTTTAAAAGCACTTTTGTAAACCCTATGTTTAAAGAAAGCTGACAGAGAAACAGCTGGTAATTATAGACCCATATTCTGTAATAAGCAACCCACAAACGTTCTGGAAGCATATAATCTGACGCAACTTGCAGGCTATCTAGAATCTAACAAATTAATAATAAGTGATATTCAGTTTGGTTTTAGGAGGAGGAAGAAGTCCATAGTCGATGCCCATAACTTTCTACTTGAAACAATATACAAAAGTACAAAAAGAAAATGGTGGATTTGATATTTCTATACGATGAGGTGTACATTGTGGCATAAAATATGCTTATAGAATAGCATGTAAACTTAGAGTCACGCCACTTTTCTGATAGAAAATACCAACATAAACCTGACCATCCTCGATTGTGTGAAAATGTATCCTAGTTGATTTAAGAGTTCTATAAGGGCTTTAAGCCTAAATTAGTGTGCCAAGCTATCTGGACTTTAAAAAATCTGTTGATACCGTTAACCATAGAATACTATTAAAAAACTAAAATATTGTGGAATAAGAGATTCAGAATACTCATGGTTTAAACAATTTGTTAAGTGATACAACGCAAAAGGCATTGGTAAATGGTAAATGGTAAATGGACATCTATCTTAATTAAAACCTCATGCCGGATACCCCAGGGGTCGGTACTCTTCATTCTTTATTTTAATAACATGTGGAAGTCAATTAGAAACAGCAGTGTACAACTATTTCCCGATGATACGGTTCTCTGTAATGAAAGAGGTGGTTAATATTGCTATGGCCGGAGCTGTTTCAATGGTTAAAGGCAACTTCAAGAGCCTTTATCAAGGACTTTCTGACAAAATAAGAAAATAACCTACAGGTTGATTTCATGTATGCCTAGCCAGGCTTTAGATTAATTCAGTGCAGGGATTAGGAATGTCTGAAAAATGCGGGGGCACAACCAGAATTACATCCTTGTTAGTATCTGTGAATTGATCCTTCTTACCTGGAAGCCAGCACAAGTAGGGATTTTCCCATGACATTCTGTTTCATCAGATTCATGCACCAGTCTATAGGTTCAGCCAGAGTATGCACAGATAACTCCTCACAGTTCTCAATACTATCAGCCAGGCCTGGGAACTCATCAATCCCATCTAGTTTAAAAAGATAAGATTTTCAAAATGATACTTGCTAGTTTTAAACAATTAAAGCTTCAAATCCTTAATTCAATTTCAGGATAATTTCTAGCTTTAAATATTTCTACCTAGAAAAATCAGTGTGCGCTCCTCATTTTCCAAAAGGGATTCAATGGACATATTCTCAGACCCATGCCTAAGTGTGTGCACTCGAAAGTGTTTGAAGAGGGTGAGGAGGGAGACTGGTCTTTTATCAACAACAGTAAGGTTTCTGATATTAAACAGAAATGCTGCTTTAAAAATGTTCCCCCACTTTTTCTGAGCCCATAGCCTCATCAACCACTGCACCAATGTTGATTTTCCAACGCCTGCTCGTCCTTCGAGCAAAAGTGGCTTTCTCTTCTTCTCCCCGGTTGTGTTATGTTTCACATGGTCAAGGATGTTTTCTATCTCTATGTTCTCTGCACCAGATCTTTCTAGGTAATCTTGGTAGTGATCAGGCAGGGCATCATTGATCTCATTCATCCTCTCATATCCACCTCCAGTCACCAGACGGATCTTCACAAACTGGGTGTCCAGGTCAATCTTCTTATCAGGGTTCCGGTTAGTCACATGACCGATACTCAATACTGCTGACCTTATTGAATCTTCAGAATCTGCATGACATTAGAACACATCTTGAATAATCATGAATGAATCTTGGGTTATACTCACATAGAATATGTTGTGCTGGTCTACTTGTGTACATGGTTAGTTGGTTTCCCATGTGCTACATTAATCATTCATTACATATCATCTGCCTTTGTCTACTTTGCCAACTGCCTCTATTTCTATTGACCATTTCTTATTAACTGGATACTCCTACAGCAGTAATCCGCGTTTTTAAACGAAATAAGGTATTAAATGTGTATGTTGTGAGTTCCTGTGCCTGTTTTTATATATATCCATCATCTTTGAAATAATTATGATACCTTCACTGACCTGATTGATGAAAACGAAAACGCAGTCCGGTCCATAGTTTAAGAATGATGAACAGGTTCCAAATTCAAATGAAACATTACTAAGTAGAACCAGACTAAGGATAAATTATTATTTTTACCTGATGTTCCCATAAATGCAATTTCCTCTTCTACATCACCATTCTCATCACCATTGTTTTGTTGAAAATCAGAGACGAAACCACAGAGAATAGCTTTCAATCGGTTGAATTGTTCTAAGATTCTGGTTCTGAAACACAATCTAGAGTGTTAGAAAAATGTTTTCTGACAGATGTGTAGTGAGAATGTCCTCATGTCTTTCATATATATATGCTTGATGTTTTATCTATTGTTGGATGAACTCTCTCAAAATAGAACCGATTGTATGTGCCATAATTAACAATATTCAATCTTTAGTCTGATATCTATTTTGAGATAATAAAATGTCAGGTTTTAACCCTCTTACTGTGAATAGCATCAACAAATTTTGTAATCCAGATATAGATTTTATTTCAAATCACAGTTGTTCTAATTCATGAGTTACTTTATTTGTAAAGTGGCATATATATACATTTCAAGATAAGACAACTTTGATCTAAATGATCAGATCTTTTGAACATTTGCATGATCCAATATTTCTTATCATACCTGTGTAGAATTTAAAAAAAACACCTCTTACCGTAAACATATTGCCAGGACCAATAGTGAAATCACAATAACTGACATCAGACTTAGAAACACGCCCAGGACAAGAGAAGTTGGGTGCACACCTATCATAAGCAGAAGTTATTCATCTTATGAGGAAATAGTAGTATTTAGCAATAAGCATGCACTGTGCCATTTTAAAAACAACGGCCTCCTACTCACACATATAACACTGCACTCTCCTTCAACAGCTAGAAAACTCCCACCCATGCCTACATCTTATATCTACATCATCTACTCCACCACAATGATTGATATTCTTTATTCAAGAATTACATAATCAAAGTCAGGCTCATGGTTACTTTTTCAAATCAAATGAACATATCCCCAAAGCCTTTAAAGTAACAATTTCATAAAGATTCAATGTATCCACTACAAGCCACAGTCTCTTATGTTAATCAAGTGCAGTAATTGTATTCCCTGTATTTGATGCTAGACATTACGTTCAGTGGAGAATAGCAACATTAACACAAGGGTGTTGCAGATATCATGAAATGCAAACAGCCCCAACACATTGAGGGACCTTGATGACCAAGTCTAGTTGGGCAAGCAGCTAGCCAACACTCTATGAGGGATGCCTCATAACGTAAACATAATTGTTGGCACTTACTGAAATTACATACATTATCCTTGCAATGCAATTGCGCATATTAGTCTGGTTTTTATGGCAACCTTGCATGTAGGGAAATTTGCATGGTTTACTTTACTGGTATGAGTGAGTGAGGGAGTGAGATTGGTTGCTTAATGCCCTCATGAACACATTGAAGTTTATATCAAGGGCGGGAGAGCTGAGAGAGAGAGAGAGTTTATGATCATACCCAGGAAATAGAGATAGAGAGGAAGGGAGAGAGAGAAAGTAAGAGAAAGGCAATTTATGGTCTCACCCAGGACCAGGATAGTATGAAATACATCCGTGAACACAAAGTGTAAATAATCCACCAACCATACAAAGCTCAATACCTACCTTTACATTGACCATTGGTTGTCCATGTACCATCAGCAGTGCAGGCAGCATGAGGAGAGGTACCTTCCCATCTGTAGCCTTCATCACATGTTATATTCATTACATCAGGGTACACATGGTCACTGCCTTCTAGCCGACCATTGGACACTGGGTTATCATAGCATGGATAGCCTTGGAAAGGTGATACACATTAATACATTATTTACTATTCATTACACAGAGAACAACAATTCATTCATTCATTAAGTAGTTGAAGATAATATTCATTTGCAGTAATTCTATTAAAGTGATACACCATTCAGAGCAGTATCACTATTACCACTTTATTTGTATTCCATGGGCAGTAGTATTGATAATTCTTTACATAGAACAGTACTACAAGAAACAGGAAACTCAGTACATTTGTTCTATACCTTCAGTGTTATAGTCTAAACATATGTATACTAACAAAATAACGTCAAATGTCCGCTATCTCCTCCGAAACCACAGCACCGATCATCTATATTTCATATTTCACCTATATACATGATTTACCAAACTATAAATGAAATAAGGTCGTGTCTAGAAATTTGTTATGTCTTACCTTTACATTGACCATTAACCTTCCATGTTCCAGCCTTGGTACAAATAGCATGAGGAGTAGTTCCCTCCCATCTGTATCCCTTGTCACATGTGACGGAGGCAGTATCATTGTAGACATAGCCAGTATCATGTATAGTACCATTTCTTATAGGGGGTAAAGTCTCACAAGATATTACTGCAAATACAAGGAAGGCAATTAGATGAAACCTCTGAAGGATTTAAGAGACACTTCCCTAACTACATGGACACAATACATGAATAATATTTCAGTGGACATTTTCAGTGGGCACTTTTAATGTCTGTACTGTACAGATAATACAAGTAAATCCTCACTGAAACATTAATGTACAGTATACCATTTCCCCAGTTATTCTGGTTAATGGAATTGTTTCATGAAATAATCAATCATTCAATATTATTAGATCTTGGCCAAAGCAATGCGATATTGTAGCTATTAAATTTGAATTTTGAATTTTGTTCAAACATTAGCACATTATTGCAATAAATATGTTGGTGACATTACTCACATATGGTACCATTTAGATTGGATGGCTTGGTGATTTTGCTATGTACATCGAATTGGAATGTAAATTTATAATTATTTTATCCTACGATTTCCATGGTCAATTGTTTTTGTTTGTTTGTTAGTTAATATAAATTAATCCTGCTGTACTCAGTATTGACATGAATGATCAATTACCAATAATAATAAGGTTATATGACATGTTGTTTAGGGTAATGAAATAAGTAGCTGCCCAATAGTGAGATAATCATGACAAATATGATAATTTAGTTTATTGACAAACCTTCCTTACCAGAGCAGGAGCCTTTAATGCCTTCCCATAGTCCATGTTCACCACATGTTAGAGATGTTCCATTGTACACATGTCCTTCTGGGCACTTGACATCCAGCTCCACCACATCCCCATACACCGATACAGACATGAACGATAATGACTTGTCATTGACCAGAAACTCAGCTTTCAATTGATGACCCAGCCACCATGTCACATTTATTCCCTGCCATACTGAGAAAAAAAGAAATACAGCATTCTTTAAAATAATTTTGAGGAGTAATGTTAAAAGGAAATATGAATGAGCTATTCTTCTAAAGAGCTGTATTTGGCCAGAAATTCAAAGCTGTTGCCACTCAGTAAAATCACCTCATTACTACATAAAGGACAGTGTCGGAAAGAATATTTAACATACAGAATAGTTATCTGAAAAAGTAAATTGAATTGTATGATCAGGAGATCTGTCTGAAATGGTTTTACATGTCGATAATGATTAAACATATTTAAAGACACAGAAGGGATGTATTAATTCCTTACCAGCTGTCTTGTCAACAACATTTTCAAATGGTTTACATCTCACAACTGTAAAAATATACATTTACATAATGTTTATTTATAAGCAAGAACTACTAGATGAAAAAATAAAGTTATAATACATGATATTGCTAGAATAAATATATACAGCTTTGATGAACCTTAGTTTAATGTCCTTATGACTTAGCTAGGCTTCTATCATTACAGTATCAGATTACTTCACTTAGAGTACCACCCGTTTCTCTGGTTATTTTACTGTTATCAAGTTCATCAATATTTCATTATGCTTGAGAAATTCAAGATTTGTTAGCCAGCGTTCTGCTCTGCCGCTTATAGTTCAGTGGGCAATATATAGACCATTTTGTTCTGTTGGTATAGAAATATAAATGTGTAGTGAACCTGCTGAAAAATACCCTTGCCTGGACAGGGAACCAAACCCCAGACCTTTGGATTTACGTTCCAATGCTCTACCAACTGAGCTATCAAGGCCGGCACAACTTCAGCAGGTCACAATCCCAGATTCAACCACCTTGGTGCAAGATACACCATAATATATGACTTTGAGTCCCCCCTCTCTAAATCAGTACTTCAGTAGCCATTGAATCATTTTATACTGTATGACTTACGTTCACAAGATCCCCTTGTTCCAGACCATGTTTTGTTTTCCAGACAGACCCTGGTACTTTGGTTAGTGTATCTGAAGCCCTTGTTGCATGCCACATGGATCTCCTCCCTGTATTCAGCAACTTCCACGTCCGGTGTGTTGTAACCATTAGATGGTGGCACAGGAACCTCACAATGTGCCTTGCCCTTCTCTGAAGAACAACAGTATCTAATCTTTAGAAACTTACTGCAGGAAAATTAAATTAAAACTTAGGTATGACCAATACACAGGTTTCAGGAGTAAAAGGAGATTTTGCCTGGTGGTATCACATGACTTCTGGTGGTAAAGGCAGAAAACTTTACGACTGTCAACACCGAAAGTGCAGAACTTATCCATGCATGGAAAATAATCTTCACACTATTTTCTTCTGGGTTTAATGCTATTAAAATAATAATATACTAAAGTATAAGGCACAAAGAGACTAAACTGGGCGATTTTATGAGGTGGTCACTAACCTTTGGTCAATATCGTAACATGGTTAATAATAAATTATGTCTTATTGAATCTTTATAACTGATCTCTTCAGTTTTTGCAACTTTTATACTACACACCATTGTCAAAATATTCGAGCCATTAATTCAAAGAGTTAGAAGAAAAATTTAAAACTGCATTATATGTTCCATTCTAAATGAACAATAATAAACAGTTGTGCATAGTAAAAACAACCTCATGATTACTGCTAAATCTACAAGTGTGATTTCATTTGTATTTTATTTTTAAATGGAATGGGGAGTTTTCACTACTAACTGGTGAAGTAGAGGGGCCATGTGAATGTTTGGTAGACTGTGGAGGAATGACGATTTGAAATTTTAGATGTTCTTTCATTAATTCCCAACGTTTCGAGAGCTTTGCTCTCTTCTTCAGGGGTGAAGGTGGTACAATGTACCAGCAATTTATTTTTTAGCAATTTATTTTTAAATGTATTGGAGATAAATGGCGATCAATAGTTAAATAAATGAATGAATTGAATTCCAACAACAACTTGTGAAGAAATACCAGAGCAAAGGTAAAAAGGATTCATAAAGTGTGTCAGTTCTGCATGACAGATACAAACAGATTAAACAGCAAACCTACTTACCAATACAAGTACCAACAGTACCGTTCCATGCTTCGTTCTGCAGACAGCGCAGTGTGGGCCTACGGTTGTGGTACAAATAACCAGCCTGACACCTCACTGTGACAGTAGAGTTGAAGTGACTGTGAGAGGGTTCATCTTTGGGGTCAGGACTCAGGAACCCATACAGAGGTGGCTCCAGGGTAGGGCACTGTAACGCTGTTTAGAAAGACACCTTTAATAATGTTTTTTATTAAACTGCTAGTAAATTGTTTTGTCTAGCCCTGCAGATACAAGTACAAAAACACTAACTACTCAATCATGTTGCTTTTCTTTCCATGTCTTTATGTACCGTATTTCACTGATAAAGCGCCTGGGCACTCATTTTTTTCAAGCCATCCTTATTTGGGGCAGATGCTTATTTGGGGCAGGCTATGAGAATACTAATGGCAATTTTCCCAGAGATTAATGAAGCAGTCAGAGAAGTCGGAGGTGGATGATCATCACAAGCCAGGCAGCGGAGTGTACCAATGGCTTGGCTTGCGCCTTTATTCATACTTCAACATGGCAATGAATTAGTTAGAGACAAAGGATTCCTAGCAATGCTTCCCTTACGCTGTTCCATTCCAATTGGCTGAGAGGAATCCCCCTATACCCAGAAGATTGACCCGGGAAGACCTAGGTGTAAATCCTAAAAGGTACCTAGAGGCCTGTAGGCCTGTTTATCAGCAAAGTAATGTAAAACGTCAGTGATGAATACAAGATATTTCTATTCTATTCTATTCTACCCCAGCCCTCCTCCATGTCATAATTATTCATTGTCCATGTCATAGTTGGTCCTCAACCCCCGCCCCCCCCCCCCCCACACACACACACTCCCCTCCCTTACCTACAACCCAAGCGTAAAATCCCTTGCCCCTTGCCCTCCCTCGAGCCCCCGACCCCCGACCCGCTGATTAGATTAGCACAGGGAACAATATTTAGATAGGACAGGTTGCTAGGACAACAAGTTCACACACAACAAGTGTCCAAGCATTTCCCCCCCTCCCAACTGGACCAGCCGTGGTGGGCCGAGATCTAAGCTATGGGGGGGGGAGGGTAGGCAGCTTAATGGGGTTGGTAAACTAACCCAAAAGAATGCAATTCTTTACAAGGCACTTATTGAAATACATTTTTGATAAAAATAATAGTATCTTTTGTATTCTTATAAAAGTCATCCTCCTCATATCAAGGAGTGAGTGAGTGAGATTGGTTGCTTAACGCCCTTATCAACACATTTAATATGGTTATATCAAGGGCGGGAGAGCTAAGAGGGAGGCAGTTTATTATCATACAGTACCCAGGAAATAGAGATAGAGAAGAAGGGAGAGAGAGAGACAGAGAAAAGAGACAGAAAGGAATGCAGATTTACTCAGGTACCCGTCAGGGAGTCA
The DNA here is from genome assembly GCA_942159475.1 of Sthenelais limicola. Classification (NCBI taxonomy): domain Eukaryota; kingdom Metazoa; phylum Annelida; class Polychaeta; order Phyllodocida; family Sigalionidae; genus Sthenelais; species Sthenelais limicola. The sequence continues at coordinate 112,575,662 of OW804099.1, forward strand.
ACACCTTTGATGACGAAACCAAAGTAACATTTACAACCCATTTAACAACCTCACATTACCTAGTTATGTAAGATGGGCTTTAACAGAGATTTCTCTTCCCTGCACGCCATGATGGTAAATGCCAAGCACTTTTTTGGGGGAAGGCCTTTGTGGGGAGCCGGCATTCTATTGGTTAAATATGGTACTTTAATGACTTTGAACAGAAGCAACACTAGAATGGATTGAGAACAAACTAGATTTGAAATTGTTCCACACTCTTATCATGGAGGTATAAAAACAATTCAGAACGTTATACATATTAGGAATCTATACGTTGGCATATATTGTTCCTTTCAAAATGTCATTATTGTATATCTTTAGAAACCATTTTAAATTGGTGTAGTAAAATGAAAGAGCTAATCTTAACTACAACCCATTTAAATTATTTCACAAATTATATGCATTAATTTTGATACATACGTATACACTCGCCCATCTCTCCTGACCATTGACCATTCCTTTGACAAACAAGTGGGTTTTTGCCAACATATTTGAGTCCTTCGAAACACTCAAAGACAATCGTATCTCCGACAAGTACTCCTGACATTGACGGATATGACCGTTTTGGCCACACTACGTGGGTCACACACCTTATATCTAAACAAATGTTTTATATGAATAGTACACTGAATTAATGGTCCTAGGGAATGAGACTATAATTTTAGTTCTTGACATTCTTATGAATTTGGCTGGCAAAGTCATTCAATCAAAGCAGTTTAGTTGCATGATTGTATTATGTACAAATTTATGCCACTAAGTATAATGTTTTGTATTAGTATCTACTACATATTAAATGAAATGAAATGACATTTTGATAAATAAATGAAGATATTAGGGCGCAATTAATGAAATCATACTAGAACAAATTGAGTTGAAGAATTAAAAATGATATATTTGATTTGGTTGTACATGTAAATAGTATTCATACATGTGTTTCTGTTGCCAAATGAAAAGAATCCCATCCTGTGAAACGTTAAATAGGCATACATTTCTTTAAATATTGAAGAAGAATCAGATATTTCAGATTATTATTTAGGTCACATATGGCTTCTCCTACACCTACAACTATAAGATTGGACTGTTTCTGGCATACTTACATTCGCAATACGGTCCATCACAACTACCGTCTTCATCACAGAGAATGTAGCCTTCCCGCTCCTTATAGATATCATAACAGATTACAGGCAAGGCCATCCTCCCTTCATGAATGGCCTGTTTTCTATTCCCTGAAATGTCATACTTGATACCTCGTTCCAACTTCTGTGTGACCATGCCTACAAGAAAAAGTTACATCAAATATAATAATAATTGACATTCAAATTCTAAATCTCAGAAAATTCTCGACTACAATTTGATAATTAAAGGAATTTTGCTATACTGAAGAGGTCAGAATTATATTGTTGGGTAACATTACCGGGTTTCAGATCCATTTGAAAAGAAGGGGACTTTTTTACAGGAGAGAGGAGAGGGTCTTTATGAACTAGTCTATCCCTCATTCCAATTTGTAAAATCTTTTCTTTCCACACTCATTTGTTAACATATTTTAATTGTATTGTTTGCATGAGACAGGGCATTACAGCTTCATAGATGGCATATCAGGCATACAAGGATAAATATAACTATTGTCTATTCCCACGAATATGATACAGAGGTCCTATCATGGGTTTTTTTCAGTATAACTTCTTTAAAAGCTTTTTCACATCGATTCTAATTCATGGTTTCAGGGTCGCTGAGCTGAACAGATGTGGACCCATGTTTAATAGCCAGGGTACTAAAAAAACAAATAAAAACAGGGTACTAATTTATTATGATTACTTTTAACATACTTTTGATATACATGTAATTGTACCTAACATTAACTCAGCGTATCAGGCCATATTGTTTATGATTAATGTCTACTCACAATATAAAAGCTTGATCAGGTGAAATAAAAGGCCAACCTGTTTACTACTACCTGACTGTGACATGCAATATTGAAAATCTTTGTTTCATAAACAACTATTGATAGGAGAGTACAACAATCATACTCATGAATTACAATTTTGTACACAAAGATGTTACAAATATTATTAAATCACATCCTCCTCCCCTTTGTTTTAAAACTCCTGGAGTCATGCAAACATTAAACTTTTTTAAACTTGGAAGTCTATATAGAGTGTGTAAGTGTCATGGCGGCGGGGCGCGAATTAACGAAAATTAGTCGCGCAGTTGTACCGATGTGTTGACCGGAAGTAAACAATCCCCATAGGGTTAGCATTGCGGCGATAAATAATCACTCTTTACATCGCCCCAGTAAAGGCATAACGATTATGGAGGCTATAGTTGAAATCGTTTGCCTCTAAAGATGGATATGTGTAAGTTAGAACTCATAAAACTATATGATCGTTGAAAGAACAGAGATTTAATACCGCGGTAACGTTGGGGCTATGGGACTTTCGCGCGACATGTCCACATGACGTCATGAAACTCCTACAGTAGCGCGACTCAAAAAAACGCCGCTGTGGACTACTTACGCGCCCTATTGTCACTTTATAGACTCATATAGACAAATTTTAAAGGTAAATACCAGTGTTGTCAGCACAGTTGCTGCTGCATATAACTAATATATGAAAAAATAGGAATAAGACTATTTTTTCAAATTTCATCTTAAGAAACAAAATTGTTGGGTGAATACAAAAAGATGTTATCATTTTTATCTTTTATTTTAGGGACAACTGACAACTGAAAATTATTACCGTTCACTATGGAGGTCAATGGGGGAACAATACATTCTCAATGTTGTTTTTAAGTTCAATGACCCCCTGTCTTTTTAATTGAGATGGAAAATAACTTGTCAGCTATGTATGTGCAGCTTTTAAAGGAAATTCATGATCTGAAATTCCAGCGTTAATCAAAAAAAGAATGAATCTTGTTTTTTTTGTTGTAAACTTTGAAATTAGAAAGAACATGCTTGGGATATCAAAAAAGCCAATAAAAACCATATGACATTTGATTAGATTTTTTTTGGGGGGAACACTGAAATTCGCTACCATCTACTAAAGAAATCAATGAAGAAAAGGGGTTTTTCACCCATTTTTTCAGCATTAAACATTAAAAAGTTAAAGATTTACAATAGCCAACCGGCACAAAAGTTAGTGATATCATGAAACGTAACACAAATGTGAAATTGTTAATAAAATTTGTTAAAAAAAAAATCCCTGAACCTGCTCAGGAATGTTAGGTAATGTGACATATAATTATCTACCAGTACACAGTTAGAGGTATACATTTCCTCGAGGTAGGGAAGATAATCAGCATGATTAATTAACACGTAAGTTCATGAATAATGAATGAAACGTTACCTGTCCATAGAAAGCAGGCGGTAAATACAGTCAGTAGGTAGACTGTAGAGGGAGACACTGGCGCTGACATCATGGCCTTCCGTGTTTAGCTGCCATCTACAGAGCTGAAAGTGTACCAATCCCATATTTGTGTAAATCAAATGTATCAATGAGAACTCTCCAATGACTTCTATTAGATGACTTATATTAGATAGCATTAGTAATATATTATTGATTATTTTCGCACAGAATTACTGTTGATTCCAGACTTCAATTTATGAATACTCATTATTTGTTTTCATCCTTCATTTTTATTTTGAAATCCCAGATGAAGGGGCTAGGAGGAAAACTGATGATTTTCCAATATATTATGTTTCGTTTATAAACAACTCTTGGACAATGACTGAATACCAGTGTTCCCGAAAACTTTTTTGTGACGTCAGCCAATGTGGCCGACGTCAACAAGCCTCACGTCGGCCATTTGTCACAGACGTAGGCCATTTGTACCTATAATTAATAACTTCTTAAATGAGTGGGTAAGATCCGAAGCGGATGAGAAAAAAACACATGAAAATACCAAAGAAATATTAAATATAAGGGAGACTGATATTGAACATTAAATGTGTAAAATTCTCAAGGACAGGATGTTTACTCGAAATACAAACTCCCTCAACAATGATAAATGTCCTGTGATTTGTATTCATTGGTGTTTTCATGGAGAAAAACAGTAACTGAAATAGCCGACAGCAGACATCTTTAATTCCCCAGTTTGATTCCCATTGTTTTCAAAACATCATTGACGATATTAGAAACCCTCAACTGTATTACCAACAACCTGCTTTCATTTCTGCCAAAATATTTTTTCATATCAATAACATATCAACTTAAATTAGAACTGACTATGCATTTTATCCTCGTCTCATATGTCTTGATCCTATGTATCGATATGATACATATATCTATAGTATATCAATATATGACAATGTTCTAACCAGACATTTTTGCCAGATCGGGGGCATGTTGAGATCCAAACCAAATTCTGCCAACAATTTTCGTGTCTAGGGGATTCTCCCCTACCCTGGAAATCTTTTGAACACTACACTTAAATCTTAGAGGGTGCATTCTGGTGCATTTGAGATGATCAAATATACTTTTTAGTTCCTGTATTTTCAGGATATTTTACTGAATCAATCTCTAAATCTATAGGAAAACTTTCAATTACCAATATAAATTGTACTGTCATGAAATTCTATTAGCTCTAAGGTTATACATGTTGAATGATAATTTTGTTAATGTAGTTTATATAGAAATTGTATTTTGCTGTATTCATTTTGTATTTAGAGAGTCAAAATATTCGACATGAGCCCACAGATGTAGCCTACGAGGTTACCCCATTAAAGTTTAATGAACCATATATGAATCATATAAAATATCTAAGATCTGATCTGGCCGACACTAGTTTGAGCAATAAACACAAACTCAGACATCCAACATGATGCAAGAACCATAGGTGACCTTAGCTGTGACGGACATTAATTAGTGGGCGTAATTAAGGTGGGGTCAGGTTCACATCGGCCAAAGTGGCCGACGTCAAAGGACCCTACGTCGGCCACTGCTGTTTTACGTCGGCTTTTGCCGACTTGCCGACGTCTTTTCGGGAACACTGGAATACTGACCAATACAATGGTTAAGTACTAGTTGAATAAATTAAACTAGTTACTTTCTTTACATGAGGGATTGAGCGAGTGAGTGTTGCTTAATGCTGCAACAACAAATGGAGTCATATTTACTGCAGTGAGAGCTATAGTGATATTTACATGAGGGTTTCTATCACCACGTATCCTCACACATACGTTGGGAATTACCACGCTATGACTCTACAAACAACCCATATTTGTTGAATGTGGGGTCTGGGATTCCCAGTTAATATCACCATCACATTCACATTAATAGGAAGTGAACACCAGCCATCATAGTATATCCAGTGGAACAGATTGGAGAAAAATATCATTTATTTTAACTAATTTGAGTCAGTGTTTATCACAACCAATCCCTCTAACACTGGGGCTAATTGTGCGAAGGATTTAACCCGAGGATGGGATCATGTTTCTGCCAGAACATTGTGTACTTATCAGCACTCCTACTGACGATGCCATCTTTCCTATTGTCACTCCAACTGCCAGGCGGTAAGATTTCTAACATACCTTATTAACATTCACTGGAGCAACTAAATTTGAATTGTGACAACGAAATGTATACGTAGTAATGCAACATAGCTACTATGGTATAGTAGGTATAGTTTAAAAATATGATTCATGGATGCTTGCTAATGATATAACAATGATTGAGATAATATTAGTGGTAGTCTAAGTATTGCATACATTAAGAGTAGGAGTATAGAGAGAAGGAGGATGAAGATGTGGACGATGAGGAGGGGCAACAATTGAAGAGGGGAGATGATGGATGAAGAGGGTTATGTGGAGGTGGAAGGGGAAGGTTTGAGGAGGGAAGTGGGGTTTGCAACAACAACAACCGTGTTTGGAAGGTGACACAATTTAATGTTTGAAAGATGACATGGATTAAGTTTTGAAACGTGACATGGATGAAAGTTTGGAAGGAAAGGAAGAGCGATATTTTACGACGGGGAAAGGTGGGACCCAGGAGAAACAAGAAGCCAGTTGAGGAGGTAGTGAAATCATTATATACATTTATATTGGGAATTATGAATCAATATTGCACCTTTCATGTTCATTGTTGTGTATACATGGTTACATCTTTATTAACAATTATATTGCATAATGTGATATAACATAGGGGCAATGTAATTTGCAGGTACCATTACATTTTTTTGTGTGGGTAAAAAAAGGCCTGTGTCAGTGACAAATGGCCGACGTGGGGCTTGTCCACGTTGGCCACATTGGCCGGCGTCACTAAAACGTTTTCGGGCACACTGCCCAGTCATAAAACTTGCTTAGGTCGACTTGCTACACATTGTTATACATTTTATTTTTTAAATGAAAATACATAGCTTTTTAAAACAGTACCTTGCTTTATAAAATAATATGTTCTCTAAAAGTTGGAAGTCCAATACCCTAGGGCCTAGGCCTATCTCTCTTTACAGTTTCATAAATAAATGCGCGGGCCTACTCACTTTGTATAGATACAAAACGTCCATATATTCTACATTTTCATGGACATTAGGCGATTATGTTTAATGATTTGCTAATTAATTTCCATTGTATTGAAGAATAAAAACATGGGATCTACTTTTAAGTATCCACCGATCCGCCACCTACTTCTCCACTCATCCACTTTTGGTGCCAAATCTCTTGACTTGGCGTTTACTGAATCTTATATCTGAATCTCGTCAAATAAAACCAGTGGAATTTCAACACCGGTATCGTCTTGGAATAAAGCCTAAACCCACGCAAGTTTTCAAACAGTAAGAACTAACATAAGAGCACTTGAATACCCCATAACAATACAGATAAACACCGCAGTATTTAAACGAAGCTATTTGTATAATTTGAAATGAAAGTGTGCTCGAGAACTCAATTGCGAACCCGGAGGCGATTTTTTCAGCGAAACATACTTTAGAACCACAAACTACGCACTCAGTTCCTTAGAAAGATAACAAATACCTTGTCTACGATTGCCGATAATGGATACTTCATTGTAGGCCTATGTTCCATTCTGCTTAACTACAGACAAATTAGTAATTTTGAGTCTGTTCGGGTAGAACAAGTCTTTTAGCGTGCATGGGCAGCGGAGACGTCTGAACGTTTAGTGACGTCACCGAAACGTTGGTTTGCATATATTAGCCTCTTTCACTGGAGAGTAAAATTACGCGCGCAAATTATCTTGTTGTGGAAAGGAGGTATGGGTTTGGTTCTATTTAATCGGGTTTAAAACTCGGCCTTGGTTATAGTTCCATGGCTTGGTTTTGTTTAATAAGTTGACGGCCTACAATGTGAATAACCACATTATGTGAGCGCCTAAAGCTGTGATGCGGGTAGGTGGAGAGGAGTGGCGACGTCCTCCCTACATCTCAAGTATGAGCAAATAGAGATATCTGGATCCATAAATGAAGATCTGTGTTTACTTGGTTATGAGGATTCAGTTCTCACTCCGGAGACTACGGAAGACGAGGGCGTTCATGTGATGAAAAGTAAAATTTATTTTTATTTTTAAAAAAGAAAATCATTTTCGTTTCCAAAATCATTGTGCATCACATTTAAATAATAAAATCACTTTCGATTTTCTTTTTGACTTTTGTTTCAAATTCACAGGTCACTACCGGTATCGTTTTAATTTTCATTTCAACATCACATGTCACTATCGTTTTGATTTCCGTTTTGACTTCCGAGATTTTAAACGAGACAAGATCTCATGAGATCTCACTGGCATAATTGCGGCGCCTATGGGAGCCACCATCTTGGATTGGTTATGCTTTTGTTCCTGTAGCCATAGATTCTGTAAGGACGTACCGTATATCACTGATAGAACGCCCAGACGTTTATTTTTTTCAGGCCACTCTCACCCCCTGCGCTTAACCTGTTACAACCCCTCCTCCTCCTCCTCCTTCTCCACCTCCTCCTCCTCCTCCTCCATCTCTCTTCCTACTCATGCCCCACCTCAACCTCCTCCTGGGGGAGGGCAGAGTCAGGGGAGGAGTGAGTATGATTGGTTGCTTAACACCCTAATCAACATGCACATTTAATATGGTTATATCAAGGGGAGGAGGAGGAGGAGCGCAGGAGGAGCGCAGGAGGAGATGTACCTGTCTACACATTACTCATTATTATTAAGGAGGGGGAATAAAAGGGGAGGGAGAGCAAGGGAGGTAGTCGGGGAGGGGGAGAAGGAAAATTGATAGATGTATAGGTGTGTTTGTGGAGGGGTGCAAACTTTTTTCCAAGAAACCCTCTTTTTTATTTTTATTTTTTTATTGAGGGCATTTGTCAATCGATACAGGAACAAAGTATATAAGTAGAGACATAACAAACAAGGTCAATATATACAAAATTTGTTTTTGCCTGTATACAAAAGGTAGTCCTAGTAAAACTAGGTCTGGTATGATTGGCCATTATCTGATGGTATAGGCCTAATCATAACTGTGACACCTAGCATACACATAGCTGATATAGGGCTAACTAGAAGACTAAAAGAAAACTACGCTTATATCAGTCATTCTCATCTCTCCTCTCCCTCTCTTCTCCTCCCTCTCTCTCTCTGTCCCTCTCTCTCTCTCTGTCCCTCCCTCTCTCTCTCTCCCCCTCCTACAACACCTTAGGCCTACTTCCCTGACATAGGCTCCCTGTGATTTTAGCCATTTTTGGCAATCAAATTAATATCTTCAAATTAAATAAACGTCCAGTAAATTGTTGGATTCCTATAAAAAGTAGAAACACAACTGCCTCTACAATCCAAGTGCCGAAGGCACTTGTTGACTAAAACTTTGCACTCCACCTGAGGAAGGAATTAACGGGGGCCGCCATTTTGTGCTCGAAATCTCGTGAGATCTCATCTCGTTTTAAGTCTCGTTCATAGATTTTCATTTCCATTTCAAGATGGAAATGAAAACGGGAATCAAATTCAAAACGGAAATGAAAACGCCTGTGTCTTTTGAAACATACTTTAAAACAAAAGGAAATTTAGTTTTTAAATGAGATGGAAAATCATTTTGAAATTCAAAATGATTTGGAAATGAAAATGATTTTCTATTTAAAAATTGAAACTTTCCATGCATGAGCACTCTCGTCTTCCGTAGGAGGCAACACTTTGCATAATGGCAGAAGTTCTTCAAAATAATCAATGTTATTATCCACGTGAAAATGGGGGCAGGCTATTATTACCTATGGTCGGGTTTAGGCCTATTTTTTCTTGGTTAGGGTTATTCCCTGATTACGCCATGTTCAAATAACAATTCTTGCCACTCACTGACTGACGGATATAATTAAGGCTGTACTAGCATAGTATTATTATTATCATACAACTTTTATTCAGAGAAGATATACATGTATATTAAATCCAGAAGAGGGCAAACTCCCTCTGCACCGGAGATCTTCCATGCAGCCCTTTAAACTAAACATCAGTAATAAGATATTGGATCCTTAAATAAAATATACAGTATGATATTCTCACAATTTAACTTAGTGACATTTGATAAATCTGTCCGTCATGTATCAACATTAAAACCGTTACCCTACATCAATTGGAAGTTTTGGTATCTTAATAAATTCAAACCCATATACTAGAAATAATTAGACAAAATGCTTCGTGTGTTTACCCCAAAAAGGTTGACGGTAAAAATGTGTCTTACAATGATTCTTTAATAAAGATTCAAATAAAAATAAACGTAATCAATTTTTCTCTCGAAGTGGCATAGGAATGAGTGGCAGTGTAGCCTATAGAACTTTCCAAGGACAAACGTAAAAATGTTGTTTCAGTGGGTAAGCTTCTCCGACAATGCACAATCGGCAGCTCTAGAAATTTGGTAACTTCTGTTAAATTAGACAGAAACATTATAAATAAAGGGTAGGGCCTATATCAGAGTATCTTTGGCATTGTGTTGATTAGAAATATCATCGATGGATAGATATAATCCACCTTGTACGTGACAGTCAACCTGGTATATGTGATACTCTTACTATAGTACATAGGTTTAGATTTTTTAGCAGGCTTGGCTGCATGGGTTAGGCCTTTGTCCGACTAGACAAATAAAAGTAATGCTGTATGCCTGAACTTCTATAGGCAAATATATATTACATATAACAGTCACCAGTGCTCATGTGTGTATGTCATAATAACATATTTTCTATATCTAAATCTATTTGATTATTATGCATTAAAGGCCTACACATATATTTGGGTTCACATCAGCGCATTTGAACATATAGTTGATCACTAGTTATTGATCGGTCGTTAAAATGTTCTTTTATCATTTTGATTGTAATGATTCAGTATCTAACTGACTTCAAATAATTCAGTCTTTGACATCCAACTCCTGTGATATTCACATATCTTCAAACAACTCATCGGTTAAGTTGTATAATGTTTTCTTTGCATAATAAAGGTCAGGAGGAAACTTGAAAAACACAAACTATCAAGTGACCGCCTCCTGTAATGGATCCTTAATCTATGTCAACATGTGGTCAGATATAAACTGTTATCTGCATTGAGTAGTTCATGGTGGGAATTGTATATTGAACATGGCCATGGTTATATTTTTAAAGAGGAGCAAGATATTGAACTGTTTCAATGCAAGTTTTCCAGAGCGGGTGTATTCTTCCCGACCGTTTCACCTATCTCTAGTTATACCTCTGGTAAGAAAACTAAATGAGGTAACTTATAGTATTCTTTTTTTTAGCTAAATACGTTTTACATGCAAACTTTTGTTTTTTTGCTGTAGCCATTCATTATGTCTCCAATCTCGTTCCATTGAAGGGATTTCTTATTCTTCTTATAGCTTCCGCTATAGTAGTGGGTTGCCCCTGAACTAAATAAGAAAGTATGCAAACAACTCTCCCAGCGTTGTTTGAAGCATAAATTTGATTCTGCATAATGTTGGTAAACTGAATTTATTTTTAGAATCACTTTAAAAGGTCATGAGTGCCGGACAGTCTGATTAGTTTCTGTCAAATTCTGGTATTGGAGTACTAATCTTGCTATACCCTTGTACTGTCGAAACATTTGTTAGGGTTCTTGTATTAGGTAGAATTATATTTATCTCGTATTCTAAATGTGGCACGGTCTGAAACACATCCATGTTGGATATGTCGGTTTTTTTCAGTATTGATGTAACTGTAATTGTCTTGCCCTAAAAAAATAAAAAATACAATAAAAAAAATAAATATCACACTGGGAGTCTGCGTCGAAAGTAGGTGCGCATGATCTAAGCTGCCTGGCTGTCAATATTCAATGCAATATTAGTCCTTAGTAGTCATTTGCTTGATATATCACAAAGGGCAACGTAGGCAATGCTACAATTCTGGCTGCACTGTACTATATGTTATATTATAACTATATTTTGAAAAGAACGATTATGTGTGAAATTTGATGGCAAATGATGAGCAACATGAATATTGAATATTGAATACAAGTTTTATAATTATAATGATAAAAAAATAATTTCATATAAATGTATGAAATAATGCAAACTAAGATAGCAACTTATGTATAGAGAGTAAATACTGTTGGACATTCAACCTAGAGGAAACAAATATGAGAAATATAGAAATATTATATCATTTCAGTTAACAGGCAAAAGTGTCTAAAGATGAAATTAGGCTTGACATTAATTAGTACAAATATTAAGTACTATGTCAGTAAAGGTTAACATGAAGAAGCCTTTACCGCTAATATCAAAGCTTAGAAAGTCCAATAATTGACTTCAAGCTCGAGAAACTTGCCAATTTGACGCCCCAATATTTCCAGTAATCATCACTAAATGATCGGTATCTGAGTCTATGGTACATTAATCTGTATGTAATTGTTATCATCTTTTCATGAATTATAGAGAAACATTAAAAAGAGACGTATGCAGATAACCTATGAAAACGCTAATTGTCAGCGGCGGTTATTTCTACAAATATTTTCCTGTTATATTTCTGATAATTAAAACGTTAAAAAAAAACAAAAAAAACCCAACAACATGGAGACATAACATTGTAAGAATCCAGAAATAGTGGTTATGTTGTCTTTTATATTGCCTCAGAAAAATCCTAACCTCTCCAATAGCTTAGGTTTTCGTCGTCATATGATAAGGAGGTTATTTGCACCATCATTAAATATACTTTCTTTTCTATATGTTTTCTTTGGCCAGATTGTCCTAAGCATCCTGAAGTGGAGAATGGATCATTGGTAACTATTGGTACGGGGGACGGTGAAACAGTTACCATCAAATGTCATCAGGGGTTTATTTATGATCGTCAAAACCCAAGGGTTTGTAAAAATGGAAAATGGACTGGTATCTTAGGGAGATGTAGAGGTAATTCCATTTTCGAATTATATTTTCATTACAGGAAAGTATTTGACCATAGTATGATATATAGGCAGCCACAAAGATCCCATGTAGTTGCACTTGTTATCTGTCTGATATACCATTTCATAACAACCACAACCACCAGTACATCTAAGCATTCAGTACCTTTATATTTGATAATCTACTTTAGATCAAAACATGTTGCAAATGTTTGTATTTTTTTAAACTTCAGCCACCGAAGAATGTGTTCCTCCTGCTGCCCCTGAGAATGGCTATATTGTGCGTCACAATAACCAAGGCTTCAAACCGGAACTTCACATTTTCTGTAACCATAGCTACGTATACACAGGTCACAGGGACATCCTGTGTACAGGCAATAACACCTGGAGTGAGAAAGTAGGCAAATGTACATGTAAGTTATGTTTTGATACTCTAATGTATGCAGTTACATTGGCACCGTACTCATTTGCCATAGTGTTACCTTAAGCTTCAGGTTCTTTATTTTGTTTATGCAACATATTTATAGAGCAGCTTTTGTGTTAAAGCGATTTACAAGGCTCATGGAGACTAACATGTATTATCTTCCATGGTCTTCTGTCAGGGGCTGTTGTTTCTGTAGTGTTACTGCAGAAAAGCAGAAAGGTGCCAAGAGCTACAGATATTAAATGGAGAGAAAAGATGATAATAGTGCTTAGTTACGATAACTTAAAATAATCAGTCTGTGTGTCTAAATGAGTCCAGTCTAGTTGTTGGTGTAGTCATAGGACCAGAGATGTCCTTTACTTTTTTACCTTAATTCTTCAAAGGATGCCTTACTTTGTAATTAAATACTCTATCTTTATGTGTGATAATTACAAATCCACACTTCAATTAGATTAATTTTTAAAATTGATTCATGTGACATGCAACACATTGTTTGACTCAAAATGATGGCTGTTTCTATTTCAGATGTTGAGTGCCCAGAGGTGAGAATACCACATGGATCAGTGAATGTGACCGGTTACCACGTGGATGATGAGGGCTACATACAATGTGACGAAGGCTACCATCTTACAGGCCAATCTACCATTTTGTGTCACGATTCGGGGGAATGGATCATTGCTGGCTCTTGTGGAGGTTGGTGAAAGTTAATCTTTAACAGGAAAAATGTTCATTTATGAAAGATATTTATAATAGGAACCACTCACCACAATGTCCAGAAAACGCTAACACACCCAACAACATGAATTGTTTAAAGATGGTAGGAACAACATATTCGTGAAAAATAATAAAGGGCGACAAATTACTGCTTGGGTGTTTATTAGTTTAATAGATTGATTTTTCAATACTTGAATTCTACCTTCTTCAGGGCATTAAATTATCAAATGCTAGATGCAGATTGCATTCAAGAACTAATAATATCCTGTCTCTTTTAAGATCTTCTGACTTCTCATCTTGCTTTCATCATTCCCGGAGTGGCTATTGCAGTCATAGCAATCTCCCTACTCGTCTTCATAGGGTAAGTTATCAATTAATTTACGCTGATGATTTTTAAAAAAAGTAGATTATGTTATTGAATTGGTTATAGTATGTGTTGGCTTGGCAGCTACCCAAAACCTAAAGTTTAATTGCCTTTACTGAAATATTCCTAACCTAATCTCCAAGGATACCATCATCCTTGAGCAAGCTGCCTACGGTGGCCCACCAAATTGTTGACCCTAAAATATTTAAGATCCATTCTACATCAACCTATATTTGGCAAGACGATCTATTTCTCTAGAAGCTCATATACCTGTATTTATGTTCAATGGTCCAAATTCACATAGAATCATATTACTTCATAGTTACAGGCTAAACAAAGTCAAAAGGCAACGTAAGTGTTGAGATTGTTAACTTAGTGTATGCTTAAAAATGAAAATGTTGACAAAAGCATTTAATTAACTGTAATCACATGTTGATATGAAGACAATATTAAATAACAAGTTGATTCAGGAAATGCTTATAAGCCATGAAACAAATAACAGAGACAAAGGTTGATTATTACTATTCACGAACGTTATTTAAGTATTTTATTTTTTCAAAACACTTTTTGTGTGATATGTTTTCATGGAAGACAAGTTAGGTTAAACTACACTACAGTAATTAGAGTTAAAAGATTTTGAACTTGAATTGATGTACATGTACTTAATTTTCTTTGAAAATAATTATTTTGTTAGCGAATGAAAAGCATCACATCCTGTAAAATCTTGTTGAATAAACTATCTAAAAAAGAAAAATCTTCCATTTGACTAGTGGGTTTCTTTCATATATACAAAAAATATCAAACAGCTAGTGTATGTGCAATTGGACATTGTTTATACCTCAAGACAGTTTACTTACCACAGTTAGTTTCTGAATTCGTCCATCTTGTACATCGAATACAAGCAGAGGCAATACATGATATAGAATAAATATGACTATTTATGTAATGTATGATATCCAGATTATCTGGCCTGCTGGCTCAAAAAATGAAACTGTTAATATTTGTGAATGTGTTTATAACAGCTGAACCATTGATGTTAGTAACAAACTATTTCTTGCTATTGCTTTCTAGGAACCAGACGAGCTACAGCGAGTATACCACTTATTACAAACATTGGTGCATCAACTGCAAGCATCTTCCCCTTTTCATCTACCTCTGCTACTGCTACTACTTCTTTGTCTTCTCCTCCTTCACGTCCACCACCTGCACCCCCCACCCTACCAACACCACCAGCACAAGTAGCACCACTATCACAGCCAACACCACCGCCGATAACATCACCAGCAACACCATCAACACCTCCCACAGTAACACCCCAAACACCAACTACACCACCAACATCACCACCAGTTAGTGTGACCACTGCTGATGTTCAGTCCACTGACTACAGCCAGCTCCTGTATGATGTAAACAGGCTGACAGTAGAGGAGTTACTCATCAACAGCAAGTGTCTCTCTGTCGGTGACATTATCATGCAAGGTCAGTTATAGAAATGTTTTCAAGGAAAACTGAAATTCAGCTCGCTTGAATAGTCTAGAATAGCATGCAAACACCATTGGCAATGAGATGTGTGAGTTCTATGGTTCCCAGTGTCTATATCAAATGGTCATTGTTGATTTCTAAGTACATAGACTTTTGCCCTCTCCCCTCCCCCCACCACCACCTCCCCCGTCCTAACCAATGCAAACCCATTGTCACAAAGATGCCAACGTCTTTGCGGCGAGACAAGTACAGGATTCAGCTTGTGGTTGGATGCTCTGGCCTGTGGAGGAGTTGGATAGGATTGATTCTCCTATACATGTAACTAACTTATAAGAACCTGCCCATCCTCAACTGCATGCTGGCAGAAATGAAGTAAATGTACAGATATCAGACAATTTACATGATAATACATCTAAACTCAAAGCTAGCTTAGGATGTTGTGAATGCCTGCATGTGGTTAAAAGAGAGGTCCACGGGAGGAGTTTTTGATTAGTTCAAGGGTCCTCGAATCTGCATTGTTTGGTTTGGTCTGTCCGACCCTAGGGATCAGCACTGATGTCGCTTAGGTGTGGCACGAGGCAGTGAGACGTGTGAGTTCTATGCTTTTCCTAGGTATCATTTCTGTAGTCATTTATATTGCTATGCTTTCATCAACCCACCCGGCCCAGCCTCCTTGCATGTAGCCATGGTTATGTCATCTCTATGCGCGGTGAATGCTTGTTTCATTCGAAAATGGGTTGGTGGTACTGGTCATCACATGGACAACGCATGGTACATGTGCATCTAGTATTGAGTCAATCTGTCTGTTTCTGTACATAAAGCAAAATACTGTGGAGAAGGTACTTGATAATGCATCTAAACTTTTAGTAGCATGAGATTGTTGGCATAGTAATTCCGCAGTCAAGGAACAGGTCCACAGGAGGAATTTTCAAGTTATTCAAGATACATGCATGTCTGTATACCTGATGAAAAGCACTAGGTGGAAGGTTGGGGACCTGTTTGTTATTGTTATGGTTTGGTCCTTTGGCCCTGGGGGCTGCATTGGGGTCGCCTAGTCTAGACCTCTAATCTCTCTTCTAAATTCTTTCATAAATGCAAAACAAACATTGGTATATGTAATGTGGAAGTACACAGTGTGCCCCAAACAAAAGTAAAAAACTGACCAAACAGGGCAAGGGTCCAGGCATGCATGATATTAAGTGGCCATGATCAAATAATTTTATGTGAACTTTCAGTATACATGGAAATTTACTCAAAGGACAAGATTGGGGCTATGAATCTATCACTCTCAGACTGGAATGAAACTATCGGAACAGGCAGTGGAACATTTTACTCTTCGGTCAATATTTGCAGTATGACATAATACAGAATGGAACATTCTGTACTGTAATACTGAATACAAGTAGTGAAATACTGAAAAAATAATTTAATAATAGCTGACTTAAGCAACCAAATAAAAAGAAATGGTTGGAATACTGTGAATGAAATGTCAATCTATACCATGTATGTCATGATTCCTGTGACACTTATCAATGTATTTTCTGGATGTAATAATGAATCATCAAAAATGAATTTGAATTATTTGGCGACTAGGAGCAACAAGGTGCCTACACCATGGCACATTCAGGACCCGGAATCATCCTTCAGGCATTCATGTCACTCTTAAGTCTCTAAAAGGTGAGTTATGGACCAAACACTGTTTAAGGAATAATTTCCAAGGTATTTTCTGCTCGAGGTGTCTATAGCGCTAGGGAAGTTCGAGGGCGAAGCCCGAGAACTTCACTGACGCTATAGACACCTCGAGCAGAAAAATCCGAGGAAATTATTGCTTTTAGAAGAGAATTGATGAGATTCCCTTAATGTTAGAGCAAAAAAGATAGACAAACCTTCTTTATTCCGTCCAAAAACATCCAAAAACATCCAAAAACATCCAAAATATCATGCAATCCCATGCGAGTCGTCAGCCTTTCTATGAGACCGGAAGTGAATGCACTGCTTTAATCGGAACCTACATAATACCGCGACGGCTGACCGAATGAAGCTTCAGCCACAACAGCCAATCAGAGGAGCGTATTCGCTAATGTTTATGTTCAGCCAGCCGGCCTGTTTTCGCAAGGTTCCGCTGCTTGCTATCCAAAGCATCGGACAGCGCTTTAATCGAAACCTATATGATACCGCGACGGCTGGCCGAATGAAGCTTCAGCTACAACAGCCAATCAGAGGTGTGTATTTGCTAATGTTTATGTTCAGCCAGCCGGCCTGTTTTCGCAAGGTTCCGCTGCTTGCTATCCAAAGCATCGGACACTTCCGGTTCTCGAATGCCGTGTTGCATGTGTCTAGGGACTTAAAAAAGAAATAAATAAAAGATTTGAATCGGTAGAAATGATTTAAATAGTGTTTGAGCCCGATAGCCAAGATTTAGTCGACGGGAATCAAGCAATAAATGAATGGCGAGTTCAGAAGCTATACGTGCGACCGGAAGAGATGTGGAGACCCTTCGGCATAGCCACTTATGTGCACATTCACTTGGCGTTGCATTGTGTACGGTGGCCTATATAGCGCACGGAGGATTTCATTCGAAAGTGACCCGTACGTCAACAAACTGCCGTGTCCGTGTGTCTAGGGACTTAAAAAAGAAATAAATAAAAGATTTGAATCGGTAGATATGTTTTAAATATGGTTTGAGCCCGATAGCGAAGATTTAGCCGACGGGAATCGAGTAATAAATGAATGGCGGCTTCAGAAGCTATACGTGTCTTACGTTATAGACCGGAAGAGATGTGGAGACCCTTCGGCATACCCACTCATGTGCATGTTCACTTGGCGTTGCATTGTGTACGGTAGTCTATATAGCGCACAGAGGATTTCATTCGAAAGTCCCCGGTCCGGGTGCGCGCAAGCTTGGGTTGATCTATGGAGACGAAAGTATTGATCTATGGAGACTGAAGTATTGATCTATGGAGACGGAAGTATTGATCTATGGAGACGGAAATTGATCTATGGAGACGGAAGTCTTGATCTATGGAGACGGAAGTCTTGATCTATGGAGACGGAAGTCTTGATACTGATCTATAGGCTTGATACTGATCTATAGGGAGTCTTGAGACTGAACTATAGGCTTGATACTGATCTATAGGGACGGATCTATGGGGACGGAAGTGGTTTAGAGGGAATCTATAGAGAAAAAAACCCTCCCAGAATCTCATCAGATCGATTCTAATTAATATTTAACAACTTCTTACTAGAACATATTTAGAGGATGATTGCTGTGAACAATGTCCCATATATAAGTAAGTGTTGGACATATTTCTATTGCAAAACAGGTTTTAAGTCCTGATGTAAGACCTGCATCTCATCTTTGTGTCCATCATATTCATCTTTTTGTTAATCAATTATTCAAATGTAGAATACTGGATGTGATAAGACCAATCCCTATCATTCTCAGATGGTTTAAACAAATCGATGAGTACAGAAGTGAAATAGAAAAAAAAGTGAATTTCTTTCCAGATGGGTTAAAAAGCTCCCCTGATGACCTGAATACGTTCATGGATGAGGTGACAATGACTAAGGGTTTCACTCACCCATACCTTCTCCGACCACAAGGGATTGGTATAATAGATGACCAGCTGTATGTGGTCCTGCCTTACCTCCAGAGGGGAACAGTCAAGGACTATGTGGACAAGAATGTAATTATTCACTGTTTCTCAAACACAATATTTATTTTGTTGCAGTAGGATTTAAATGTTTGATATAGTTTTGCAGTAATAATCACCTTCTTGCAAGTTTGTTTGCCACACATGGTAATCAATGCATTCCCGATCCATATGGTTTTTTTTATATACTATGGGAGGATAACTCCACATTCTAACCAAGGCTGATGGTTAGCTGCAGCTACCTGCTGCCCTCTTACTGGACTGGACTGGAGGGTGTTGAACCATTCATATTCCAATTTATTGAGACCTGTTTTTGTGCTGCTGTTGTCATTATATTGGTCTTTCATTCATAGCCGTTCAAGATGGATGTGACTTTGAAAATGCTGCGGGACATTGCCATGGGCATGGGCTACCTACACATTCAGAAGATCGTGCACAGGGACCTGGCAGCTAGAACCTGCCTGTAAGCAGACCTTCATTCAGACCATTCATGATTACATTCTGACTGAGGACTTTTATATGGAATCCGCTAATCAGACTAACCTCTAAACTCATAAACTCAGAACAAAACACAGGGAATATAGCCACAGGGGAAGACTAATGAAAAAGTTCACTATGTTTCTACTTTACTGTTATATCATGTCATTTACTATATTTTACTTCATCCATTAACATTATGAAACTGCTAGGGAGGGGTGTCGGGAGGAACTGCCTTGGCTGTGGTCACTGCCTTTTTCCACTTGTAGATTAGATATGGGTTTTGCCATGTAGTTAGTGTGGAAGTATTGATGAGCATTCCTGTAAAGGTGACCATTCCTGTACAATGCAAATTTGTTTTCACACTGATGTTTGCTATTTAAATTATTCTCCAGGCTTGATGACAACATGAATGTGCTGATTGGGGATTTTGGGTGTGTAAAGGACATCTACTCCAGTAATTATTATTCTGCTGATGGTACATCACCTGGACTGCCTGTAAAGTGGCATGCTCCTGAGGTTCTTGAGAAAGGAAGGTTTAGCCTGAAGTCAGATCTGGTAAGATATCTCTAGACGTCAGCAAAATGTGCACATAAAGTACATGCAGTATCTATTTTTTGATAGTTGTTTATATTGCATAGAGTTCTTTTATGACCAGACTGAATGTAAATCAACATAGCAATTTGGAATCAACTGATACGGTTTGCCTTCATCTAAATAATTTGTTTGTTTTTAAATTTCACAGTGGGCCTATGGAGTGACTGCATGGGAGATGTTTTCTCCAAGGAGGACACCTTATGAGTCTATAGATCCAGCAGAGATGTGGGACTACCTGGAGAACGGCGGAAGATTGGAGCAACCCAGACGCTGCCCTAATACTGTGTAATTACCTTGTCCTCTTTTGACCTCCCAAATATGGTATATTCTATTATTTACTATGCCTTTTTTTTACTATCCAAATACACTGTAAGTATATTTTCTTTTCAGTTATCAAGTATAATTGACAAGACACAGGAAATAAGAAATACATTGTTTCCCAAAGTTTCTGAAATGTGCCAAACTTAGTATTTCTGAGTCCTTGTCTTTCTTTCTATTTAATAGTCTATGGGTGCATTGCACTATATACGATTCTGTGTTAAACCACTCTTAGAGGCCTCGTAACTCCCTCTTAGCAAAAGTTGCATTGCACTACATACGATTTTACTCTAAGAGTACTCTCAGAGCTCTCGTAAAGTTAAGAATTTATGAGCAGCAAAACAGGTGTGGATAAAGCCCTCTTAGTAGCCTTGTAGCATATCTTAGGACATATTGGTCACACCTAACTGTTGAAAAAGCTGTCAGGGCTGGGGTTCGAACCCATGTCCCCCACATCAACCACAATCTTATCATTTTTAACACTGTATGCCCTAAGATATGCTACAAGCACTTTAGGAGGGCATTATCCCCACCTAATTTCAAACAGTATCTATGATCCATGGATTTAAGGATGCTCTGCATGAGAGTTGAAGTTAGAAATAATGTGAATATTACCTTTAAACCTAATAACCTAATACTTATTTCCAGAGTAATACATTTTGTTATTGCGACAGGTATATTGCAAGATATCTGTCCCCATGGAAACCGATTTATTGTACAGTTCTTTTATTTATATATAAATTGTGCTAAAGCATGTCGGGGGCAGTGTCAGTCTTATTTTTTATTTGATTTGAAAAATATTTAAATACTATGAGAGACATCCGCTAATGGTTCATTAAAGTGACACTTCTCACTGTTGCTGGCTAGATTATCAAGTAACGGAATTTCGACTTCATTTTATAGTATTTGGTGCACATTACCCCTCCTAACTGACTCCAGTGAACAAATTTTTTTAATAGTTATAACTTGAATTGACAAGCGAATGAACAATTTTGAAAATTGCCTCAATCCTTCAACTATTAACTCCTGTGAATATCAAAACTATGAAATTCATATTATATGAGATATTTGGTAAAATAGTGAGCAAAATCGTTTTTGCATTCCAATCTGATATGCCAAAGTGGCCGTTGGGGTGACATCTGGAATTATGTAACACCCAGGTCGGCACTGGTCAGTACAAAGGGAATTCTGCCACCAGGGCTAATTCTGGCAGCACCTCCAAGTCTCCAAAGCCATTTCCTCATGGATTTGACATGGGTTTATGTTCTGACCCATTCATTACACATATTCACTAATCATTGAATAAAAACGCAATGCTGATATTCAATACTTCAGATATTGCTATACCTATTATATATGATTACACTGACAAAGTTTCACACTATTCCATGACTACTCATTTTAACTATCTTAGCCACTTTAAATGCCATCTAATAAAAATGACCCAATGTAGGCACCTCGTCCTGACATATGCACCCCAACCCCACCCCCCCCTAGGAACCCATTCGATTATAATCATTCCTATTACTCTTCCTATAGATAGGGGGAACAACATATATATATTATGTCAGTAGATTAAAAAAGTTTTATAATCTATTATTTATTTCTCTACAAATTGAATAATTTCACACCCTCCCTCCTCAACAATGCGCTTGTTTATTAAATACTTGGGAGAGTGACTTGTTTATGTATTACAAAACCAGAGGAATACAGATGCGTAGACACGAGCAGGGGCACACTTGATTGCTTTGATTGCATCAAGGTAGTAGTTAATTGAATCCTAATTGTTAGTGGACAATCCACACCATATTCATGATTGTGGTAAGTTCAACATACCTCCAAGTGGTATGACATGGTACAATGGTACTACGGTGTATTCATATCGTCAGGTGTAAACTTTTTGTCACCGTCAAGTCACATTATCTATTCTAAACCTCTCAATCACAAAAGAGAAACTATACAGCAAAGAGACGTTGTTTGCTTTGGAAGGTGTATCATGAAATGTTCTCCCCTCTAGACCCTTGTAAGTCTGTCTTAAGTCCCTCGTAAGGCCTTGGTAAGACACGACTAAGAGGCCTCTAAGATTCTATTCTGCAATGCACATTCGTCGTATCTTAAAGAGCTCTTAGTCGTAACTTTAAGAGGGAGTTACGAGGCCTTTAAGATACGATTTTATCTTGTATAGTGCAATGCACCCTATGACTACTGATGTTTAGTACCATAAAACTAAATAAATAACACCCTCTTCTAAATCTAATTTTGCAATATTTCAGCCTTGTGTGATTTATTTTGGTATGTATATAACCACCTTTTAAAATCATCATACACTGTAGATTCAAGGGACTGCAGCTGTGCTGGGAAAAAGTACCAGAGATGAGGCCCACCTTCACTATAATTGTCAGAGCATTCAGAACCATGATCAAGCACATCCAGCTCCTGGAGCCTGTGGACCTGAGTGAGTCACCACCCGAACCAGCTGGGGCAGCTGCACCATCCTACAGTTTCCCTCCTCTCCCACCCTCACCTCCATCAACACCATCTCCACCTGGGTCACCCATCAGCCAATCAGCCCCAGTGTTGGGATCCAACTTGACATCAAGCCAAGGGCCTCAGCGACTCAACCCTTTCACTACCACATGCCTAGCCTCTGCAGTTGCTTCAAATCCAGCTCATGTCTACTACAACATGTTGCCAGGTGCTCCAATACCACAGCCGACTGCACAAACTGCAGCTCATGTGTATTACAACATGCCTCAAGCTGCTACTGGTCTCACACAAGGTGCCCAGCCTCCACTGTCAACTCCAGCCCCACCAGTGTACTACAGCACAGCTGCACTGTTGAGTGCTAATGATGCCAGCATCACACCAGAACAACCTGCGGTCACTCTCCTTACACCAGTCCCTGGGTCTTCTGATGCAGCTACAGCAAGGTCTACAACAGCCAAGAGCAGCCGTTCTCCGGTGAAGAAGATAAGACCATCCGACCTTCTGTTTCTCACTAAAGATGGACTCCCATCCACAAAGGTTGTCCCATGGGAGAAGAAACTCTTGCCACCTGAGGTGTACATGAGCATGCAGGGAGAGAAGGCCAGGGAGCAGGAGGCCAGACAAGTGGCCATGCAGCCCTATGAGATCATGCTGCCTGACTTAACCCTTCCCATGACGGCTGTATTTGCTCAGCCTACAGATGTGAACCTGCCACCCTTTGCACCACCGCCGCCTATACCCAGTGATGACTCCAGCTCAAGCTCATCATCAGACAATGCAACAAATGCCTGAACACCAAACTACAACTTTTTCATTGTTACACATCTGAAGTTATAGGTACAGGGAATACCAAGAGAAACATTCATATTTACAACCTCTATACCAATTACTTCCAAGTTATGCTTCAAAGATTGCCATAATAAGTGCAATGTGTCCTAAACGGTAATCAGCCCAAATAGTTATACCAAATGGAACAAGTAGTTGGCTGCATTGGACAAGTGTGAAAAATTACCGTGATAAGACACCTAGAGTTCTGTACTTTACGGTAAAAATAAGACCTTGATTCCTATACAGGCATGCACAAGTGCCATTTTGTATGATTCACATAAGTTTTACTGACTTAATGAAGACAAAAGACCTAATTTTCAAGATTTGTCAAGCTTTTGTTCCATGTCACTGGTGTGACCACATTACAAGAGTATTGTACATTCAATGGGGCTGTGCACCTATTATGGCAATTTACATTGGGTTCAAAAATCGCAAAACGGGTAAAACTATACACTTCATAGAAGACCTTTCTGAAATCTGGAGGGATAAAATAAAGTGTGCAGTACATGTAATATGTATTTGTGCTACAACAGAATATAATCAGACAATGATAGCACCTTCCCTCCACCTACCCAATGTACCAAATATGTGCCTTGCATATAATCAGGTTCTGAATCCCTGATTAGGCAAAGACATAGAATGTTTGAATGTATGGTGTGCTATTGTACCATTTATACAACGTCCCATCTTCTCTTATGGTTTCTAGCATTCTTTCGGTAGATTCAGCATTTTCACATTTTCGGATTATTCAGAGCAAAGTTACTTTCCCACGGTAGGGAGTAACTTTTGGGTATTATGATGCTAGGAGAAACATATTCAGGGGCATTTCAATAGACTTCTTTGCTAAGCATTAGTGAGCTGAAAAACAGGCCTCCACATGAGGCCCTGGGCAACGGAAAAGTTGCCTAGTTCACTTATGGTAGAGCTTGGAATATAACAAATATTTTATAATGTATTTAGCAGTTTTATATGGAAAATCTAAATTGTGAAATACATCTGGAGTGCTTTACAGTTTTAGTTTTGTAATTCTAAGAGATATTCCCAACAGCTTGTTATTTGAAATAATTTTGCCTCTGTCCTGCGATGGAGACTTAAGCGGTCTGGCCGCTGTCAACAAAATGGTGTCAATGCAAAGACGATGTAATTGCCGGCGATGCACACCGATAAAGGGGGTTATCGGTAGCTGCATCGTCTTCGTCAAAATAAGTTAGGCAACTATATACCTAATTCTCTTGCTTTTATATATGTAATCAACTAGACATCGCCAACGCATTGCTACAGCCACTACGTCCATTCACAATGCGCCTATGCAAAATTACATCGGCGGGAAATATCAAACATGTTTGATGTCCATCGCTACCCTTGCAGATGCAATTTTTACATTGCCCACTCATCGCCAGTCATCACATGTTATGCCGAAGCCATAGCGATGACAAGTTGATGCTAAGACAATGCAAAAAAGACGCAATGAATTTGACAAAATTCTTATTGACTACCTCATCGCCAATGCATTGCCAACAATTTTGTTGACAGTGGCCGGACCGCTTAATATTCCATTTTGTCTCTGCCAAAGAAAGCATTTCAGGGCAGCAGTGAATATAACAATATTTTATTTGATTCAAATACGTATTAATTTCAACTATAACAGGGACAGCTTTTTTTTATTTCTGCATGTTTTTGTTCGTATCCTGCCTCTCTCCCAATTTATTCTGTGTTTTTTTTCATATATACATATTTTATATACAATATTATATACGATTTCCATTTTAGAGTGTTGATTCTCTTTTAAAGTTGATATGTTCAATTTGCACTGCGATGATATACCATTTCAATTATTTGTATAAGTCTACCGCTGCACTAATAATCATAGGAATAATTTATCATCCATATATACTTAAACAAGTGTATTGTGATTGTAGTGATAAACATAAATTACTGCATATCTCCTATCACCAATGTCACTACCACGGTCATCATAGTGAATCCTTTTTACATTATAGACACAATTTATAAAGATTTAGTGAAAATTGTGAGTTGAGATTACCTCAGTATCAGTAACAATATCATTCTATCAATTGGTCAATGATTTAATCGGTATAAGTCAATTAACCAGTTGGTGTATGTATGTATTTAATTAAGCATGCATGTATACGTTTGCATTTTTCAGGAGAAGCAATGCTTGGTTTCCAGTCAAAACCATACACAACTATCACAATACATAGTTGTATCATATCTAGGAATATAATTTAGATAAATCCTTGCTTTGTAACCTAGAAGTTGCCGATGAAATCGAAGTAGTCCGTGTAATTGAACAAACATGCTATGTTATGGATTCTAGCAAGCATTTATTACACATTGTTCTACCATGTAGTTGTCAAGTCTAGCATGATAAGGAATATTTATGTCAATGTGACACTGATAGGACCCATATATTAGGATAGGATAACAGTTCAAGAGTGTTAGACTTGCAATGAGTCCTAGCAGTGCATTCTATCGATTAATGATATTTGATGATTAGGTTATAATGATATTATTTGTATGTTATCCCTAGTGTTTTCGAAATTAATCTTCATAATAATGGTAATAGATTAGTTTATTTCTTTTATCAAGCAAGTTATCAGTTATTTCATTATTTAACAGACAGGAGAGGTAGTAGATGGATGCATCCTTTGTTTACATAATATTCAAGATTAATTTTAAGTTGTCAAGGTTATTTTAAATATCATTTTGCCAATGATGTTATCCAGGTGGATGAGATTATTAAACCAAACAGCTGGCAGCCTGTTCAATCATATATTTATTATATACACTTTTTTATTTACTATGTTCACTGATATGGATTATTTGGGTCTAGTTTACCCAAATATTATACCCGTCAAAAGGCCTGCCCAGTTGATAATAATATGTGGAAAATGAATCACAAGTCGCACAAAAAAGTGATTTTTAGATATCAACATATTCCAAGAAAACATGAGATCACGCCAATTCTAATGATGGTAAACACTAGAAAATTCAATAAGTGAAAATTCAATATTTTAAGTTTGATGTATCAATTTCTTTGAAAAAAACCTTGCAATATCTGTCGGCAGATAATTACTAGAAGTGTAGCTAAATATGATCTATAGGATAAGCTTAGCAGTGTATAGATATTTAATACAGTCTTACAATTTAGTACACGTATTCATATGACTAGGGGCATTAGATCTGATAATCATACAAAGAGATAAAAAGAGATCGAAATGAAGTACTTTGAAAACTTTCATCTATGCGACTTGTGACTTATATTCCTGAGCGAGATCACATATGTCATATAGATGTATATAACGGCTGATGGACACTGCATGAAGTCTGAGAGCATCTAATATCACAATTTCGCGCTCCATGGAGTAACATCTGAAGCTGTTCTGGCGCACAAAAATCGCGGCCGATTTTCACGCAATTTATTAAAGAAAAAACTGCAATAGTGTTCACTGGGACTCTACCAACAATACCCCAAGTCTATACTAGAGGGAATTCATTATATTTGATCAAACAGTGAACATGAATGAAATAACTTAATTATTCAAAATAATAAAAGGTATAGCTATTGTTCAGAAAAGATTTACTAATATAATTAATTTAATTAAGAATCAATTGTATTTAATGGATCAACAAGGTGTCATATCATGATTACAATAAAATATTACTCCGAAAGAAGTTGTCTTTGTTTTTAACCTCATCATCTACTGTATACATAAGCACATAATTATACCCAACACTGATAATTGAGTTCCCCATCTCTTCCAAAACCAGTTCTCATTTTAAGAACACCTTAGTTCATGGGTCAGATTTTTCAATTGTGCTATTTTGCCGTTATAATCTGTTTTGCCACATACTTATTTTTTTTATAGAACTTATTTCTGCTATATATGTCTGTATTTCTCTCACTGAGAGCTTTCATTCCATTTATACTTTTTTATATTTACAGTCATCTTTTACCTCAGTGTTTGGAAAAATCCAACTTTTAACCCCTAATTTCACAAGAATTTAAAAAATAAATACATTTCATTCCCTAATATTTCATTTCGATCAACAGAAACCTCCCTGTTTCTTAACTTTCCTATAAATCCAACCTTATTCCTGATCCAAAAATTCATCATTGTAATATAATTCTTTTTTTTTCTCGATTTATTATGCCTTTTTACAGGTAAATATAGGTAGAGAGAATGGAACAATGTGTGAGTAACTGGATATATATTGGACAAGTCCAATTAATCTTTGATTATACTCAATATTACCACGTTTTATTAACTATTTATTATCTGCCCCTTTCAAGAATATTGAAATATAAACCTTTGTTTGGGGTTTTGAATAGTCACAGAAGTTCTAAAATCTAAAGAAAAACAAATCTAATTTGAATGGTTATAGTACATGTACATTACAAAGATTGACCACTTGTGGTACAAGGCTCAGAGCATGGTAAAAATGTTATCCGTTTTAGGAAAATGAGTCATAAGTCGCAAAAAATGGATTTTGAGATATCGCCATATTTGAAAAGAGGAGATCAAACTGATTCCAATGATAGAAAACAGTGTAATGACATAATAAGTATTTCTAGATTTTAAGTTAGATATTTTCGTTTTTGAAAAAAAGGTTTCCAATTTTTCTGGGTGTTAATAAACAGTGAAATAACTAAATGTAGTCCATGTGAGGACCTTTAAAACGAAAGGATATATTGCATAGATTGTCCTGAAATTTAGGACATCGATTGACATACCTATAAGTGACACACTCTCCAAAAATCAGAACATTCCAATAATGTGATCTTGTGAAAAAAACACTTTGAAAAATATCAATTTTGCGACTTATGACTCACTGTCATGAAACATATCACAAATGTAGAACCAGTTTGTAGGCTTAGTGATACAACATAAAGCCAAAGGCCGAGTCTTGTATCACCACTGGAAAACACGTTCTTCATTCCACGCCGAGTACCACAAGTTCTTTTAGTATATGGGCCAGATTATCAGAAAATGTACAATTGGAAGCTATACACATTTAGGAAATTCTCCTAAATTAGGCTGAAAAATGATGAATTTCGGGTATATCTTAGTATATTTGGTAGCGCATTTATGTAAAGTATCAGTTCTGATATGTTGAACTGTATTTTGAAGCTGATTTTTGTCTTAACTGCGGATTATTTGAGAGGACTGGTGAAGGTGAATTGTACATTTTCTGAAAATCTCACTCATATGTGCCTAATATGTTGCAAAAAGTAAATAATTACCTTTTTTCATATTTTAATTTTGAAATATGTTGCTTTCGCGCTGAGTGTTCCATATATGAGAACAACGATCAACACAGGAGTTGTCATTGTTTATTTCTATGGAGTATTCCAGAGGAATCAGGAGAAACGATCGTCGATGAAATGTTATTTTTTTAGTGTCTGCAGATTCACAGATATGGAACTCCTAGTTGTAGAATACGCGTATGAGTGAGATTTTCAGAGAATGTACAATTCACCTTCACCAATCCTCTCAAATAATCCACATTTAAGACAAAAATCAGCTTCAAAATGCAGTTAAACATATCAGAACTGATACTTTACATCAATGCGATACCAAATATACTAAGATATACCCGAAATTCATCATTTTTCAGCCTAATTTAGGTGAATTTCCTAAATGTGTAGAGCTTCCAATTGAACATTTTCTGAAAATGTGACACATATTCTAACTATTGTTTTTGCGACTATGAAGTACAATGCACATAGACCTATATGATAATACAAAATACAAGATCTTCATTTAAGGAAATGCTTTGTGACTGACATTGTTATATACTCAATTTACTTACAATGATTTGATGAAAGCAGAAGTCTACATCTATATCCCAAACTTTCATCGATGAGAGCCCGTAGATTTGGCTTGTCTCCGACCACCAAACTAATTGATTATTAGATAAGGCGTAGACTTGTGTGTATACATATCGATAGATAAAAGGTGGAAAAGTAAATATTGGTATCTGTTGTCTGACACTTCATCCAACTTACTTCATACAACTGATCTGATGTGTGTAGCCTTATATTATCTAGGGCATCATTCTATATAGCATTTACTATATGGATACATTTTACACATATTAATATTCATTTATCCTAAATAAATTAGTTGTTTCCCTTACTCTCAGAAATATGGGCTATACATAATCCAATGAAACACTGACAAGAAATGGAATGTTTTTTTCTATACATTGTACCTCTAAAAAGTGTTAATTTCAATGTTATTTTTACATTGATACAATACTGCAGTCTTTCCACCAATTCCTCTTCTCACGATCGAGGTGTATCAATTGATCATATGGTAATATATCTATGAAATTTAAGGTACATTCCATTGATGCATTATTCCCATTGTGCAGTCACAATAAACCATTGTATAGAATTATATCAATTGTGCGGGGTTGAGTAGTTGTTTCACACAACCGATACGACTAGCGACACCTATATTGTATAACATGTACTCTACTACCGGAAATTAGTCGACGATCGGCAGTACACAGATGAGTCAATAGTGGTTAGATATGGTGAGACCCATTGTACCTGTGAGACACAGTGCTGACCTCCCGTGGAGATACCATTAAACAAACGCCGGAAGTCAGTCGACGATGGAGGTCTGATATATGAGCGTGGATAGGATATGGGATGGCAGAGGTTACATGTAGCAAAACAAATAGGAACCTAGATAACCTTTTTAACTTAGTGGCGGTATGAAGAAATAACAGAAAAAAGGCCTTTATTATATGAGGGTTTGCCTAGTCTGTATAGCAGGTACCTATAGAACTATTGTATAATTAGTTGATTAGACGCTCTAAGAATGGGTCTATGTCATTTGTCAATCATAACAAATGGCTATGTCAGTTTGTCAGTTTTATATGAGGCCCAAAGTGTTACCTACATAATTCAGTATTTTTCTTGTAGTCAGACAGACCAAATTATAAAATACACCAAAAAACCTTTTTTAAACTGATACCAAATAGATAAATGCAGGGAAAGAATTAAAGGGTATAATGACTGAATAATAATAAGTATAGACACAAAGTTAATAAATAGATACTGAGCTATAAAATAGAAATACCAAATTAATATAAACAGAGACATAATTAATAAATAGTCACCAAATTAATGATAAAATGATGTGGCTATGGTAATAGGAAATAGCTATGTTAGTTTGTTGGTTTAAGGCATCAGAAACAGTAAAAATAGACGATATGATCCTAAGATCTAGAATGAATGTTTATTGTGTAAATGAGATACAACTGTGTGGTTGATCCGTGTAGCTATTCATCATTGGAGGAAGGCTAACTATGTGTGAGATTGCTACCTGAGCTTCAACATGCTACCGTAATTCCCACAATGAATTCCTGGTTCATGTTATTGTGTCAAGTATGAACATGTTACTAATTTAGAATATTGAAAATAATGATAATAATTAATGTTAATAAATAGTTATTAAGTGATTACACCTTGTGAGGTTATTATTACATAACATAACACCTTCAGTGAAGTACCTGTCCTCAGGACGGTGCGCCTCCCAGCCCACATTTCCCCCTCTGCCTCTTTTCCCTCTGCCTCTTGTCTGTCTCTCACACCTGTTTTACTCTCCCAACCTCAACCCAGATCCCCCCTCACTTCTTCCTCATGCTCCCCCTCCTCGCTTTCACTCCCTCCCTTCTCTCTTTTCCCCTACACCCTCTCCCTCCCCTCTTTTCCCTCCCCCTCTTCTTTCTCTACTGGTGAACTCTCACCCTCCCCCTTCGTATTTCCCCACCCTCTCCCAATTCATCACTCTTCCCTCCTACACACTCTCCCTGTCCTCCCCCTATCAAATACCCCCATCCCTCTTCTTTACTCTCACACTCCTCTGCATATAGTTTGATCCACCTGTAAGTGACATAGTTGCTTGTGGGAAATGGCATAGTACCTCACAAGGGATCTCCCAGGCTATAAATAGATTGTGGAGATCCCAATTTTAAAAAGGCTTCAAAATCACATTTTCAGCCAGGATACCTTTTACAAACCACATAATGTCCTCCAGACAGGGTCGACAGACCTCTAGAGACCAGAGAAACAGCTGGGGAGATCACAGATTCCCAAAACATGCATGACAAAAAACTCTTCTAGAGCTTTTTATAATAGATGTTCATACAGCCATTATTTCCATAAGGATTTACAAGCCTCAGTGGTACTAGCTTGCGAGAACATCCATTACGTCAGCCAGGAGCTCTCTCTGGCCTCTTTGTGATTATCACTAAGTTGACACCCCACTAAATGAGAAGGGAGGCTTAGCTAGGCTGCTCCTTTTGCTCCTTTTATTATTTTATGGCAAGCCGGATCTCAACTAATCTTGTTCCTGATCTCATCTAAAAAGTTCCTCCACGAATAGAGTTAGATCTAGATAGACATAGCGGTGGGCGGAAGACAATAGTTATTCTGTATCGGATTGTCATCTGTGAGCCCATATCTCAATGTTAATGCCATTTGATTATTGAACTTTACTGTACAATGTACTTGTTTGTTGATAACTCAACTGTCGTTATTACAGAAGATGTGCTGTATGAAAATACTAAATGAAAAAAATGAAAAAACGACTCACAACACGCCACACATGCAAGTGTGCCGACCCAGCACTTAAGGGTCAAGTCTCCAGAAAATATACAATTCGCCTACACCATCCCTCTCAAACTACCCAAATTTAAGATGAAAATCAGATTCAAAATACAGTTCAACATAACCAGACAGATTCATTGAATGCATACAATACAGAATATACTCAGCTACACCCAATATATCTGTTTCTTTAAACATATTTTATTTCAAAAACCAATTCCACACAGTATGGTATGTTTCATGCTCTCGAAGGTGATATGTTAAAAATGCAATAAACAAAGATAAAGTGATGCAAGTTACCTACATACATTACATAATTATCAACATCTAATACCCTGATTATTTTGAATTACAAATTTAAACTCAACCAGGACATTTATATAGAACACTGTTTTTGTTTTTTGTTGTGTCGTTAATTAAATTGAATAAATCAAATCTATCCACATATATATAGAGCAACAATTTATAACCTTCCTAATTACCACTTGGATTTGTTAAGTCTTGTAATGATCCATACATATAATTAACCTAACCTGAAAGCAAAGTGGTCCAATCTGAGTTATACATAACATCACTGTATGTATGATTAAGTGATTTACAGATTACCGTAAATCTGTTAATAATAATACCTACTACTAATATCTATGTCTTCAATGGAGTGATAACTGACCTTCATGTTTCATACAAACAGTGAATAACAGCAAAACCAAAATGGCTAGAAATTAGTATACAATTCCAATATTGTGTTTTTGTGGGGTTTTAAAAACAAAGTTGAGAGTCAATCCACGTTTTGATTGCACCTCACCAACCATTTGATTCTATCTGGTATTTATTAACTAGCCTTTTAAACGTTCAACTTACTTGGTATTGTCGGAGATGCCGTAATTGTATAAGGGCTGCGGCAATTGTTTGCTCAGTCCCTCAATGTACCATTATGTTGACTGACCTAGGATAAAAAAGTGATACTCATAAATATAGACATGTTTTTGTTTTCTATTTCTTCAGGGTTAATACAATATCTATAGTTACATTAAAACTAAAAAATATGCCTTATCCAGCAAGGGTGTCTTCAGACGTTGCCTCATTGGACAGTTGTTGTCCTATTCTTTGTATGATTTCCCTTTGAGGATGTAATGCTGAATTCTAAATCAATAAACTTCATGCTGTCCTCATTGTATTCTTCAGTTATTTGTTACTTTGATTACTTTACTACTGTAATATTTGACAATATTTCAGTCATTATTAATGAATAATGCTCTTTGCAATTCATTTCATATCCACCACAACCCGGGTTCACTACAAGTGCATATTTGAGCAAAAATATTTGGCTATCCAGGGTTAAAAGTATTTACCCTTATTAAGTAGAGGCGCAGCTCATTTAAATTCATCAAACAAAAATGTGTTTCTACTATTTCACTCAATCATGGCAGATCACCTTAAAGAAAACATCTATCTTCATTCTCTGTCTTGTCTGAACATTCTTGGGAAAAAAAAATCTGAGAAAATGTATCTATTGTCTAATGACATTGCTGTGTACAATCATAAAATAAGCAAACGTAAGAATATAGCAGATGTAAATATTGACTAAATACAAATTCACTATAATACTTAATAATGCTCTTAACAGAATAGAGTAGCAGAGTAGTATTATTAAATCCACTATGATGTTTGAGCATTTCTGATGGTCATTCCTAACTTATGAAGCGGTAATCAACTAATATATATATATATAATGCTTTTATTCAATATAATTCATACAGTTACAGAGATATGAATATAATGAACTGGGTTTATGGTCCTCTGCCCCCTCGCAGGTCTTCCTCGACCTCCCAAACTAAATATAAAACAATCATTGATTTTGCGACATAATATTACAAGTTATTTGTTTATATAGTCATTTTGGCTCGTCGTTCAACTAATACATTCATTTTTGATATCATGAGAATATAACTTTCAATTTTTAACATCAATCCGATTACTTCGATAGGACGTAGTCCTTGTAGTCATTAGTTAAATCAGTGTTCGTATTCAACTTCAAGGTTAACAATAAATCATTACATCGTTACATGTCATTTACAATTCAATTAATCACGTCATCATCCCTTTACCATCCCCCCATAATAATAATCAGCAGCACCCTTTCCCTAACCATAGTAAAATCATTTATCGTTATATCGACCTTCACTTTACTAAGGAATTACATTCCTGTTATATTTTAGCATTCACCTTTCATACCTTTCTGCAAATTTTAGTTAACAGTGACTTTACTGTCCACTGCTTAGTCAAGGTTTTAACAATCTCAATTTGTAAGCGGTCAAAGGAGTTATATAATTTCTTGTCTATAACTTTCAAATCCCTACATGTGAACATAATACTCGATTGTTGTGCCGTAACATTTTCCTCCTTAAGATTCAGAATACAACACAGTACACAATACAGTACAATACAGTACAATCAAGATCAGAACAATGGTTCCATATAGTTTCCGAATTACAACAATTGTTAGACTCGAGGGTATCGAACTCTTTCTTACTTAGTAATACTCTCATTAATTATTCCTTCTTCAGTCCTTAGATATTGGTCCGTATCCAAGACAAAGTCTTGGTTTAAAAACCGCCTGAACCCTTTTCTGTCTTTCGTTATCTGTCTCTCATCTGATAGTTCGTTCCACTGGGTTGGCATTGTATAGATATAAGATTTTCTGAATACTTCATTTCTAGGACGAGGAATTTTTAACTTTTTTCCTTTTTTTAGCCTTCTTAAATTGACATTTTTCAGATCTAAGTTTTCTTCTTTCCTAGCTCGCAGGAAGGCCAAGTCCAACATATGTATACTTCTCCTTGTATCTAAAGCAGTGACTTTTAATTTTGAATATTAATGATAATGTGTATTGAATATTAATGATAATGTGTATGTTATTAAAATCAATGAGATTAGAGGACGTCTGCTGATTTATTTCCATTTTGTATATGTACATATTGGGTACAATTTTCTGACATTTCCTAGTTCTCTTGTCCTGGCATATGCATGCTGTAGGCATATACAATACCCCCATAGTTATTTCACGCTATTAAGCCAACACAATGGTATTGACTTTCCATCAGATACACACAATTCATTGGATCCTTTGAATGATACTATAACATTTACTGAGACAAATCTCAGGATCTCAGAATTCGCAGAAGTTGCTACAAAATAGACTTTAGCTTGACAATGGCTTGGTATTCCTTCACTTTGGGAACAAACACTCTGATTATATCAATTCTTGCTCAACTCAAATAATGATCTAATGTTTGTTGTATTTTGTCTAATCCATCTCTAATTACAGCCAAATTAAATGGCACTTACCTAGGTTTTATCCGTGTATGTTGTAACTTGTGTATCTCGGATGAGTCAAATTTAGCCACTAGTGAAATCTCTTGCAACAATTGTGAATTAGCGTAAACAAAGTACTTCAGTTTATTAAACAATGGGGAAAAGTGAATAGTGTTATCTATTATCTGTTACTGAAGAGTTCAAGATACGCCGGTTTGGTCCGACCAATTTGGTAGAAGAGACAATATTATCTAGGTCAAATGCCCAATATTCTGCTAAGAGCATCATTCATTTAATTGTATTACGAGTATCAGTTAGAATACAGTGAGAATATATCTGAGGATATTCAAATAGGCTGAAAATTCCTGATGATAACAAAAGTCACAAACGATGCAAAATGAAAATGGATGTTTATTTTTGTTTTTTACTTAATATATTATTTCTTTGTAGATAAGTCATTAGATGTTCAGACACATTGTTTTCTACCTATTTTTCTGCTACATGTGTTAGTGAGATTGGAAGAGGTGATAGGATTTTTTATTTTTGGAACTGGTATGACTAGTTTTTTTCTATGATATAGAAAAATACCCTTCTTTGAATAGCTAGGAGGACCAATTGACAAAATGCGCAAGTTAAGATAATATGATCCAGAAAAACACTTTTGCACTTGCCTTAAAGAAAACACTTTGTAACAAAGGATCATCACAACATTATATCCTATAGATATTTAAGGAGAATCCTATACTGTAGCACTACCTCGGTATAAGGAGACAATCCTATACATATTGTAATAGTATCTTAGTACAGGGATAGTTTCCAACCTGCAAACAATTTTAGTTTTGATGGTATTATCATATTAAGGATACTGTCCAATTCGTTATCCCTATAAACAATGATGTAAGATGTTTGTTGAATCCTTTGAAAGATACAATAGCAAGTTGGTACATATG
The DNA here is from genome assembly GCA_942159475.1 of Sthenelais limicola. Taxonomy (NCBI): domain Eukaryota; kingdom Metazoa; phylum Annelida; class Polychaeta; order Phyllodocida; family Sigalionidae; genus Sthenelais; species Sthenelais limicola. The sequence goes on from OW804099.1 coordinate 112,612,259, forward strand.
CTTGTAAGGGTTGCTGGAAGTCATATAATGTAATTTGGTACATTAGAATATTTAATCCTTTGTAAAATCAAATATGTATTGAACCGCAGATTTGTGGGCACAAGTTTACAAAATTTGGGAAAGAATCACAAAAACGAAAGGAATTAGTTTGAACTGGGTTTATTCACCCAAGGTATACAGTTACAATGGTATAGTCTCTGAATTGGGATGCTTAATTTGAACAACAGAAGTATCTCGGTCTGCGGCGTGGCTCAAGTCTGTAGTGTTAAGCCAAGACCGGATCCCCTTGTGGAGGTAGTAGTATCCTCCACCTACTGCCCATCGGAGCCTGTCTGCAGTGCTATTGGCACAATGACGTGTGTTGCCCTCTGACGGAAGTGGCCAGAACTGCTGGTCATCTCCGGCTCCAGTAGAAGTGCCACCGCTGTTGTAGCCTGGTGGTAGGAGTAGATGGACGGCAGCATTGTTGTTATGATGTATTCAGGGTGGCGGACCCACTACACATATTTTCATTGCCCAAGGTCATTGAATATTAAAGGCAAACGCTACTATCTAGTAGAAAATGAAAATAAATGTCATTTTTCTGAAACTTTGGTATTTGATTCTTGAAGTGCTTCTGGTCATAAGGATGAAAAAAAATCATTGGGTCGCCGTGCTCATTTTTGAATTACAGTGCTTCAAAATTTGGCATCTCAAAAGTACCAATGACGACCAAAAGGGGGGCCCATTTTGCAGTACCTTGACTTCATAGTTGATATTTGCTATTTATATTCACTCAATTTAAGTAAAATAAACAGTTTTGGAGAGAGTATTATTTGGCCAATAATTCTATGCCTCTTTTCTATAGGGTGCATTGTTATTTTTATTTTGAAAACAACAAATACATAATGTGAATTTTAAATTTAAAACTCGAAAAAACTCAATATTTTTCACCATTTTTATAAAAACAATTTTTTTTCCTCCCCAGTGAAAATAAATGTCATTTTTCTGATTCTTTAGTATATGCTTTTTCAAGTATTTGTGTTCTTAAAACTGAAAAAAAATTAATGGGTCACCGTGCTAGTTTTTGAATTATGGGGCTTTGAAACATGGCTGACAACCCAAAAATCTGCTGCTTTCAAAGTGTTCTATGTTTCCTAAACATGTCTATTTCAGACAGCTACAATTATTTTTTTAACGAGATGAAATACATTTTTTCCTGATATATGTGTAGATTATTACCTGCACTATATGTGTAGAAAATTCTGGGACATTTGGAGTATCCATTTTTGTTTTATTACCAAAACTGTGAAAGGAAAATGCAGCATTTCCCAATAGACTTGAATACTAATTGGGTACAACTGAGAGTACCCATAGCTAGCTCTGTTTCCCAAACATGTCTATTTCAGACAGCTATAAAAAAAAATCGAACGCGATGACATATATTTTTTTTCCTTTTTATCTGTAGTATATAACCTGAACTGTATGTGTAGAAAATTTTGGGACAGTAGGAGTAGCCATTAATTGTTTGTTTTATCCTATAAAATGTGCAAAAATGGGCCGTTTCCTCATAGACTTCAATGCTAAAGGAATAGTGAGTAAAATGCCCGTAGATTTGGTATATGGAAAAGGGGGGCGTGGCAGTGAATAGTAGCGTTTGCCTTTAATGATAATGTGTATGTTATTAAAATCAATGAGATTAGAGGACGTCTGCTGATTTATTTCCATTTTGTATATGTACATATTGGGTACAATTTTCTGACATTTCCTAGTTCTCTTGTCCTGGCATATGCATGCTGTAGGCATATATGCATTGTATGTTTAAAGTTCAATATGTTTATTTGCTGAGATATGTATGGCATATGCATGTTATGCAGAAAAGTTGACTATAGTGTATGTCTCTTTACTAATCCACTAAAGAGATAAACCACTGTCATATGCACTGCTGCAGACGGGAGTTCAAGGAACTAATGCATGCAAAATAAGGAGTCACAATAATTTGTTCAAACTTTGTCTTGAGAAAAAACATGGTTGGGGGATAACAAAAAGCACAAATAAATGGATCTCAGCATTAATTTTCCTTTTAGAGACCACCAAAATTTAGTATTGAAGTCTGTGGGGAAAATGGATATTTTCTCTGTGATTCAAAAATTTCAGACACACAAATAAGATTTTTCCGTTGAAATATCTTCTTAACATAGCTACAATACCAGTTTACCCTCATGCATGAAAGAACAGGGTATCAACATATTTTGAAAGATTTTTTTTAGCGTTGAAAATCTTCAGCATTCCTTTTTTTAACTCATTGGGATGCAAATTCAGTTGAATAACTTTTTTTAAAAAGCTGGTGTCCCCCATTTTTTTTACTTGAAAGGGTAAAGCAATATGTTAGCTATGTCTGTAGTGATTTTCAGGAAAAAGTTATTTTCATTTTTGTTATACTGAAATTTTTTTTAAAAAAATTTTGGATTCACATAAACTTGTTTTTTTTCATGAGGCAAAGTTTAAACAAAATGTTATTTCCAGTTGTTTTCCCTGTTGAATCCTGGTGTATCTCTTTAATAAGCAGGAAACGGTGGTAGATTGATAATGTTGACTGCTGTTGTTTAAAACTAGAGTAGTTCTATTGTATTTATAGATGTTTGCCCTGTATCCATCCATCCATATAATATAAAGCTAGAGCGATTTCTAGGAGAGGAGGTAGAAAAGAAATGGTAGAAAGAAGGTTTTCTTTGTCCGGAATGTTCTCGGAATTTGTTGAATTACAAACTACTTTACTCATCTGTAGATGTCAATCCCCCCTCTCTGGATGTCGTCGTATGTGGTTTGTGAGGGTATTTGGGGTGGAAATGTGGTTTTGAAGCCTTTTTAAAAATGCGATCTCTACACTCTATTTATAGCCTGGGAAAGCCCCTGTGAGATACTACGTCATTTCCCACAACCTACGTCCAGGGGGACCTAACTATAAGTGACCAGCCAAACAGAAGGGGACCCCAGGGTCAAATTTTCCAATTTGGGTTTATTATAGATTCTGAATCTGCATGTCCCCCTGGAAAATAGTTGAAAAGTCCCAGAATTTGAAATATGGGCTTTTTTATAAAGTTATGTGCGTTTTCAAGTCAAATAGGTTGGGGGAGTGACTCATTTTCCTGTGACACATCACATGTACAAAAAAAAAATGTTAAAAAAATGGTTTTGGTTTAAATGACAGCGATGTACAGAAGGTGAAATGAGCATTTTAAAAGGGAAATCGGAGATGGGGTTGGGAGAGAAAAACAGGTATGAAAGTCAGAGAAGAGGGGGAGGGAAAAGAGGGAGAGGGGGAAATGTGGGGAGAGAGGGGGACCGTCCGGAGGACGGGTACTTTGCTAGTTTATTATATAATTCAGAAATCAATGTTTAGGCATAGGGGCCATCCACAAATGACGTCATGCCCTAGGGGGGGGGGGAGGGGGGGTTGAGTTTTTATGACAAGGCATGACAATGGGGGGAGGGGGGGTCAACTCATGTATGACATCATGTTTTTATATTTTTTCAATCAAAAGACTAACCTAATGGAGAAACTTGTGCTCTAAGAAAAATTCATTTGTACACCTTAGAATAGAAGATTACTGCATGCATCTTTCTATGGCCTCTATATCTAGATATATCCAGATCATTTTGTTTTTTTTGAAAATCAAATTTCAATAATGGCACCATGTGAAAACAACCCTGATGAATATTGCTTTTTTCTATAATAATTTAAAAAATGTATTGGCCTTAAATTTAACTTTAAAAATAAATGAATAGAAACAGGTGTAATGTGAATTGATTGGTAGCCTTACACTGCATTTTTTAAATAAGTAATATAGAACAAAATCTCTAGCAGCATTCATTTCTATGCATTCATTTCCTTCTTGGTGTTGGATGTCATGCAATCTTGTCGTGATATAGACTCATGCATTTTATAGATAGGTAGCAATACAATGACTGGTACCACACCCTTTGGCCCACCAGTTCCAATGACAAGGTTGGTATTTCCATGCCGTTCTTGAGGCAGTTGACACTAGGTGCTGTAACAACCAAGTCCAGTAGTGTGTACACATCACCTCTTAACCCTATCCATATGCCAAGTGCACTGGAAAACAGTGGCCCAACTATGCTGGCCCTGTCAATAGGGTGCATTTCTCATGATGGTGCAGTTACTTGGAGAAGCGCAGCGAAGAACAGCTGCTCAATACCATGTTGCGCCGCCAAATACAACGCTACTTTAATATGGGAGTCCATACGGAAATGTGATATCTGTTCATGTGTTACTGAATGAAACAAAAACAACTGACTCAAATATCAGAAGATTTTCTGCACATATACTGGAGGTTATTTGCTACACATAAAAGGAAGAAAAACCATATGTCATCGTGATGAAACAAAAGTTGCAGCAGTCTGAATTTGACATGTTTAGGGAAAATAGACCACTTGGAGTGGGGCTGATTGGGGGGGTACTAGGCCATGTTTTGAGACATAATGTCAATGTTGCTATGGATATCAAATTAGAATGTTGCAAAAATATGGTGAGAAATATTCTTTATTTGATATATGAACAAAAAAATGTAAACAAGTTTTTATTTTCTATAGAAAAGTGGTTTTGAATAATAAGAAGTAAAACGATGCCTCAAGGCATTGTGGCGTTATTCACGGGGAATGACCTGAGGCATCATGGTGTTGTGAGCCTGGGAGTGTTTCAGGGCATTGTGGCGTACTTGACCTGGGAGTGCCTCAAGGCACTGCGGCGTTATTCACCTGGGAATGACTCAAGGCATTGTGCAGTATGGATAGGGTTAATCTTTCAAAGTGAGGGGTTTGTCACTCTCCTATGAAGGTTCTCCAGAGTATTGATATTAACCATATATTCAGGGTTCCAGACTGGTGCACCATGTTCTAAGTGTGGCCTGTTCAACCCTTTGAAAAGGTTGCTGGAATTACCTGTGTCCCAGTCCTTCTGATTATGCCCATAATTCTGTTAAATTTGGCTACATGAACATTTACCTCTTCCGTAAATTTCAGATAGTTACCAATGAGGCACCTTAATCTTTTTTCCATGGTGATTTCCTCTGGTACTCTCATGTTCCCACTTGCAATGGTGTAAGCCTGGCACAAGGATGAGTTTCCCTGATGCATGACATTTGGCACTCAATCGCTCCATTCATGGATTTTTGTTGAAACATTTTTTATTGAGGCAGAGATTCTGAATTACATTACTTGGTGTTGTTAGTGAACAGGTAGATGGAGTACTTGGTCCAGAAACTAATGTCAATAATATATATTATGAAGAGAAGTGGTCATGGAACTGACCCCTGTGGGACTACACTGACTTTATCTTGTGTAAAAGCCTTTGATGTGGTATGTTCTATTACTAAAAAATAGCCTCCATAACTTTGCACAATATGCAAGTCAGATTTAATGGGTTTGGTATACCACTGCCAAACCCTTGTAACAGCCTAAGAATCCAGGGGGTTTCCTGATGGCAACTAATGCCACCATCTGGTCACATTTTGTCCAGCCCCAGTGATTAATAGGCCACTTCACATAATTCAGTGAGTGCGTGATTAACCCCTATCTCTGTGCACATGTGCAACTCATTGGACCCACATACATCAGTGGGAAGAAAACTGATCTTAACATAGTGGTCAATAATCTTGCCTTATTGGTTGGACACAAAGCAAAATTTATTGCTGGTATAAGTTGGCTAAGTTTGACACCTGTAGTGAAAGTATCAGGGCCCAGGAAAAGTGCCAGCCTTACCACCAAGCTAGGATTGAGGTCACCAAAGTTGCTGTGGTACTAAGTGAATTTGTGAAGTAGCCTATTCAAGTTCAGGGGCTTAGTTTTTTAATATGGAGATTTCAATGTTGTGGATCATAGTTCTAATAATGGGGTCTGCATATTTTATTGAAATGTTATACCTAATAGATTATAAGCTTTTTTAAAAGGGGGAGTTGGGTTGTAGGGGGGGGTGTGCTGCAAACATGACGTCATTTTTTATCATTTTTAAGGGGGGGTCTGGCACAGTGTGACAAAACATGACATGGGGGGGGAGGGGGGGTAAAAAATGGCCGAAAAAAGCATGACGTCATTTGTGGATGGCCCCATACGCATGGTATGCCTAGTGTTGTCCATTACATGCCAATCTAAAAGTTATACAAGCCATTGAAATAGACCTCTCTTCAGTAGTACGATCATACCAATTATCTGTGAAGCCTCTGGAGGGTCTCCCTGAATCTCCCTGGATCTCTCTGGATCTCCAGGATACATCTGGGATTTGAAGTACTTCCTCCAACCCCATTGGGATATTCATGTGTAGAGCAGAAGATATGTGTGTTATATAATGATGTTCTGATTCATATTTAATTATTGGTTAATATTCATGCTTTATAACTTCAGCCATGGTTTATGTTCAATGTTGTTCCAGCTCCTATGAAAGTTGAATATATTTTATGTTCATTATTATTCACTTGGTTTCCTGATTTCTAATGCAAATGCTTTGATATATCTGTTCATGATTTAATAAGGTCTCATCCAGTCTTATATATGCTCAGGTTGGGGAACGAGAACCTCAACCTCAACAATGAGTTCAGGAATACACACTGGAATCGCAAAGTGTATATATTTATATTCTTATTATATCAAAATTATGAACTGAAAGTATGATTATTTTGATGACAACTGAACTGAAACAAATCATAGTAGTGAGTTCTACAGGTTTAATGTTTGGCGACCATATTATATTAAAAGATCATCTTGATATAATACCAAAGTTAAATTACAGTATTTTCTTTATATTTTTATTTACTTCTGTGGAGCCTTAAATCATAAAATAGGATCCAGCAAGGTCATATATGTGATGTGTTTCAGGAAAATGAGTCATAAGTCGCAAAAAATACATTTTGAGATACCATTATATTTGAAACGATGAGATCAAGCCGATTCCAGTCTTATACTCATATAAATATTTCTAGATTTTAAGTTTGATATTTTCGTTTTTGAAAAAAAAAAATCCAATATTTCTGGGAGTCAATAAACAGTAAAGTAACTAAATGTAGTCCATATGAGGACCTATAAAACTAAAGCATATATTACATAGATTGTCCTGAAATTAAATACATTAATTGATATGGCTATAAGTGATAGACTCTCAAATGATCAGAACATTCGAATAACGTGATCTTGTGAAAAAAACACTTTGAAAAATATCAATATGCGACTTATGACTCATTTTTCCTGAAACAGATCACATATAGGCCAAGTATTTTTGATTCTCAGGGGTGCTTCTATCTAGTGCATGAGCTTCCCAATTAAGCTGCTCAGATACACCTCAGCACAACAAGAAGCTCATTCGACCACCTACCACTACACAGCATTAGGCATATATAAATCACAGTAGAGATCTCATATACAGCTTAATATTCTGCACTCCATTCCCCTCTTAAATACAGGTTCTTATGCAAATCTATCATTTGTCACCAGTTGTTGGATCAGGACGTCAACAGGTAAAGTTGTTTATATTCATTCCATTTATTCTTACTCCATCTTGTGGCATACATGTGTGCCGTTACCAGAAAATGAGAGATAAGTCGCATAATTGGTATTTTACAGGGTGGTTTATTGATATGATCCCTTTGTACAAATATTCTCATTCTGGGGTTTATCAAATGCTCAAAGTTTCATGAATATATGTACCAAATTTCAAGACCATGTATTAGATATATCTATGCATTTCTAAGGCCATTCAATAGAGTATATAAAGCTACTTTATTAGTAAATGTCCGCCAAGAATGTTGCAAACTGTTTTTCAAAACTAAAATTATTAAACTTAAAATACAGAAATACGTATTGCATGTCCCAATGTTTACTATCATTAAAATCTGCTTGATCCCATCTTGTCAAATATGATGAGATCTCAAAATCCATTCTTTGCGACTTGTAACTCATTTCCCGAAACACCTCACATATACTTTAATTATCTCATGAATAATGCACTAAATATATGTTTGTTGTGTGATACCGCTGGTACATGTATCTTAAGGGGAAACACCAACCGGAGTATATCGCTTGTTCATACGTTAAGGAAAACTAGAATATGTTCTGTATATTGTAATTAACAATCCATTTATTTATGAGACTGTAGGGAGGGATTTATTAAGACTGTCTGTTTTGGGGTTAGTGTAAGCTGACATATTCTCAGAGTTTTGTGCGGAGATGACAAGAACTGGGACAGGGTGACTTCCATTTCCACAGAGATGAATGCACCCAAACAGCATAAATTTAATAAATCAAATAACTATGCTTCTTTATAATCTCTGACTTCTACATGTCTCAGAAATGCAAACCTATTAACCATCCGTGTTGTGTTTTATGAAAATGAGTCACAAGTCACAAAATTGATATTTTTCAAGGTGTTTTATCACAAGATCTCTTTATTGTAATGTTCTGATTCTTGGAGGGTTTAGCACTTATAGTCATATCAATATATGTAACAAATTACTTTACTGGTAATAACCCATCTAGAAACATTGCAAATATTTTTTTTTCAAAATTAAAAATATGAAACTTAAAATATAGAAATACTCATTTGTGTACTAGTGTTTACTATCATTGGAATCACCTTGATTTCCTCTTTTCAAATATGGCGATATCTCAAAAAGCATATATTGCGACTTATGTCTTATTTTCCTAAAACGGATCACTTATGATTGAATGATAATAATCAGGAGACTCTTTCATTAGCTTATGCGAGGCCAAGCTGTTCCAGAGAGTAGGGATTTTGTAAATAAGGTAATAACTTTTTATTTTTTCAGACATGGGTGCTATTTCATTCTTAGTTTCTTCCCTTTCACTAAGCTTCTCCGATTTATTTTTCTCTTGTCTAGGTTTGCTTCTAGGTTTGCTGCTTTGAAACAAATAGATGAATTTTCCTCATATTTCCAAGAAAAATCAAACCCAGTACCAGTTGACCCTGATATGTTCTTTTCTCCAATCTTGTTGTTATCCTCACTGCAGCATTTTGCAATACCAGGTGTTTTTTCAAGTTTGATGTGTTACCTCTATTAAAAAGTAAATCACCAAATTCCATTAAAGGTCTTATAGCAACTTTATTTATTAAAAGAAGAACATCATGTCCTGCAGAATGCCTGACCTGAGCCAGGTTATCAATCTTATTTCTGGCTGACCCTATAATATACAAATGGCTTTATGCTATATGCTATATGTTTAAAGGAGAGATTCTCATCAATTGTAACTCCAAGATACATATAAGGTTTTCGATTTTCTATTTCTGATTGTAATATTGATGTAATATTTAGATCTTTCATTAAGATCTACTTTCTTTCTTTGTTCTGTTTATTTCCATCATTATACTCTTTTTCGTGTTTAGAGAAATCTTGTTCTACCTGCACCATAGGTACATTTTATGAAAGTCATAATGTATTTCTCGGTCTAGGGTATCCCTTTCCCTGTTAGAATTATATAATACCATATTGAATCCTACTTGTATCTCAAATTCTTGATATGAGCATAACACAGATGCTACAGTTCCCCTGAAACATCATTAAGGATAGGATACGATCAGGAATGTTCAAAAGCACCTCAATTATACCCCCTTATTTAAAAATCTGTATATATGATGTTTAGGACAAGCTGTACTGAGACTAGTGTATATTACACAATGTCACATGCTCAAACAAATCTGTAAATTTTACCACAACACATCCTTTCTATTCCAGAACAGCCTCAAAATGAAGGACACAGGTATGGATAAACAGGAGAATAGGATTTTCCACTGTGCTCTCGGTTTTCGCTTTGTGACCTGTTTTCTCTGTATGCTCACCAACATCTTCAACCTTGCAACTCTGTTTAAAAACCCTAGGGCATTTCCTTTCTGCAAGATCAAGCTCTTCTGCCTGTGTCTGACCTTTGTGTGGGTGTGGGGTTCTTTTGCTACATCTGCTTACTCGTGGATTTCCCAGATTATATAGAGATTCCCCCCTAGTTATTATGTTGAATACTTTGAATGTACTACCTTCTTTCAAACCCATGGCTGATATAAAGGGCCTAACCATCTTAACCTGGACTATTAGGAGTCTTACTAAAAACTTTAATAATCTGCAACAATCTCTAGAAATATCAGAGAACAAAATTGGTGCAGTCTGTTTGACTGAGATATGGTTAAACAATAATAACAATTCAAATACTTTTGCCATAAATGATTCTTTGTATTTATAAAGGTAGCATAATGGTCAGATATGGTTATGTTTAGTGAGCCCGATTTGTTAACATGAGGGTAGTTCGTAGCCATAATATCAAGCAAGCTAAACTTATTTAATATTTGACAGGTTCCTCCTGTAATAAATTCTTTTAGGGCAAATTCACCTAATATATGCTTCATGTCTAGTACTGAATCGTTTTTTAAGTCATTCATGTCGATATTTATGTCACCACATAGCAGAATGTATCCATGACTACACATTTCTTTGATTGATCTTAAGATATCATTTAGCTGATCCATAAATGATTTCTTGTTACCAGACGGTGGGCGGTAGACATTATAGAGTATTATTAGCTTTCTACTACCTGGTTTACATTTGATAATTTGGCACTCAATATCTTCATTACAAACATTCATGTCAGAGAAGAACCATGGGTCAGTCTAAAAGGAACTATTGATAAAACAAAAAAAGTGTGGGATTAATATCTATCTACACAGGAAGTAAGGGATCATTTAATAGTAAATTGTCAAAGATACATACGAATTTCATTTGTCAAAAACCATAAAGTTGTATATCCATCATCATCCGCCATTTTGAGACTGAGCCACAGTGAAGACATGCTTTGATCTAACAGGCTATTATTCAACGTCCCGCTGCCTCTATCATCAAAAATCAATTGGATAGCATAACTACAAAAATACACAACTTACTACAAAAATATTCATATTTATGCTCCATTACTATGCCATCAATTTACAAGTTACCGTGGTGTTTAGTATTTAATGAATGAAATCGATTCCCTTATGACTCAGTGGCCACAACCTTTCATTTGACCTCGTGGGTGTTTGTTTACTTACTTATACACATGTAGGAGCCTCATAGACAATGCATGGAGCGAACATGACAGATTTTACATCAATGATGTTAATTCACGATCAACCCCTAAATGAGTAATTAGCAATTAATCAGAATGAAGTAACGTATAGTTTCAAGAAAACAATCAAGTCGACCAAAAACAAAAAGAAGAAATATAGCGAGGTAAGTAGACTTCCGTCCGCCATTAGTCCAAAAGTCTTGGGATAGAGAGCACGTTACTTTTTTCTGCCTTTGGCACCGCCTTTGTTTGCTTTGCCTCGCCGATTGTTCACATTTATATCAGTTATCGTTTGGTTTAGGGACATGGCGACCCTACTCATATTCAATCGGGCTTTAGCGGGGGTTTTCTTTGCACTGGCTGGAGTACTTGTTTTTGTAGGTGGCTGATCATCGGTGGACTCAACTTCAATCTTGCTTGAAGAAGAAGTTTCCGATTCATCGGAGTCGGCATCAGAATCATCGTCAATGGAGGTGTTCAGCTTTTTGGCCGTGTTTGAGGTAAGTTGCCTATCTCTATCCAACCTTTTTTCCTCAGGAGCTTGTGACTTCTCAAAGACTCTGCGATGGCGTTGATTTCTAGACTTCGGTGATAGCTTGGACGGCGTGACAACTGGAGGAGGAGGGGAGGTCGGTGTAATTTTGTGCACTTCATTACAATATTTTTTGTAATTGTATTTTTGTATCACTGCGTTGATAGTGACAGACTCTAGTCGGCGAACAACAGCGAGTTCAAATAAGAAACGTACAGAAATTTGAATATGAAACTGAACAACATTTATCTTATATTTATCTGATATATTCCCCACTCAACCGGAAGTAAACAAGGATGCCTGACCGCATCGTAGCTGTCAGCTCGTGAGGCTACAGTATGAGGCTTTTTCTAGTGTTTTTATTTAGTTAATCGGTTAGATTCTTTTTTAGATATATTTTTATGGAGGTTTAATGAATACGAAATTGACTTTTGGTGTGTGGGAGGTGGTTATCTCCCTTGGGCTACGCAAATTGTCGGATGCTACGCACCCCTTACAATATTGCTATGCCCGCAGGAGATAACCACCTCCCACACGCCTACAATTCAATTTTGTCTATTTATTTCCATTGATATAAGCAGTCAGCCAGAAGAGGACGTCGCCCACTAATAGCCTTTCTTGGTAGTCCCACAGCAGCCCCCGCCATCCCAACAAATGGCAACTAATAGGCAAGGGATAACATCAGCGAAGATGGTCTTTATGTAGTGCAACAAGGCGCTATTGATTTCCCTGAACAACCACTAATTATCAATTAAAGTCCAGTAGCAACATACACCTGTAAGTTATGTCTTGAGCTACGACCAATGGGACATTGCAGGTATTTACTATCAAGTCCAATTAATATACAAGCCATGATCAAACCTGGCTTATATGTGATGTGTTTCAGGGAAATAAGTCACCAATCACAACAAGTGGATTTTGAGATATCACCATATTGATCGATAAACAATTTTATATTAATACAAACACAATTTTTGCTGTATCACACAAAATAAGATTGTATTTATATCATATCATAGATTGTATTAATCTATACAACCATATTGCAAGAAGGTATGGTGGAGCCTTGTGGTATGGACACATGTCCAGTTGAACTTAGAGACATGTCAACTCACCATTATAGAGTGGAAGGGGAGGACAAGGGGATGAAATCTAAATGTTAATTATTGAATTAGGGAGTTGGGTGAAAACATCTAACTAAACTCAATTTACCCAGTCAAATACTAGTGTTCAATGAAGTAGCTATATTAATGATGGACACTAAAGTCACATGAAGTATATCATGTGGGCTCTGTTATAATGTGAACGAAAAGACCTTACTCCTATTAAGAATGTTGAGCATCCCAGCCTCGAGACGGAATATGAGACAAACTTAAGGCAAAGTTGTTAGCATTAAGAAGTTACAAATGAAATTGTTAATTCAATTATCTTATTGTTTAATGGGTGGTTGTTGGAAGACCTGCATAAATGCAGATGTCCTAACCCACATTCTAGATTTGATAACCATTGTGAATCACAAATCATTCTATTGATAGTGTGATATCTTCAATCTTGAATAAAATATTATATTTGTATAACACATGGATCTTGACTATTTTAATGCTAGCATTAATCCCAAAAGAAGTTATCATGGAGTTTTCGTAAAAAATGGATTTAGAAAGAACATGGTTGGCTCAAGCCAAAAAACCAATGAAAACCCTGTCGTTGAATTAGTTTGTATTTCAGGGACCACTGAAATGTATTACCTTTTGCCATAGAACTCAATGAATGTTCTCCTTTTTTTTCCCACATATTAGATAACAAATCATGCTCCTTCCTGACATATTATTTTATTCCCCCAAATTAAAAAAAACAGGGGTCATTGAACTAAGAAAGTGCATTGAGAATGTATTCTCCCCCCCTATTAACCTTCATTGTGAATGGTAGTAACCTTTGGTTGTTTTCAAAATATAAAATGATCAAAATAATGAAATTTGAAATATATTGTCACTCCTATTTTTTCATGTTATTGTTCCTTGAGTTCCTGCCTGCAGCAGTGCAGATTATGCTGGCATTTACCTTTAATGAAAGGATTCTTCCACTGTGTGAACCAAATTAGCTCAACCAGGAAACATTTGAAGGGGACTAATTAGAACTCCTGGCTCCTGAGGTTTCATGCTGTGGTTACAACAATTATTAGAACGGAAATTTACTTTGAATAATTGCATCAATCATATATGGTAGAGATTTTAAAATAAAAGCTACAACAATACTGAATTTGCTGCTTGTTATTTTTATTTTTCACATTGATTCTTGTTTCCTCCATACAGACTTCTCTTGTTAACAGTCAACAATATTTTACAAAATAGATTCCAAATTGATCCTGTTATATTAATTAAAGTGAAACAATGATAAAGATGTGAAATATTGGGATGCTCCTTTTCAATGTGCAGATACCAAGAATCTGGACAGATTGCATCCAGGGGGTGTTTCATGAAAATAAGATAGAATCTTACGATAAAAGATACATCATATAAAACAAGATATATCATACAGTGTGTTATGCATATAAGATATTGTCTTCAATGTTACTACTCTGTTTTCAGGATTTTATCACTGAACTATTGTTATTACTATTGTAAACTATGATTGTTTGCCTAATCATCCATGATATTATGTCACTAGTTATGTTTCCATGCCCTAAATAAATCCTTTCTCAGCAAATATGTAATCATCTTAAACTATAAGATAATGTATTATGTTTGAGAAATTCGTGCAAACATACTTGTACGATAAAAGTTACTTTCAAATGATCCTACTACACTTATAGTGGCATTTACCATAGTTTCACGACATAATTCCCATCAACGTAGGACCAGCTATAAATACCCTTGTAAATGTGAGAACTTGTTGTATATAATTTTACATAAATATGTTACTGCATATTTACCCTGATAACATGAACTATGACGGTGTCTTACAACATGATATCTTAAGCGGAGTAGGTAAAAGTTCTCATTCCTCAATAGAGTAAATGGTTTCTTAAAAGCAAAAAAACTCCATCACAACAACTTTGATCGGCAAAATGTCACATATTGCGATTCTACACCTTCAGTGCTTTAGTTCACTATTGTATGAAATAGCAAGCAATACAGAATTAATTTACCAACCTCATGAAATAATATGAGTTGGTGCTTCATTTTTTCCATAATTTCCATCCTAGAAACACATATGAATCTTAGGCTGTACAATCACAAGACTGCGCTGCTGGTTGTACATTGTCTCAATAATTGTGCTGTGTTTCAGGTAAATGAGTCATAAGTCGCAAAAAAAAGATTTTGAGATATCATTATATTTGAAAAGATGAGATCAAACCGATTCCAATGATAATAAACAGTCTACTAATCTAATGAGTATTTCTAGATTTTAAGTTTGATACTTTCTTTTTTGAAAAAAAAAGTTTCAAATATTTCTGGGGGTCAATACACAATAAAGTAATTAAATGTAGTCCATATGGGGACCTTTGAAACGAAAGGATAGATTACATAGATTGTCCTGAAATTTGATACATTGATTGAAGTAACTACAAGTGACAAACTCTCCAAGAATGAGAACATTCCAAAAATATGATCTTGTCAGAAAAACACTTTGAAAAATATCCATTTTGTGACTTATGACGAATTTTTCTAAAACACATCACACATGTAGAGGATAACTAAAGGTAGCTGTTCAGAACTGTGTATTGTTGTTAATAAGGCTCAAGAATGTGTAGTGTTAGAGTTCCTTATAATCAACACTCCACACTTCCAGAACATGCCAACATTTGTTATCTACTTTAACACACACCACATTCCACTATCCCGAAATCTATCCATCTATCCAACAATCCATTTTTCAATCCATCTTTCAATTGATCAAAGGAAGCCTACTAACCTTGCCTCCTCTCTCAACAAATTTATAGCCTTTTATGACCCCACAGGTGTCTTATTTCTCCCTTGTGTGTGTTTCAGGAAAATGGGCAACAGATTGCGCAATTGCAATTTTTCGAAGTATGTTATTTACAAGGTCTCTTTCAGGGAATGTTTTCATTTTTGGGGCGCTTAATGCTGTTTGTAACATAAATATATTAAATTTCAATAGAGTGTATCAAATATATCCTTTTGTTTCTAAGGTCATTGTATAGAGTATATTTAGCTACTTTGAAAGTAAATGTACAAAAACAACTATTACAACTTCTTTTTAAAAAATAAAAGTATCAATACTATAACTTAGAAACATTTATTATATGCCCCATTTGTTCACTATCATTGGAATCTGCTTGTCCTCATCATTTCACACATAATGCCCTCTCAAAATTCTTTTCTTCTGAATTGTGACTCATTTTCTTGAAACACATCACATATAAGATTAGGTCATACAATGTTTTCATGAAACACCTGCCAGGTTGTATCAAGACTGAAACATCATATTCCTGAAACTGTTTCTAAAATTCTGATCACTCCAAGCATAAATTAGGGGGTTGAGCCAAGTATTACTCAGAAATATCAGCATGGAAAACCTTTCAGCTACAATCACACTAAACACTGGATGATTAAGCAAAATATAAGCCACAACCATTTCTAAGAAATTCCCTGAAGCATAAGCCATCAAGACAGTGAACATCATTTTTGAGATTTTGAACTGCTTTTGAATCAATTTAGCCATTGCAGAATTTTGTGTCTGCAGTTCACAAATGATTTGTCTTTTCTGCTTGTACGCTATTCCTGCTATGATACAATAGCAAAGAAATGTAAGACAAAGGAATACACCCCATTGGGGTAAGGCAAATCTTTTATACAGGGTCTTATCAATCACATTTAGTATACGGCAAGGTTTCCCTAGTTTAGCTTCTGCAAAGAACAGGATTACCACAAACGTCTGAAAACCAATAGTCAACCAGAGAACTGCTATTGCAAAAAATACCCTCCTAGCAGTGATGAGAGTATTATACCTCAATGGGTAGCACACACAAATAAGACGATCAACAGCGATGAGGAAAATGTTGCCTTCATTTCCCTGAAAAGCAATGATTGAAAGAGTCTTGTCTGCTAAACAAATGGTTATGTAGTTTGGACTTAGAGGATAAAGTGTATGGAGGAATTCTAAGGGCACATAGCAACTGCTTATGATATCAGCACAAGCAAGGCTACATATGAGGTAGTTGGAGTTGGACTGTAGAATGTAGTACTTGCAGACTGCAGTGATGGTGATAATGTTTCCAGCCAAGGCAAGTATTGCCCACAGGCTACGAATACTCATGAATGGTATCAGGATCTGTTGGGGTACAGACAAATCTGGTATGAAATCTTGGGTTGTGTTTGGTGATGTATCAAAAAACATGACCAATGAATCAGTGACCATAAGTGAAACATTTTTTTCAATGACTGATACTTCCGATGACACTTCTGATGAGGTTTGGTACATCTGTGATGAATACATTGACATCTTTATTGTTGAAGTTAAATTCTTTGTGTTTACTTGATCAAACTCTCTCCTCAATTCAACTGGTATATGTCTGATAGAACATTTATGTGGGGAGTTGACATTAGTTGATAATTTGACTGCTTCAGCACCTTAATGCTACACTCTCAATTAACATATATATAATATGTAAAATAAACAAAAATATTGTTTAGTTCTTTTCAAAATCATCTTAAGTCATTTGACCCAAATTCTGGTTTATTTGTATGATTGTTCCGCTATGGGGCTTGATTCATAATTTGGGAACCCACTAAACTCAATTCCTGTGAGGTTTATTTGTGTTTTCGTTCACCAGCTGCTAATTCAACTTTCAATGTTACTATTACTATAGAACATCTGCACACTATTACAGTCAGTCAAATTCCAAAATCTTGGTAAATTAGATCAAGTTTTGTGTGTTTGTAAAAGGCAGGCATGCAACTTTAAATCATTTGTTTGTAGTTCTGAGAACAGCCCCACTTCAATTGAAGAACAAGGTCATGATGAAGAGTGTACATCTTTCTCCTTACTTGGCAGTAATGATTACATTCAATACTGTTGTTAGCCAACTTTAATGCGTTCATTACAGTCACTGCCACTCCAGAGATGTCCTTGGTCTTGAACAGCTAGCCAGCCAACACATTAGAATTGCGTAGAAACAGAAATCCGGAAGGAAAAAAAGGTTCCAGGCCCTGATCTGAAAATAAATGACCAACATTGAAAATCATAGATATTTCAGTGATCGCGGATATTAAATTGTTTAAAAATTATTATTGAAACAATCTGCAAAGTACATTCCTGGATGGCGGAGATATTTTGCAAATGACTACACTATACATATAAAATCTGCACGGATATACTTCCCCCTGGTTGATATCCTGCTTATTCATATACCTGCAACCTATGCCATGACCCCCAGCGTCTATTGTCTGTCTTCTCTACCAGGTTCAATTGCCGCATCGTACGCCATTACATAGTTTTGCACATCTGTACTTTATTTATCGTCAAACATCCGAATTTTGGTATGGCTACAGCTACTCCTACCCCTATAATATTATATAGGAACTGTTTGACCGGTTGTGGCCATCGCCATACTGGTCCATGGGGGAAAGCTCGCTGTAGGTTAGTTAAAACTGCTTCGGATAATACATCTTCCATGTGGCATAAAGGATTGTTTGGCTCTTGCTGGATCATCAATTTGATTGTGCTTATTTGTTGTGTGTGATGAAGATATACCAACCAAAACCCATTAGTTGTGTCCCTAGTTGCCGTCTACTTATTAATTTTTAATGAACTCAATATGCATTCAGAAGGCTATTGAGTGACATGGGTGCTTGCCTTTCGCTGTTTGCTTTTCACATTTTAATATAGATGTATACGTCCCTCTTGTAAAGGGACAAACTTTAACTTCTATTTGATTCTCAGTTTAGTTTGAAGAAAAATAATCCCATGTGGGTTATCTGCTGTTTCCACTCCAACAACAGCAATATCTAGACAGAGTAAAAATAATACGTCATTTCCATTTCATTGAATAAATCATTCTCACCCTATGTGCACAGATGGCGGACAAGATTTTCCAGGGGTGTTCCATGGGTGTGGATAACTAGGCTCCAGCTACAGGTAGCCACCCAGCGACATGTTTGGACACCCCTGTAACCCCTTGTGATTGGACAAGCTGTGTCATTACCAAAAGTGTACACTGATTGTAATCGTATATATAATTGATACTCCTGAAACTTCTATGACAATGATTTTATTATAGTTTTGTATATGAACAATTGGAAATAATTCTAGGGTTACAGTGGTTACATGAAGCGTTCATTTACAGGCTTCACAAAGCCTGCTAATACAGGCTAAGGGGGTGCCTCCACTGGCTGTGGTAAGCTCTGCGTTAGGTCTGCGTTTGGTCTGCGTTTCAAACTCTCCAATTCTATCAAGATTATGTTGTAGCCCCATGTCAAATGTAGAGCTTACCGCAGCATCATTAAAAGGCCTTATGAATGCGATAGAGACTGCGGCTGAATATTCAACACTGAATCATTTCTGTGACAGTCGAAGCAAACAAAAGTCACATTTTTAGCCGCAGTTCAACCGCAATTCAACTGCAGATACAACCGCAGAAGAGGTCTACACTGCTATGGTTGGTCTGCACATGAACTACTATGGTTGGTCTGCACATGAACTTATAATTTTCTGTTTTTCTATTGCAAGGCTTACCACAGAGCTTACCGCAGCTAGTGGAGACCCCACTTAACTGTACACATAATTGGCACCGGAAATCATTATTCATGTGACCATAACGTACATTTTTAAACATCAACACGAAAATGGAGCCGCTGAAGATGCACAAGGCCAATTAGGGATCTTCTTTTGATATGTGATCCGTTTCAGGAAAATGAGTCATAAGTCGCAAAAAAGAGATTTTGAGATATTATTATATTTGAAAAGATGAGACCAAGTCGATTCCAATGATAGTAAACAGTATACTAATCTAATGAGTATTTCTAGATTTTAAGTTTGATATTTTCATTTTTGACACAAAATGTTTGAAATATTTCTGGGAGGCAATAACCAGTTTAGTATCTGAATATACTCCATATGTGGATCTTTAAAACGAATAGATACATTATATACATTGTCCTGAAATTTGATACATCGGTTGATATAACCATAAGTGATATACTCTCAAAAAATCAGGACATTCCAACGAAGCAATCTTGTAAAAAAAAATACTTTGAAAAATACATTTTTTGCGTCATATGTATCATTTTCCTGAAACACATCACATATATGGTGAGTATCTTCCTGGTTTGTATGAAATTAGTGGTCAGCAGTCAAAGTACCGCCAATAGTCAAAGTACAAATCAACCAATGAGACTGAGTACAACCCTCTCTCACGCAACTGGTAGGTGTGAGGCTACATCGTCTGTAAGGCAAGTCGTTTTCCTCCTGATGCCTGTTTATGGGACAACTTATCTATAATGGGATACAGGAAAGTTGCAATTTAAATATATAAATTGGTTTAGACTCCCACCCCTCTCGGACCTCTCACACACAATGCACCTTCACTCACTCACATAGCTTCACATAACCCAGTACCAAACACTGCCCCTGCCGCTGCCTCTCTCTGCCTGCCACTGCCTGCCACTGCCTGCCACTAGTGTGTGTGTAGCCTTGAGGCAAGGCTACACACAGGTATCAAACACTAACACATGGATTCTAATGGGACGGGAGGAGTGGAGGATGGGTGGGTGGTGGGCATGCAGTGTCATTCAAGGTGAGAAAAACGACAACTATAAGAACAAAAACAGACAATAAAATAGGTACAGCAAGCAAAAGTACTGTGGGTAACACTTCTGGATGGTATATATGTTTTAAACAGATTTCGAACAGGTGATACTTTTCATCTTTTGAAACATAATCCATGATTACGAAAATTGTAATGTATAACAAATTCTACAAGCCCAGCTAAATTCTTACATATATGAATATAAAAGTATACGGTTTTACAGCTTGATTTTGTTTCAATAATTTGATTTAACCTCTATATTATCTCGAGCAGATAGTTCTATGTTATACTGTCTATCACAATACATAACACATGTTCTCCGCCAATTAAAACCAAAGAACTTATGAGCGCAGAATAAAATAATAACATTATATTATACAATTTAAACCAGTTGGTCATAGCAGATCTTGGGCATAATTAAATCATCTAGAACAAATGTGTTATGTATTGTGACAGACGGTATAATATAGAACTATCTCCTTGAGTCTTAAAGGTCAAGTGTAATGAAAATTGTAAAATTTGAGATAAGGGCTGATTTACATGTGTGGTGGTGGTATCGATGGCATCCAGGGTTGAAAATTGAAACAAAAATGTCAGTTTTTCACAGCTTTCTTATTAGTACACAAATGGGGCTCAGTTTGCCTTAGTAGAGGGTGTGTATTCGCACCCCACCGCTGTGACGTCATTGATGTCCAGGCTAGGGCCTGCTTTAGCCTGGGTAGGCATTGTCACCTAGCATTTAGATGTTAGTTGGAGTTGTATGCCTCAATTTACGGATGGCACTAATGAGGATATTGATAAAACAATGTTTATATTTTGATCATAACCTATCTAATATTTCAGAATTATTTGAACAAGTTATAGGAAGAATTTGTGTGTACATGTATTACCCAGAGGCTTAGTGCTGGGTTAGGCTAATTCTTGTGTTAGTTAATTCTCGGGGTAGCAAGGGGTTTGGTCAAAGCGTCCTACTGTCCCTAGTCAAAGCTTCCTGTCCTATACTAACTAATTGTGTAAGGCATATGAATATAGGCGAGAGATAGGCAAACATATAAATTTACTGAATATTATAGTATAATATAGTATTTTATAGGCTATTTAATTAATTCAACCGCTACTCTACAGTCCCGCCCACCCTCAAGGGTAGGCCTAGAAATGTAGGCTACCCCTACCGATTCCTCTCAAGGGGAGACGGTGGCAGGGGGGGAAGGGGATATTATCTTTGATATGTCCAGGTCTTTTTCCTAGAACATCACCTTCCACAGAAATGCATTTCACACTCATTTTCTTCTTGAATATATAGGTAAACATTTCTTGAACCATAGGTTATATTAAGTAATTACTATCACCTTTCCCTTCAATACCAGGTTCGCCAAATCATTATTTTTTTTAATTTTTTTGCGCCCAGGACAACCAAAACGTCAGTCCAGGCCACTAAGAAAACACATGAGGTTGCCCGTCGGGCGACCAGCTTTCACCCATTGTTTTCTCAGTGCAGCAATAACCTTGTATCATGCTTATACTATGATTAGAGATTTGCACAGGCCACCCGAAAGAAACATGCAGTTTGTTTTGGAGTTTATGTAAATATATACACGTAGCACTGTTAGGTTATATGGCTCTTACTTTTAGACCCAGAGCAACAATACTTGAAATCAACACTTCAAAATTATGTATTGCTAAACTCATCCATTAGTAGGCTAATATGCCACTATCCTCAAGGTAATGTTAAACCTACCTCGAAATAGAATAACAAATATGAGAAGATAATTAGGTTCATCAGGAGAATTAGGTTCATCATGCAGTTCAACATGAGCAGACAGATTTATTGAATGAATACAATGCGGAATATACTCATAATTATACACCTAGTATTTATTATTTTTTTTCATTATTAATTGTATTGATCGAAGTTTCACAAGCTGTGATCGTTCTCATTTACCCTCTAATTAAGCAGTATTTGATGAATGTGTATAACTCTTGATTGTGCATTTTCTGATAATCTGACCTTCAAAGTGTTAATTGATATATTTTTGGCCGTTTCCAGTAAAAATACAAATATTTGGTCTAGAAAATTAATATGCTTCCCGTCCCAACAGACAAGATTAAAGTTATTTGACATGTTATCATATAGATATAGGGATACAGATTATATAACATTTGAAAGGGGATTAGTTGTACTTTATGATCAAATAAAAGCAAAATAATCATGCACATGAAGTTCCAAATGTTTGTTTTTAACAGAAAGACTCACCTTGGTTACCTGGGTACAGAAGACAAGAGTATTTATGTGATGAAAAGTAAAATTCAGTTTTATTTTTAAAAAAGAAAATCATTTTCGTTTCCAACATCATTGTGCATCACATTTTAATAAGAAAATCAGTTTTGATTTTCGTTTTGACTTTTGTTTCAAATTCACAGGTCACTACTCCTACTGGTATTGTTTTATTTTTCGTTTCAACATCACATGTCACTATCGTTTTGATTTCCGTTTTGACAACCGAGATTTTAAACGAGACAAGATCCCATGAGATCTCACTGGCAAAATGGCGGCCCCTATGAGAGCCACCATCTTGGATTGGTTATGCTTCTGTTCCTGTTCCTGTTCTCTCTTTGTACTCCTGCCTCACCTCAACCTAGGAGGAGGAAGAAGGAAGGGATCAAAGCAATGGAGGAAGAAGAGGAGAGGTGAAGGCGGGTGGGGGGGATAGAAGGGGAGGGAGACTTTTTTCCAACAAACTTTTTTTACAACCAACTTTTTTTACGATCAACTTTTTTTTTGACCAACTTTTTTTCGATCAATTTTTTTACAACAAACTTTTTTTCGACCCAACTGTTTTACGACCCAACTTTTTTTTACGATTTTTTAACTAGAAGACTAAAAGAAAACTATGCTTATATCAGTCATTCTCATCTCTCCTCTACCTCTCTTCTCCCCCTCTCTCTCTGTCCCTCCCTCTCTCTCTCTCCCTTCACTTCTCCTGAGGAAGCTATCAAAGATGGCGGACCCTATGTGCTCGAAATTTCGTGAGATCTCATCTCGTTTAAGTCCTGTTCATAGATTTTCCTTTCCATTTCAAGATGGAAATGAAAACGGAAATGAAATTCAAAACGGAAATGAAAACCCCTGTGTCTTTTGAAACATACTTTAAAGCAAAAGGAATTTTAGTTTTTAAATGAGATGGAAATGATTTTGAAATTCAAAATGATTTTGGAAATGAAAATGTTTTTTTATTTAAAAAATGAAACTTTCCATGCATGAGCACTCTCGTCTTCCGTACCTGGGAGCCTTAGAAAAAATTCAGGACCATAACCAAAGGATCTAATGGCTTTAGTCCCCTTTTGTTGGGATGTTACTATCATTAATAAAAATTTAGAAATGATTTTGAAGCAAATGAACCAGAATAGATTCTAGTGTGCTAACAACCACTCTGTGTATCCCAGATTAACAGCTATGTTGTGTATTTGGCACCTTCCCTAACACTTTTGTGCACATATTGAACAGAGGTGAGGGGCAAGGTGAAGGACTGGCATCTTTTTGACACCTGGAGACCTGAGAATGCAATATCTATTGTTGTTATTCACACTGTGCGAGTAATGAAACACTACATTAAGGTCAATACACTGAGAGTCAACCACCTATTCGGAGCTTGGAGTTTTACACATATTATTATATTTACACGTTTGATATATTATATTTACATATGAGTAGATGATAGGCCAATATTAATATGTCCCTCATATTCCATTGGATGAATATGGATTACATTTATACTACATTTAATTGAATCAATTGGGAAAGTGAGATATTGGCCTGCTAATTTGGCACGGGAATGTATTGCCTATCCCGAGAGACACGGCACCCGCCGTCCGATGCGGGAAAGGTGCAAAAATACTACGTCTGCTTCCCAGCTGCGCGAGCGTCGCACAGGGACGCCAGTCTTCAGCTTGACCACAGGACCGCTGGTCTATATAGCGCCCGCCGGCCGTATTTCGGTGGCACGTCCCTCGCACAGCCATGAAATACCTGGACGCAATACCTGGCAATGTTCACTCACCGAAACCCCTACACACAACTAAATGTAATGCTACATACTAGCCAAATAATTATTACTTCTCCCACAGATTTAATTCACCACCATGTTACATCTGAAATTAAATGACTACTCCCCCTGCTAAAAAATCTCCAACGATTATATGAGTAATTCTCCCAAACGGGCAGCATTTGATTTCAGGAGGCCATATTTTGTTTTAGAAAAGTTAAATCTGTTGAATCTCTACAACCTTTGGCGTACATATAGTGGGGAATATCAGCATCATGTCGACATAGTTTGGGAAGGCTAAGCCTAATATTTCGATTCCTATTTGTACAGCCACGCTACATGTTTTCGCGCGAGAGGGCTCTACTCCCACGGCCGTATTTCGGTTGCACGTCCCTTGCACAGCCAAGGAATACACTCCTACATTGTAGTAGATTTCCCCTACATAAGTCACGCGAAAACACTTTTGTCTATAACAATAGATGTCTGTATTTTTAGCTCACAAGAATACACATATCTGTAACAGTGGGCCATTACTCACTACCCACTGAGAAACAGGCAATAGAATCGAAAAAACATTTTAGAAAAACAATAGAAAATACATTCAAATAATAAGGCCTATAGTGAATGGGCCCCTCTCCTAATGAAGAAGGGTTATATTATGTACTATATATGATATCGAACAATATGTGAAACTATTGGTCTGCAATATGATATTTTGGTTGAAACATACATATCTCGCTTTATTTAACTTACTCTTGTTTTACTGTATTTCCTATGTACGCTAGGTTGAGAGCAACACTTGCCGACCTGTAAATACTCCTGTACTGGATTCATTCATTAACTATTAAACATGGGTTTTAAAAACCGACATATGGTTTTACCCAAGCAAACTGTATTATAATATTATATTAGGCTTTTATGTGTAGATAAAGGGAACGGTAGGAAGACCTAGGTGTAAATCCTATAAGGTACCTAGAAACCTGTAGACCAGTTCATCGTACAAAAATTAATGTAAAAACTCAGTGATGATGAATAAAAGATATTTCTATTCTATTTTATTCTATTCTATTAGGCTATACGTACATGGTTGTGAGAATAAAGGAGTTATGACCGACTTTATACTATTATAGTAAATGGAATTATTTTGTATTAAATGTTCAGTTAAATATCCAGAAACAATAGAAATATGTCTACAATCTTTGGCGTATATATAGCGGGTAATATCAGCATTATACACCCTTATTTCGGCCATATTAATGCAGATTTATAGATTAATATTGTGTAATTCTGAAGTAAATTACCCAGTAGTTATGCCAGCGAATTTAAATGACAAAGTCAGATGTAGGAAACCGATGTTGGCCGCCACAATAAGGCCTGGTTGTAATTAGAAGTTTGACTACCTTTTTGTCAAAATATTCGTTTCATTTCTAGACAATAACGGCTAATATGGTAGGGTCTCTTTATTTCTATTAATTATAGCATAACGGCGACGCTATGGTGTAATGGTGACATTACAACAAAGGCTCACTGCAATTCAACAGCATCTGTATTTATTCATATCAATATGCCATATTCAGGCAGGCTTAAACAATCATTAGAAAAGATGAAATTGCATTAAAAAAAAATATTTTAGAGAGAGGACTATAGTGTGAAATTATGATATCCTATTTGCTTTCTTTATGCTGATCATAGACTAATCATTAGGCCTAATCTTACCATTCACTTACTATAGCGCCACCTTTCACACTAGGTGACGCCACTTTAACACTAGGCGACAGTAAGAGCAAGCCCTTCATTATTCCTAATACATTTATATTGAAAACATTTCTAATGCATTTATATGCGTTTTAAGCACTGTAATGATTAATCATTATATATCTAGAGAGTTTACACATATGGTTATTCTTTATTCAATTTCTGTAAATTATTTATGTATTGTGTTAGAGAGGGTGTAATCATAACACCCTTAGTCCTGTACATCCATTTTAGTACAACCCCCATTGGACCCATGTCTCCCACAATCAAATTGAAGAAGTCAGAGGTAAATAGGCCTTCACTCCTAGGGCCAGCCACTGGTGACAAATGATGAATTAATGGATGAAACCAAAGCTCATGGATGTTCAGTCTCTTTCAGCTGCAGGTACTTAGTTTTAACTAAAAACCGGCAGCTGTAGAAGTAACCCTTGCATCATAAAGTGCCAAACTCACCTTGTTCATGTGCACTTCATACAAACCGTCATGCCCAGGAAATAAATTCCCTTAATAATAATTAGTACACTCCTATGCCCTTGCTCAGGTATACTAAAAAAAAGATCTAAGTGCAGCCCAATGTGCAACCAAAGTGCAGCCGGATGTGCAACCAAAGTGCAACCAAAGTGCAGCCGAGCCAACTGCAGCCAAAGTGCAGCCGGATGTGCAAGGCTGGCTTACACTGGCTGCACTTTTCCCTGAATCCGGATGTAGTCCATGGCTATGCAAGGGCTGCGCGTCCAAAGTGCATCTGTGCAACCTGGGATATAATCTAGGATATGAGGATCATAAAAAGGATCATTACCCCATTCTAGGTAGGTTTCTCATCTAGATTGTATACATGTGTTCACATAATAGTCCCCTGTCTATTTACAGTAAGATAAACAGCAGGTTGACTGATATAAGCTGGAAATGTGTGAAGGCTGGAATGTGCAATAGCCTGACACTTGGCATTTGTTATGATACTGTATTGTTCCAATTCTGAATGACAATTTGAAACTGTACCGGTAATTTACACAAACAACACAACATGCTCATGTCATGCTCTTGTTCTAATCCTATACATGAATTTCATATGACGTCACCCAGGTCACTGGGAAATCCTACTACCCCTGTGTCGGGGGTCAACGCTATCCTTGCCCTGTACGGCGTGGTTAGGAAAACAAAGTTGATAAACCTCACAAGAGTGGATACTTGGGTAATACTACACTAAAGGAAGATTATCTAACCTATCAAGAAGGTATTGTTGAGGCACATTAAAACTCGTAAAGGTTAAAACAGCCAGAAAACGCTATTTTCAAGTATCGCAGCATACATAGCCATCTAACGAGCCCCAGGACATGGCGACGGTGGTGACGTCAGTGAAATCTATGTATACACCAGACCATGACACTTTTAGGAAATGAATGACTTACAAATAAGGAAGATACTCACCAAGTATAAATAGAAGATTTTCTAATTATGGGGTAACTTGTGCATCTTCAAAAGACTCCATTTTCACATTGATGTGTAAAAATATTCGTTAGGTCACATGACTAATTATTTCCGGTGCAAATTATGGGTATAGTTAGCTGGAATTAGCAGGCTTTGGGAAGCCTGTAAAGGAACACTTCAGGTAATCACTGTAACTCTTGAATTATTTTCCTATTGTTCATATGTGATCCGTTTTAGGAAAATGAATCATAAGTCGCAAAAAATAGATTTTGAGATGTCATTATATTTGGACAGATGAGATCAAAGCGATTCCAATGATAGTAAACAGTCTAATAGAATAATAAGTATTTCTAGATTTTAAGTTTGATATTTTCGTTTTTAAAAAAAATGTTTCCAATATTTCTGGGGATCACTAAACAGTAAATTAATTAAATGTAGTCCATATGAGGACCTTTAAAACGAGAGGATATATTACATAGATTGTCCTGAAATTTTATACATTGATTGACAGAACTATACGTTACAAACTCTTCAAAAATCAGAACATTCCAATAATGTGATCTTGTGAAAAAAACACTTTGAAATAT
Source organism: Sthenelais limicola (assembly GCA_942159475.1). NCBI lineage: Eukaryota > Metazoa > Annelida > Polychaeta > Phyllodocida > Sigalionidae > Sthenelais > Sthenelais limicola. Next base: position 112,640,465 of record OW804099.1, read on the forward strand.
ATCCATTTTGCGACTTATGACTCAATTTCTTAAAACACATCAGTCACATATACAAAAATTAAATAAACTCATTTCCATAGTAGTGTCAGCAATACCAATTATATATATAATTATAATCAGTGTACATTCAGTGTACATTTGTGGTAATGTAAATGTTTTTTCATCAATTGAAAATAAGGTGGATACCTGCCTCTAATGGACAACCTTGCTTGTTCACCCCCAAGATGGCACAGAGGTGTCCAAATATGTGGATGGGTGGCTACCTGTAGCTGGAGCTTAGTCATCTACAGCCATGGACCACCCCTGGACCATTTTTTCCCCATCCTGACTGCCATCTGTGCACATAGGGTGTATTGGAACGGTAACGGTAACACCTTGAGAAAATATTTTTTGTTGACTTGTCTATTTAAACCTGTTCAAACCTCTACAATATTTCCTTTGGCCTATCAAAAAGCCCATGTGCTGCCCAAAATATAAAATTGACTATATAAAGGTTGATTTTTGTCTTAATTTCTTAAAAGAAAGTCCAGCTTTTACTGAGGCAACACAAATAGAAGTTAGATATGTTTCTGATGTACAGTAGACAAAAACCCTATCAGGTGGTAACTATATCTAATTCTTATAGGAAACCACTTTCCAGTAATCAAACTAAATGTATATTTCCTCATATGATATTGGAATTTTAGCATGGAACCAGGAATGAAATATTGTCAAGCTGATTTTGTTATATATGGTGCAAGACACATTGGGGATCATTCCCCCCACCTTGAAAAGTCCCCCGGCTTGGCTAGGCAGTATGGCTGGCGTTACACTACAGTGTTAGAGTGTGTTACCCCGGTTAGATACTTGCTAGCGAAAGAAGTTACCTGAATAATACCTGCATATTTTGAATTTGTATTAACAGTCCCTATTTATGAACAATGTTTCAATGTTGAAGATATATGTCATGTGTCACAGAAATGCTAGTAACTTGTCTCAGAAAGTGGATTTTGAGTTGTTATCACAATAGAATTGATACAATTACGTAGATTCAAACAATGGTCACACTAGCCTATGTACAGTGATTTCTATATTAATTTTTGTGTTTATGTTTCAAACGTTCAGAGATTGTATACATGTGTGTTTACACTGAAAGGGATAGATACCCTCAGAAGGAAGAACATTTCTACAAATCGACCTGTGGATAATACACTTAGAAACATCATATCAATTATCAAAACAAAATATCAATTATACAACTAATGACTAATGTTCTTTACCACATCATATATATATGTTATCCGTTTTAGGAAAATGAGTCATAAGTCGCAAAATATGGATTTTGAGTTATCACCATATTTGAAAAGAGGAGATCAAACTGATTCCAATGATAGAAAACAGTGTAATGACATAATAAGTATTTCTAGATTTTAAGTTAGATATTTTCGTTTTTGAAAAAAAGGTTTCCAATATTTCTGGGGGTTAATAAACAGTGAAATAACTAAATGTAGTCCATGTAAGGACCTTTAAAACGAAAGGATATATTGCATAGATTGTCCTGAAATTTAGGACATCGATTGACATACCTATAAGTGACACACTCTCCAAAAATCAGAACATTCCAATAATGTGATCTTGTGAAAAAAACACTTTGAAAAATATCAATTTTGCGACTTATGACTCATTTTCCTGAAACATATCACATATAATGGTGATACCTGAGCGTGCTTGAAATCATATTATGTGATGTGTTCGTGGGTATTTTTCTTGTTTGAAATTCATGAGCTATTGTTGGCAGTATGTCTCAGGCTATAATAGCTTTATAGAGAGAACTATTCCTATATGATGCAGATTTTAGAACATTGAGAATTCAATTTCTCCTGTTCTTGCATGGCTTCTGGTTGCTAATGACCTTTCATCTAGGTTATATCTATGAATATCTATGTTTATCCTAAGGGGTCTACCTACTTTACTAGTGATTGCCCATTAACAAACAGTGCAAACAAGTCCATGCAATATAAAAGTACTTCAATGAAATGGGTTGGAAAAAAACAGAAAAGAATCTACAGCAGCAACTTACCATTGGAGTGAACTGCTTAGAAGCGGAGCAGTTGCCTTGAGTGAGATCTTGCTGGTTAGCTGAGTACTGCCATTCTGCTGGTTTAGTGTTTGCTGTATAAATATATCATAGGCTAATCATCATATTGTCAGGTGGGAGAAGCATCACATCTTGTGTAAGCTTTGCAAATAGGGGATTTGCATAGCCACCATGTTGAATCTAACATGGAGTTATGGGACTAATGGTACGGTGTAAAATCAATAGAAAGCATGCCATGTTCAGCATGGAATATTTATCAAGGCTCTAATGTCAATATACATGTGTTATAAGACAAAAATGCCCAAGGGGGGAGGGATGCCGTATCATTGCGCTGTGAAGGTATCCATCAAAGTGGCTGGATATCAAAGCCAATCAACGATACGGAATTCCTGCATAGTCCCGCATAGTATGTGTATTTATTTCACCGTCATTCTTTAACATGTAATTAAACATAAAAGATTTAGTGATGAACTTAAACTTGCATTTGTTTAATTGACAGCGACGTCTTGAAGCCTGTCATGACCCAATTGTATTTCTATGCACCGTTTTTTCCGACCCGCATGGGTCAGGACTATATTCTAAAATGCGAAATCATTTAATTTAGCACTGTCATGTACATTTATTTTTCTTACTGTTTTTCAGTAAACTACTCTGATAAATATATTCAATTATTTTATTTATTTTGCAACTCATTTATATGCACTAATCCTTTTATGGTTGGAGAACTATATTCATTCCATATCAGCCTGAGGCCTAATACGGCTGTTGTATTGGCCTCTGGACTGAGTTGCATACTCAGTGCTAAGTCAATGGGCCGTACGCATTGACCACAGTCAAAGGTGAAATGATACTTTTTTCCTTGACACAAACGTCCATCTTTCCCATCTTGCATTTTGTTTTCATAGATCATTCATACAAGCTTGGATATTGGGGGAAACATACTTGCAATTTTCGATAAAAAATATGTAGCCAAATATTTGTATGTCAGATTTAATCAGAATCCATCCCAGCATGCACTGCAGTAAACATGTGCAGTGGCACATGCAAGTCCCCTATTGCTTCCGATCATCTGTGGCTCCCATGGTAATCATAAGATCTTATAATCGGTTACATTATGCAATTTATCTTGTTATACAAAGTAGTGAAGCCAATATAGTGAAACGCAATAGTCCAATGGCATATATATATGCTTTCGTCCCACATGTGGACCAACCGTGGTACCAATATTGAGTTGTTAACATGAAGATTACGCCACACGTTTTATAATGATCTAGTGGATGGTAATATTAACCGTTGCTGTCATGTGATACAGGACAATAATACACAAGTCGCATGGATTTTGGGATAACATTTATTATTCATCAAAATATACCCACAAGCTGAAATAACTGACTTACCTCTATATTTGTAACTTTTGAGATCTATATTTTGGGTTATAGGTTGGTGAGTAAGTGGCAAAGTTAAAAAAAAAAGTCCATCAGATATTTTTTGAAGTACATGTTTCGGGCCGGGTTGGGCCCTTCCTCAGATAAATATTTTGTGTCAACACTTATAACATTGAAGGTAAATACATACTTCACAGACATTACAACTACAGGCGGAAGGAGAAGACACAGTTTTACGGCAGACATGTGAATGTATTATATCAAGTCGACAAAACTCATCAAAAAGTTGTGTGACCTATCTCATTCCACTGAGTATTATACGCTTCCTCCGCCCCTTTAAGTTTTCCTTTAAATCTTATGTAGCCATCGGAACTCGTTCTCCGGTTTTGTATTTGATGAGCTCTTTGATGAAGTTCATTTTTAATTAGTTTGTCCTCTTTGAGAGATGGATGAGAGCTAATGCTTATTGCGTAAGTCTGGTCCAAGAATATCAGGTCTGGGATTTGTTTTGTTTTCATTATTCATATCACTTTGAAGATGTTTAAGATTATAGAGAATTTCGGATGCATTATTCAAAAATTTCTTTTGTTCTACGACTCTACTGTATCTAGTAGATGAATTTTATTGCCTAACTTATCTTTATTTATTTCTAGAAAATGGCTGATTTTCATGTATAGGTTTCTGCCATCGTTTTTATGAATCACATTCATCTGTCTTCAATTTAATAATAGCTTATATGCTTTTCCCCCAGTAACTTCCATAGTGAATGGTAGTAAGCGTCAGTGTTAACTTTTGGTATTCACCGCAATAATATTTTGAATGAATATTGTTACTCCAGAATTTCCTCCTTTAGTTCCTTAAATTCCCGCCTACTCATTTCTAGACGGTCTATTACCTTCAGTCATGAATTCAAGTACCAAGCTTTCAGACAGTGTTTTAAACATATTCTTGTGTTTCTTTTTTGCGACTTGTGACTCAATTTCTATAACACATCACATATGTGATCCGTTTTAAGAAATGAGTCATGAGTCGCAAAATATGGATTTTGAGATATCAGCATATTTGAAAAGTGGAGATCAAGTTGTCAAGTTATATAGTCATATAAATCCGTGTAACAAATTTCAGGACGTTGTATTAAATACATCCTTGCATTTTGAAGGCCTTTGTATGGAGTTTATTTAGTTACTTTACTGGTTATTACCAATCCAGAAACATTGCACATTATTTTTTTATTTTTAAAAAAGAAATTGTCAAATTCAAAATTATAGTTATACTTATTAGATGTCTTACTGTTTACTATCTTTAGAATCGGCTCATCTCAAAATCCATATTTTGCGACTTATGACCTATTTTCCTGAAACGGATCACATTTGATTCTCCATATGACTTATTGGCCAAAAGGTGGCCCCATGAACATGGAACATTGTGCACAATTTAGAAAAAGAATTTATGTACATTTTTAGTTCATTTCATTGGTACTGAGTGAAGGTGTGGGGACTCAATTGTGGACTAGAGGACTGTATACCTATTTGTCTATTTTTATATGTGATTATTCTTATGTAACCTGACTTCGATAAATAAAGTAGTATCTTATCTTATCTTATCTTTATCTTTGAGTTGGTAATTATATTGAAGATTTCTTTATAGCAGGGAATGTATCTCCAACATTAAAGGTTCAGGTAGAAAACTGTTTGGGTGTGAAGCAATAATGGGTAGAAACAAATAAAATTAAAACATTAAAAAAATATGACTCTTCCTTGATATCATGTGTGCATCTGTCTACTGTACTGTGTCAGCTTCAATAAGTTAGTTAAGGCAAATACACCAGACCTGCGATGAATAATTTACGCAGTGCTTGGTAAAAAATAGAATAACAATAAAAATAGAAAAAAAAAAATAGAAAATAAACCAAAAAAAAAACCAAAAAAAAACAACAATAAAAATAGGGTGCGTTTATTAGTCCCATTTCATAAAGCCTGTATTAACTATGCGTTAAGCAAGGGTGTTTGTTGAGCTAACAACCAATTTTAGCACCCGCTAATTTTAGCCAGCTTGCGCTAGAAGAATTTATCAACACGCCATCTTCCTATAGTGTGGGAATCAAGTTAGCATAGCATATCTCTACCTTCACTACAAGAGACATACCCTATTGTTTGTGACGACACAACATTGGTATTTGGCAACGCAACTTAATTGGTTCACATATTTGAAGACCCAACGTTGTCAACGTAGAAACGCTCCAAAGCAATTAAAGGACGTCAACATCACCCGCTGAATACAACAATTTCCATAGCCACCAGGAACCTGATAATACCAAAAAACGGAAATTTTAAACGGAAATAAAGCCTGTAAATCCTCACATGAAATGTCCCGATCCCTATCAATCTGGTCACCTAATTCTTCTTCCACCCCCTCTCCTGTCAAAGGAAATGCATGGGCAATATGTTTTAGCCCAATGCTCCGTTCGAAATTGTTTAAATATATGAATTTTTATTTCATGTTTTTTTCTAAAAAAATCAGGGCCTAACTCAAAAATCTTTGTGTGGAATAGTTAGCTTTAAATGTCTTCTACAATAATAATCAGGGTTGATTATTGCCTTATAATTATACCTTGCGAGCCCTAGTAACAACTCATATGTGATTTCATAAGTATTGTACAGACTTTTGATTTATTATTTTATGGATATTTCTGGTCATATTTCTACATATTATTATATCAGACAGACACCGATCTCCACATCAAAACTCTCTATGAATATCCTTATGATATTACTGCATAAATCAATATGGAATATTATCTTAGAACTAGACCAACAGGCGACACGGCATAATTAAAATTACGCCTCTTCCCTAAGGCAGAGACCTTTAAGACAACATCCGGTAAGATTAAAAAAAAATGGTATAATTCCTATTGGCCGAGACCCCTCACTTATCTCTGTGTCTAAATTAACACTAAAATTAAACGATTTTGGAGGTTGGAGGATGGTGGCCGGGATGGTGGGCAATGTCAATGTACAAAAACAATCTATATTTTGAAAGTAAATAGCCTAATACTTCCCCTCATTCCCATCGAATTGTGTGGTAGACCTATATGCACTCTGGTGCCACATACCTCTAGACTTGGCAAACAGAGTCATGTCTGTACCTTTGGTTGGGGACTGGAAATCCTGTTAATGTAGAAAGATTTATTTCCGAAAAAAAGTGAGTAAATTGGCAGATAAATGGATATTTCTTATCCTGGTACTGAGATAAATTCCTAACGTTAATATTTGTAAAGTTTTAGATGACACAATGCATCGATTATATTAATAATATGTAAATGAATATTCCATGCTATATCAATGCAACAATTTCTGCGTTGCTTTGATTAACCACATTAGGGAGGCCGAGCAGACAGCCTGCATCGCTTTGACCTAAACCTAACCTATCATGAGTCAATGCATGGGTCCCTATTAAGACGCTTCACCTGAGGTAGGATGAGCACTGGTATGTAACCTAACGGTGTGTGATGGTAGCACCCTCCACTAGAAGCTCGCAGATTTGGGTCAGATTTTCACAAAATGTACAATTCAACTTCGCCAATCTTCTCAAATAACCCAAATTTCAGACGAAAATAAAGTTCAAAATAGAGTTCAACCTCACCAAAAAGATTGCTAGAATCAATGCAATGCCAAATATACTCAAATTTACCTAGTATTGACCAAATTGTAGCTTAGTTTTGCAGAATTAACTGAATGTGTACGGCCGACAATTGTACAATTTCTGAAAAGCTGACCTATGTAGGCGCGTGTTTCGGCATCAGTTTCCCACTGAAACCACCATGATGACAGTGGGTCTATTTGGAAGCTATTTTCTATCAAAATAATTCATTGGAGAAAGAATTCCAGCAAGGGCTACTTCAAATAATGTTTAAACTTTAACATCATGACATTTTTCAGATGCAAAATGCAGCTAATCTTACACCATATAGATGTGGAATGGGATCTGTATGTTTCAGCGCTGGTATCCTAGCTCATTACTTATGCATAAACCCTGGAAGTGTTGACGTCAGTACAAGAAGGGCCGGAGTTATGTTAGGTCAATGGTGATAGGTTTGCTTGCTCATCTTTGCTAATAGTTGTTCATTAACAAGCGGTGCACATACACATTTGTCATTGCCTTGAAGCCTTATGAAACAGAATACAGTTGTTAGGTCCAACAGCGCAGACTGATCTAGATTATGTAAGGCCCGCTTTGTTGGTTAGTGTGTGTGTTCAGAGGATATACTCTGCTAAACTTTTAATCCCCGACACAGGATTCTTTATATACATAAAATGCCCATACAAATGAGTTAAGGTGGGATGGAACTGTCATAGGTGATGTTAGTTAATAGTAACGGTAATGGTCAGTAGAAAGAAAGAGTGACTCCGAGTAACTACAGTTCATATGTAACCTCTATGTAACCTCTATTGTGTTAAAATGTGGCATACAAGACACAATTTGAAAGGCCTAGTTAATTGTAAACAACCATACATAAATATTATGAAGGATAATTTTACGCACAAATAAGTTTTTGATATACTATACTGAATAATAACTCAATTTCAGACAAAGCTCTGGGGCCTCATGTAATTAACACCCTCATTATCACAGGTATTATCAAGTATCAGGGCTTTCTCCCAGGCCTCAATGTTGGTCATTGATCATGAAATTGGTTTGCCTAAAATAAAGAAAATGTGATCCGTCTTAGGAAAATTTGTCGTAAGACACAAAAGATGAGATCAAGCTGATTCCAGTGATAGAAACAATAGGACACCTAATAGATGCCTGCACTTTAAGTTTGATTTCTTTATTTTTGAAAAAATATATTTGCAATGTTTCTGGATCGGTTTTTACCAGTAAACAAATTAAATATAGTCCATATAAAGGCCTTCAAAACGCAAAGATACATTTAATACAATGTTCTGAAATTTGTTACGTGGATTTATATGACTATAAGTGCTAAGCCCTCTAAAAATAAAGAAGATTCCAATAAAGACTTGTGTGAAAAATATAAATTTTGTGACTTGTGACTCATTTTCCTAGAACACCTCACAGATAAATAGAGCTTCCAATCGAAACAAAACTATTTCTTACGTTTCAGTTCAAGGCTAATGAGACATAGTTATTGTGATCTCATCTAAAACCAAGTGGTAACTTGGGGTACCACCCTTGCCGCGCCAAATCTTTCCGCGCTGTACTTTCCGCGACAGCTTACCTTACCGCGACTCACGCCCATGGAACTAGTGTGCCTTACCGCGCCCACTGCACCCTCCCCGTCCCCTACATTGCCGCGCCCAACCCTGCCGTGAACCTTACTTTCCCACGCTTCTTCCCCTAATAGTTCCGTCACAACTGGCGACGTGATTAGATGAAATCTCTACATGTATGAGTTCAACTGAGAAATGTGTACACATGAATTTTGAAAGTTTGAACAGAGTAACTTGAATATTTCTTTTATTTCTAATAATAAGGCAGTATATATATATACTTTTGTATCTCTGTCTTACCCTGCCCTGGTCGAATTACAACAGACACTTACTGACTAGTGTGAACTTTTTTTGACTGGAATTTTTTTAATGTATATGGATTAAAAAAGAAGGGTGTTTTCGGTAACATTTGCTGAAAGTAACTACTCTCTTCTACATTAGCCTAAAAAAGATATATAGTAAATTATAATTGGTGCATAACGTCAGTACAGGAAAATCAATGTAGGTTAATTATTGTATCATTTAGAATGGTGGAAATAGTTTTGTAATCTTAGTTCTGTTGGCAAATTTGAGAGGGAGATATAAAGAGTGGGAAAGAGGGTACGTGGGAGGGGTGGGGAGTGAGAGGATAGAGAAATGAGTGAGAAAGGAGATCGTGCGAGGATATCAATATTTCATTGAATCAATGTCCAACAAGAACTAAATGCTCATATTTATTTCTTACTTTCCTAATGATCAAATATTTAACTGTTCCATAGACAATTGATTATGAACGATGTATATTTTTATAGACCTTTGGACATAACAGAAAAAAACTCGGAAGTAGGCAGTCAATTATTTTATAGAGGCACCATTGGCGATAATTAACATTAATACTGACGTTCTGAAAAAATATGTTATTGTATATGGGTTAGATTTTTCAATTGTGCTGTTTTGCCCAAATGCTGCAACTTATGGGGGTGATTTTTCTTTTTCTTTAAATAGATTAATTGAACTCTTGATAATAAACTATAGACCGTGAGGATCTAGGAAATGTTTATTCCAACAAGATTGATCCATCTGAGGCCACAATAGAGCTTTTGTAAAATATCCCACCTCAGAGGCTAACGTTAGCACCCCCTGCTATGTTGGAATTTTATTTTCCTACATATTTCTACTTCAGTCTTTGATACTCATATCTCATGATATGCACATGCATTCTATATCCCATCATCATTTATTCTCTGATTTTTTTCTCTGCGACGTTTTTTTTCTTCAAGAGGAAATCACATTAAAAAATATGAAGTTAAAATGTTATTTATGCTATTCATGAAGGTTCTGAAACAAAATTATGAAAACTTTTTTAGGTTTGGAAATCTCAACTCTCAGGACATATTGGTAGAAATTGCCACATGTATGCAGTACACAGTTATCGAGACTAGTCTGATTCAACTACTAATCGCTATGAAAGACATGTAAAGTAGTAGATTATAGAATAAAAATGCCTACATTGTAACCAGTTCTCTGCTCATCCAGACGTCGAACTACCTGTATGATTTAAGATCGATGAAAAAGATCAAGGCGGATCAATTCTGACAACTTTTATCTCATGGCCCTGAGTGCATGAAATGTAGTTCGTTCACTGGCCTTGGTCATATATTTTCTTTCGTTTTAAAGGTACTTATTTAGTCTATATGAGCAATTCCACCAATTGGTCGTCATTTGTCCATCCAGAGCTGAAAATTCTTAATTTTTTTAAATTGCTTCTATTGATTTAGTTCTTTTCGTACATAAACTAGATATATTGCTGCTACTATAGACGAAATTGGGATGACTATTGTCGTCAGGGCAGCTTGGTAGAGTCTGTGACTGGAACTCAGCTGATAAGGGCACTGGAGGATGATAGATATTTCTACATAAATAAGGATTTAAATTAGAAATAAATAAAATAAATAATAATGATGATGCGTTTCAGGAAAATGAGTCGTAAGTCGCAAAATTGATATTTTTCAAAGTGTCTTTTTCACAAGATCAAATTATTGGAAAGTTCTAATTTTTGGGGGATTTATCACTTATAGCTATATAAATCGATGTATCAAATTTCAGTACAATCTATATAATACATCCGTTCGTTTTAAAGGTCCTCATATGGACTACATTTAGTTACTTTACTGTTTATTGACCGTCAGAAGTATTGGAAACTTTTTTTTCCCAAAACGAAAATATCAAACTTAAAATCTAGAAATACTTATTAGATTATTAGACTGTTTATTATCATTGGAATCGGCATGATCTCCTCTTTTCAAATATAGTGATATCTCAAAATTCATATTTTGCGACTTATGACTCATTTTCCTAAAACGGATGATTATGCACATAATGTTTCGAATTATTGTGTACTTATTATTAGGTCTCGACATTAGGGTCATAACGCGTTTGTGAAAATATTCCAACTAGAAGAAAAGTTATAGCCAAATAAACACTCAGTAATGGTAATGATAATGGCAGCGACAAGGATGACATGTCATTGACCCTCTGCATGTATATATAACCCATTATTTTGGAATATACTATATATAATATGGTTGATTCTCATGAAACGGTTCCAAATAGGTATTTTTAGAAAGGTCATTGGAATGAAATGAAATTGCTAGCATAGGCGCCCTATACCCTACTCTTCTATAGCCTGAAACTGCGTTTCTTATGAATGGAAATTGTTAGAAGTACACTCTAAAATATATTGCGTCACGGATGGTGATGGTCACACAGATATTCGTCGTCAGTTCATTCATTTATAGAAAACTAAAATGATTATCAATTCACATGATGTTAAAGAGGAAAACAAGCCCTTTCGAATGGTATATGGGAAATGATCCTACACCCAGGGGATCAGTATGAAAATCAAAGAAGAAGTACTGTCATGGACTTTCATTATGCTGATATTCCCTGCTATATGTCTGCAAAAATGGATAGAAATTCGACAAATTTTATTTTTTGTAAAAGCATCCTGAAATCAAATGAGAGAGAGAGAGAGAGAAAGATTGGCGGAGTTGAATTGTACATTTTCTGAAAATCTGACCCACGGACCCGGTGGAGCGCAAAGCTGGAGTGCGGTAGGCAGGAGCGCGGTACGCATGGGAGCGGTATGGTAGGGGAGCGGTAGACATGAGTGCGGAAATGCAGGTGCACGGTATACAGGAGCGCGGTAAGGTATGGAACCGGTAACTTGCCTCTGCTTTTATCTCCATACTTTCTAAACTAAATCTAGCTTTTGAATGCCTAGAACCTTCTCTGTACTAAGGTCGGTTACACACATCAGAACTACATGGCATCTGTACTTGTTTCTATGATATAGGCAGGATTAAAGGTACAACAAAACACTTCCAGACTGTATTGCTAGGGATGTAGATATAGTGGTTTGCCACAAGGTGGGGCCACTATTTAAAGCGTTGGTTTTCTCATGATATCTGTTACCAATCATCATGAGATTATTGCACCATGTGTTGTTACTTATTTACCATTTATATCATTTACAATTGGATATGAGCAGCCATCGGGATTAAAGTAGAATATTAATAGTTGAGGTTGTCCCATTCTTATTTCTCCTCCATAAACAACAGAGCCACTACTTATGTCTGCCGTCATTCACCCATCATGGTATTGCTGGTCGGCTCTACAGCATGTCTGTTGCAGCCTGATTTGTGTTGGTTTTACTACGAATGGGAATAAGTGAAGGGTTTGTGCTCTAATCTTCAGGAACTTAGCATTTGGCCCCATGAGTTGAAGTCCCTACTTCAGTTCATACTTACATGTACATCAGTAAATCTGCTGTCATCAGTGAAAACACTGGACTCCAGGTCAGCAAAAGCTACAACATAGCCACCAGATCCCAAGGTGCAGACTTTAGTTACATGATTATAGTTGTAGACTTCACAGTCATCAGTTAGGCACTGCATCATGCACTCAATCATGTTCTGCACTGTTGTCTTTCTTCCTGAGGTAGGCACAAGTAATTCTACTCAGTAGTATTTCCATCCTCTCATTTCGCGATCAATTCCTACAAGGTTTCTTTTGTGCTTCAATGGCTCCCATATCCAGGTTTCTAACAAATATAGATTTAAAAATCTGAAAATATGCCTTCTGGATATGTGCATGTGTAATGATATGTCAATTAAACTTAATTCTGTCACGAAGGAAACATATTATTTTCTCAAAAAAGCATTTTTATGGAAAGATAGACTAGTTAAAATGTCCTTGTTTCATCAGATCAAATTATGCATAGATGTCATGTGTTCCAGGCAAATGAGACACACAATTCATATCTTTCCTGGTGATTCATTCACAAAATCTATTTGTAGGAATGTTTTAATTGTGGGTTGCCTACAGCTGCTAGGAGCATGCATATATACCAAATCTCTCGACTGGGTATTTGATATAGAGACAATAGTGACAGAGGGGGATCATGGAGATGCATAGCGAGTTAAGTGAGTGCACACAGTGCACAAGCAGATCTCACGTAGCCTAAGGGCAATATGCATTGGAGGGATCGATTCGCCCAAGGTCACTCTTCAGCAACTCAGTGGCCCCTCACAGTTCCGTCAGTTTACCTCCTTCTGCATCAATGCGCAGTCCCGTTGCCAATGTCATGCTGCTAACATGAAGACAATGGCACGTCTTTAATTGATCAATCAATCATGTACATTTCCTAAACTGCAGCATGGATTACCGTAACTATTTTCAAATCACTTTCAGTGCTTTTATCAGCTTTAAATCTTTTTTAAAACAAATTGCTTCCTTTACATTATTATACTAGAAACGAGGAAAAGACTTTTGTTTATTATTTCATTTGGTTGATATTTTACCACTGTTCCTGCCTTGACACATACACCGATCTGTGGATGTCTGTATTACCAATAATTTTCTTGTTAGTTGGTTGATGCTGTGCAAGAAAATCTCCCGCAATATTGCGTCTCCAATAGACTAAATGGGTATGCAACAAAAATATTGCGTACCAAACTGTACAAGGTAATATCGGGTGGTATTGCATCTCCACCTGCTAATATTGTGTCTCCACACAAATATTGCGTCTCCATCCAAATATTGCGTGTCCACCCAAATATTGCGTCTCCATCCAAATATTGCGTACCCACCCAAATATAGCGTCTCCATCCAAATATTGTGTCCCTGCACAAATATGGCGTTCCCATACAAATATTGCGTCCCCACCCAAATATTGGGTCCCTTTTTCACAATATTGCCTCTCCACACAAATATTGTGTCCTTTTTCACACCTTGCCATATATACCAACCAGGTTTGCAGCAGTATGGTTCTCTAATTCTCACTATTAGCTAGGGGGGGAGAGAATCATATATGCTGTTACTGTTATCATAATGGTCCATTCACATTACAACAGCCGACGTGGTGTACGGTAATTGCAAGATCAGAATAAACAACGTAGGATATTGTAATAATGGGAACATACAATCGTATAACAACTTGTGAGGTCGTACGGCAGAGTACGTTAGAAGAAACATGTTTCCGCTTGCACGATTTTCCAGTCGTACACCTGCCGCACGTTGATCATATTTATCGTATGTTGAAATGAACTGTTCTTTGTATTTGTTATTGTAATTAAAGCAAACTATGCATGAAATGGCTAACCCCGGCTTCCCATGGTAATATACTGACCGTCGAGCCCAATTGAACATATTCAATTTTGCTACACATCAAAATACTAATCTTAAATATTAAATCAGTGAAAATCATATTTTTCAAAGGATTTCTTTGTTGGAATGTTAACATTTCTAACACATATGACTAGAGGCCAGACCAAACTGAGAGAGGCAAGGGCGGAGATAGTGGGGGAGGAGGAGGGCTGAGAAGAAGGATCAACATTTGCGAGACTTATAGCTATATTACTTGGCGGGAAACCCTTATTATCCTGTAGAGGCTTGCACGCATTTATCACTAACAAGCGCCTTAGGCACTTGAGAGAGAGAGAGAAGAGAGAGTAGAGAGAGGGAGAAAGAAAGAGAGGGAGACAGAAGAGAGAGGGAGATAGAATTAGGAGAGCAGAGAGAGAGAGAGAGAAAGAGACAGAGATTTACCTAGACCTACTCTAAAGGCCTGCTGGAGTATTGCATTCATGAGGTTTGAAATTAATGCCCTGATCATGCGTTTTTGCGCGGAAAATTCCTTGCATAGGAAATAGATTTAGCATCACTCTGACTATTAAATGGGTAGTTTCCCACACAGTATTCGTCGAGGAAAAGGCCTAATTTCTTTACTTATCTTAATTTTTGAAGAGATAAAAGAACCATGTTTGTCTAGAATATTTAATATGAATAAATAAATTCTCAATTATTTGGTTTCTATCAATGATACTCCATGTTAATGAGTTCAAAGTCTGTGCAATGAGGAATATCAATGTGAAATGAATGGCATCAGCCAGCCATAACAATTATTTATTTGTTTCTTCTGTAGTGAGGAACAGTCCCTGAACGTTTTATGGCAATTGGACTAGGCGTTTTTTTTTCGTTGAGCTGTCCTGTATACCTTTAACTATTCTAGTAGTTTCAATATTTCCACCTCAGCCGGTGAGGTTCGATAAGTCTCTCCCCCAAATTAAAGGGACCCCAGTCCCCCTAGCTACACAATGTCATAGGTTGTTTACAAACACTATGCACCCCGAGTAACACGGCACCTGCCGTCGGATGCGGGAAAGGTGCGAAAATACTATGTCTGCTGCCCAGCTGTACGAGCGTCGCGCCGGGACGGTACTCTTCAGCTTGACCACCTAGCACTGGTCTACTACTGCGCAGCCGTACTGCATGTTGCTTGTACAGCCGGCCGTACGGCCCCGCATGCGCGGCCGCTATTCTTCCCTTTTGAACACCTCTCCTTTCTCCTACGGCCACCTGTACATATCTTGACACCTTCCCACCCCCTATACAGCCGGCTAGAGCGGCGACGTCCGTAGTGTCTTCAGTTCGGAATTATAATAGCCAGGCCATGTACATTGCACTATTTACACATTGCAAGAATACACATACCTCTAATGAGAATTAATCCCTCCAGATGAATTTGTCTCTCCATGACGATTCATGCCATATGTACTTTTATGAATCTAACATGAGTATTTTAGGTATTAGATCCTCAAAACAGTGGTATTGTGGGCCGAAATGCCACTTTCAATTCATAATTTGATCAAATAATAAAAGAAAAGACTAGGTATGTGTGATTTATCACCCAATTTCTTCATCAAATATTATTAAAGTATACATCAACAATATAAATTGTTGGTTGATGATATTCTATGTCCAAATATAAACCTTCCACAAGTGGTGAAATGACTGGCAAAAACAGATGCACAACTACATCGCACATTTTTAAAGTGCTCTCCCAGGTAACAAAATGATGTTAACTTAACAGTGATTTAACCCACATTTTAGAGCAACTATACGTCAATTGCTTATGCTAATCTTCACGTGAATGTGTGGACTCAACTTTGCGCAATCTTAACGTCAATATTGACGTGAATCTTATATACCGCCCCGCGGCCGTATTTCGGTGGCACGTCCCTCGTACAGCCATGGAATACACTCCTACATTGTAGTACATTTCCCCTACAAGCCACGCGACGATTTTGGGCAGTGTGTACACCTTCCCTCCCCATTATTGCGGGCCATTTTAGCCCTGCCTACTTGAATACTTGAATACTGAATCACTTAAACACATCACAATGGACGTTGATTTCTAATCTTTCTGTCTCTCTAATGACATGTATACTACTGATTCTTTTTCGAATTTTGTCTTGTAAACAAATTATACTGGAGTTTTCTCATAGATAACAAATGGTAGTAGCTTAGCACATATAAAATTGTTTGTAGGAAACAATATAAAATGTAATGTGCGATATAAAACATGCTTCAATTATAAGAATTCAATTTTCTACGATTTTTTTCCCGATTAAAAGGTATTTGAATTATTTTTTTATTTCATTGAAATGCTTCATACATTAAAAAAACTTGCCTATATACTGGATTTATCAATGATATATATCCTTTCGGACCACAGTGGTAATGCACATAATGATACATCCTGGCATATTTACTTTACTCATTACAAAAGTTATGACAATTTATGATTATACATAGTAGCAGAGACATAGGTGATACCCTAAATAGACTGGACTATAGTGTGAAATTATCTATACTCATAATTAAGCCTTCAAATGATATCCCATTTGCTTTCTTTATGGTGATCATAGACTAATCATTAAGCCTAATCTTACCATTCACTTACTATTGTGCAATTTTTTACACTAGGTGGCGCCATCTATAACACTAGGTGGCAGTATGAGCAAGGCACTCATTATTCCCAATAACTTTATATTTCTAATGCATTTATATGCATTTTATGCGCAGTAATGACTAATCATTATATATCTAGGGAGTTTATACATATGGTTATTCTTTATTCAATCTCTGTAAATTATCTATGTATTGTTTTAGAGAGGGTGTAATCATAACACCCTTAGTCCCATACATCCATATTAGTACAAGGCCCATTGGACCCTTGTATCCACAACCATATTCAAGAAGTCAGAGGTAAATAGGCCTTCATTTTAGGGGCCAGCCACTGGTGACAAATGATGAATTAATGGATGAAACCAAAGCGTATGGATGTATAGTCCCTGGGTACCCTGTAGGTATATAGTTATAACTAAGTACCTGCAGCTGTAGATGTAGCCCTTGTATCCAACTATACCTATCATGAAGGGCCAAACTCACCTTGTTCATGTGCACTTCATACAAAGTCATGCTCAGGGAATAAATTCCCTTAATAATAGTTAACACACTCCTATGCGTTGCCCAGGTATACTAAAATAAAAGATCTAGGTGCAGCCAGATGTGCAACCAAAGTGCAGCCGGATGTGCAAAAAAAGTGCAACCAAAGTGCAGCCGAGCCAACTGCAGCCAAAGTGCAGCCGGATGTGCAAGGCTGGCTTACACTGGCTGCACTTTTCCCTGAATCCGGATGTAGTCCATGGCCGTGCAAGGGCTGCGCATCCTAAGTGCATCCGCGCAACCTGGGACTCTCGCCACTCTCGCCACTCTCGCCACTCTCGCCACTCTCGCCACTCTCGCCACTCTCGCCACTCTCGCCACTCTCGCCACTCTCGCCACTCTCGCCACTCTCGCCACTCTCGCCACTCTCGCCACTCTCGCCACTCTCGCCACTCTCGCCACTCTCGCCACTCTCGCCACTCTCGCCACTCTCGCCACTCTCGCCACTCTCGCCACTCTCGCCACTCTCGCCACTCTCGCCACTCTCGCCACTCTCGCCACTCTCGCCACTCTCGCCACTCTCGCCACTCTCGGCCTCACGCTCTTGGGAGTGGACAGCTAGCTCCCAGATTCTCCATTTAAAATATGTTTAAAACAGGACCAGTTGTAGACAGAAGTACTTGTAGAAAAAAAGAGGTTTACACATATAACTATGGTGGGAATTCTTACAACATGAAAAATAACATGTTAATAAAATCTCACGCACTCCCACAACGCTCTGACTGTGCAGCCAGTGGTCCGAGACTTTGTTCAGGAGAGCCGTACATCGCGTTTAAAGCTGGGGAAATCAAGCATACATTTTATGAAGGGATCTACAACTTTTAAATATAGTCCTAATTTCTTCCCTGACACCCTATAACCGACTTTTTGAGCTATTGTATATATATAATAGGTCGCTCTCATTATTCATCACAAAGATATGACTATATTGATATCAGCAATCAGCAATCACCCAAATTCAAAACTGAAATTCATGAAATAAAAGCATGTAAATTACTTAGCTTAGTGGGATGAATGTATTGCTCTATTCCTAATATTCAATTTTTCATGACTCCCCAAACACCTCCCAACGACCCCACACCTCAACCCTCTCCCCCACACACGCAAGAGCACTGACCCCCCCCCCCCCCCCCGCCCCTTTCCCTCTTAATTACCCCCTCCAACAATAGCCGAGTTCGAGTCTATAACTCATAGGTAAACAATGTGAGAAAACTACTAAGGTTTGAGTTAAAAAACAATTAGGTGATAATTGCAGTTTAAATAGCCTTTGCTATTACATCAACAAAACAATTCACTGGGCTGCCCATAATTTAAGATGTACGGCAGTCGTATATTTACCGTGGTAGTGGGCACATGAAATCGGGGCACAATTTTACATTTCTATTGTCCAACGTTTGACGTACGTCAGCCACGATTGCCAGCAACCGGCCTGGCAATCGTCCGTTGCAATGTGAATGGGCCTTTAGGCCAAGAAAATGTGTTGTGTTTCAGGGAAATGAGTCATAAGTCGCAAAAATGATATTTTTTAAAGTGTTTATTTTACAAGATCACTTTATTGGAATGTCCTGATTTTTGTGGAGTTTATTACTTATAGCTATATCAATCGATGTATAAAATTTCAGGACAATGTATGTAATATATCCTTTCGTTTTAAATGTCCTTGTATTGAGTATGTTTAGTTACTTTACTGTTTATTGCCCCCCAGAAATATTCTAATTTTTTTAAGGTTCCCCCCGCCGAAGGCGGTACGAGCGCCGAAGGCGCTCGTACTGGGAAACCTTATATAGGTTCCAGTTTCTGCCGCCTGTTCTTTGGGCGTCCGCGTTGCCCCCTTATAAGGGAAACCCGACTCCGCCTGTTCCCACCTGAATTTCCGACGCACTTGCGTACACATCGCGGTGATTTTACGCTCCCGCAAATTGATGAAAATCGCTATTTCTACTCGAAATACATTGCCAAGATGTTGAAATTCAGAAAGAACATGCTTTTCTACCCCCACATATGTACTTTTATCAACACTGATATTTAAATAAGGACGATATGAGAGAAATTTTACTGTTGCATAAGTAAACAAGAATTTGACAACTTTTCAGTGTGATTGAACATAGAGTCTATGTTCAATCACACAGCCAAATTCTTTCGGCGGGGGAAACCTTAAAAAACTACATGCCCACGAAGATTAAACAGGAAAATGCTGTGATAAAGGTACATTTAAGCTTATTTAAAAGTTAGCGATGGGAATGATCCTGCTTGCAGTTTTGCAAGGGAAACGGCCGTGAAAATCCCTCGCAATGTTTGCGAGGATTGCCGATAGGCCCTATGCCGGCCGGCCTGACGTAAAATGTTCTTAAAACAGTTTTACACAACCAAGCAGATTCGTTCAATCGATGTAACACCAAATATACTGTACAGTAGTAGGCCTATAGCTAGTATTTTTCATTTTTCAGAGTAAATTAATTAGTGTAGAGCCGACGATTGTACATTTTCCGACGACCTGACCCTATTCATGCCTATTGGGTTGTGGCAGGCACATCGTGGGGAAATTACGGTCCCGCGAATTCATAAAAAAACGCTATTTCTACTCGAAATACATTGCCAAGATGTCAAAATTCAGAAAGGGCATGCCCCTAATGCTATAGATTTAATTTTATCAACATTAATCCTATCGGTGGGTAGTCTAGATGCGGATATCTTTTTGTAAATATTAGCCTACCGATATGCCGTACAGGACGCAATATTGTACAGGTCGTCGTGACGTGTTCTAATTTACACAACGTTACGTTGTTAGCAACGCGCACTGTAAACCTACTTGACAACGCTTTTTCCCGCGCGTGACGGCTGCGGAATTAGTTGGGGGAAACCGTTTTTTCCTTGGTCACAACCAAAATTTCTTGTTTATTCAAAAATACAAACATCAAACTTGGAATCTAGAAAAACTCATGAGATTATTAGACTGTTTACTATCATTAGAATCGGCTTGATCTCATCTATCCAAATATGGTGATATCTCAAAATCCATTTTTTGCGACTTAGGACTCATTTTCCTGAAACACATCACAAATACTTATTTTCCTACACCCGTGCCATGAATAACAACAGCGAAATGTATCACATCCACACCACTGTCTTAAAAAAATGCAGCAATTTCGGGAAAAACTAATTGTTCTCTCATGGTGCAATATGGCACCAGGGGGAGTCATTGATCCGTGCTCACCTACATACCCCACCTATCTACAAACCCTAAAACCCTCTACTTCCTCTTCCGCCTTCTCTCTCCTACCTCCTCACTCTGTCCTTGCGTTCCCTACAGGCAGGACCTAACCAAATTTATGCCCACCCTCCTCATCCCTCTTTTCTCATAATTTCATTTCAACAATTCTCATCAACTAAATCAATTTTATCAATTCAATTATTTTATCAATTCTTATCACATCATCTCCTTTATATAAAATCAACTCATATCTTAATTCAACCATTCAAAACTTTTATATTTATATAATTTTAAATCATAAATTATACAAAAATAAAAATTTTACAGCCCACTACAGCCTTTACTTTCTTTCCGTGAGCGCAATAGATTAATGACTTTGAACTTTCATGTTGTTATGATTAGCAATTTATGACCAGCAATTAACACATAATTTGGTAATCAGTATCGGTATCTAAGTATGATACATATAGAGGAATTGGTTAAGTTGGTAAGGCACCATTTCTTTTCTTATTATATTTTACCATTGTCTGTACTGATAGGAATGATCCTGTTCCCTTATTACAACAACTACTATAGTATCGTTTGTAAACGAGTCGGCAGGGGGCACCATATATCGCTAACATGTCATCTCAAGACATTATAGGCATTTAATGTGTAAACGAAACGACAGGGGGTGCCACTGAGGCTTAAGCGTAATATGAACCCGCCTATTTACAATCAATATATTAAATGTTTAAATGATGTATTTAATGTGAAGATTAATTGTTAACGACTGAATCAACTCTACTAAATTTTGAAAAAATGCTGAGATTTATCATTGTACCAGTGAAATGCTATCAATAAACAAACAAACAAACAAACAAATGTGATGTGTTTCAGGAAAATGAGTCTTAAGTCGCAAAATTGATATTTTTCAAAGTGTTTCTTTCACAAGATCACAATATTGGAATGTTCTAACTTTTGGAGAGTTTATCACTTATAGCTATATCAATCGATGTATCAAATATCAGGACAATCTATGTAATATATCCTTTCGTTTTAAAGGTCCTCATATGGACTATATTTAGTTACTTTACTGTTTATTGACCCCAAGAAATATTGGAAACTTTTTTTTTCAAAAACGAAAATATCAAATTTAAAATCTAGAAATACTTATAAGATTATTAGACTGTTTACTATCATTAGAATCCCCTTGATCTCATCTTTTCAAATATAATGACATCTCAAAATCTATTTTTTGCGACTTATGACTCATTTTCCTGAAACACATCACAAATACACTGCGTGCGTGGATCCTAGCTTACTTATAGACGCAGGTAATGGTTTCCTTGAAGTTGACTTGAATCCCTTTTATAGAATATTCACAACTTTGGAAATATTTGCATCTATTTGCACTAC
Source organism: Sthenelais limicola (assembly GCA_942159475.1). NCBI lineage: Eukaryota > Metazoa > Annelida > Polychaeta > Phyllodocida > Sigalionidae > Sthenelais > Sthenelais limicola. The sequence goes on from OW804099.1 coordinate 112,662,593, forward strand.
TCTTAAAGATTCAATTGAAGTAACCCAGCTGCATTTCTAAGCCGGTAACTGACAAATCATTGCTGAGATACAGGCATATATTATTGGTCCTTCTAGTACATTTATCTTGTCCAGCTTGTGAGGTATGTCTGAGAATTTGGCTTCCCTCACTAGGCTACCCACCGGCATATTCTCTAAATGAGGGCTGCATTCGGGAACCTCCAAGCTCAGCAGGTATTAGCAGTTGTTTGGTTTTCATGATGGAAAAATCCACAACCGAACAACTCCAATCATTGTTTCTGCAACTCGATTGAAACCGTGATAGGATTTGAATAATTTACTCTCTATTTCCCAATTAGCTCTAAACATGAACCTACCATTATACTGTGTTAGTCAATAATCAATTAATCAATAATCAATCAATCAAATGCAACCAGCAGTCAGTGACCAGGACTTATAACCCCAGTCTAAGGCGGAAAGTAACAAATTGGGTTTGTGCGCATCGAACCATGACTTAGACAGGTGAGTATTTATCTTGTTATATAATAACACTGATAACGCGTAGGTCCTGTCAGTTCTTTTACACAGCCAAATGGTTTGGAGATACCTTGTATTGGAGATCGTATTCCCATTATTTATTTAATGCGAACATAGCTAGCTTAGACAACTGTAGAACTGTAACCAAGGTAAAAGATAATGAGAAAGGCATGATCTGGAAGACCTCTTTTAAGAAAATCGCAACCGGTTTGTCGAAACATTCTATGTCAAATAAAGAATTATCTTATATTATCTTATATAAATAAATCAATCATTTTCCTTTTGATGTTCCTTTCTATGAAGATGTTACTTGCAGTTTGGTTCAGTTTGAACCCTTAGAACTCAATATTTATTGTGATACTGGGGTAGAAGTTTGGGGGAAATAGATGCACGATAAGAAACATATCACTGGGTATGAACAGGAAAGTCAAAGCCTCCCATTGAGTATCGATGGGTAATTACGTGTAAAACATTATATTGATATGAGTATTTCTCTCAAACAGGCAGCATTTGATTTTAGAAGGTCATGTTTTTAGACAAAATAAAATTCATTGAATCTTTATAATCTTTGGCTCACATATAGCCGGGAATATCAGTATAATGCATACAATGTTTGCAGACCAATATTTTGATTCCTACACCTACGCTTCTGATGTCCATATTTTCCCTATTATTTTGCCTTATTTTATCCATATTAGACCCGAATTATCAAATCATTTGATGTAAGATTGTAGTAAATTACCCAGTAATTCGGCTAGCAAAATTAAATGAAATGTCAGAGATACATAATGGATGTTGGCCGGCAAAAGGAGACCTGGTTCTAACCATAAGTTTGGCTTGATTTTGTAGAAACAAATATCAATTTTATTACTATAAATGACAGTATAGATAGGAGGGTCTCTTTATCTGTAATAGTTATGGCGTAACGGCGACCCTATGGCGTAACGGCGACATTAAGGACTTATTGTTCTGAGGACCTAAATGAGAGTGATTGTCCCTGGGTCACCTCTTCCTTGTTGCCTCCTTCCTCATCTCTATTAAATTATATTGTGAATATTTATGATTATGATTGGGGAGAAACATCCTCAAAAAACCAAAGCATTTGTAAGCATGTAAGAATTACCCCACACTATATATTTTTTTATATATCTACTGCAAGCTACGCAGCCCCCACAGAAGGTGAAAACACTGTATAAAATTGTATTATGTGCTTTGTATTACTGTTATTTTATTTTACACTGTTTAAAAACTTATGTATTATATGATACGCATATGTTATCTTAATAAGTAGAGGGTCCTGTCGGAAGAACTGTCTTCTGAAAACTGACTGACACAGGAGACCCATTCTCCATGTAGGCCATAAGTATGTAATATGGAAAATAAAAGTTTATATATATATTAATTTTATACACAAACTCACCTCAATTTAACTACATCAATTTTGTATCATTATTCATATTTTTCACCAAATTCAAGCAAGCCTAAACGATTATTAGGAAGGTCGAAATTACAAATGAATGTTTTATTAGTAAAGATTGGAGATATATCACATGTTGTAACACTACGGATAGTATTCCCATACCAGTTCAAAGAATTTTGTGTAAGGGAATAAAAGATTCCAGAATCATTGTGGGGTAGTACCTTTTATTTTTTATCAAAATATACATGTTATGTGCATCTTTCGTCCACAAATACTAAATCTAATTCAATATTAATGTTTTGTCTTGGGGAATTTCATGAGACACACAATTTCATTACTTTGAAGTAAAATATGTTGTAACAGGTTACAATTATATTCCAATATGATATTTTCCATGTCTAGATCAGTTTAAATTGGTTACAACATAAATATTGTGTTTTTTTATAATACTGAACATGTGTGCATGTGTAGAAACCATTTTTCCTCAGCAGAAGATTTTTTTTTCTGTGTTATGTATTCAAATTCCATAACTATGACTTATATTTACTAGCCTGAAAAAACACTTTTATTGGAATAGCGGCGGAGATTCTGGAATAAGAACTTTGAAAGTAGGGTTCCCATAGCCAAGACATTTTTGCCAAGGAATTAAAATAAAATGGTTATAATCAGGTGTGATCATAGACCCTAGGCTGGAAAACCAAATGATGCCCGATGGGGAGAATTACTCATATATGTTGTTTGTTCTGCCTTTCCCATCACCATCAACCATGCCAACCCACCCGCCGTCCCGGTCGCTTGATCCCGAGTAAAAAAAATGAAGCTGCGTCCTGTGGGTGGGTGAAACATTTGGGACCCATCATTTCAGCATATCTTTAGCTGCAAGGTCGGGGGTAGGAAGATTACCCGATGTGCATTGGAAAATCCACCAGTGCATGCAAAAGTGATTCTGACCAGTCACATAAGTGCAATCCTCTCAAAAAAGCAGTTTTGCACCTGGTTCTGCACCTGGTAAAACGTGCATCATCTGATCCACTTCAAAATGTGTATCAAAGTTATGTATCTAAATTAGGTGTAAATGCAGTTGAATTATTTCATCAAGTGATGAACATGTAAATGTTTGTATTGATGAAGAATATTTGGGCCTGTACTGCATATTCCATTATCTGAGGTGTCACAGGAAAATGAGTCTCACAATGGAAAATTCATATTTTTCAAATAACACACCACATTATGTTTTAGTTCATTCAAATGCCTATAATATATTCAATATATGAACAAAATATATGATACTGATGTAGCACTCCTATTTCCTTTTATTCACAATCGCCGCCTATCAATTATGTTGTGTACGCGTAACGATTACGCACGGCGATACTGCTCTTGTTGTTGTAGGGAGGTAATAATAATGCACTTGGTTGAATTCCTCATTCTCTCAGCTTTCTGTAGCTATAAAGTGTGTGTATATTAGCCAAGTTTCCAACATATAAGATTGTTTTTGATATGTGTCATCCTCAAATAAAAATTATTAGATTCCTGTGCTACTATATATACTTAAAGCTCTACCTAAATGTCCTGTTTATTTGTATGAATAATGATTGTCAATGAGTGAATGAATGAATAACTTTTACGCAGTAACTCCCTCCCTCTCCCTCACAGAGCAATAGCAATGAAAGTGCCTCACTGATTGCATTATAACTCAGTTCTTTACACCTGGTCAGTAGCATATCGTTGGTAGCATCAGAACCACATTTAAAAGTTGGGTCCATGGAGCATATTGTATTTATTTGAGAATCTCATATATTCATCTATATAACCTAATCATTCTTAACACTTCTATCACAAATAATAATTCAAATCCGCACCCACAACTACAATAAAATTCTACAGCACAATGAAGCCACAACACGCCACACTATTCCTGGCAATGCACGCTCACCTGGCATTCACACTTACTGCCGCTGACATCTCACTGTCTGACACTCACACCCAGTCTCTGACACTGAGTCATAGAAACCCCTACACACAACTAAACGATGTAATGCTACCTCCAAATTAGCCAAATAATTATTATTCTCAACTACTCCCACAGATTTAATTCCCACATTTATAACTCCCGCCATGTCGTTCATCTGAACTTAAATGACTACTGCCCCGCTCAAGTATTTCTATGTATCATTCACCCTATCTAATCCTTTCGTCTGAGTAAGAATGCTTAGATAAGTGGATGTGTTGTCAATTTGTGCATAGGAATAGCATAGCATAACATAATATATCGCATTCAATACAGATGTTTTTCTCACAAATGTACTATTAAAAAAACATAGACCGGTATAGAAAAACAGCTGTAGTTTTACGAGATCTCAAGGGAATTTGATGATTCAAAAGGCTACATACTCCTGACAGATTCGCGGATATTTTGATATGCATGTTTAATTTCTACCTCAAAAAACCTTCCCTCTCTGAGCGTTACACACTACTGATAATTTCCAAAAATTCTGTCGCGTATCGTGACCGTTGCGTAACGTGAAATGTCCACATGTTACTTCATATGGCAGGCAAAATAATAAAGGCTGAACTGGTGTGTTTTGTCAAGGACTTGATAGGCCTAAATATTTACACAATTAATATGATTTTGTGTTTGATAATAAGCCCTGGAGGGCGGTCGTGTAGTGTGACATGCTTAAAAGAATCGGTAATTCTGTCCGCCTTCAAGTCACTACCACGCCTATGATGATACAATACAGGGAGCATATAAGATCAAGATCAAGCATCAAGATAAAAATATAATTTGAATAGTAGGAAATTAGCTCGAGAACCCATGAAAGCAACTTGTTAAAGGTTGTGCGTTTTTGCTAGTTTTTTTGATATAAATGTTGGGCCTTTATCTTGTTCTATAACTTGGAGATAGTTCTCTATTTTACAATATGGTGTATAATTAATATCGGATATATGAAATATATATTCCGACATTAGTAACTTACCATTTCTATTATTTATACATTTAGTAGGTTAGCAGACTAGCTAGAGGATTAGCAGCATCTTAGCAGAATAATGATAGAGAAAATAGAAAATGTTAAGTTCCAAGACACAGGGACCCCTCTCTTAGGATATATCAACAGTAATGCAGTATCAATATAACTCCAATATAATTTCCACCTCACTTTCCGACATTCCTTCGGTCAATACACCCTTCATTCCTCCCTAACCATTCATGTTCTATACATGCTGCATTTTCCCATAGGATTATCATTGCGCAACTTTTTCTCACTAGGTGGCAATACCTTTTCACCAGGTGGCGCAAAATACAACTGAGTTATATTTACAATTTGTTTTGACAATGAATGCCCCGCTAATACATTTATGTAGCATTAATACCCTAAAGATATTCCCATCATGTATTTAGAAATGTTATTAGTGATATACTTCTAGAGATTATTTGTGTTATGTGCACGTTTGATATTGCAACCTGTTGTGATCAACACACTCTTTACCATTGTATACATCATTACATATGTAGTCTGGGTGACTCAGATATCTAATTGAGCTGAAATTTGTCTTCTCAAAGGCAGGCACAGGCTGCTATACTGGCCGCTGCTGCTGCCGCCCAGCACTTCAATTCTCTGAGTGGTCAAACCAGAGCTACATTTTGAATGTATTGCTCTGGCATAAGTGATGTAATAGATGTATCACTAGCCTAAGGGACAGCATGGCTTGCCATGAACTTTTAGAAATTATTGGGGAATATAGTATTCTTAATAATTTATCAGCCTAAACACTCCTGATATATTGAACATTGAAAGTGCCTCACTGAGTGCCACAGATCTGCATTCTATAAACTGGTCAGTAGTGCATTGTTGAGTGCTTACAAATTGTATTTTATAACCTGGTCAATAGAGTATCTCTGAGTGCCTCAGAACTGCATTTATAAATCGGGTCCATAGAGCATTGTAAAATCAAGTTTGAGCCTCAAAATCGTTTACGATTTCCACTGGTAAACCACCAGGTCAGAATCAGGTCACAATTTCCAGGTAAAAACTAGGTCAGAAATGGAATCATGCACATCGGGTAAAGGAACTGGCAGTTATATTCATCAATTTAAGAGTTGGAGTAAGACTCTATCCAGGCATTTGTCATATTCCCCCTAACCCCCCTACCACAAACACATCCTCTCTGTCTCTCCAGTCGTATAACTAGGTTTTGGTTGATTGACGTCACACAGACGATACTAGCTTGTTGGTTTACAAGCTCCCCATGTCCCGGTTGGTTGACTACAACCAGTCTACAAGAGAAATTAAAGCTAGAGAAGGACCAAAGACAGATGGATAGACCAAAGAGAGGTGCATGTTTTGCTTTGCAAGTTACGTAGTAACTGATAACAGCTGTTTCTATTTGGGACTGTTGGTGCATCCAGGCATGACTAAGACTGGCGCCTGTTATATACTAACATTGATAACGGGAAGTCTGAGTCTGAATCTATCAAGTCTGGCTGGTGTTCGAGGAAAGTGAGACTGAGAGAGAGGTGGGAGAGAGAGAGTGCGAAATTGTGTGGGCGGGTAAAACACAAAAGTTACCTTCCCTTCTTGGCAGGTAAAGGAAAGTGAGAGACAGGCAGACTGAAAGAGTATCTATATTAAAGGTCAAGTGTAAAGGTTTTCATTTTGTGTTTGATGCATTCGGCGAAATATTTTGAAATGATGTATATATACGACAATCATTTTCCGAAGAATTCCTCATAATCGTTCATGTTTTGAAAACAATGGATACCTAACTTATTGGATTTTTTCAACCTCAGATGCCATCGATAACGCCACCACAAATGTAAATCGGCCCTTATCTTGAATTTTAGAATTTATATTACACTAGACCTTTAAAGTCCACTGTGTCTTATTGTTTGTTATTTGTGATGTGTTTGAGTGATTTAGTATTCAAGTATATTGTAATTACATAGATATAGTGTATGATGATCTGGCTTAAAAAAGCGAATCGAACATTTGAATAATGATGGTTAAATAGTAAGGGAGATGGAGCAGCTTATATTGTTATACAATACAATAACAAAATTGATTTGATATTTGATTGGGGGCGCAATATTTGAGTGGGGACGCAATATTTGAGTGGGGACACAATATTTAGAGGAGATGCAATATTCTAACTTAGTACGCAAAACATTTCATAAATATTCAACCTATGAAAAAAATATTTGACCAGATTTTGGAGACGCAATATTGAAAGCCATCCCTGCTCTTATCCCCTTTTCTTCCTTCTCCTTTCTCTGCCTGTTTTTGTGACTCATTATTGAGTCAGGATGCAATACTTGAGTTGGCACGCAGTATTTGAGTGGGGACGCAATATTTGAGTGGGGGTTGGCGCGCAATATTGGAGTGAAGACGCAATATTTAGTGGAGACTAAATTTTAACTTAGTACGCAAAATATTTTACAAATACTCAACCCAAGAACAAAAATAATTTGACCCGATTTTGGAGATGCAATATTGCGTCTCTTTGATTATGTAACCCATCCCTGAGTATATTTAGTATTGCCTTGATTAAAAATACCTGTTTAGTTATGGTAAACAGAATTTTAAACTAGATTCTGGTCTTAGATTTTGGGCATTTGAGGGAATTGTGGAAGGCAGTTTGTACATTTTCTGGTGATATGACCTGTATATAGTTGGCTGGGCACGTTCGCACTAGGATGGTTCCGTAGACAGATATCAGGTTGCACAAAAAGCCTGAAGTGTTGTCGCCATTAAACAGTATCTAAGAATCATTATCTCCATCTAGCAATAACAGAGTTAAACAAATATAAAGGAGTTTATGCTTTTGGAAATTATATTAAGATGTTTTAAGATATTTTCTTGTATGAACATCCATGTAGTAAATCTGTGTATACCGTAGTAGTAACGTAATCTATTTATTGACATATATCTAGAGAGTTGAGGTGACCCTATACGTTATGTGTGATGTATTCAATATCATTCCAACTTAGCTTTGATTTCTACAATATTACCTTACATCGTTCCTAATCACTTTCAAGACTGAATAAAAATATTGTCTTTTGTTACCACTGTATCACAGATCGCGTTTGTAGCTTTATACTGCGACAAATATTAGGTTAAGATTAATTGAAAAATTGCTATAAGCCTCCGTTTTCACTGGTGATATTCTAATCTATAAAATGTCAAACTGAGTCTTGTATCTAAAGTTCTCTACTGATACAATCACACTCATTCTGCAAACATCATTTTGGTAGTCGAATAATATCTCTAAAATGATTAGAACTCAAAATATAGTTAAAGTTCACTTATTTCAAAAGTTTTTTCACGTCGAAATCAAGGTTATACATTCAGTTACTTGACCTTGAAATGAATAATATGAATGGGACAAAGACAAAGGTCCATGCTCAATTCATAATGAGAAGGATATAGAGTCATGATTTAGCTTGGGTTTTTTATAAAAAAAATCCAAAATATTTACTCCTTTTCTTTGATCATTGTACCTTGTTTTGTCCCAAAACTGTCAGGATAAAAATGTGTCATAGTAAATATCCAACATATCCAACATTTTTCTATTTCAAATATAATTTTTCTTTTCTAAAATATTCCACCACATAATCAACATGACTTGTGGATATCTCCGAAGTGATATTAAGATCTCAAGGATCTCAAATGCCTGAGGGACTCCCTCATTTGTATATACTACTATGTGGTGTTTGACTATTAGCTAGTAGACTAGCACTAAGTCCTTTGGGCTATTCTCATAGACCCGAAATCCGACCAAAGTAAAGTTGGTTATTATATGATACATTTCATATCTGTTAAAGAATAATTAGTTTAACAATTGTTTTGTAGGTAATGTCCACGAAATAGTGGTTGTGTGTGGATAAATTGCAATTTTTGTCTATTGATGTTATTTAGATTGTAAAAATAATCAAGGTGCACTAGTCTATCCATGATAGAAAGAGAGCAAAAAGAGAAGATCCGATCGGTGTCATATCCAATTGTCATGGGTCATGGGTAGTAGGAGAGTTGTCATAGTGAAAAGACTCCTTGTAATGGGTGAAAAGTTCTCCGTAATGAAGAAATGGTCAGTGCCATGAAACCATTTTATGAAACTATTCCATGAATAGGAATATCCAGAATGTAATAGGAAAAGGGGTCTTTGTAATGGATTTTGGCTATGCATAATATGTGCAAAAAAAGAAGAAAATCTGTAATATTACACAGGTCGTACAGATGAAGACTTTGGGATGCAACATACCTATCAAATAATTGTTGTTGATGTATCACAAACCTTTTACATTGAATCTGTGTCTTTTGAATAAAGATCTGGTGTTGGACAAACACAAATAATATGAATGGGGAAAATATTTGTATGGCATTCTCTCCAGAACCCCAGAAAATAGTTAAAATGATTGAATATATGTGCACTATTTATTCATATAGTAAATACTATAGAACGATGCCCTAGATAATATAAGCCTACACACACTAGTAACAGTGAGTTAGATTAGGTGTCAGATGAATAAACTTATTGAACAAACACACAGATATCACTATTTACGTTGCCACATTTCAAGTGGTCTGTAAACCTACCTTATCTCATACTCCATTATATGGGTCAGACAATGGGTCAAAATGTACAACTACTAGCTGTACAAATTCAGGAAATTCTCCTAACTTAGGCTGAAAAATGAAGAATACCAGGTTGATCTGAGTATATGTGGTATTGCATTGATTTAAAGTATCAATTCTGTTATTTTAAACTGCATTCTGAAGCTAATTTTTGTCCTAAATGTGGGTTATTTGATAGGGTTGGTGGAGCCGAATTGTACATATTGTGAAAATCTGACCCATATAGTTGTTGAGAAGAAATGCACATTTTCTACTAGGGGCTGTCATTCTGAAATTGTCTGGACGTAAATGTACATCGGAGCACTCCCGCTTTCATCCAACTAGTGTAAGTAAATCAAATATACAGCCCACTAATTTGTTGCAACACATATCCATACAGAAAGCTATGTTTTTCTCTTGTGGAGTTCCACTATAACATGGTAACATTCGTCAACATGCCATTCAAAATGCATAGATATACTCAATACACTGTTGAAATTTGGTGCATGTACATTTCTGCAACGAAAAGCGGTAAGCAACCAATAAATGAAAATATTCAAACAAACACAACTTGTGAATAAAACACTTTGAGAAGTAACGATTTTGGGACACAATTTTAGTACACATGTTCCTGGAAGACATCACTTATATACGTTATACCTGTATGTGTATTAAACTAATTTGCGAATTGCAAATGTAGTATTCTTATTATTTTTCTATTTCTTTTTATTATTAGATATGCATTCCACTTGGGAGGTGTGATCAATAGCGGGTGGGTGGGTGGGGGCAATTTAAACAAGTTATCATGTCTTTGTAAGACAAATTTAGACGAAAAACAACAATAAATGTTATTATATGCTACAGGTGTATACCAAATAATGAATGAAAGTTCTACTATTAACTGACTAACTGGGGATTAATTGTGATCCGTTTTAGGAAAATGAATCATAAGTCGCAAAAAATAGATTTTGAGATGTCATGATATTTGGACAGATGAGATCAAAGCGATTCCAATGATAGTAAACAGTCTAATAGAATAATAAGTATTTCTAGATTTTAAGTTTGATATTTTCGTTTTTAAAAAAAAATGTTTCCAATATTTCTGGGGATCACTAAACAGTAAATTAATTAAATGTAGTCCATATGAGGACCTTTAAAACGAGAGGATATATTACATAGATTGTCCTGAAATTTTATACATTGATTGACAGAACTATACGTTACAAACTCTTCAAAAATCAGAACATTCCAATAATGTGATCTTGTGAAAAAAACACTTTGAAATATATCCATTTTGCGACTTATGACTCAATTTCTTAAAACACATCACAATTGGTCTGGTCCTATACGTTATCCGTTGTTAGCACCTCATTCCATCCTCTCTATGTATTGACAAAAGAGTTGTTACCTCAGAATTATTATAGTTTACTGGCGAATAGGCAAATTATGAATTATTTGATGACATGACCTATATATAGGATCCAGGTGATTGAGCCTGGATGTGCTTGAGTGGTGCCTATAGATACTGTGCCACGCCTGACTGCTCACACTCAGCCTAACAACCCACAGATAGCATTGCACACAACACACCACCACTACCGCAGCATGAAGAAGGTAGGTGCATTTTATGAGAACATGGGTTCATCTAGATATGTTGTATAGTCTAAGAAAAGTTGAATAGATATCACAGGAAAATGTGTGATAAATCGAACAAATATGGTTACGAAATGGGTTTTTTTCAAAAGAACCCTTGCTTGGAATATTCTGATGTTTAGATAAGTATTGTATGTGCATTCATGAGGTTATGCTAAGTAACATATCTAAGATCTAGTTTGTAGTTATATAGGATATAGGATATACCTGATCACCAACCTTTAAAAAATGTAAAATAAACAAACTAAGAAACTTCAAAAATAGTTATGAATTATTAATATCAAAGATGATATACTGATATAAATATAATCTCATGGAAATTGAATTATAAAGTAGTCACATTTAAGTTTATCCTCTATTGCTACCTATATCATTAATGGTGTATATATTCATCAAATATTATTATAAATCTGGGGACTCATTCCATTGGCCCTAAGAATTACCTGACAGTGGTAAACAGTAACAGACGCAGTGTGTGTTTTGCATAGAAAGAGAGAAATTCAATTTTAAGTAATGATTTTTTTATTTTTGTAAAATTTAAATGAACTATGTGCTTTAGTTTTTAAGGTGTCACAATCAACAGCTGTCTCAAGTCCAATTGTTTGTCATTCAAGGGATCAATAGCTCCATCAGGAAAAAACAGATACAAAAAAATGTATCAAACTAATGGAACTCATGGATTATATGGTCCATAAAGTGGAAATTTTAAGATATCTGCCTTGTCTTGTTGATTTCAAAATTTAAAATCCAAAATTACATAAAGTATTTTTGTATATTTTCCAGTGGTGGACGATTCAGAAGTTCCGATGTCTTCTACTGGTGCTAAGTGTTATATCATTCTTCCTCTACCTGCCGGTCTGGTATTTCAACATCCCAAGTTACCATGGTAACGCTATAAACAACACCGACTGTACTATACCAGTACTGGACCCATGGCACCTCTCCATCATCCCCTACACATTCAGCATCTTGGATGCAAAACCTTACCCACCATTGCCAACATTTATTTTCAGCCAAAGCAATGATGTCATCAGCACCAACCATGATGTATACACAAAATACAAACATTCTATTAACAAGTGCACCTATCAATATTTCCAACGGGAAAAGGGCAATGATTTTAGGTTACATTTCTTGGTAAAACACAATATTAACCTTACAAAAGGAGAATTTAGGTTGAAAATGCAGCAGGAACTTCTCATGATTGAGTGCACTGATAGCAATGGTAATGTTCTATATAAAATGCCACACAGAGCTTTTATTCCTAAGCAAGAAAAGAAAAGGAAAAGTTCAACGTTGTCCTGGAATGTGATATTACTTGGAACAGACTCTCTCTCAAGGTCTGCAGCTTACAGATTCCTACCTAAGACTCTGCGCATGCTCAAGCACAAACTTAAGGCTGTAGATCTCCGAGGCTATAACAAAGTAGGTGTCAACACATTCCCTAATGTTTTATCCATGCTCACAGGATACCATGAGCATGAAATTCTTAAATCTGGAGAACTAGATTACCTCCCTTTGTTATTCAAGAATTATAGCAAGGAAGGATATGTGACGGCATTCAATGAGGATAAATTTAAGCTTGGTACATTTAACTATGCAAAATTAGGATTTGCCACACCACCAAGTGATTATTACTTTCGCCCATTTTCTCTTAGCCTTGATGCAAATGTTGTAACACATGGGAAACACATTGAATTATCTAGTCCGGAGATGGTCCATCATGAGACACAACAAGTACTTGACCAATTAGAACGTTTCCTAAATCATTACAAAAATAAACAACATTTTAGTCTGACATTCCTAACTGGTCTCTCCCATGACTCAAATGTAGATATCAGGTATCTTGATATCTATTATGAGAAAATGATAAAAAGGCTTATAAATGGAGGAATATTTGACCGGTCATTTTTATTTTTTCATGGAGATCATGGAAGACTAATTGAAGGGCTGTCAAGAACATGGGTAGGCAAAATAGAGAGCAGGCTGCCAGCAATGTTCATCAGTGCTCCTAAACAGTTTAGAATCAAATACCCAGACTTGATGAGCAAATTAATCCTGAACACAAAACGACTCACTACACCGTTTGACATATACAAAACTCTAATTCATATACTTAACATGGATGATAGAGAGGTTAACAATACTGAACGATCAGTGAGTCTTTTTGGTGAGGTGCAAGCTAATAGAACTTGTACTATGGCAGGGATACCGCTACAGTTCTGTAGTTGTCAGAATGGTGAGATAGTGAGTGTAGATACTCATATTGTCAAAGCAGCTACTCAGTACCTTGTAGACCAGCTTAATGAGTTACTCAAACCAGCTCACAACATCTGTGCGGATTTAAGGCTAAGAAAAATTGATCAAAGTGAGAAACTCTTCTTTCATATTGGAAACTCAAGGAACTCTTCTATGAAGGACACATACAGGATCAGCTTCACTACATCACCCGGGAATGGAGACTTTGAGGGCACTGTGTCTGTTTATATAGGCAGTGGGTCAGTGTTGGGGTATGAGAGAGAAGGTCCCATTGCCCGGTATAACCGGTATGGTGAACAATCAGAATGCGTGAATCATCATAACTTAAAGCCTTTTTGTTATTGTAAACCTAGACAGAAATGAGGTCCACAAAAAACATGGATGATAAGACTTGATTCCAAATATGTTTAACTGTATTCAAATATCTGGGGCTCCTGATGGATTCAGAATTAAGAAAAGAGAATATGTTAAATACTACGAAGAAGAGCCTATTTCGAGATCTCCAAAATAAGAAAAATTCTCCCATTTGTTCTTTGAAACATCGCCATTCCACTATATAAAACATTTGTTTTACCCATCATTGAATACTGTATTATAAGCACGGATCTGGGTCCACAAAATGTTCACCATCATTTGCTTCAAAAAACAAATTAAAATCAAATTATGGACTGGTTTCAGAGAGAATGAAGAGATTTAAACATGTTAATTAACTAAAATAACTTTGTGGGCCCAGAGCCAGAACCGCTGATTCTATGTTTTTATCATAAAAATCACACAAAAATGATTGATTTTGCCTCCACTTCTCTAGTCGGATAATCATGGAAATGTATACATGTAATAGAGCTGGTTGAATACTTAATGAATCGGTTCTAGATTGAATCACCAGGGGGCCCCACCAATCTGTGCTTATACATTACATACATACAATATGACTACTGTCTACAGATTATTAAATATTGTATTAGATGATAACATTATTGTGTATTACTCTTTTTCTATTAAAATTTCCAGATATGCTGAGAATTATTATCTGTATGATAAAATGCTATCAATGAAAAAACAAAAAAAACAAACGGCAAACACTACAATATAGGGCAAAATGAAAATAGATGTAATTTTCCAGAAACTGTGATATTTGTTTTTTTTAATGATTCTGGTCTTAAAAATCAATAGAGATCCATGGGCCCTGTTGCGTCCCAAAGTTGTCACCTGTACGACCTGTGTAATATTACAGACTTTTCTTCTTTTTTTGCACATATTACGCATAGCCAAAATCCATAACAAAGACACCTTTTCCTATTACAATCTCAATATTCCTATTCCTTGAACAAATAGTTTCATGGCACTGACTATTTCTTCATTACAGAGATCTTTTCACACATGACAAGGAGTCTTTTTACTATGACAACTCCCCTATCACCCATGACGTGTGCCATCTGCTGCTATTGCACATGGCACTTAATTTAGAGGTAATAGTTTTAAAACAATTCCTAAAATAATGTTTCTTAAAAATAAAGGAAATGTATCATCTAATAACCAACTTCCCTTTGGTCTGATTTCTGGTCGATGAGAATAGCCTAAGGGACTTAGTGCCAGTCTACTAGCTAATAGTCAAACACCACATAGTAGTATATACAAATGAGGGAGTCCCTCAGGCATTTGACATGCTATGTGTTCACTTCTGTGAGAAAAAGAAAATCCGAATTCCAAGAAAGTATCTATTCGGATATTAGGATATCCATAAGTTATGTTGATTATGTCTTAGGATATCTTAGAAAAGGAAAATGATATTTGAAAAAGAAAAGTGTTGGATTTGTTGGATATTTACTATGACACATATATATTCTGACAGTTTGTGGACAAAACAGGCCCCTATCCTTATTTTAATATTACATGAATTGATATGTCATAAATGCTTACACGCTTTCATTAATTTTAACTTAACTATTTCACAGTTTGTAGAATGTATGAGAATGTATTATACAATGTGTAGTGGTAACGGTTAGTTCTTCTCTATAGCACCAGGTGGAGTTACCACTCTGGACTTAGTTCTCTCTATATTTACTCAGAATAGAAGTCATGCACACTTCTACCTCTTATATTCTCTAGCAGCTATATCCAGTATTACTAGTTTAACCATAATGTTCAAGGAACTTTGGTCTCAGTGCCATGGTACTGTGTATCCTATCAAACCTTTTTGTTAATTGTATTTCCCTCTTACAGACTTTGTGACACCATGTGGTACTCTGTACCTGGATTGGTATAGTTGTCAGAGAACCAACTTCGGACAGTTTGGATAATGCTTGACACTGTGTTTGAATAAATCAAGAAGGTTGAAGGAAACACTTCTTAGTTTATTATTCTTTGCTAAGTTGCCTTGGTTGTAGTGAAGAACACTACAGAATATATTATTTGGACAATATGCTATGCCTATCCTTCATGTGATTTATAGATTTGTGTAAGGTCTAGATTTGAATTTCATCACCGGAAATTAATGTAACGTTTCTGCTACGTTGCTATATTATTTGTGTAGTGTTTATAGTCAGACAAATGAGAAAAGATAAGAGAGGTGAGAAGAAGCAGAAAAATTCATGGATGAGCTGCTTTTGTTACATTGCCGAAAATGTATGCACTACCCATACTTGAGTCTTCCAATTTGCGTATACTTAACCAATGCAGAGGGATGTAAACAAAGATACAACACTGCTGGAATAATGACCTTTGTGCGTCCTTTGGGATGAATTTACCTGTCAGTAATCTAAGGATGATGTCAATCTATTTTTTCACCATACAGAGATGGCAAGTTTGGCGTGAATTTTGAATTGTAGAGAAAGGTATAAGATTCTTGAATATCTAAATATCAACCTGAGAGGTAGGCAGGCTGGTATTTTGAAGAAACTGTGAAGAAGTGAGTTTGTACTGTAAGGGTACCAAATTGTTGAACCCCTTGCCTCATAACTTAAGAATGCAGGCTGATTGTGACGTCTTTGTTTCTTTTTTTTTTTTTTTTTTAAAGATTTTTTTTAAACTTGGTTACCGACTCCCCTTTTCGGGGTTAGTTCTGTCGGGCCAAGATGCTGTGTTTGATACATTTCATTTTCCATTATTTCTCTTATCATCTGTCCATTTGACTGATATATTATGTACCTCAAGTATAGTATATCTATTGTATGTAGTTCAATTTCATACATTTAAAACTACCTTTCATCAATGATAGAGAGGTGTGCCAATGACCTATAAAAACGCTTTATGTCAGCGGCGGTTATTTTTCTGTTTCGTCTATGAAAATAAAATCTGTTAAAAAAACCCACCAATCCTTATTTGCTCCTTGTATATTAGAGGGGTTGCTGATAGGTGGCAGCAGTGAGAGCTTCTTAGCTTGACCCTGCTGGGAGACAAATAACCCAGTCATTGCTTGATTCAACTGACCAGCACATTTCCCCCCCCCCCCCCTATCCCGAGTTCTCTAACATTTTCCCCCCCGAGTTCTCTGACTTGTCGCCCCACGGTAGCTAACATGTCTTTCCTTTCCTGTATTGTAACAGGTATATCTGCGTTAATGTAGACCCTATAGTAATCGGCAGAGTTCCTTAACATTAGTCTCTTACTGTAGGCGTAATTTCTATGGTCATAAGATCTGAATTCAACCAGAATTTTCCTGCAACAAAACTGAAATGAGTTGATACGTCTGGCACAGGCTATGTCTTCAACTCTAAATCTATGGTCCAATTCTCTCAAAATCTCTAGTACCAGACCCAGTGTGTTTTCCTGAGGGTGCTGGTTTACTCCAGTAAGAACAAGGTTGTAACGCCTTCTGTAAATTTCAGATTCTAAGACTGTATTTTCAACTTGATGTAGATTAGTCAGCTCAAGGTTTTTTCTGGCCATTTCGGCCATTTGTTCCACGTTGTCTTTATTTCTGAGCACCAACTCTTATACTTTTCCTAGTACTGCATCCAAATTTGCTTGACTATATTCGAGCGATCAGCGCAATTCTTGCAGAGTGCATTCCTCATTTTTGAGCTCATATTCTCCTTTCCTTCTCAGTTCATTAAATCCAAAAGGTCTTATTGGCTCAAGTAAACGGGGATGTGTTTCGCTTGCAATACTGGGGCAAGGGTGCATAAACAATTCGCCACCCCTTTCAACTGTCACCGTCTTTTCATGCCCTAAAATGCCTGAGGTCCTTAGATCTGACAAGATCCTGAGCAGTATTCAACCAAATGCAATATAAATCAAGGTTCACAGGTAAATATGCTTAATCACCAATTATACAAGATTTGATCAGATTCTGGGAGGTTTTTTCTTGCCTACAGACCATGTAGGGTAGACCACGATGGAAGTAGGCCTAGGCCTACCTGAGGTAAGCCTCCGGTTCAAAGTATGAGTACTCAATACCTGCTTGGCAAGGCATATTTGATTGAAATAAATAACTGTACAGGTTGGTAAACCCTCTATTTTGGTATTAATAAGTTGATCTGATCAAATCGCGTATAAAAGCACTATTACCCTCAGTTTGGTAGTTCATTGTGGTCTGTGTGGTCATGGAAACTCGAGGGCTCCGCCCGAGAGTTTCCATGACCACACAGACCACAACAAACCACCAAACCTTGGGGTAATAATGCTATACCAAAACTTACATTTTGAAGGCCTTCTCATCGACTATACTTTCCTGGTAGTTACCCATCCAGAAACATTGCAAACTTCTTTTTTTTTCAACAAAAAATAAGAAATATCAAACTTAAAATATAGAAATAATTATTAGGTGTCCTAGTGTTTACTATCAATCGAATCGCCTTGATCTCATCTATTCAAATATGGTGATATCTCAAAATCCATATTTTGCGACTTATGACTCATTTTCCTGAAACAGATCACAAATGTGTAAAGAATGGCAAAGTTTAGCGAACATTTAACAGCACGAAAAAAAAGAAGTTGACAGTATTTGTCTTACACATATTGAACAGACTTTTATCGTAGGCTTTTGCACGCCACATTCTATCATTCTATAATCAAACATATAATATTTTATTCAGTCAATTCTATTTGATTTGATGAATTACATTTCACCAACGTTGCGATCCTTCATTTAAATAGGGAAATAAACTGGTCGAGGAATAATCGTTTGATTATATTTAATCAGGGAAAATAAGTACACTCATAATATATTATTCAATTTCATTGTTTATTTTTTATTGAGAACCAAAACATCAATTCACAATATATATCTGATTATTGAATCAATCGCAAAACGGATATTATGTAATTGAAGAAAACATTTTCATGTTGCCAAAGTTTAGCGAACAGTTAACAGCACAAAAAAAAGAAGTTTACAGTATTTTACACATATTGAAACGACTTTTATCGTAGGCTTTTTCATGCCACATTCTATAATCAAACCATATAATATTTTATTCAGTCAATTAAGACCGTTATTTGGATTTCTTGGCGACGCACGAAAAAAAACTACATTTGTTAGTCATGCGTATTTTCTAACTCTTAAAGATCAGTGATGTTAAATTTAAGGCCAATAAAAATATCTAAAAAAAAAGATTACTCATGCTGTAAATGAGTTATAAATATTTAGAAATCATCAGGATCCACGTCCATGGTGCTTGAATGATGTTAAATCTAAGGCCAATACAAATGTAGTTTAGCAGGTCTTGTATTATTTCACCTGCACTTTGTGAGTGTTAGAGGCAGAATGAGGATCTACCTGGCAGTGGTCAGGTTGGTGAGGACACACCGCTGGTGGCGCCACCTAAATATGTGATGTGTTTCAGGAAAATGAGTCATGAGTCGCAAAATTGATATTTTTCAAAGTGTTTTTTTTTCACAAGATCACATCATTGGAATGTTCTGATTTTTGAGGGATTTATTACTTATAGCTATATCAATTGATGTGTCAAATTTCAGGACAATCTATGTAAATGGAAATGTACAATTGGCAGCTCTACACATTCTACAGGAAATTTTGCTAAATTAGGCTGAAAAGTGAAGACTACTGGGTATATCTGAGTATATTTGTTATTTTATTGTGGTTTTAAAATGTTTTATAGCTATGTTAAACTATATTTTGAAGCTCATTTTTGTCTAAATGTGAGTTAATTGAGAGGATTAGTGAAGGTTAATTGTACATTTTCTGAAGAATTGACACAAATTTTATTTCAAAATAGGGTCTAGTTGTAATCATTACGGTCATGATTAAGGCACGGAGCTGGGATGGTTCATAATTTAATTCTTGATTTTAATTTCTTATGCTTTGAATTACCGTTGATTTATACTTCATATGATATGATTTCGAAGTTGTTTAAATATCTATTAAGAATATTTGTTAGATTTTGTCAGCACTGACTGAGAACACTGTACTTGATAGATAAAGAATAATGAGCTGAATAAAAAAAATAAGTTAATTAATCGTCAACACTAGGTATATCTGGGTATATTTAGTATTGCCTTGATTCAAACGATCAAAGCAATCTGTTAGGTTATGATTTCTGTCCTAAGTTAGGGCTATTTGCAAGGATTGGTGAAGATGAATTGTACATTTTCTGGCGATTTCACTCACCCGCTTATGATACTTCATTCTTTTTTTGTCTGCCATTTGACCAATCTGCAAGACAGCTGCATTGCATTCTCTGTCCAGCTTTATTGCCTCGCCCTCCTTCGGGTAGATCAACTTGGGCAGTTTGGTCAGTGGGGGCAGGATGTACTGCTGAGAGACCTCAACATACATTGATGACAGCGAATGTACAGCCATTGAGGCCTGGGTTGCTGATTTGGCATAATCATACATCAACGATCGGTTAAGCTGACTCTCGTAGTTAAGCATATTTGTTGCCTTCTAGTCAAAAGCAAGGACATCTTCATAAAAGCCACCATTTTCCACCATTTCCACCATGTTGGCCACTTTGGAGAAGAACAAGACAAGCTCTCCCCAGACTTGTGCCAATCGCAGTAGAGAGCAAATACTGTATGGCATATGTCAGGGTGTTTCAAACTCCATGCTGCCACATGGAGTATGGGTGCGCTAATAGGATACTTGCATGTGCCACTGCACATGCCTGTCGCAGTGCATCTTGGGATGGATTCTGATGAAATCTGACTCACATATATTTGGCATAATTTCATCGAAAATTTCAAAACTGTTTTCACCAATATCGTAGCTTGTATAAATGATCTATGTTAACTAAATGCATGATTGGAAGGATGGGGACTTGTGTTATAGAAACATGTATAACACATGGATATTGACATTAGAGCATTGTTAAATATTCCATGCAGAAGATGTGATATTTTCTATGGATTCTAGACTTATAATTCAATGCGAATCAAGATACAAATAGGCGGCTATGCTATCCCCTATTCCTACTTCAGGCAGAGAAATCTAGAGTGCTCAAGATTGATGTTGTGGTCAGATCATCCATTCACCTTTAGGACAAGTTTTCAACATCAGGCTACGTTTCGGTTGTTACCAACATTGGTTGCTGCATGGTTGTTTATATTATTGTATTGATGAATTATCTTGGGTAATTTATTAGATTAATCCTCAGCTGAAAGGTTTGTAATTTGATTTACTGACCACTGACCATGGTACACTAATGCTAGGCTATGTATAATCTTGTGAACTACTATTTTCCCAGCTTGGGTTAGTTAGACAGAATAATATGGTAGAGATAATGAGCGCTAAGTATGCTAAATAGATAAACTGGCATGGGGTCATGGTTCATTGTCTTTTGCCGGGCTGAGCTGAAAAACCAACATCGTCTTGGCCCATTTCATTTCTATCAATGATAATCAGAAAGTTTCACCAAGAGTGAGAAGTCGTACAATTGACATTATTAAAGGTAAGATAATAGTATTATTTTCCTTAATCAAGTTAAATGCCAGTATCATGAGCACTGTTTGGAAAGAACATCATTGACCACAAACAGTCCAAGAATAATCTTATTAATGAATTAAAAAAAGATTTAATTTAAAAAATAGTGAAATATTATGGTTTATTTCAAGTTTTACTTCACAGATGTGTTGTTTTTGGGAATATGAATAACAATGCATTAATAAGAAGCATAGAACTATTGGCCAAATGATACTCTCTCCTAAACCATTGATTTTTTTTAAAAATTAAGTGAATATGAATAGCAAATAATTATGAACTGTGAAATGGAGGTACTGCATATTGAGGCCCCTTTTTGCTATTCATTGGTTAATTTGAGATATCACCCTTTGAAGTACTCTAATTACAAAAATAGTACATTTATTTTCCCATTCATTTTCTTCCATTGTCAGGACAAGAAACAGTTAAAGAATCAAATACCAACATTTCTGAAAACTGACATGAATTTTATTTTCCACTAGACAGAAGTGTTTGCTTTTAAATTCTTAGCCTTTTTCAAACAAATGATAATCCCTCCTGAAGGTCAAAACGTCATGCCTCAAAGTACCCATATATGCCTGAATAAATTGCAAAAACTGAAGATTGAGGTTGTGGTGTCTTTATTTATTCAATATTTCTGAAAACTGACATGGATTTTATTTTCCACTCCATAGAAGTTTTGCCTTTAAATTTTTAGCATTTTTCAAACAGATGATAAACCCTCCTAAATATGGTTTGATTCTTCTCAAAACGAAAGGTCAAAAAGGCGGAAAGTATGAGGGACAAGTGTTAAGGAACAAGAGGAAAGGGACAAGGGATGAGAGATGAGAGACGAGGGACAATATATGAAATGCCACTGATGAGCCACCATAGTAACATCACCACTACGTGTGAGGGGTGCTGAGTGGTATAGGGAAGACAGGAAAAAACAATGTCAACATGAACCAGACATGATGTTTACCCAGGACAAGCATATAGCACACATCTCCTGTGGGCCGCACCCTACTCTACACATAACGTGGCCCGTGTGAAAACCATTTTCACCAAAATAAACGCATGCATACAACTGCCACCGATACCCTTCATAACAGAGAAACTATATTTCTATATCTCTACTTTATCTCCAAACCCTATCCAACAGATTTTCCTCCTTTAATTCAACTTTAGGCTCTCTAATCACTGATGCTATGTAATGTACTGAATCTGTTTGTGCTATGTACTGTACTTCTGTTATGAACTTTTATATCAGCCAGTACTGAGTAAACTGTGTAAGTGCATACTCTCCCTCAGCTGGATGAACATATTTAAAACAAAGAAACACTTGTAATTTAAGGTAGGCATTTCCTTAAATAATATATTGACAAGCAGGCAAGGAGTGGGGCTTTGATTAAATGGTTTAATAGTTAGCCCATAGGAAGTGGCAGTAGTGTTGGAAGGACACAGCCAATCCACATGCATCCCGCAATTTCAAGGCAGCATCAACAAGATTGACTGTGATGTAAAGAATACTGGCACCTGAACTATCAGCAACTTGTTGTCTTTGATGGTTCCCTGAATGGTCAACAGACAGCTGAACATTTTTTTTTTAACATATTTTATTTCCAGAGACAATTCCAACAAGTTGGTACGTTTCAAGCTCATGAATGTTAAATGAAGAAAAATACATGATTCTAAATACAAGTATATACTACCGCGATAAACTATACTCTACATACATGGAATGGAATGGAACTTTTTAAATTCCACTATTTAATTGATCAAATATTTTTTATCCATATAATATAAAGCTAGAGCGATTTCTAGGAAAGGAGGTAGAAAAGAAATGGTAGAAAGAAGGTTTTTTTTGTCCAGAATGTTCTCGGAATTTGTTGTTTTACAAACCACTTTACTCATCTTTAGAGGTATCTCCCCCCTCTCTGGATGTCGTCGTATGTGGTTTGTGAAGGTATTTGGAGTGGAAATGTGATTTTGAAGCCTTTTTTAAATCGGGATAACCACACTCTATTTATAGCCTGGGAAAGCCCCTGTGAGATACTACGTCATTTCCCACAACCTACGTCCAGGGGGACCTAACCAAAATCTTATAGATTTAAAAAATTGGGTAAAGATTTCCAGTTATAGGCCTATGTATAGAATCTGAATAAATAGTAACTGCTCATACTTCAAGAATTTCAATATACCAAGGCTTTAGAATCTGATATGCATATTCGAACGTACAGTAGTAGTAGACTTTTCAGTAGATGAATTTGTTTGTTTTAAATGTTTTTATTCAGCCAGAGACATTATGTTATCATACACTATTCTCAGTTCTTGCTGATGGAAAAAGTTAATAATTATGAAGTCGATACATCAAAATTAAATTAGTGATTTTACAAAAAAGAGTCAGATCTTACAGACATATTAAATTTTAGAAAAAGCGAGGGAAAGAAGAGGGGGTGAAAGAGAGGAGGGAGAGGATGTAGGGGAAGGGAGAGAGGGGAGAGAGAGAAAGTTAGGGGGGAGGGCATGAGGAAGAGGGGAGGGAGAGGAGGAGGAAATCGAAGAAAGGGTTGGGAGAGAAAAACAGGCATGAAAGTCAGAGAAGAGGGGGATGTGAAAGAGGGAGAGGGGGAAGTGTGGGGAGAGAGGGTGACCGTCCAATCAATGACTGGGTTAGGATTTCCTATGTTTTTATGTTGCACATCAAATTGGCATCATATACTAGGTATTTTGGCGATGGGAAATTATTTTTGGTTTGATGAAGCAATTTGACAAAAATGTGACAAAAAAAGCTATATGCCTATTTTCTGAAAAGTCTTGCTTCTCTAGTGATGGAAATAAAGAAAAATGAAATTTAGATTAAAGATATAAGGTTTATGGGTAATATTTCCTAAAAGCTCATATATTCTCATCTATATAATCCGAACAAAAATGGCATCCAGAGTCAATTATCTAGGAATCTATGGCAGAAAACTTTCAGGCTTGCTTCTATTGAGGGGATCTTGATGATTATAAATCAGCAGAATGCTGGGATTGTTGTGGTTTGTCTGGTATATGTCAGAACTTACTATCTAAAATAGTTTTGCCTATATCAAGCAAATGTTGCGATATAAAAAACGTGCGACATAGAAACTTGCAACATAAAACAGATGTTTTCTCTTTCTGTGCAAAAGGCATATTTCTGTTCAGACCATTCAAGGGATATTGATGACTATACATCAGCAGAAAGCTGACATGGTTGCGGTCTGTTTGGTATATGTGACAACTTTGTATCCCAAATTGTTCCGCCTCTATTAAGAAAATGTTGCAACCTAAAAACGTGTGACATAAAAATGTGTGACATAAGAATAGGTGTTTTCCCTTTTTATGTACATGGCATGTCTGTTCAGACCATTCAAGGGATATAGATGATTTTATATCAGCAGAATGTAATGTTTTTTTTGGTGTATGTTAGAACTTTCTATTTCAAATATTCAAGCCTCTATTAAGCACATGTTGCGATGTAAAAACATACAACGTAAAAATGTGCGACGTAAAAAACAATGTTTTCCTTCTCTAAGCATAAGGGATAATAGTTCAGACCATTCATGTTGTACAGACAACAAGAGAACAAATTGCCAAATCAATTTATATTAATTACGAATGACCTTTTTCAATAGGATGGAAAAGCACAATCAGTGAATGTGGCAGAGTAAAAACACATATAATTAGCCATTTTCCCATTGAATTCATTTGAATAGGCATATCATCATTACTGTTGACCCTCTTGAGACTCTTGAGGTATCAAAAGGTAGAGATTAGTGAGCTTATATATTAAATGATTTTAATTGCTCTATCTTCTAACAAGTTCATTGCAAAAAAGTTAGCATCATGTGCGATGTAAAAATGAAAAACTTTGAATCTTTGGTTTTGCCATAATTTTGTTAAAAAGTAAGTTGGGTTACTTAAATGGATAAAAATGTGAACGTTGTGACTGAGAAAAATTAATAAGATATGAAAAACACAAATTGATGTAAATTGTAAGACCAAGTCCCAAATGTTTAATTATTGACATTTTTCTATGAAAATATCAATTCTAAACAGTTTTAACACATAAAATATCCATCAGCCTTAGAATAATGTAAATATCAGAGAAATACCCTTGCGAAGAGGCATGTGTCAGTATGATTTGTTTTAATATCAATGAATATTAGACTGAGATACAAGGCATAGAGGGGCCAAAGGTAGGGAAAAGGGGCCTGGACCCATTTTGTAGGAATGGACCATATATATGTGTATTTATAAATGTAGGTTACTTCTTTATTAACTATCACTTTTCACCTCATGAAATATTGTCTTACTTCATATTATCAAGTTATCATATGAATAATTTTTAAACCCTGTAAGGGGTTATGAAATGCCATGCTTTTATTCCACTTTTCATATCCTACTTCCACTTTTATGTTTATGTGTAGTGAACTAGGTTGGCACTTTTAGCATAATAAATATACAAGGCATGTTTTATTAACCAAGCCTCGCAGCATTTTATTCATCATTTTCTGAAAGTTGCTGGCGCATTGCACAGGCCAAATGCCATTACTTTAAACTGGTACAACCCAGATGCAGTCACAAAGGCTGTTTTCTCCTTCCTATGCTCATCCATTGCGATCTGCCAGTGACCGAAAAATGATAATTACTAGGTATGTCTGAATATATTTTATATTATATTCATTCAACAAATCTGTCTAATTATTATGTTGAACTGTATTTTGAACCTAATTTTCTTATTTAATTTGGGTTATTTTAGAGGATTGGTGAATGTGAATTGTACATTTTCTGATGATCTGACCCATTAACTTGTATAACCCCTGATGTTTGAGATTTGAAATACATTCACACAAATTGCAAAACCTATTGCTTTTTGTCTTTGTTATCTTTATAATCCGGCTTGTGTTGATAAAGAAACAACATATAAACATATTAAAAATATTTATTTATTTGACTTACAAGCTTAATGTACTTAATCTCTAGATAAACAAGTGATTTTCAAATTCAATGGTACTCTTCTGCTACAATGGTTATATTTCTTTATTGTTGATACACTGGCTGAATATTAGACTGCAATTTAATTATTTGCACAATTCAGAAAATACGGAAATTTGGTGTTAGGTTTTATTCATAATGATAATGTGTACTTGCCAGAAGTTAATTTTTATATAAATAACATTTGCTCAAACTACTTATCGCATCACAAAGTCAGTCTTAAAGGTTCATGAGATAATTTCCCTTTCATAATACATCTGTTAGACAGTTATATAATCATGATACATTTTAGATGGACTATATATATAATTGGTGCCAGATGATGTAGATTAACCTAATTAGACTTAATTGTAATGATTACTTGCATACATTGATCTGATATAATCTTTAACAAACAACAGGGCAGGGAAATTGTATATTTACATTAAATACTCACATAATAGCATGAAGTAATTGTTAAATAATAGTTTTAATCATTTATAGAAATATAATATATACATGTATAGCTACTGAGGAAATCTTACATCCGTATTGTATCATTTGGGAACTGTTGAATGATAGTAATAATAACTTATACTATTCATTATTATATCTGCATAATCTACACGTAGCCTATCATGATCTATTAAAAGCTATACATGAAGGCAGTTACCCTGATGGAAATGAATTCATTGTAATTAATTTAATGGAATCATTTTCAATATTCCACTTCGAAGATATGTGTAAGTTCATGAATGCATTATGATAAATGACTATTCATCACTTCACAATTACTGATTCAACACAGCATTTAGAAATAGTACAATTAGATGAAAAGCTTTTGGTCCAATGATTCTTTTGCAAGGCACCAAACTTTCAACAACTTTGAAAGAATTAGAAAAGCTTTTCGTTAACTAATAGTTTGTTACACAAAACATTGCTTTAAATATATACTCTCTGGTATGCACGTTTTCAACAAAACAATACTATAATAGAAAATCACCTCCAATTACCATGAATAGAAAGTGCATGCGCAATGTAAAAATACTCGTTCAAATCATAATTTCAAATGAATGCACTTATAGGTCTTAGACTTTGAGACTATCCTCATTCATCTAGATGTAAATCGACAAATATGTTGAGGATAAACTTTTTTAACATATGCCTATCTATTCAAATCCCATGAGAATGATACTTTTTATTGTGCAAACAAACTTCATGTTAAGATATCAAAATATCAAAATAGACTTTAAGTATTAAAACATTGGGACTAGAATCTGGGTCAAACGCCTACCCATGAATTATTTGTTTACAAACAGCTTTGAATAGAATACTCGAGAAGCAATGAGTGGGTGATGTGAAAATTGCATCTACATGGGTAGCGATGAAGAAAAACATTTTTGATATTACCCGCTGATGTGATTTTGCATCGCTGCATTGTCAATCTATCTATTCAAT
The DNA here is from genome assembly GCA_942159475.1 of Sthenelais limicola. Taxonomy (NCBI): domain Eukaryota; kingdom Metazoa; phylum Annelida; class Polychaeta; order Phyllodocida; family Sigalionidae; genus Sthenelais; species Sthenelais limicola. Next base: position 112,690,368 of record OW804099.1, read on the forward strand.
ATATTTATTCTGATAAAGTAAAAATAAACATGTATGCGGACGATACTGCCGTGACTATTACTGACAGGGACCTTCTAAAATGTATTGAAGGAACGCAAGAAATTGCCAACAGGATATCAACCTGGATGGGCCGTAATAAGCTGGCGGTGAACTCTAAAAAATGCATTCTCCAGGTACTGGGTACCAGGAACCGTCTGAAAAGAATTGACTTTGAGCATTTACCTAATATCTACATCAATGGTACAGCTATATCTAAGGCCAAAAATGTAAAATACCTTGGGTTCACCATTGACCAATCAGTCACGTTTAACGAGCACTTTGTGAGAATGAGGAATCTCATTCAAGTCAAGGTAAATAAGTTTTCACGTATACGATACTATATTGATGAGAACATAGCCAAGATAATCGTCAAGTCTCACATCCTGCCCTTGGCGGAGTATGGTATATTCATGTACAGCCTAGCGAATAGCAATAACATAAGAAAGGTTCAGACAATCTTGAACAAAGCTATTAGGATGGTGTTTATTAACAATGATCATTCCACTGCGGAAATGAAAAGAATTCTAAACATAACAGAGGTTGTGGCCAGAGGGAAGATATCGCTTCTCGGGCTAATGTATAATAAAGTCCAACTGCCTAACTGTCTAAAAATAATGCCCAGACAGACGAGACTTGCAGTAGGACCAAACCTCATCTGTGCTAATGCGACTCATGAAAAGTTGTTAAAATCACCTCACTATTTGGGGCCGTCAACTTGGAACAAACTCCCCAATGATGTTAAAGTTCGTGATTGGACTGGTATTAAAGCATATCTCAAAGCAACCCTGAATGCATTGTAAGATTCACACTAACTATGACTATGATATTGGTAAGAAAAGTGTATGTTATATAAGATCCTACACATGGCCCACTATAACCAATTGGTAAAGGAAAGTTGATTGTCAGGATTTTATTTCACGGATAGCTCGTTGTATTATGTTTTAGTCGCAGCGAAAAAACCAAAAACATATATTGTGTCAATAGTAAAATCAATTAATGTAATCGTTTAAATTGTATATTGTTTTGCTCATATTACGGTTTCAGATGAATGAAACGTACCAATTTATTGGAATTGTTGTCTGAAATAAAATATGTTTAAAAAAAAAAATGAAAGTAAAGTGGTCCGGCGGCCACTGTCAACAAAATGGTGTCGATGCAAAGTTGATGCAAAGATGATGTAATTGCCAGTGATGCACTTCGATGAGGAGGGTTATCGTTGGTGGCATTGTCTTGGCATTGACAAGGAAAAAAAGATTGGCAACTATAGATTCCATTTTCATGCTTTTAAATGTGCATCTTATCGACTAGGCAATGCTTTGGTCATTACCTCCATTGAAGTTTAACCGATACAAATTCATATCGACAGGAAATATCAAACATGTTTGATGTTCATTGTTACCCTTACCATTCATCGCCAGTCATCGCTTGCTATTGCCGAAGGCATAGTGATGACAAGTTGATGCAAAGACAATGCAATAAATTTCACAAAAATCTTATTGACTACCTCATCTCCAACACTTTGCCAACAATGTTGTCAACAGTGGCCGGACCGCTTAATGTCTGTGATGTTGCATTGCCGATGTGTTGCTGATGTCTAGTCAATGAGATTCCATATTTAAAAGCAAGACCATTAATTACATAGTTGCCAATCTTTTTTCTATTGTCGATGCCACCGCCTAACCATTGCCGGCAATTACATTGTCCTTGCATTGTCTTTACATCAACTATGTTTTATCAACTGTGGTCCGAACGCTTTAGCGCAAACCATTGTGATACATATTTTTTACACGTTTTAATTAAGAAATTACCTTCTGTGTTGCCATAGTTAATCAAAATTGACATCTTTGAGATTAACTAGTGCCCTACAAAAGAATAAAAGTACATGTTGATGATTGACATACTTGTTGGATTGAAGCAGCACCAACTATGTTTCAAAACTGCTAAACATGACCTAACATGGTGATATGTAAGATTTTGTCATGTGATGTCTTTGTCTGGTTATATCTGAATGTGTCTGGTTATGTCTGACAGTGCTTGGATGTTTCTCTGTTACTCTCAGTCTTACTGGATTCAGGGCTTGTGAATGTTTGTAGTGGTGGACTGGACTAGAGGTAGAGGGGTGAAGCCTGGAGGAATGCCACCCTGCATGTTGGTGTAGCCTGACATGTCAGCATAGGTGCTGGTGGAGGCAGATGGAGGCTGTGTAGCACTTGGCTGCAGAGCAACAGCCAGTGGATCAGGAGGTTCAGAGGCAAGGAGCTGTAGATAAACTGGTGTAACAGGTTGTGGATCAAGTGGCTGTGCTGTAGGATGCTGTGGTGGAGCAAGTGGCTGAGGTGGTGCAAGTGTCTGTGGTGGACCAGATGGCTGAGGGTGAGCAAGTGGCTGTGGAGCAGCAGGTGGCTGTGGGGCAGAATGCTGCTGTGAACTATGTGGCTGTGCAGTTGGAGGATTTCGAGTTCGCTGAGGTGGAGTCGGAGCCTTGGAAGGAAGAAGCTGTATGTATGGATGTGTCACAGGTGATCCAGCTTGTGTCTGTGGAATAGAGAGCTGGGGCGGAGCAAGTGGCCCTGGAGCAAAAAGCTGTGGTGGAGCGAGCAGCCCTGTAGCAAAAGGCTGGGGTGGTGCAAGAGGCTGTGGTGGAGCAAGTGGCCCTGGAGCAAGAGGCGGTGGTGTAGTGAGGGGCCCTGTAGCAAAAGGCTGGGGTGGAGCAAGTGGCCCTGGAGCAAGTGGCCCAGAAGCAAAAGGCTGCGGTGGTGCAAGAGGCTGGGGTGGAGCAAGTGGCCCTGGAGCAAGAGGCTGTAGAGAGGGTGGTTGAGTGAGTGGCTGAGGTGTAGCGAGCAGCCCTGGAGCAAAAGGCTGTGGTGGTGCAAGCAGATGTGGTGGTGCAAGAGGCTGTGGTGGTGCAAGCAGCTGTGGTGGAGTGAGCGGCCCTGGAGCAAGAGGCTGTAGAAAGGGTGGTTGAGGCCCAGCAACATGTTGAAGGTTGTGCAGGGCCAGGATGAGTGGTGTTGGAGGTTTAGGAGTTGGAGGCAGTTGAGGGCGAGCAGGAGGCACAGTGGATGGGTACAGCTGAACTGTCAGGCTGTGTAAGTTGCCCACAAGCTCCTTAAATGTGGGATGATCCTCTGGTTTCTCCTTCCAGCAGCTGCTTATCTCTATGAAGCTAAAGTAAGTATTCAAATTATTTTAGTTCAATCACTTTTAGTTCAATCATTAGATTGAAATGTTACAACCTAAAAACAGGTGACATTAAAACATCTATGAAGCTAAAAGTCAGCGATTTAACCATCATTAAATGCTTTTTTAATTATTAGGAGTTAGGAAACAATACTAAAAAATAGTTCAAACTGTGTATGGTTTTTAATTAGATGACACATATAGACTCAAATGTTGATGATATACTATGTAGACAGCTCCTTTATTTTAAGCATAACACTACATGTAGATGAATGTACCAGAGTTTGAACCAATGTTAGCTTACTTGACTTACGGTACTTGTGATGAATGTGTGTTATTAGTTACACAGAACCAGTACTACTATAGCAATAGACAACGAGGATTTTAGCGTGAGAACTGTCTGTACTCCCATAGACATCCCAAGGCCGAAGGCCGAGGGACGTCTATGGGAGTACAGACAGTTCGAATGCTAAATCCGAGTTGTATATTGATTTTAGTCCGTGATGGACACGTCAGGTGGCGCCACTAGACCAACGCGGTCTGTAGTACCATACATGCACGCAAAATCTGAGCCAAAATGGACTAAAGAGTTATAGCTTATTCCTATGTAGCAGGGCAGAAAGGTTAATGTTGTTTATCACACAAACTTTTTGTTCATCAAGAGACTCTACTCACATGGCATCAGGGCAGGCATCAGGTTTGCTCAGTCGGCCTCCATTACTGATGTGGTCCCACATATCTGCTTCATCCACTTGCTTATATGGTACCTTGGCGCCAGAGTAGATCTCCCACGAGGTAACGCCACAGGCCCACTATACATATATTGTTAAATAGTACATATTTATACTTACATATGATACCATAGTCCCAATGTTCACTCAGGCCAAACAATAGTAATTACACTGAGTAATAATAACATAATTTGGGCAGATGCCATTACCTCTCCAGACTGAAAATGTTAAACAGTTACGCTTACATTAACAGGAGACTAGATAGAACCAGGTAGTGTCACTTTAAGTCAATGCATAATCAATAATCAATCAATGAGTTAATCCTTAATATTTATACTTGCCGTATCAGACTTGGATGTATACCTGTCTTTCTCCAGGCACTCAGGAGCCAGCCACCTGACAGGGAGAGCATCAGATGCCTCAGAGGCAGAGTAGTAGTCTGAGGAGTAGAGGTCCTTGGCTACACTAACATCTCCTATCAGCACTCTCAGTGAATCGTCCACACTGAAATGAAAAACAAAACTAGTGTTAAGTGCCATGATATTCAAATATTCCAAATGAATGGATAATGTTATATCCATGGGAAGGCTGCTGTATGGATATTAATGGATGTTGATGAACTTGCATGGAAAAAAGGAAGAAATCATTTGGATATAACCAAGGTTTATATTTAATGACATGTTTGATAAATTATCCGAAATATGGGTTGCTAAGTAAAGATTTTTTACAGCAAATTAACAGAGGTACCAATACTACAAATCATGAGTATACTATGTGCATCAGAGTAGATATGTTAATTAGTGTTGATAATGTTTTAATCTAAGACAAAATAAATATGATATTATTTTATGCAGATACTAATATAAGATAAAAGATCCCAAAACATTCTGGTAATGTTAGGTTTTATCATAAGGCAACTTCAAAATGATATTGAAAAGACATGAATTGTAAATAATGAGACTCTCCACAACTGAGAGACTCCACAACCTATAAGTACTTACATGCAGGTTCTGCTGGCCAGGTCACGGTGTACAAACTTTTCCTGCTCAAGATAGGCCATGCCCTTTGCTACGTCCTCTGTCATCTTCAGCCTCTGCCAGGGTTCAATTGTCTGAAAGATTGAACAAAATGTTCATTTAAATCATGGTCCTCACAGAATAAAGTTTATTTATATGAGTATCAATTTTAACTAGAAGTCAAATTCTAGATGAATTGTGGCCCTGTGCATTTCCGCTGACAATAAATACAAGCTTATGACCGCCACCCATGCCTCTATAACAGAGAACCTGTAGGTAGTCTCTATGAGGCAGTAATATGGCTTACCTTGTTCTTGTGTGGGTAGTCTGTAGAAGGGAGTAATATATCTTACCTTTTTCTTGTGTAGGTAGTCTGTAGAAGGGAGTAATATGTCTTACCTTGTTCTTGTGTAGGTAGTTTGTAGAAGGGAGTAATATATCTTACCTTGTTCTTGTGTAGGTAGTCTGTAGAAGGGAGTAATATATCTTACCTTGTTCTTGTGTAGGCAGTCTGTAGAAGGGAGTAATATATCTTACTTTGTTCTTGTGTAGGTAGTCTGTAGAAGGGAGTAATATATCTTACCTTGTTCTTGTGTAGGTAGTCTCTATAAGGGGATAATATGTCTTACCTTGTTCTTGTGTAGGTAGTCCTTGAGGCTGCCATGTTTGTAGAAGGGCAGCACCACATGTACTGTGTTGTCTACCAGGCCTACACCATGCACATGGACAATGTTGGGATGGTGGAAATTCTTCATCAACGTCACCTCTGTTAGCATGTCATTCAGCTTTACTCTAGAACTCTGGTAGTTGTCTGTAGACAAAGAGAGAATAAGATTGATGGTGGTGAGTAGTCACATTCAGGAGTGCTTTGGTCTAGGAAATATGTCCTTTCCATGCACCATGACACTACATCATTATTATTGGATGGAACCTGGTATATATTCTAATTCAATGTCCTCTAGATATCAAATAACAAATAAGCTTCATGATGTACTGACAAAATTCATTAGAATTCTACTTTTAGATTTCACTTAATATACCTCAAAAAATCTTTCCTTTGGAAGAGGATGGAATGACTTATTAGGAATAATTATATCTGATTTCAATCACTTTCTAACTAAATATGTCATAAGATCATAAGTGTCTAAATGTCAAGTTTTGTTATCAATTCAGTATATGATATTTACCTTTGAGACTTTTTAATGCAACTAAATCTTCTGTCAGCGATCCCTTAGGCCTCATCGTTCCATATCGTATTAGTGTTGAGTGACCTGGTTAGAATAACACAAAATATGTTAAAGTTTTGGGAATATGGATTGTATTGTGAACAAATAAACCAAGCAGTAACTTCATAGATAAATACATCACATTTTTTATTCTGAAACAAAATAAATCATGAATTGGCAATAGTATTAGTCATCAATTGGCAATGATATTATCATCATTTTTTTGAGAGCAAGGATTGTATTGGTGTTAACATACCTATGGCTACAATGTTCAGAGGATATCAAATGCCCATAGAGCATAGTTAAAATAATTATATTGAATATATCACATGCCCATATAGCATATTTAAAATAATTATATTGAAATTATATACTTACCTTCAGTCATGATGTCACCAACTCTGAGCTTGTCTTCTCCAATAAGAAGGTCATCAAGTGTAGCCCTGTTAGCATCATAGAGCAAAGCCAGCGGTGCTACCGTGGCAGATGCAGTGCTTGCTGGGGAGGTGGGGCTGGTTATCTGGGTGGTTGTCCTGGGTATAGGTGCACTCACTACAGGTGTGGTTGGGCTGCATATAGGACTGGTTGGTAGGTGTACTGGTGCAGTTGTAGTGGGAACACGGGTGAATCTCCTGATAACAGGTGTGCTTGTTGTACTGGAAACTGGGAGACGGCCCTCGGCTTGTACCAATGGTATAGTTGATGCATGTCTTATCAAGCTGGACATAGCAATACTTTCACCATCTTAAACATACATGAAGAAAAATGTCTACAAGTCATATATATTTGAAGAAAAAAAATTGTTTAATCCTTCTGGTTCAAATCTAGGTTGTTAAATCACCTTTTAGAACTATCTTTTAACATTCTGAATTCTGTTAAATACACTGCTAGAGACTAAGCTGATTGAAGTAAACATGCTTGGGCCTTATTGTTCCATAACATTGGTCCTCAAAATCATCTTATTTGGTATATTATGCTTGTCATATTTTTGGGGGAGTATATGTAATTCATATTTAGATATTGAATTATCTAATTGTTTTACTTCACAAACTTTTTATTTGGACATGGGCAAATAGAAAATTGGCTAAAAATAAGAATTATTTGTCCATTGTATGCTTAAGCTAAACTGTTCAATACTGCATTGAACCGGATTCAATAATTTGATAGTCTTATATCACTCATGAAAATACTTTCCCTTTGTTAATTTTTAGGGGGAAAATTACTGGCATAAAAATCTCAAAATCTGCAAACTAAAATGAAGTGCAGCCTTGAGTACACACATTCAAACTATATTCTATAAATGTCTTATGTCACTTCACCTCCTTGACGTGCTCGCATTTTTTGATAGTGCAACCTGAAATGATGTTTATTATTTGTAGATGATCACACAATACATCATCTTTTTTCAATGTTTAGAAGTTCTCTTTACTCCATGTGCAGCAATCAGCATGTATGATGTAGAAGTTGTTTGTTGATATTTGTAAGATCTAGTAAGATCTGTTGGCTAAATTGAACCCTGCATGAATGACATTAGTGAGTACAGGGAAGGTTTATACTGTAGCTGATGGATTCAAACACATTACACATGGAGACCACTCTTATTACTAATGTCTCTGGGATATGTACAACTAGTTCATACATTCCACATTTAATGTGAACATCTTTAAAGATTGGTATAGGAGGAAGGCAGTCGGTTATGGCGGAGGGCCCGGTTGTTTTCTTTCTAGTTACCTTGCGGGTATAGTAAAATTCCCAGTAAGATTGCCAAGTCAACAGAAGTGTATAGATTTTTACACTTACCATGTTAGGAATGCAGCTATACCCAAGATGATCACAGTTACTGAGACAACGGTCGCTATGATGATAGAAGTGACAGGTTCTGGTTCAATAGTTGATGCAGGAGTTCCCTCTCCTCCTTGAACATCTGAAAAACAAATTTCAATATCATTGATTAAACTGAAATATACTCAACATTAGTAGATATCTTTTTTCAAATAATGCATTATATGCGCCATTTCCTAATACTATCCTTGATACTTGTTTAGACCCTTTATTTGTTTGTGTAATTTATTGGTATGCCACAAGATATGTACTGTTTAGTATTTTTAAATTTTGGCCAATATAACGTAGAAAAGACAATAAATTGTTCAACTGGAATACCCTTCAATCTGTCTAAAAAAAAAAGCATTAACAATAGACCCCTATATTGTAATCTATTAGTGAGGTTAATTTCAAGGATGTTTTCAAGCTACATGACACCGAAGATTAAATAATCAACATTTCCCACCTTTTCCTGTAGGGAGACACACAGCTTGTAGTTGTGTCCATGAACCATCCTGCTTGCACTGCACCCGATCAGTTCCATTTAGGCCATATTCAGGATCACAGTACAGACGTACAGACAACTGGGCAGCATACGTCTCATAGTCAAGTTGCATGTGAGGTGGTGTAATGGGCGGCTCACAATGTGACAGTGTCATTTCTGCAATGAACATGGTGAGTTTGTTCAGATCAGTCATGTTCTGGGACCATTTTAATTATTATGTTGCGAAAGATTCATTGACCTCTCCAACCCCTATTAAGGTGAACTGATTAACAGTTTGGAGGCTTTTGATTGTTTGCTTATAACACAGGGCAAATATCCATATTATCTCATGGTTGTTTTGAAACTTGATTGTTAGTCCAATATACCTGATCATATATATGTTGTACTTACCTAGACAGAGTCCTGGAGGGGACCAGGTACCGTTAGGCAGGCACTGGATGTGACTTGGTCCCTGCAGCAGATGTTGAGCTTTACATGTCACCTGTCCACTGTTTCCAACCTCATGTCCTTCTACTGCAACTCTGCCCTTCAACACTTGTGGTGCATCTTTACATGTGGTCGCTGAAATGTCAACTAAGAACAGTCATTCATAAGTGGTTGGTATTTTATCCATCAAATGTTGATGCTAGGATTCTTTACAAGAGTGCAAAAAAGTTGGTATGTCTCTTCAATGTAATTCATGATATTATAATAACATCACTTCACCTGATGAAGCCCAAACCAGGGCGAAAGCTTGTGCATTAATAAAACCATGAGAAAAACATAACACAAGGGTTTTATTCCATCCCAAGAAGGAAACATCGATTAAAGAATCCGGTCCACCTAGTATACAACGATCACCCCTACCTTAGAAAGATTATAATAACTGGAAAAAATACTAACCTATGCACCACGTTTCATTTGCCCAGATGCCTGTTGCAAGACAATTGAGTTCCCGTTCACCTGTGATATGATAGCCACTATCACACCTGACCACTGCCTTATGTTTGTTTTCTTCTAATACTTCAGCCTTTCCGTTTATAATCTTGGGAATGTCTCTACACCGGTGGCCTTCTTTAACTTTAATTTGAAAAACAAAAGAAATATCAAAGCATAATTGAACAGGCATATCCTGGAAAGATTTCTTATGATTTTCGACTGTATGTTATTACTTAGAGGGCTATAGTAGAGGGGTGGTTATGGTTACATGAAATGTTATGCAACATCAGTGCCTGTATATGAAACCTGTTATGTTTGATTAGGGTTGACCTGAGCTCTAACCATTGCAGAATTGTTGGGGAAATTTTCAAAAAAGAGTGGTAACTATGAAGGAATTTGGAAATGTAGACTGAATAGTACTCACTGTTCCTACATTGACCTTGGTGCCCTGACCACTGCCCATTGTCCAGGCAAACACGGGGGTTATCTCCAGTATAGTAGTAGCCCTCATCACAGGTGACAGAAATCCTTGATCCAATCCTGCCATTTGTAGATTCAGTATGTCCATTTGGTACTGGTGGAGACGGCGGACATCGCACATCTAGTGTATCAATCATATGTTTAGATCAGTCTTCTATAGTAATAAGTATGATAAATGGCAGCAACTTCTCAACATTGTGGATGATTATTGTTCAGTCTAATATCTACTACTACAAAAGGTTATACCAATATGTTGTATATCAGTAACTGTTTTAGATGTCATTTGTCACTGTTCACACATTAGATGGATGCAAAAGTCTAAGAAATCAGAGATTGGGGCTATGCAATAAATGGGTGTGAATGTGACTGTGCAATACTATGATCTGAAAAAAATGGGTTCCTTGATAAAAACAGTTTACAATAGGTTTTTGTCACAATAGCAGAGAATGCAGCTTCATGCTGCATTCTGCGAACTGAAAGTTGGTATTACACTAAGATACAGACACAAAGATCTAGATGTATGGGCATGGCAAATTTTTTTTTTTTTTAAATTTTATTGTACGAATTCTCACATTTTTATTTTGTGATATGTCTCATTCGACAAGTTCAAATATATTGCATACTCAGTACATAAGAAGTGTTTAAATGTTTATAATAGCACAATCTTTTTAACATAATATAGTGTTATACTACAACTCTCCTCTCTTTATAGAATGATTCAATCTAGTAGATGCGACCACCTGGTGGCTTTACATTGAAATATATTTACTACCTAGTTTCCACTATAGGTCATTACATGCTGATGTTTGTTTTCCTTTCAAATTTAAAACATTCATTTAATAAGTAACATGATACGGTCCTTTGCATGATAAAAAGGGGAATAAAACAACTCATCAATTACTATACCCTGCTTTCTTCATCTGCTATGTAGGGGAGAGTGGGGCACCTTGAACCATGGGGCACCTTGAACCATGCACGTTCTACATATGTATGAAATATAATTTTTCAATATTTAGCCACTTAAAGAACCATCTTGGAACATCTCTCTGAAGGGCCAACAAATGGTGTACTTTGCACCTGCGCATGCGTGTAGGGGTCCCATAGATCTATTTGGCCCCCTAAAGTAAAATTTTAAGGTGGGACGAAAATTCTATTTTTAGCCCCAAAAATATTTTATCAGAAAATAACACATTATAAATAAAAAATGTTAATTTTGGGCTTTTGTGTAGGGTTGTTGTTGTTTTCATATGTTTAATTCCTTTTGGCAAATATAAGTTTAAATTGTAAAAGTCAGTATGGGGCACCTTGAACCAGGCCTTAAGGGGCACCTTGAACCATGGTTCAAGGTGCCCCGTAAGGTACCATGAGATACCATGTATATAATATATATGTTCATTGTGAGAGCCGAAAACTGCTCAAAACAGTATAATTATCTACTCATGAGGATTTGCTTGAAATTTACATTTAATATAACGTTGAAACAATCTCTATATATGCTTGAGAGTAATGTATTGTCACACAAAGTATGTCAATAAAATTGATCAAGTTTGTGGAAACTTTTGTATGGATAAACGCTATAAGCTTTGATACATCAAAATAAATCAAGGAACATCTTGTAATTCAATCTTTAGACTTGTCTCTATAAGCAGTATGTATACAATATATTTGATAATATCTTTCCCATAGATTTGAATTTTACGCGTAATCTTAGCAAAAAAACAGATTGGTTGCCATGACAACCCCACGTAAATCACTAGTGAAATATGTCTAAATCACTCTAGATACGTTGTTTTCAGAGCAATGCTTGTATAATAAAACTCTGTATTAACTGACTAAAGGCCTTAATAGTGGAACAAACACATTTTTCCAGTAATATGTATTTGGGTGAATACAAATATGGTGTGTAGTGCATGGATGCAACGATAACATATGTTTTTGCCCTTTATGCTTCAGGGCTTACTTCCTATCGCCATAAACATCACCCAATAAATAGGGCCTGCAAGTGTGTCACGAGAAAGGGGCGGGGTGGGATCTGTCAAAATTTCCCTACCATAGAGTCACTATGAGAGATAAAGAACATACGTGTAATTCATCATTCAGGGTAGTCCCACTCTTAATCGTTTTTTTTATTATTGATAACTAACCCATTTCTAATTAATTCTAGGCATTAAGTTATATTACCTGATCTTTATATATGGGAGAAAAACAGCTGTCATTTCCGACATAATGTTACGATATAGGGTCACCGACTCTGTAGACCCCAAGTAGGGTGCCGTCAGTGGGGGTTTCCTAACCTAGTTAGAATGAGGTCACGGGACTTGCAGGCCCTATACCCTCCTCCCTCGGGTAATTATAGGTTACCATGGCAACCAATCATGAGAGATCACCTGCAGTTATGAATTACAGTGGTTCCTTAAAGGGGTTTCAAACTTGTGTTCATTTAAGCCACAAACCTCATGTTAAAATTTTGTTTTAATTTGCTCGCAATTTTTTTTTCTATTTGAGGTCAGCAGGCAGAAGTCATAGGGCTAATTTGTTAAATCTAGGGCCATTTCCCTCAAGACTGGTGACTAATATGTAAAATAAATGAAAACAAAATGTCTATGGACCTTAACTATATCATTTAATCACATTTTGCTGTATATTTTTTGTCGAAAGCCTAATTTTATGAGGTGGTCATGCATTAATCCGGGTTCCTGGTTCAAAGTGCCCCGGGGGGTGGTTCAAGGTGCCCCAACTGTGGGGCACCTTGAACCACCTGTGACCCAACTTTATTTTTCCTTCCATTCCAAAGAATTATGGGAATTTTTTAAAAATAACCACATAGTCTAAAAGTACTAACATTCATACACTAATGGCTACAATTCCGTAAAACAGACCCCATTTAATTACAGCAGGAGGGAGGAATTATGAAAAAGTGGTTCAAGGTGCCCCACTCTCCCCTACAATTGACAGTTTAATAACTGCATCGATTCTGGTTACTCTCAAGATCAACATACGTTTGCCATAAGCAAATCAATTCATATTCATATCTATTTTGCTGTCCAACCTTCGCTGGTTTTTAGGACTACCTTTATTCTATCCCAAGATTCTGCTCACAATGCTCAAATGGATGTGGAGAAATATGCTTTGAAATGGGCTTAACAAATTTCAAAGATAAGGAGCACATCACTATTCCTTTTTATTTTTGAATCATGGAAAATAACTGGTTTGACCAGACAAATGCCAATCATTGATTAAATCTGGATCAGATATGAGAAAATTAGTTTTATATCACATGTGGAATCAGATGATATCAGATCGCATGTTTGTGTGATATCAGATGTGAAATCAGATGCTATCAAATCGCATCTCCACCTGCTCCACTGTCTCCCACCCATTAATCACCTCACAGCATTGCATCATCCACGTCTGCTATGCTGACCGCATATTAACCAATCCACTTGATCCACTCCTCACATAATCAACCATAATACTTCAGGATCAAATACTTCACAATACGTTCAAATGAAGGGAAAAATTAAACTAATCTAACCTAGACACACCCACAGTTCCACAAGTCCATACTCCACATATATCCCTTCATTCCAAGGGAAACTAAAAACTTAAACTAATCAACGTTAAATCTCTACATGCCCAAACTCCATATATCCTTTCATTCAAGGGAAATTAAAACTAAAATTAACCTAATTTCAACAAACCTCCCCTCTGCTCTTCACATGACCGGCCTTCATTAACCCCAACCTCTATTTACTTTTTCCCTCATTCTCCTCCCTCTTCCCCTAACTCACTCACCACCTCCCCCCCCCCCCCCCTCTCCTCTTTTCTCCCCTCTAAATACTCTTACTTGTGGACAAGTTCTCACAAATGATTAGTGAGGGGTTACAATAGACCATGCCAAAATACACGATGTAGCTAGTGAACCAATTCACAAAAATCCACTTGTGATTCAGAGCTTCATTATGCAAGTTCAAGGGGTTTTTTAGATCAATATTTAGCATTTTCAGTCAGAGCATGACTGCATCGCTGTAACTATAATGGACACAAGTAACAGCCCACGAGGAAACAATTTGCTTGGAAACGCCAGGTAGTTACAATAAGTTCACAATAATTGTAAAGTTAAATAGATCAATAGTTAGTAAAATAACTGTTTACTTAATACTTGTTCATTCTCTTCTCTCTCCATTCCACAGTCTTTTCCACCTTTCCCTCTATCTCTGCTTCCCCTATATCTCTCTCCTCCCCTTCTCACACTCCACCTATGCCACGTTCTATCTCCTCCCCTCTCCCTCCCTCTCTATCTTAATGTGTTTGTGCAAATATCATACACATACACAGAAAGATGCGGGTCCCTTAGTATAACAATGTTACTTATGTCCTTAGTATGGCTGGTGGCTATGCAGCATTAAAATGAATTATATATGACGCAGAGGAATACATATGCAAAATGCTAGAGAAATCCGTTGTGGTCAATTGCTAGGGTTGAAGTGACAGTGGTTTTTGATGGTCTATAAATAGAGTTGTTTCTTTGTTAGTAGGGAAATGGTGTGATAATGTATTAATTAGAAAGTTCAATATACCAAGGCTGGATGTAATATGTAATTAATATTAGTAGACATTCTTAGTTGGAACAATTAACCCAAAACGGAACTAGGACAAGGAATTGGAAATTTGTTTTAGGTTTGTTTATTGGGGGTCCAACGTTTCGGGCAACATTTGCGTGCACATCAAGGAGGTTGTTAGGTTAGGTTAGATTAGTAGAAATTGCTTGGTCTAGTATTACAATACATCAGCATGAAGTTTAAATCAGCATGAAGTTTAAATCAGTTACAGTTATGTTTGAATACTTTAAGCCATTATGAGTCTCATATCAGACGTTATGGCATTATCTCATCATCACTTAATGCTATACATAGTTCATGCTTGTGCCATACTATTAGTCATATACCACTACAGCTCTCTCATCTACATTCCTAGATCTGATTTGATGATATGTCTAACTATTGCTTGAAGTTATATTCTCATATGTGTTACATATTGTTATTAGTAGTGGGAGGTTGGGGGTCTGTTATGCATATTCAATAACATAGATCTATGTTGTCAATGGATACAGGAAATAGAGTGAACCATACATACCTCTGGCTTGTGTTGTGTTAACGCTATCATAGAGAGATGATGAAGCTATGTACATTGCTACATACAGGAAATATCTATATCCCTGTAACATTCTCAATCAATCAATATGCTTCTTGTATAATTCCACTTGGACTTTTTTAGGACTTCAATGTGTATTATAGTGCCAATAATTGTATACAATGGTACCCTCTATGCTGACTACAGTACATTGAAGTGTTGCTTTCCTGAGTGTATGGATGTCCTACGCACTCTGAGTCAAACCACAAACACTGGCTGTCTATACACTGACAGAGAGACATGAGGGATGTGTGCATAGATTACACACACACTCTCACTCACACACAGGTTCTCAGACACATAGACACATGCGCACATTAAGCTACAGATAATATCCTTCTGGTCATGACTCAGTGTTGTATCACACATGGACGTCAGAGTGATACAGCAAATAATGACTGACTATTCACTGACAGAGGGACATGGGGGATGTGTGTATAGATAAGACACACACACTCTCACTCATACACATTTATTCATACATACATCTACACTAATCATTTATTGAAGCCATTAGGATCCTTTCTGCAACTAAATGAGTCAAAAGTGCCATTTAAGTTATTCTGGGTTGATTTTTAAGTACATGATGTTGAGTCTGCAGATTGAATCCTCTATTAAAATGATTGTCAATATTTCAATCCATATGTTCTATGGTGTTATTAAATATAAGCGAAGCTTACAATAATACCAACTCATTTTTAAAGTCTCCTACACAAGGTTTTACTATGTCTATGTTCTAAAAGATGAGCAGATTAAATCTAGCACTAAATATTTAATGTGTTTCCAGCAGGCACTCAAAATAATATATGTGAAAATTAGAAATGCAATGATTGATTAAATAGTATTTAATCAATCAGTTTCAGTTCAGTTTCACTACATTGTACATTGTCACTACCGGGGCAAATCATTTTGCAAGTTCCAAGGTAAACTTCAATTGAAGTAAAATAATGACAATTTGATTTATTATATATATTAATATATAGAGCCCAGTATAACAAACTGCACCCGCACATTGTGATACAGAGATCATGGATTGTCACACTCACATAGGGGACTGTACCCATTGTAACCTTTCAATCTGATTACATGTTGCTAGTTATCCTTTAATTGTCCGGCTAATTCAGGAACTATTAATCTATAAAAGTTATTCTGAATAAAATAAGTCAATTAGCGTCTGTCCATCCAACATCAATGATTGAAATGTTCTATTCCAAGCCAAGATTATATCAAATTCATTCATGCATTCACCTATCCAATATTATGTGGTATGGTTGATTGCATATAAGAAAAGCCGGCAAAGCTACTAATTCATTTATAAAGTCTTCTACATTAGGAAATCCTAAGTGTAGCCTCTGAAGGACAACTTGATTTAGCATTAAATACTTAATACTATACGTTCCCAACAAGAAATTTAAATGTATGTTTCTATTCACACACCACCTGGGTGAAAGGAGTATAATAACAGGAGGCGCTGCCACCTAGTGAAGGCTCAATATTGGCCAGTGACCAACAGTGCTCCACTGGTCACTTACTGCAACACCTCCACCGTGACAGGAATTTTCTTTTCTTTTTTGTGCTATGTCTGATAAATGGAGGCTTCCCCGCCAGCCTCAGGCACTACCGTGTTACCGCTATTAATGGACAAACTTATTATAAAGAGAATAATGTCTAATAATAGATCACTTGATTAAACAGCAGTTAACATGACATGTTTCCCTTAGTTCTATTCCAATTTTGACTTGAGGAGCCAACTACAACAAAAGACATCACATTATTTATCACCATTTCCTAATTTGGAACAAATAAACCTAATTGAAACCTAACTTTATTTTACTACCGTTGGAAATATATCATGCTCACTAATGAAATGATAAACCAAATTAATACTACACATCTAAAGTATAATATGGCATTTCCTAAGATGGCAACACCCTGGGATCTATATTTCATTAATAACTGGTCCCTTTTGGCTAAGGTCAGAGGCCCGCATGTTGACCCAGTGACATCACTGATAAGCTGGCCATAGGTCTATCCAACAACAACCAGGGATGTCTTTTAAATCAACATGTCCCAGCATTAACTCAAAATAGTACATAGTTCATAGAATTAAAACAAAACATTGCCAGAAAATTACGGAACATGTCATGTAAGATTCTTTCGGACTTTAATCTTGCAGTGCATGTCACCTGACCAATTTCAAGCTCGAAGCCAATAATTGTGGAAAGTTATAATTCTTAAATGTGATATATATTGTAATATATATTGTAATATTTACCAATCCAACAACATGGATCCACATGCAATCAAGAACATACACAGTCTACTCTAGGCAGATATCAAATTATTATAAGACTTTGCTTTGGGCTAATTGGTATGCCCATGTTTATGCCGAAAACAATCATATATAATCAGAGTAAAATGGTTCCTAGAGATTTTAAATGTTCGAAATGCTTTGACTTTGACCAGTTAAAATCAATTATATCTAATACCAATTCGCTGTCACTGGAATTAGCTTAACATGGTCCAAAGTGTGTTGGAAAAATCCCCAACTAGCGGCAGGGTGGCACTGAGGTGAATAGCAGTGTTTGCCTTTAATGATTGGCTTCCACACTACGAGAAATAACCCCAAGAGGCAGAGATCAACGGGATCAATTATTTCACTCATTGAATATAATTGGGCTTCACCTCAGGATTCTATACCAAACAGTGCACCAACAGCACCTTAATGTTGGTGCAGGATGGTGCACTGTTTGAATATATAGCTGCGCCTCAATGTTGGTTGTTAATCCTTGAACTTTAGTCCTCAAGGAGGTGAGCTTATCAACTGAGAGCTTTTGTGCCACAGGCATATGTAAACATCCATGACCTCTGATAAGGTGTTATCTCTTGCATAGGAGCGAAGTTTGGACATGTATGTCTTCCCTTTACGACCTTGGCTCAAGGACAGTAGGAGACGAACTCAAGGAACTTCGGAGACGACACATTTAGTTAATTCACGTTAAATCACCCATTTTGGGGGGAGAATGGTAGAGAATGGCAGTTAGGCTGTTGGTGTATGCGCTACTGACTGTGTTAGTGTTGCTACACTACAGTCAGCAGTCACAACAAGACTGTGAGTTGCATTGAATACAATAACTTTTGTGGGTTCTAATATATAGTGTAGATGTTCATGAGGATTAATGTTTAAAATAGACATTTTCCAGTGGCAGTACCTGTGATTAGCTTAATTTGGAAGATGAATCAGGAAATATAACCATTACTGTATAGCCAGAATTCTGTAGACAAAGGAAGAGCATAAATTACTTTATGTTCTTAATCAATATTATCTATATTTATCAGACTGGTTTACTACATAATTATTTGTTTTATTTATTCAAATTATCAACAACCTTTAACTTTCTCCTCTTTTAAGGTTGGAGATACATAGATGGAACCTAGCAAGGGGGAAGTCTGTACACTTGTTATTGACTGAGGGAGTGCGGGAAGTTAGAGGGCGTTAGCCTGAGATCTTCTGTGCTCCCGAGGTCACTAACAAGTGTACAGACTTCACCCGAGCTTTGTTCCATATTTATTACACCCCATTAATAAATAAAAAATATAAATAATTAAAAATAAAAGAAGTAATTTACGTTTTGGGCGGACCTACTTGTTGTATGTCCCCAGGGTGACATAACTCACATGTTATGCACCACTTTGACCAAGTGTGACATACAATGCTGAAGGTATAGGAAGCAACAGCACAGGGGTGTAATAAATGATCATATTCTCATATTAAACAATAGGTAATGAGGAAAATAGAATTAGGTGGTGTCAAGGATGAAGTAGCAGCTGAAGTATGAAGTCATACATGGAGAAGTCAGCTATGCAGATTGCTTGAACAGAATATATCAATATCAACATTGATCAAGGATATGGGTTTATTCACAATTTAATATTCTGCTAAACGGGTGGAAAATAAATCGTTTTTTTGGATGGTAGGATGGGGTTGTTGCCATAAATATTGAACCCTTTCTTCCGATATAGCCTTGGTGGGAAAACAGAGTTAAAGAATCATTAGTGGGGTCTTTCCTCAGCATAGCATCAATATACTATCATAGCCTTGAGCATATTGCCAGCAGTGTTCTTAATCAGAAGAAGAAGGATTCAATGATATTCTATCTTGTCCTCATCAGCACCTTTTTACACATGTGAGCATTTAGAAAGGTGCAGTTTGAGGGTGCAGTTTGGCTGATTTGAACTGTTCGGGCGATCAGTTCGGGCTTCTATGGTTACACATGCCTAAATGAAGCCTATTTGAGTGCCTAAATCTCATTGGTGCAGTATAGGCCTCACCTAGAAACCTGTTACAAATAACGTTGTCCGACCACGTAACTTAGGCCTACAAGTTGTAGTGAATCAAGCCTCCTTGAGCGAAACTTTAGGCTAGTTGAATTTACTTTTTAACATCCAAATACAGTGTGTTAACAAGTACTAAGTTAACTAATTATAAAGTTATGCACCGATTTGATCAACTGTTAACATATTTAACTTTGTAATCAGTGTCAACTTAATTCATATACTTGGCGTTTCCACTGGAAACGATTTTCTCAGCTACAATCATTTGTGCCTGATGTTATTGCACTTTAGGCATGTTTAGACTGAAAATGCAAAATATTTACCTACAAAGTTTACATTTTAACTTATATCCGAACATTTCAAAGTAGTAGTACAAATATTGCACAAAAAACATAACACTATTTTGTTATTTTAAGTATGTTTATTCATTAATGATTTTTCTCTCCCTAGCATATATATTAATACTAGCCTACTTAGGCCTTTGGGTTAGTTGTTTTGCTTTTGTGAAAAATAGCGGACATTTCCGTCAATTCCCGTCGTCGCATTGTTTACTATCCCTCATGCACTGGGAAAAACCCAGTCTGACCCATTACGTCACATAATACCACGCATTAACATTGTTACATTAAATTTAAACAGTTCTTCTTTATGAGTTGCCAACCTTCTAGTAATCAGTATAGAAATAGCCTAACGTTTTATCTGAAAAAAATTAACATTAATCATAATCTTATGCAAAATAATAAATAACACAGTATACTGGAATACTGACTCACTCAATCTCCACAATGGATGTTAATTTAAATTTTCAATAAGCCACAATCATGCTGTTATCTTTGTTATCTTACTGCCTAAACTAATCTCGTATACCTTCAACTCCCCCATTATTCTACTCTGTTCCATAGTTGATTCCCCTTGCCGATTATGGAGTATAGGGAATATATATTCTAGTTTGTTGAAATTATTAAGTAGTGTCACAGTGTTTAAGTCTCACGCAAGACCCATAGCTATGCATGTGACTTGGGAAGCCTGCATGATAGTGGGCTACCCGGCCTATGGTGCTCGTACCTCCCGCCAACAACTTCCCAATAGGGACTTTCTTCTGACATAGCCTACTCCTCCTACTCCACACTATCTTTGTGCCTACCGATCGGCTACCGATACTTGGTAGGCACACACAAATATGCAATGTTAGCGTCCTCACCTCTACTCAGTACTATAGTATGGACTTAGAAGGTTGTGGTTTGGAGGGAAGAGTCTTATGGCATGGGATAGAGGGCGAGCGATAGCGAGCTCTCTATCCCATGTCCATAAGGCTATTCCCTCCAAACCACAACCTTCCAAGTCCTTTAGGGGTCGACCACAGACTCTATCCGCTGGTAGGATTGTCCGTTACAAGGACAGTTTAGGGACAAAACTGGACTGGAGACCCCTAAGCTTTATTAGAGCAAATTATCCAAAGAAAATAGAAGAAGTTTAACGCTGTTTATACGGTGCTTCTACCGCGTCCCATTGCTTAGTGGTCAGTCTAACCCCTTTGACCCCGTGAGCTTCCAAGACACTGGTGCGTTGCCGTGGTTACCACGGCCCGGCCGTGGTACTTGGAAATAGGTTATTAGCGTTGTGTGAGGGGTGCCGTGCGTGGGATGTAAGCTGTAGTGTGGGACTGGACTGGAACCCATAGCCGTAGGTGCGAAGGCCTTACTAACAGCCAATCAGCTCCGTTGGCTGCAGCTCCCTTGTCTACAGCTAAACCTACACATATTTTAGCACCTGATTCAAAGGATTAGATAAGGCATGCTAAGGCTTAAACACCTCACAGACAGCTAAAGAATATTATCAGATGTGATCCACTATCAGTGATTGGCGTATTTCATAGTAACACACTTGTTTCTCTGCTATAAATAGCAGAGAAACAAAAAAGGGAACTCACCCCGTTTAGGGTTTGTCCCGTTTTCTGATGTGACACAATCAGTTGGAACGTAAACAGAGTGCCATTTGCTATAAAAATGTTACTGCAGCCTAAGGAACTCCGTATAACTTTGACAACTTTTAACATGTGGTGTCCCTGAATAAAAATAATGATGTGTGTTAATAATCAATCATTTATAATTGCTTATAATCAGTACAATCACTTCTCTTTCAAGATAAAGTTTGTCCCAGTCTGGACTACATTGACAATGGAGAGCTCAGGATCACAGGTTGGCTGGTGGGAGGTGAAGGTATCTACAAATGTGACCCCGGCTACAAGTATGTTGGTGTCAACCCTCGAGTGTGCCAACACAATCTTACATGGAGCGGCCAACCAGGAGAGTGTCAGGGTTAGTGTTGGTCCCAAGCGTGAACCATATTAAAAATAATTAGATACAAACATTTCAAAAGCTGGTACATATCTTCTATATGGTTGATATAAGTTGTTATAGTTTGTTTAATATACTATATTGTATTATTATACTATTGTTAAATTATTGTTGTCTCCAATAAAGGGCGGACAATTTGCTCACTTGATTGCCAATGTAGGGGCATATATATTTATTTTCATATCATGACAACAACAAATTAATATTCCCACACTAAACAATATGTTTATCCTTTCATGTTGTCAAGGAACAAAAACCTGACCTTGGGTAATACTGTCTTGTTTCTAGAACACTTTTAAAAACGTCCTTATTTTGACGTTTTTTTGAAGTATATTTTGAAAGCCATAACTCACCAGAATTGCATTCAAACTCTTTCCAAATTACCAACAAATGGGTCCCAACTGTCTTCTTTAGACCTGCAAAAGAGGGATTCATTCTCACAACTTCTATTTGAAAGTCCTAACTGCATGAAAAGTTGCCTTTTCGCCGGCCCTGGTGATATGATGTTAACATGTTATCAAAGTATTCATATTCTCTTCTGTCCCACCTTGAGCACCTGACTGTTGTTATCATTACTGGAAGACTGTCTGAATTACCTGTGTATTCTGCTTCCTCAACACTTTTGCATTCTTCCAGACGTACAATGTCCTGCCCTGGACAACGTCAATAATGGTCAGCTGGACATCACAGGTCTGAATGTTGGAAGCCAAGGAATCTTCAAATGTGACCCAGGCTATTGGTACTTAGGAACTAACCCTCGGCTGTGTCAGCTCAATGGTACATGGAGCGGCAGGCCAGGAGAATGTGAAGGTATGTTATATTGTCTTAAAGAAGGTAGGAAAATACATTTTGATGTTTTATCAAAGCTGACTTCCATTTTTGACTACAATTCACCGACCCATGGAGTTCAATGGGAAAAATGCATATATTCTCAGGTTTTATTTATTCATAGGTTTTATCACAAATTAAAAAATAGGGCATGAACATGTTGCGAAAAATACTATTCAGCTTTGAAGATGAACTCTTTAAAACGTACAAAAAACTGTGTTACCAATCTTTTGTTTGTTTTAAAGAGTTTATCCTGCAAAATATCCTACACTACAGGGATGTTGTTCTCAGTAGTACTGATTGCAATAGAAGGACATGTAACACATCTATAGTGTGTCAACCTTTCATATACTACTAGCTTAACTAAGAAGAAGGCGCGCACATGCGATATCCACAGATATATATGCGCAGATTATGCACCCAAAGGTCTCTCATGTATATGAACATTATGTTCAATACGGACACCATTATTGTACTTCTACTAGATCAATGATATATTCTTCCCATATGAAATAAAACCAAAGTTAACACAATTTGAACTTGTTTCTCATTTGTTCTTGATTTTCCTCCTCGAACTCACACTGGGTCATTACACATCTATCACACATCTACATTTAATTACTACTAAAGCTTGGTGAATAATATACCTATGAGCACATGGGATATAAAGAAGGATATAATCATTAAATCGTCAGACAAAGGAAAAGAGATTTGGAGGAGTTATATTAGTCCACATCAATAACTGAATTCAGAGCTGTAGATTAGACTCATCAATGATTCAGGTTCTTTGAATAATTATGGAGACTATCATTTTACATTCACAGGGCAGCCATGTCGTAGACCACATATACCCCATGGCTACTTGAATGGTTCAGACTTTGTGTACAAGGACATAACTAACATCGTGTGTGAGGCAGGTTACAGGTGGGAAGAGGGACCACCCTATGCTACATGTGGACTCAACATGACCTTGATGTTTGAGGGAGCATGTAAATGTAAGTATGCATGCAGGATTATACATTAAAAGCCTCTAAAACAAAACAGAAAAAAGCTGAAGATATGCATTGAAGATATTGCATCATATGCTTCTGATTCTTTAATTTGTGGTACAATCTGAGATACTAAATTTGGGATAAGTGCTATAAAATTATATAAATATATTTTGATTGAACAGCAGGGTATAACTTTATTGAATTATTATTCCTAGAAGCTCATTAGTGGTGTATTGCATCATTAGGCACCAACTATTAAAACAGAAAATGCCCTAGGGACATAGCAGGAAGCTGTATCTTTGCATGGCGGAGGTATCCATACCAAAGCAGGATACTAAAGCCAAGGGACAAGACAGATTTCCCACCATATCCCGCAGATTTTATTTGTTTTCATTTCACCTTCACTCTTTAAAGTGGCTAAGATCGCTGAGAACAAAGATCAGAATTTATGTAAAATATAACAAAAAAATGATTCCAGCTATGTTAGGTATTCTCAAACTTATTTCTAAGTGTTTCTTTCTATCCTGGGTTGCTTTTATTTACATTAATCAATGTGATATGACCATGGTGAAGGCCTGACATGGTTTCATTTTGAAAAAGCAGAAATGGGGTCAGAATGACGAACGGACACATAACGTCACACAAATTGACGCAAATCTCAGTGTCAGGAAACTTAAGTGTTTCCATGTGTATCTATGTACTACACTTATATAAAATACTTCCAATATGCCGATTTTCGGTAAGGAATGCATCCCAAAGGCTTTGTGCAGATCAAATACACATTATATGCACATCCAGCGAGAGAGAATAGTTACGGTAAAGGTTTGTTTACATCATGACATTCATGCTGACAATGCGTCAATGATGGCTATCACAGAATGTGTGTGCGTCATTGGCACTTGCGTAATGGCGGCGTCGCACCCGGGTTATTTTGGTCTGCCAGACCAAAATTATTTTTAACTGGATTATTGGGAAAATAACTCACAAACGGGTTTCAATGATCAAATTTGGAAAGCTGTTGGTAAAGGGGGTTCTATTGTATTCAATAGCTATAACTTTGACCAAATTCTCATAAATAAGTTCTGTGATCGGCAAGTGCCACTTTAACATGTACTTAAGCATAACACATTTAGTGATAAACTTGCTTTTGTCTTGCTCGACAGGGACATCTTTGTTTACATCATGATGCCCGTCATGATGCCCATCATGATCCATTTGCATATTCCTATACAGGGTTTTTCCAACCCATGGGGGTTTGGACTATATTCTAGAATGTAGAATTACTTAATTCTGTACGATCTTGTAAAATTATTCCGCTTACGTTTCTGCAATAATGAACATATTCAAGTGTTTTTTTTATTTTGCAAAATATTTGTTTTGTATTATTGTCGTTGGAGAAAATGTTCATTCCATATCAGCCTGAGGCCTGATATGGCAGTCGTATCATCCCCAGGACTGAGTTGCCCTCCAAGTGTTAACTCAATGGGTCTTGCATATATAATATTGACGAATGAAATATGATAGAACATCCTTTCTTTGTACATGGAATAATGCAATATTTCTGTATAACAGATGTATCCTCAGCTATCAATCCAACTGGGATCATTGTTGCGGTATGTGCTGTCACTGTCTTCTTAATTGTGATAATAATGGTTCTATACATACATCACAGATCTAACAGGTAACTAGCAGGGGTAGTCTCACTTACTTGTTTTTTCCATTTTACTCTAAATTTTAATTTCTTTAATCTCCTTGAGGTTTATGTGTCTTTAGTAGTAGTAGTAGCATGCAGTAAGTTGTTCTAATTAGTCCAACACAAATTCTCTTAGCTTCCTGTTATAACCAATGCCACTGTATAGATATTGAAGTCTGTAATACTCTAATTCAATCCAGACAGCAGAGGATGACAGGAAGATCAGATGTTCCTGAAGAGCAAATGCTAATGCAACCAAGTAAGTTATTGCCTCAAAATCAAGTCTTACACATAATATAACTATTTGTATCTAATCCATGATTTTCAAAGCATGTCAACAGATTCATAGAATTTTGCAGATCAAGAATGCAAAACATCTATCCACTGATTTGTGTTTCATGTTATATTCATCTATATTATGAACACATAACACATCATGGTCACTAAGGAATTGTATCTAATGTAATTAAAATATCATGAATATGAGACACATGAATAATGTTCAATGTATCACAATGATGATATAGTTATTTCCAAATATCTAGTGCTCAGTAATAGCTGACATGGAGAGGTTTCTCAATGCTAACATATCTATCTAGCAGGTACTAGAATGCCTCCAATAAAGAAGGGTGTCCTTGATGGAGGCCACATCAGTAACAGAGATGATGACAAGAGGATCGACCTTGATGAGGAGTTTGTCAACCTTAGACTGGTATCTGGAGATCAGGCATTAGAAGCACAGGACCTAGACCCAAGTCGGTATCAAGATTATCTGCAGAAGTCTGATGAAGCTAATATAAAGATGGCAGATTTACTCAAGTACATCAAGAGAGAACGTATTGAGAAAGATTCTATGAGCTATGGCAGCAATGATGAAGTGACAAGACCACTTTTACTGGTGGGCAGAGCAGGTGTTGGTAAGTCAACACTCATACAGAAGCTGATGCGTCTCTGGGCACAAGGAAAGTGGGCGCAGAAGTTCAAGGCTGCCTTCCTCTTCAATATCCGTAACTTGACTGTGGTTGACAAACGTGTGGTTACTCTGAATGATTTTATTGAGTTCTTTACAATCTACTTCTTCCGTGATGCTGAAAGGGATATAAAGAGAGTACTCAGGGATGAAAAATTGTTGCTACTGTTCATAGGTAAATAATTTACTTGATATCATCACTATGATTATGACTGAAACTCACGAATAGCTATTATTAGCAATAGGACTGCATGGGTCAGGATCAAATGTTTTACATGGTAGCACAAGCCAAGTAGGGTGAGTGCTGTTATGTGAAAAGTTTTGCATAAAGCAAGTCAAAAATATATTAGTTACATCCATAAATCCTGACTGCAGGAGGTGAAGAAGCAGTGTAAACAACGACCCAGGTTTTCCTTGAAAGAATCTGGAAATTTGCAAGCTCCCACCAGCTGTCAGTGAGATTGCATGCAGTGAGTTTGCATGGCAGCAAACAAGATTAATCTGCTGACTGATCATACAAACATGATTACACAGTAGCCTGATTACACTCACACATAGAAACTGCAATCCTCCTCTCTTTGTGGAGTAAAACAAACATAATCACTGCAGAGTTGCACATCACCAAACTTCTGGTGTGCTTTGTCTATTACTGGAGTTAGTTATGGCAAAATTAAGTCTTATTTATGGTCATGTTGTTCACTTAGAGAATTGCAAAGCAGTAAAATAGCCTCATTAAATGCTATGTCTAAGTTAAGAAAACCCAAATTTGTTATTGGTCGTTTAGTAGCAGCCAGTTGTTACTGCTTGGAAAGTATTAACTATAGCATTATTTCAGTGGTCACTTAGGATATTACGTTAATTTGTTCTCATCTCAATTTGCTATAACAGTAGAAACACCTATGTCATATTCTTAGATGAAGCTATTGCTATTACATAATTACAAGATTATCTAAGCTGTGTGAAAACTATGAGTATCAATATCAATATTAATTGCTTCATCAATATTGAACAAATAGCTACATTTTCTTCAAAAGATGGAATCGATGAGCTCCCTGGTCTGGCTGAGAAGTTTAGCAAGAGAAGTAAACTTCATGGCGTGGAGCGCGAGCCCCTCTCGTGGTGCATTGATATTCTCAGAAGACATGTTCTGGGTGAATCTGTTGTCGTACTGGCATCAAGGTTGGTTAATTATGTATACATTTTGACACTTTGTCTCTGTCGTCAATGTTTCCCACAATTTCAGTTGATTGAATGTTTTAATTTAGCACCTGGATGTAACCATGGACGAAACTTGATACATAGAAGATATTTCAGATTTCAACAGCATTTGAAAACAAACTTGTTAAAAAGATGTTGGATATCATATGCAGTATTAGATAAATGTGTCTACAGTGTAGACTCTTTCATTGGAGAAATATATCGTCTGATGGTATGCATGGTTAAGGAAATATGAAGTTTCAATACATAATTATTTATCCACAAAAAAATGTTTTACTTCAAATTTTTTGTAAGGTTTTCCCCACCAAAGGTGGTATGAGTGCCAAAGGCGCTTGTACTGGGAAACCTGGGAAACCTTGGGAACTGGGAATTTCCAACACAATCGCTCACATCACGGAAACCTTATAATTGTAGGTTCTAGTTTTTGCTTGCTGTAGCAACATCCGCTTGGGTCCATAAAAGGAATGAGAATACAAACACAATTCTGTCTATTGCCACCAGAATTTCCGATACAATTGCTCACATCGCAGTGATTTTAGACCTCAGAAAAATAATAAAAAATTACTACTACTAATTACATATTTCTACGCTAATAGATTGCCAAGATGTTGAAATTAAGAAAGAACATGCTTTTCTACATTGATATCTGTAATTTTATCAATGCTATTATTTGATTAAAGAAGATATCAGAGAAACTGTACTGTTACCATTAAACAGTAATTTTCAGCATTTCCCTGTCCTGTACAGGATTGGCTCCAGTGACAAAAATCTGATCGTCGTGCAAAACTAGGTTGTCTAATATTGCATATTTAGGAATATTATAAACTAGCCTAAGATAATGTTGTATAAAGATGTGTAATTTTAAAGATTGGCCAGAAGTGGTAGATTACCATGACAAATCTGATATAATGTTCTAGCATATATGCACACTGGTAGGCAAGTGAATTCCACAGAGGTGCTTGGTGATCCCTATTTGCATTAGTGTCTAACCATGAGGCTAATTTAGATGTTTAATCAAATCTAAATATTCAGATTATATGACAACAACAAAAGAAACTGACTAGTTCATTCAAAGACATAATGTTTCCATAGTAACGCAGTGTTTGGAAATCATCCTTTCATAATTGGAATCTTCAAAAATCTTTGATGTTGTTTAAGATGCATAAGAAGTGCAGTTTTGATTTCAATGCAAGTAAGGATTGAAAATTACCCCCAAAATACAGAAATGTCCATGGATAAAATGACCACACCTGAGTCCCTCCATGGGTCCCTCCATGAAGTGTCTTTGAAGTCCCAGCCCAACAGAGGCGGGACAGGGTGTAATATAGAATGTTATTTCTTGATTTCAATGGCTGGCCTGGATTGCCCTTTTGTAGTTACACCTCCACAAGTGCCCTAGACCTCTGTGAATGAACCAATACATTAACCATGGGCTGTACTGTGAGATTGCTCACAGTGAAAGTGACCACTGTCAGTAGGATGGCGCATATCAATGCCCAAGTTCAATCACAGGAGGTTCAATTACAAATTAGAGAGATAACATTTAATAGTAAAATTACATCAGCCCTGTCCCGGTTTATAGGATATCAACTGTATTATCAATAGAATATATGTATAAAGCAAAAACCCTAGTGAGAAAGTACTATCCCAACCCATTGCTCAAGATAAAACATCATTGTGTATATAACCACTACACATGTATGAATCTATAATTTCAGGCCATTTGAAGAGCTTTACCAAATTGGATGTGATCCAATTCTGGAAGTAGTTGGTCTGACAAAAGATGGAGTTATGGAGTTTATAGACAAGCATGTAAGTGAAGACAAGAGGGAAAGAGTGAAGACCAAGATGTTGAACAGCCCACTGATTCTCTCTGTCTCTTCCATCACTTATTTCTGCATGATGTTTTGTCGAGTACTGGAAGATGATGAAAATGTAGATGTGGATGATCTTACCACCTACACTCGACTGCTAGCCTTCTTTATTGTGGTGAGTCACTTTCACTGCAGTGCCCATAGGCCATGCACACAGGGGCACTAAAGGTGACAATTTTAGTTTTTTTGTCCATATGTGATAGATCATATGTGATAATCTATGTGATTTCCAGTCTTCGCTGACCGGCTGTAAGACTGGCAATCACAGGGGCTGTCACATGTCAAAGTCTGCTTTAATGTTGCTGTATGCATTATAGTTCAATCAAGCATAATCTGGTGTCTTCTAGATCAATAACACCTAATAAATCACTGTATGCTTTATATCAGAAATACATGGAGAGATGCACAAAACCAGATTCTTCTGCCAGTATTTGCCTGCCACCTCTCAGCCGTCTAGCCTACAAAGGACTGGTGGAGAACCGTGTTGATGAAGACCTGCCAGCTTTGGTGTTTTATGAGGAAGATCTTAAAGCTGTTGGACTTGAGAATGCTGAAGGTATTGCAAAGTGAGACAAGGAAAAGTGTGGTTGATTTGAAGAATCTCCAGATTTTGACCATGTTTCCCTTGATTCTTAATAATACCAAAAACAACCAATTTATGAAATAGCAAAAGTAACTCAAGGAATATATCTTATTTATTTTTAATGTACTAAGTTTGTTGATTTTGTTTGTTGATTTGTTTTTGTGACTGGAATATGTAACAGTTCAGATATATTGTATGCTTTATCAAAATATATTGTCATTTATTTATTTTTTGGGTGCAGGCTTTTGCTTTTATTCCATGAAAGTAAACTTCATAGTGTCTAAATATTCCTATAATAATGTTGGGGGATGTGGAATGGTAACACAAAAACTACCCCACATTTTTCTTCAATTCAAACTGAGAATGAAACAGAAGTTGAATCCCATTTCCTTTGTCTATAGAGGTAAATCAATCAGGCAAAGTGTACAACCTGACATGATATTAGTTTATTTTGTTTAATATTTTTCCCTGCACCACTTAAGGATGAATAATGACTTTGGAATGGTAATGGGTATTCCCCAACATATGTTTAGGTTTGAGGTAGAAAACAAAATATTGCCTCCAATTACAGACAATCAGTGAGGCAATGAATAGGGTTATGAAGAAACATGATATTGCTGTTCAATTTAGAATAGTCAATAATGATATTGAGAAAATAGAAAATTGACTCGAAAAAAAGGTTTGTTGTGGTGCTTTTTGGATTGTGGAAGTCAGATTTGTGTTGACTAACAACACTACAGTTTCCCTGAAAGCATTAGACGGGCCACATCCAATACACATAAAATAATTAACCTATCCTATGTATAATAATACAGATTCCGGACTCAAAAACCGCTTTGCTGCCAAAAAAAGAGAATCAACCATATAGAGTTAGTACATCTTTAAACACAAAATATTCAATTACCTTTACTTTTATTTCAGTGAACACATCAGTTGAAAGTGGAATACTATTAGTTAAACAGATAGAAGCAAGTGGTTCTTCATCCTCTAATGTTTCAACCAGTGAGTTTGTCCACTTAACAATCCAAGAAATGCTAGCAATGACACAACTGATGTCCAAGGACAAGAACACTCTAGAAGAAATGGTTGATACAATTTGGGAAACAGAAAGCTTCAACATGGCAAGATTATTCCTGTATGGCTTGTCTCTAGATTTATCTAGCAAGCATCAGCAACAACTTCTGTCCCCGTTGAAGTCGGCACTCCACCTAGATGACTCTCATCAAGCAGAGTTAGAGCAGGTTCTCATCAACAAAATTAACACAGTATGTTAAATAACATTTTCATTCTACTGAACCATGAATATGAAATTGGCTCTTTGTTCAAAATATTTCTGGTATTATTCTTAACTGCATATGTCACACAGTGTAGATTTCTACATGTATCTGAAACGACTGACAAAGGCATCAAGGCCTACCAATTAGTTGAAATCAGAACAAGTTATGGATAGATATAGCCAAATAATTGTGGGTTTTACAGTGAAAAAGACACTATGTTTTGATTATAACTTACTGATGCTTCCACTCTAAAATCATAACTGAGTTGATGTTTACTGCTGACAATTTCGGATATCAAAGGATCTGTAATAATCAAATTAGGTTTCTTTGAATGGTTCATGCTTTAGGTGTATAGGACAATTGAGACTCACAATTGTTAGTATCATTAAGTAATGGAATTATTTCAATACCAGATTGGAATTTTGCTGTAAGTGGGCCATTTTTCAAGAAAGTTTTTGAATAAATAAAATGCTTTAGCGAACATTTCTTCTATGGAAAGGGAATTACGATCCCAGTCAATACTAAGAATATGGGATCTCTGATATATGTAAGTTTCTGGGAAAGAATGTGTGGCCATCATGTTAAGTAGCATTAAAGGAAGGAATGAGAGGGAATGAAATGCCTTGAGATGCAAGATGAAGGTTTTCACCAAGAGGCTGGGGATGGTCAGCCAGGTCAATCACAAGTGTTTAGTTTGATGACATAATCCATGGAAGCAGACTGATCCACTCTGGTACAACCATTTGGTCACACTACTATTCACAGTATTATCTTGGTTCTTGACTGCTGCATCCAAGCATTAAATGGTTAAATTTGTTCAATACATACCAACACTTGAGGTGATATGTATCAACAGTCAAGCCAATGCAGAGCATCTGTTGTTAGTCATTGTTAGGAGGAAAACAGAATAAAGGTGTCAATCAGTGAACAACTACTTAGTTCAATTAAGACATGTCTAGTGGCTTGGCTTAGAGTATTAGCAGGGTGTGAATTGCTGGAAAACCACCGCCTGGATAGGACAGTCCAAACCATAATGCACAGGAATCTATAGGTCTGCTGTGTGGCTTCCAGGGCAAGGTTGCTATATTTCACTACACCTTTATTAATTACAGAATGTTGTAATAAAATGCTTAGTGCTCCCTGTAATTGACTTGCAAATATGTTCTATGCCATACAGGGATCTTCAAACCAGCTACAGCAATTGCAAATTGTATACGAAACACAGAGAGAAGATATCGCTGAAGTTGTTGCCCATGACATATGTCCAGATGGAGAGATGAAAATTGAGAAGACACTCCTCACTCTTGTGGATATCAATGCCATCATCTTCATGCTGATGGTGATCCCTAGACTTTGCATCTTCAGGTGGGTCATATAAATGAACACATTGTCGGCCTCTGATTGGAATATTTAAAATATCATCCCTGAAAAACATGAGTATGGGTATTGACAGATCATTTGGTGGATATATATTGTAAAAGATATTTTACAATAGTGTGTACTTGATTGTAAAATTGTAACTAGTTATTATATCTCCATGTGTCTATGCAGATTAAACCAGGTGACAGTGGACAATGCTTGTATATCAGCATTGTATGAAGGTCTGGCAAGGCTGGAAGGCATAGGGACTTTACAGACGTTACAGTAAGTATAGAGAACAATTTTGCATATTATTTATCCCCATTTTTTCATAATATCTTGTTTGAGCTCTTTGAGGTAATTGAAAGACCCAAATATCCCTTTCAATGTTGGGCACATGTGCAATATTTGGTGAAAGTTTGAAAGTTTGTTATCACCTAGCTGAACGTTCAGGTCATTGTGACTGAAATAAGACATGAAAGTGTTATTTCACTTTGTGTACACCACAGATGTCATCCGATGATAAGGCAAATGCCCTAAATGAATGGTCTTTAACTGACTCAACTACACTAATGCATATCATATAAGCAGTATTTTTATCCGATCTTTGAATTCTGCTGGGGTTTTGGATAGTGATAAATTACTGTTTTGACCAGATGTAGTCACTTAGGATAGTGGATGTAGTAAATTATTTTTCGGATGTAGAATATTATTTTTTGGATGTAGTAAATTTAATGGTTCCCACGTTGTCGCTCATTCACTTACTTCAGTTTGGAACGTGTATAAAGTCCTGGTCACCCAAAAGTCTTTTCTCCACTGTTTCTGATGGAAATATTAGTCATTTTTAAGATTTTAGGGCATAGGGCTCGCCATAACGTGATGACGATAGACATTGTGCAAGCGATGTTGTGATACAATGGCTGCCTCCCAGTGACAATCAGACGAAACAAGCCAGGCTCTGTAAAACTGCAAAATATCACTACCACTAGCTCCAAAATCACCGATAATGTTCCAAATATCCTTGTACTTAGTATGATCCGCTTGCTGAATGGTCATGAGCAACGAAACAGGGAAAAATCCATTTGTCAATTCTGGCAAAACATTGTCATGCTTGCCACAGACGGCCATGACAGTTCTAAGTTCAGAGTTCAAGGTTGTTGCGGAGACTTTCAAATGAAATCCTCCGTGTGTTATATAGACTACAGTACACAAAGCAATGCCAAGTGCACCGTGCACAGACTGGCTATGCCAAAGTCTCCACACAGCTTCCGCCTTGCTCGCTCCCTCGCTCGCTCGCAAGTAATCACGTATGGATTCTGAAATCGCCATTTATTGGTTACTTGATTTCTATAGAGGAAAACTTCACTATCAGGGTAAAACAATATTAAAAACATTTCTACCGATTCAGATTTTTTATTTATTTCCTTTTTAAGTCCCTAGACACACGGAAACCTCTAAATAATACCTCTACAATAATAGGAGAGAGGTTTATAAGGGAACCCTACTGAGAGAAGATGTCGTCATGCACCCTTTGCAAGAGACATTTCACCGACAGATTGAATCGGCCAACCTTATTATAAAGGAATTCAATTCATCTCACAACAATAATACGCCTTGGACTCAAAGACTGATACATAGATATCATCCAAGCAATGCAACCTATACTCACAATTATGACCACTTAGACACTGACGGATGTCACCTTACCGAACACCTACAGGACTATTGGGCCAAGGCCTTAACTAATGCGTTTAAAAAGGCAAAAGCCAAACATACTTAATCTTAGTCTACTTTTTCTTTGGATTATAGGGTGATGAATTGAGCTTGGGATTCAGATGGAGCAACTTGTCTTAGTACTCCCTCTTCTCCCACCTCTCTTCCCTCCCCCCTCTTATCCAGACTGAAGTGTTATGTAAATGTACAATGATGTCAGGTTCATATCACACTGTCGATTATGTCAAGTCCATATATTATGTCTCAATACAACTACAAATATATATTAATTAATTGGTGTGTTAACGGTAATGTCTGTCTATTAATGCCTCTTAGAGTACTTAGTCGATCCTGGGTCTGGTCTTTATATTCATATCAATAGTGATTTATGTACATCATGTATGTTGCTGTTCCAACGTGCTGTGACTGATATCTCTGTGGTCAGTTGAATCCAATAACCTAACATCCAATTATGTCATTTGAAATGTGGAATAACTATTTATGTTTTTCTCTCACTCATGTCATACTGGTCACTCTCCGATTTTTGATGCTATTAATAACTATAATATAATTACCTGTCGACATTATTCCCACAGCGCACTCTGACCGATGCGTATACTATGGCATTATTCGATCCCCGCTGGGTCTGAGGGGTGAGGAACAACTTGTTTTAGTACTCCTCCCCCCTCCTACTACCTCGGAATGTCGATATGGCATAAGTTAATGACGCACTTGTCTGAATAGTGATTCTGCTGTTAAATAATGAGGGTGATAATAGATAAGAACCAATTTAATCACAATAGTACAGATGGCGTATATACCTTACCATAAAAGTTTCTGTGAGAATTTGAATTCTGAATTGCTTTAATTTTGAACTCTGAATATCTGATTATACTGATTAGGACTGTGGTGTCTAAAACATCCTACGGGAAAAATCTATGTTATCGGGTATTACTGATCTATTCTATAACGTTGGTACGTTTGTAGAAATTTATGAAGGGAACATGAAGTATAGGTGCCTTTTGATACCTAAAAGTTCTCGTCTGCCATATTATAACGTGTTGAAGTGGTCTGTCAAATTATATAGCTATGTAAACCAATCATATAATTTAATTATTTCAATCATATAATTTAATTATGACAACACTTCGCTAATAACAACGTCGCATTGAATGTTTACCTTAACGACCAACCCTTTAACACATACCAACAGGAGCTGCCGTCCTATACTGTAAATATCGTCTTATGTGTGCTTTGATTGTTGCTTCCCCGATGAAGTTCCCATCTATTCTACTTCCAATAAAAGGAAGGTCTGTTGAAAGTATTGTTCTGATGAAAATATTGTAAATATTGATAACATGTAATAGACTGAGAAATGTATAAAGAATAGCTATTCCTTGTCTCATTGGGTCTTGATACCCTTAGTAGTACCAATGTTTTATCCTTAAAACGGTTAAATACAACTGTCAGTTCCTCTAGTTATCGTATTATTGTTGTTCCATCAAAGGAAGTCTGTATTAACATGAATGTGGACGTCGGTAGCACCCTGCTACATTCCTTTGATGATTTGAAATGTTTGAAAGGTATAAAACTCGTGTCGTGGAACATAAGGAGCCTGGCTAAACATATGAATCAGATTGAGTTGTTAACTTCTGATTCGAATATAGACGTCTTAGGTTTTTGTGAAACGTGGCTCAATGAGCGCACACACGATAACTCATTGCAACTCCCAGGCTACTCCTTGTATAGATTGGACAGGAAGTTGAAAAAGAGAGGGGGTGGACTTTGTATGTTCCTTAAGAACGATTTGGTGGTGGATACAGAAATATATAAGAAACTAAATGTCTCTAACAAAGATTTAGAGGTACAAGTTGTCCTGATCAAAAAAGGCTTCAACAAGAGCTCTACCATTTTAAACGTCTATAGACCGCCCAGCGGATGTACGACGACACTTATTGAAAATCTTCAAAATATTTTATCTCAGATAAATAGTTCTCATGAACTATTCATGACGGGAGACTTTAATCTGGATTTCAATACCATTAAAAACTCAAAGACTACCCTATCTTCGGAAATCAAAAGTCTACTTGATAGTTTTTCCTTAACTCAGTATATAAAGACACCCACCAGATCCACCCTCAAATCTCAAACAACAATTGACCACTTCTATACAAACTCCCCCCACGTTAGTTCTGCCGGGATAATAGATATATGCATATCAGACCATTTTCCTATTTTTCTTACGAGAAAGAAGGCTCGAACCAGGTATAATATAGAGACTTTCTGGGCAAGGAACACCAAGTATTTGGATCAAAAGATCCTCAGCGAAATTCTGATGAATCTTGACTGGAGATCTTTTTATAGTAATCCGGACCCCGAAAAATGCTGGCAGATCTTATTGGACCGCATTATATATTACCTAGATAAAATGTGTCCCCTTAAAGAGTTCAGGAAGGTCAGAACGAAACCAAAATGGATGACGGATAATCTGGTACAATTAATGAATGAGCGTGACAAACTTTTTAGGACCGCAAAGAAAACCAAGGACTTGGATATCTTACAAAGAGCGAGACTAGTACGCAGACGAGTAAATCGTGAATGTAGAGCTGCGAAGGATGAATTTATTAAATCTAATCTTGAATTTCATGACAAGAATCCCAGAAAATACTGGGAATTCCTGCGTCCATTGGTTAGTCCTGACAAAGTAAAAAAGAACACCTCTATAAATATTGAGAAAAATGGACAAATTCTTGATTCTCAAGATGTCCCGGATGCGTTTAATGATTTCTTTTTAAATGTAGGTCCTAATCTGGCCAAACAAATTCCCCCCCTTGCTGGTCCAGCGCCCAGTATCTCTATTGGTGTTTCTGGCACCCCCAGAACTATACCTACTTTTGAGTTTAAGGAAATTTCACCGACTGATATGCATAAAATAATTTCTAAAATTGACACATCAAAAAACTCTGGAATCGAATTTCTTCCAGCAACAATTCTGAAATCATGTTTGTTATCGTTGACTACTCAGTTCACCCACATTGTAAACATATCACTGTTATTAGGCAAGGTACCAAGCTCTTTTAAGGTGGCTCGAGTCACCCCATTGTTCAAAGCAGGTGGTAGGACGGCCACCACCAATTATAGGCCCATTTCGTGTATCTCTCTACCTGCAAAACTTCTTGAGAAAGTCGTTCAAACGCAGTTAGCGGATCATCTGGAGTCAAATGACTTATTTAGTTCTAGTCAATATGGCTTTAGAGCAGAACATTCCATTCAGCAAGCGCAAATTGATTTTCTTAATAAAATTTATACAAACCTTAATAAGAAATTGATTAATAAGACTGTATTTCTTGATTTTAGTAAAGCGTTTGATACTGTCCACCATAATATACTTTTAGATAAATTAGAGCTGCATGGAATACATGGAATGGAACTGCTATGGTTTGCTAACTACTTGAAAGACAGGAAGCAATTTGTAACGGTTAATGGTCTGAGGTCTGAAGAGGGGACTGTTACTTATGGGGTGCCGCAGGGTACTATACTGGGCCCCATACTCTTTACGATTTATATAAACGATCTACACACTGTTATCAAAAATGCCAACATCCAGCACTATGCTGATGATACGGTGCTTTTCTTTCATCATCAGGACATTGATTCCTTGCACTCCTGTCTTCAGGAGGACCTGAATAATGTGTATGATTGGTGTATAATTAATAAGCTCTCCCTTAATGCCACAAAGTGCAAGTCTATGTCATTCTCTATTGGCCATGCTTCTAAAAACAAAATTCAGAACTCTGTAGCTTATCTAACCTTGGGTAAAACCAGGCTTGACTCTGTTCAAGAATATAAATATTTAGGCTTTATACTAGATGATCTTCTTACTTTCAAGCCACATGTACAAAATACTTTAAACCTGGTCACATCTAAAATCAGACTATTATATAAAGCGAGGAACGCTTTAACATCCAAAGCGAAGCATGATCTTTACAAGATGGCCATTTTAC
The DNA here is from genome assembly GCA_942159475.1 of Sthenelais limicola. NCBI lineage: Eukaryota > Metazoa > Annelida > Polychaeta > Phyllodocida > Sigalionidae > Sthenelais > Sthenelais limicola. Next base: position 112,728,680 of record OW804099.1, read on the forward strand.
CGAACTTGGACTTTTGTGACTTTATTTACGACTCGGCACCCAAATCAATGTTGCAAAAATTACAAACACAACAGAACCTAGCCCTCAGAATAATTTTTAATAAGTCGCGTTATGACAACGTTGACGAAGAACATAAACTTTTAAATGTGTGGCCTTTACAATCTAGGAGAGATAAGCACATTCTCGATATGGCATTTTATATGGCGCAAAACCCTGCTAACCTAGACTCCCGGCAACTCTCAACAAGGAGCCATACAAAGGGGAGAAGGAACTTATTAGTCCTTACGTCAAAATTAACCAAAATTACCAATTCGGTAATTTACAAGTCACAAGTTAGGTGGAACGAACTAGGTTTAGTAGCCCATAAAATAGATGACAAATTCTTATTTAAAAAATATACAGAGAAACTTCTCTCTCCTTTCTAACTTTAATTGTTAGAGTGGTGGTACGTCCTCCCCCTACATACTGCTGTTTTTTATACCTCATTGCATGATGAAGCTCTTGGAGGAGAATACCAGACTCCAAGGCTTGCTTTTAGATGATTCGAACGAGTCCAATCAAGGTGTGAGCAGGTCGGAAAGTTCCCTGGGTGGAAAGCCGACCTCTCTCCCCGCCAAACCAGCTGAGGAAGCTCAAGCCTCGCCTTCTTCAGGCTCGGGCGAGACTCCTGGTTTGACCGTGGTGTCCAGTCGAGCTGGTGGGACGTTGGAGGTTAACAACCAACAAATCCATTTCCTCACCAATCTCCTGGACCAGATGTCCCAACGCGAGCCACCCCAGCCTCAGCGAACTGTGGCTTCGGCTGCGTTGGGCCGGGCGCCTCCCGAGCAAGGTATGTTTGGCAGTATGTTCGATACTCCAGACAGACCTTCTGCAAAGGACACGCCCGATGGAAAGAAAGACGACGACGGCAAGGATGACTGAACGGAGGAAACGCATGGACGCTGATGACTGGACCACCCTTCGACCCAATTGAACCACCTTGGATGCTGTTCGGACGCCCTGGATCCTCGGATCATGACCTTGGTGTGTGGCGCCGACATTTACGTGTAGTCTACAATAATGAAAGTGATTGCCTTTATCATAAATAAGTTCTGTAGAACAGATTGTTTGCTTGTTAGTGAGGACACTGTATGCTCCTGCCTGTCAAACGTGAAAAGGTTTTTCATAAATTTTCTTTCTTACTTCGGATATTGTTCACATTAGTTAGGACACAGAATGCTCCTATTTGTCGATTCCTGAAGTTTTCATAAGATTGATTTATTTGTTCATTGTAGAGAGGACACACTATATGCTCCTACTTGTAGACTGTACTTTTCTTATTCCCTGTCGAGTTTTCAAGATTTTTCTTTTCAAACTCTTAAAAGAAAAAAGGGGGTATTGTGGTGTTCTTGGGTTTAGGTGGCCGCTGAGGGTTAGTTCATACAAACCTCCCCAGTGGTCACTACTGGTCCGCGGGACTTTTTAGTCTTATGATATGTTTTGCCTGTTACCTTTTATATTTAACAGCAGCCAGCTGTTGGTCGATAGTAACTACGACCTGGGTTTCTACCATTTTATGTGAGCTGTAGAGGCCGTGATAAACCTCTCAGTGTGGATAGTGTTACTTACATCTCTGAATGTGGAATGTTGATTGCTATTATGTAGGTCTGATAGACACCTTTGGATGAGGGTTACCTGGCTGGCCAGGTGATCCGAAATCCCCAGTCTAAATCAGGTCTGGAAGCGAACTGATGCTCAGTTCCGAACACCTCATGAATAAAACCCAAGTGAACAGGTAGCGCCTGCCTTTGTTCCTTTTGTTCTATATAAACTCTCGATTAATAAGCTTCGGATATGCCAAGGGAAACGAACCTGCGACTCAGAATCACTACACATATATGACATGTGGTTTGGGTAATATAATAAATAGCTGCCAAACAGAGAGGTTATTATAATGAATACAAGTCTTCTTTACCCGAGCAGGAGCCTTTAATGCCTTCCCATCGTCCATGTTCACCACATGTTAGAGATGTTCCATTGTAGACATGTCCTTCTGGGCACTTGACGTCCAGCTCCACAATATCACCATACACAGATACAGACATGAATGATAATGATTTGTCATTGATTAGAATTTTAGCTTTCATTTGATGCTGCAACATCCAGGTGATGTCAATGTCTTGCCACTCTGAAACATCAACTCAGTACTTAACAAAAACTTCATTGTTAGACGTTGGAAACAATATTTAACACACCTGATAATAATTTGAAAAACTAAATTGAATCTTATGATAAGGTCATCTGCCTGACATCGTTATACACATCAATAGTGATTTAAAATGTTTAAAGAGACACAAGTGTATATTAATTCCTTACCAGCTGTCTTGTCAACAACATTTTCAAATGGTTTACATCTCACAACTGTAAAAACACACATTTACAGAATGTATAATTAAATACTCAAGAACTAGTATATGACAGAATAAACGTATAATACATCATATTGCTACAATGAATAGATACAGCTTCAATGCACCTCAGCTAAATGTCCTTATTACTTTGATAGGCTTTCGTTATTTCAGTACCCTGTTATTTCACTTATGTGTACTGATAGTTTCCCTGGATATTTTACTGTTATCAAGTTCATCAGTATTTCAAGGCCTTATTGATCAGTTTCAAGTGACAAATCAGACCATTTTCCTTATGCTTGAGAAATTAAGATTTGTAATAAGGCTTGTTTTAAAACTTGTAAGGCTTGTTTTAAAACTGCCAGGGTTCTGCTCTGCTGCTAATGGTTTAGGGGGCAATATATAGAGCATTTTGTTTTGCTATATAGACATGCATGTACGTTTGGTGATCAAATTTAATTGTAGCAATCATAATGCATATTATATATATTGTTGTCACCGTCTCGATCATCAGAGCTTTTATTAAACAACCCGAAAGAGATGTTGAGTTACTTTTGTTTCTGGATTCGTCTAAATTCGTCCGCGTTCATCTTGACCAAATAGTTGCTTATATTAGATGCAGAATTAATAAATATGTGGGGATAGGTTGTATGATTATAATATGTATAACTCGCCACCCGAGAGACCTGGGTCTTAATATCCTTTTTTTGTCGAAAAGTAAGAAGCGAGCTATGTAGATCTTGATGTATACGCTTGAGATGAGGAAGTTTTGTTGACAAGCTGAATAAAATTATGTTCCAAAAAAAAAAAAAAAAAAAAAAATAAAAAATAAATAAATATGTGGGGAAATAGCGACCTAGCAGACTGAAGCAGACTCAAGTCACAAAGTACAGGCTTAGCGATCTTGCTGTATTTATTCTTCTGATGTTCAAAGGGGCTCTACCGCCTTCCCTGCCTGGGCACCAACTGCCCCTACCCCGTTTCCCACCGTCCTCGCTCACAGTACGAGACCCTAGCGCCCCGAGCGGTGGACGAACGTACCCGGTATACAGCGTTCGTCCCCCCACTCCCCAATCCCTCTGCTACACTACCCTCCCCTTAAAATATTTTGGACCCCAAAATTGTTAATATAAATTCCCAAACACACAAGCTAACTACTACTCCAGGGACAGACCTGTCTAATAAAATCACGGCAAGACTACTACTTGTAACGTTAAAAGTGAGCGTATCCGAATCCATCTCTCACTCAGCCGTTTTCAAAATTTAACACAACTACAAACTTCCGAATGCTTAGGGCATAACTAACAATCTCCTCCTCCCTTTTCCTCCACTGAACAATTTACAAGCGGTATCTCCTCTTTACTCATCGTCGGCCGCGGCTCTGTATGATCTCCAAGTTGTCTGCACGAAGCGTTTTACCCCGGGCTCCAATTCGTCCCCCTCTGTCCTCTCTCTGGAGGTGGTCACGGAGTGGTCTATTACATCAGGCAGTTCGATAATGAGCTCGGGCTCCGGCACAGCTATTTCCATGTCGGTGCGCCAGATGAATGACCGCTCGTACATGACATTCCATGTATCTCCCTCATTATTGATGTCCCAAATTTGTCGCCACTGCGACATGGAGACTTGGGGTGGCACCCACATGTCACCTGCAACAGTGAGTTCTTTCCTGGGATCAAACTCCACCCCGGATAGGAGTGGGGTGCGCTGCCTGGTTCCGAATGGTGCGCTCTGTTCTCTCGCCTGTCTAGGGAAGTGTGCCCTCCCCTCTGTCCTCCGACTCGTCTCACTCGAGGATTACCACTTCTGACTCTCTGTCCCGCCCCAAGACTCTGTGAGGCCATGCCCGAGGCCGGGCTTATCATATGCCTGGGGGAATTCCTGATCTTAGGGCGGTCCTCGTCTCGCTCCTGGTCCTCGTCCGCCTCTGGTTTCCCGGTGTACTGCCCATGCTCCTGATCTTGCTTCTGATTGGTCTCTGCACTCATACTTGGCTTGTCTCCGGACGGGCGGTCGTCTCCAGCCATCCTTGACAGAGGTGGGGCCTTGTCCAACGCTGCCTTCATCCGAGGTGTCAGATTCAACGGGACAGCCCATGGAGAGGGGGCATTCATCACTCCTACGCCTAAGGCCGGAGGCGTCCACATGGGTGTAGACAGCGGGTTAAGCAATGAGGCTGTGGGCAGGGTCACGGGGCCAGTGATTCCATCACTAAGTTGCCCATCTGTCCATATGTCATACTTTGGCCCACTGCTGCCGCTCGTCTGTCGCAGGTACCTAGGATGTTGGCCATAACCTGTTGCGTATTGGGGGTGCAGTGTTGTAGGGGCCTCCCAGGGGCCTCCCAGGGGCTTCCCAGTCCTGACGGCATATGTGGTCCTAGAAGGGGTGGAGCGGGGAAGGGTGATCATGTGTTAACAACAGGAGCAGCTGTACTCATGCCGGGTCCTTTACTTGGCATATACTCCGCTTCCTGATTAGACTGGCTGGTTGTGATGGAGGACACCGCCCTGTTCACTTTGTCCTCTTCCTCTAGCACGATGTCGGGTTTGTCCCCGATGTCATCATCTGACACTGATCTGGGACAGAATCTCCACGGCCTGCTTCTCTAGAACCTTTTGGTCTTTTGGGCCCAACTCTCCAGTGGACAAATCCCGGGGAGGTTCAGACGAGCCGGGCGAACGGGTGGGTGAGTGATCTGAGGGTTGCTGGGATTTCTTAGAGGTGACAGAGGTTCTACTCACTGTCTTCCTGCTGTCTATTTCAGTTTCTCGGGGAATTCTGCCCTCTGCTGCACTGGGCCTCCTGGGTTCGATGGCCCTCCTTTCCTTAGAGTCTGACTCCGTTCGTCCCAGGGCAGCCGGGGTCTTCCTCTTAGATTTGGATGAACTGCTCTTGCGGGGACTGGTTCTCACCATCACATCCCGACTATCCTCCTCTTTTCTTCTCTAGGGCAATGGTGACCTGCTGCGATGGCTCTGCTGGTCCGAGAGACGGGGACATCGTCTGTCTCCTGTACAGACGAGGCTGACCTCTTTCTCATCCGCTGGTCTCACCATGAGGGACGGCGTCCGTTTCAGTTGCACCAGGATTCTTGGGGGGCCCTGAACAATCTCAAATCCATGGGCTTTGAGTATGTAAGGGGGGAGATCTTGCCCTCGGGATCCGTATGCAGCCTTTCCACAGCCCTTTACCGGGCACAAATACCCTCTGAAAAGATGTTCTTGCGTGGCTGCGTGCTTCATGAGGGATGTGCAGCTGCTCGATCGTTTGAAGCAGATCCAACATTTGAGGGACCCGTCCAGCTCAGGTCGGACGTTGTCTACGTCCGTCCTCGTCCAGCTCCTCTTTTCTTCCTCCTCGGGTGTTTGCTGAGAGTCTTTGGGGGTAGACATCTCGTCTTTGTCTAGTTAACAACGTGGTTTGGAATTGTAGGCTACTTCCTGTAGGTTTTGCTCTGAGCTTCCACTCTCCTTGGCTGGTGTAGCTTGACTGGTCTTTACGGGTCCGGACTTCTGGACCCCAAGGTCGTCTCTTTCCTCCCTATCAATGGTGGAGTAACTTTCCCTCCTGTGGTGACTGTGATTATCTCTCCACCTCCTTTCCCCCTCTCGCCGTCTTCCCTCAGTGCTGGGACTATGCTCCCCCTTTCGTCCTTGTCCCTCTCGACTTTTCTCTGCTTGTGAATCCCTGTGCACCATTTCTATGGTCAACCTTCTGGCTAATCGCGTCCACACTTGTTTTCTCTCTGTTGTTTCCCTTAGGAATGGTGACTTTTCAAAATTCCGGCTGTTGACCACCTCCTGGGCTTGTGACGTCACCATCACCTGGACGACCCAAACTCCTCCTGGTGACGTAACTCTGCCCTCGTCCAGGGGCTGTTGCCGGGCGGTTTTCAAGCTGTCTCCATGGACAATCTTGGTCTTCCTTCCCCAGCAAATTTTGTAGGTAGTGTTGGATAACCTACTCTCCACTAACCAGGGGCCAGTCCAAAACCTTTGGAATTTCGGGCACACTCCTGTCTTTTTGATGGGTTGAAAGAACCACACTTTATCCCCCGCCTCATATTTGACTTCCTTCACCTTTTTATTATACCAGATAGCATCATTTTCACTGGTCGTCCCTAGGTTCTCCCAGGCCAGCCTATGGGCCGTGGCCATTTTCTGATGATATTCCTGGACGTATTTGAAAGGGTTGGGTTCCCTGTCGGGTGTAGGATAACAAGTCTCCCAGGGGAGGTGGGTTTCTCGACCGAACATCAAGAAATTTGGGGAAAACGTAGTGGTGCAATGCTTTCCCGACTGGTATGCGGCCCCAATGAAGGGTAGCCATTCGTCCCACTCGTCCTGAACATCTGTCACCGTAATCAGCATGGCTAGCATCGTCCTGTTAAAACGCTTGGCTTGTCCATCGCTCTGGGGGTGGTACGGTGTCGTCCGCGTCTTGTCAATCCCTATTAAGGCTGCCATGGCTGCAAAAAGGTTCGATTCAAAATTCCGGCCTTGGTCTGTATGCCAGGTCTTTGGAGCGCCAAATCGACACACAACCTCCCTAACCAGGACCCCAGCTACTGTACTAGCCGTCATGTCTGGGACCGGGAAAGCCTCGGTCCATTTAGAGAAAAGGTCTGTGACCACTAAGACATATTTATTTCCCCTACTAGTCGTATGAAAAGGCCCAGTTAAGTCGATGGCCCATTCCTCCCCTACTGTAGCTAACGGTCTACCGGCCAGCCTTGTCCGTCTCCTCATCCCCTGATTCTTAGTTTGTTGACAGGTAGCGCAGCACTCTATTTCCAGAGCTATGTGTTAGTCCATTCCTGGCCACACTTGCCTTCGTCCCAGCTTGTCCTTTGTCCGATCTCTTCCCCCGTGCAAGCCGAATGGTCCCTCATGAGCCTGGCGAATTAGTTCTTGCCTCTTTGATTGGGGTACAAACACTCTCCTGGTTTGTCCTCCTTGTTGATCGATGCTCATAAGCCCCAGTATACCTTGTCTCACCTCCAGGTTGTCGAACCTCCTATGCAACCAGTGGGCTTCCGCCTCCCCATATCCCATATCAGCCTCAGGTCGGGATCCGGATTGTACTCCCTTCCGAAATTGTTGTATTAGTGAGTCAGCTTCCTGGGCTTCCCTTAAACCCTAGATTGCCTGGTCGGTTCTGAGGGATCCCACTAATAGCGGTGGTTCGGCCCGTTCGGCCCATTCGGCCCCCTCCATTCGTCTGCACTGGTTACATGGCTGTCGTGACTAGCCATCGGCATTCCCATGTCGGGTTCCCGGCCGATGCTCTATACGGAAGTCATAGCATCCCAGTTCTTCGATCCACCTGGCTAGCTGGCCCTCTGGTTCCTTGGTTTGTATCAACCATCGAATGGCCGCTAGTAGTTCCTTCCGGGTCACACAATAGTTGTGTTCGGCCTTGGTGATCATTTGACTAGCAAACTGCAATACCCTCTCTCTCCCTTCCACCACCTGAGATATGACTGCCCCCAAGCCATCTGCCGAGGTGTCGCAGTCCAAGATCATCTCAGCGGTGGCTTCAGGGAAAGCCAGAATAGGTGCCTCAACGAGGGCTTGAACTAACGTTGCCTTAGCGTTGGTACATTTGTCCGTCCACACAAACGAAGCCCCCTTCTGGGTTAAAGAATTTAATGGGCAGGCGATCTTGGCAAAGTCTGGGACGAATGACCGATAATACGAGCAAAATCCCATGAAGGATCGTACATCCTTCTTGTATCGTAGTTCTCCCCACTCTTTCAGTGCTCTAATATTGGATGGGTCGGTTGCCACCCCTTCCTCAGACACCAGGTGACCCAAAAACCCTACTTCCCACTTCTTCTGACACTTCATCGTCTTCATTCGGAGTCCCGCTTCCCCCAACCTAGTGAATACCTTCCGTACCCGGTCAGCACACTCTTCCACCGTTTGTCCGAAGATTATGATGTCGTCAAGATAGACAAGGCATTCGTCCCCCACCATTCCAGTCAGCACGGCATCCATCAGTCGTTCAAATGTGGATGGTGCATTCACAAGGCCAAAAGGCATTACCCGGAATTGGTATAACCCTTTCTGTGTACAAAAAGGTGTCTTCTCCTTGGCCTCCCGATCCATCGTTACCTGCCAATAACCACTGGCTAAATCGATGGTGGTGAATACCTGTGCTCCTGCTAGGCTGTCTAATATGTCATCCATAAGTGGCAGGGGATATGCATCTTTTCAAGTGACTTGGTTTAATTGGCGATAATCGACACAGAATCGCCAACCCCCGTCCTTCTTCCGGACGAGTACCATGGGTGAGGCCCAGGGGCTATGCGATGGCTCGGCTACTCCTAGTGTCAGAAGTTTTTCTAATTTGTCTTCCACTAACTTCCTCCGATGGATGGGTACTCGCCGTGGCCGGGTATTAATTGGGGGATGGTCTCCCGTGTCAATATTGTGGGTCGCATGGTCCGTCCCACCCAATTCGTCCTTAAATAGGTCTACAAAGTCGCCGTAGAGTTCCTCCACCAGTTCTTCCTTGCCTTGGACTACCGATTCGTTTGTCTGTTCCCATAGCCTTCTGCGTATTCCCGCCTCGTCCTGCACGTTGATTCGTCTCATATCTTCAGTTGGTGTCTCTCCTGCTTCCGACTCCCACTCCTCCCACTGTCCCATTCGTTCGCCGGGGTGCAGTTTGATGTCCTGGTTGGTGGGGTTTGATACTCGTATCCAGGTCGATCCATCTATTACTCGACCCACCATTCTGGCTGTCCAAAGACCAGACTCCAGCCAGCAGGGTTCCACCACGACCTCCGCTTGACAATTCCACTCGCCCACCATTGCCAGTAGGTTGGTCCAGGTGCCCGAGGGAACTGTCATGCCCTCCCTCACCTCCACAGGTCCCACCTGTATTATACTGTGATCAAACTTCACAGTCTGTTTGTCCATGTCCACTACCCCTTTCAACGGGCGGAGTACGTCCATCCCTAGGATGCCCATGTAAGCCATGTCAACCACTATTGCAGGTACCGGGATTTTTACTTCCTGAAATTCTATCTCCAGTTGGACTCGCCCCAACAAATCCATTGGTTGGCCTCCTACTCCCACTACTCGGATGTCGGTGGGCCGCAGGGTCGGACGGCAGTCTATCCTTTCCCACACAGCCCTGCCTAGCAACGTGACACAAGCGCCTGTGTCTACCAACCAGTCTATCCAGGTATTATTACAGTGCCCCGCACTATCAGGCCTTTAAATGACACGTCTCACCTCCCTTGTACATTCGTCTCTGTGGTGCCTGTGCTGGATGCTGCTAGGACAGTGGCCCGGCCACCTACCGTCCTCTGGAGTTTTCCGACCCCTCAGATTGGGTCTTTGGTACCCGATGGGGGGTATTCCCGTTTGAAATGTCCCGGTTCGCCACACCAATAGGGTCTGAGGTTTGGCTTTGGCGACCCATCGTCTTAGGCTAGCATCGGATAAGGAGGCCGTAAACAGGTCTTTCCCTAAATCATCCAGAATCTCTCGATCAGCAGTGGGGGAGGCGAGACGGGCCAGTCTCTCGATCTCATCCGTGATCTGTTCGATACTCTCCCCCGTCTTCTGTTACCTAGCTCTCAGCTCGGTGCGGTATAGGGCTATCTGATCTGCGGGTTGGAACCATTCGTGCAGACTCAGGATCAGTCTTGTATAGGTGTCAAAATCTATCTTTTCCAGAATCCGTTGCGCCAACCCGGACAAACACACTCCCAGGTGTAGTCCTCGTTTGTAATCAGACCATCCGTTCAAATCAGCCACCAATCGGAAATGATGTAGAAACTCTGTCAGTGAACCCGTCCCTTTCAAACGTGCGTGGTGTCACTTTCATCTTCTTCTGGAACCCTGGTAGCGGCTCTGTTTTTGGTGTCAATTCTTCTTTTGGAATTTGTCCGGCTTCTCCCTGGCTTAAAACTTTGGCTCTCTTGTAGCCGTGTCCTAGCCATCTTGCCCAGGTTTATTTTAACAACCCGAAAGACATGTTGAGTTACTTTTGTTTCTGGATTCGTCTGAATTTGTCTGCGTTTGTCTTGACCAAATAGTTGCTTATATTAGATGCAGAATTATTAAATATGTGGGGGAATAGGGACCTAGCAGAGGCTTTAGCCTTCCTGGTGGGGATCGCACACACTCAGGGCTCTCTGTAATAGTTAATTATATGAGTTGGGTTGGGATGAATTGCTCAGCAGGGTCGGTTGGCGTCTATCTCCGATGAAGCAGACTCAAAGTCACAAAGTACAGGCTTAGCGATCTTGCTGTATTTATTCTTCTGATGTTCAAAGGGGCTCTACTGCGTTCCCTGCCTGGGCACCAACTGCCCCTACCCCGTTTCCCACCCCTATTTATACTCCCTCCCCCCATAGACCCGTCCTCGCTCACAGTACGAGACCCTGGCGCCCCAAGCGGCGGACGAACGTACCCGGTATACACCGTTCGTCTCCCCGCTCCTTCTACTACAATATAATAGGTGGCACAACTATCCACTGACTCACCCATTCACACAGTTGTTGAGGTACTATAAGTCTAATATTATCTTTTTCCCATCACATATCACCTCATTATTTACACCATCACTCACCATTTCTCATGTTCATAATGTAATCATGTATGTAACAACAAGTTTTTTTTCTAAATTACCTACTCTAGGTTAAATCATAGAGAAACGGTTTGTATTGTAAGAAAAATAAAATCAGGACACAAAGAAAACCAATCTACAGAATGACCGTGTTTTGTACATCAAATATCCTGAATAAAGACATTTTTGGAAAAAAAAAAGAAACACCATCAACCCATAATATATGACTTCTAGTCCCTTCCTCTCTAAATCACTCCCTCACTTATTTATCATGGACACATGTTATATTGTGTTATGACTTACGTTCACAAGTTCCCCTTGTTCCAGACCATGTTTTGTTTTCCAGACAGACTCTGGTACTTTGATTAGTGTATCTGAAGCCCTTGTTGCATGTCACTTGGATCTCCTCCATGTATTCAGCAACTTCCACGTCTGGTGTGTTGTAACCATTAGATGGTGGCACCGGAACCTCACAGTGAGCCTTGCCCTTCTCTGATGTACAAGAGCTTATATTACTGACTTATCCATAATTGGCAGTAGGGGTAGTTATTGTGCAGGGACTGAAGAGGTATATTTTGTGAAATGATCAAACATGAGAACCAAATGCCTCAGAAATTGATATAATCGTTTTAATCTATACAATTCATTAAATTAACCCCAGAGAACACTTCCTTTTTGCTTTATCACACATGACTAAGCATTTATTGACCAGTAATATGCATATCATATTCAAGCTCTTTATTTTTCCTATTTGAACTAATTAACAGAAAATTGATGAAATGTACACTAAACTCTGATTCAAAACTTAACAACCCAAGATGCATGAAATAAATATAATGAATTCAGGAGTAAGTGATTGTTTAAGAAAATGTTACTAACCGATACAAGTACCGACAGTGTCATTCCATGCTTCACTCTGCAGACAGTGCAGGGTGGGCCGCCTGTTGTACAAATAACCTGTGTTACATTGCACTGTCACAGTAGTGTTGAAGAGCCCATGAGAGGGATCATTTCTGGGGTCAGGATCCAGGGACCCATCCAGAGGCGGCTTGAGGGTTGGGCAGTGTGATGCTGCAGTGAAAAGGAACTGTTTAGTCATATTTCATTTCATCCTCATGTTTACCACCAATACTGATTTAAAGATAACTATCTTCTACTCAATGTTCAGTGTGTGAAGAGTTGTGTCAAACTTGTGGGTCAGATGAAAAATGTACAATTCAACTTCACCAATCTTCTCCAATAACCCAAATTTCAGACGAAAATAAAGTTCAAAATACAGTTCAACCTAACCAAACAGATAGTTAGAATCAATGTAATGCCGAATGTACTCAAATTCTTTAGGTATTGACCAAATTGTAGCCTAATTTAGCCTAATTTACTAAATGTGTACAGCTGCCAATTGTACATTCACGGAAAATCTGATCCTTGTATTGGGTTGTCACCCGCAATATCTCTATAGAGTATCATAGAGACTGCGACTCTATTTTTTTGCCAGTTTATACTTTGTATTCAGCAATCACAGATAATGTGTAATGAAGGGTACAGGTACTTTTTGTACTACATAATCAGGGTGTAAAGACTTACGTATACATACGCCCATCTCCCCAGACCATTGCCCATTCCTTTGACAAACACGAGGGTCAGTTCCAACATACTTTAGTCCTTCAAAACACTCAAACACAATGTGATCTCCAACATATTCTCCAAGGATGGATGGCTGACATTTCCTTGGCCATTTCACTGGTGGTAGGCACCTTATATCTGAAAGTAAAGTGCAATGCCAATAGAATTATGTGGCCTTTGAGAGGTACACAAGTCTGCTAAGCTACAATGTGAAATCAAGTATGACACTAACACTGAAATAATCCAACCAATCTGTGAAATAATCACGAAAGGGCCTTGGCATTACTATCATTAAAAGAAATATAATTGTTGAGTATGAACATTTAGGGGCTTTAATGTAAGGATAATGTGGTTAACTCAGAGGCTTCAATTTGTTTAGAGTGCTACTCTAATTCTTTCAGAGTCTTACTCTTGATTTAAAACTATGTGTGGTAGAATAATATATACATACATTCACATGGAGCCCCGTGACAGTTACCAACCCCATTACAGATTATGTATGCATTCATATCCTTATAGATATCGTGGCATTTTACAGGAAAGGAGATACTTCCATCTGCATTGTCTATTGTACTTCTTGATCCTGAATTGTCATACCTGATACCAGGTTTGAACAGATATTCACTTGTAGCTGCAACACAGAGCACATTGTTTAAATCCCAGTATGTCCCAAGCCAAATACAAGTCAAAACAAGTTAGCATTTTTTGTAAATATAAAACTCATCCAAAATAGAGGGACTCTTGGGGATAGATATATTCTGACAGATTGTGTGAGAGGTTGTTGTGAGAGCTTGTTATATATAATTTTGTTACATCATTAAAACAAAAGGGTTCAGTGGAAGGGATGCACACTGGGTGTAGCACTTGTGTGTATAGTTCTAATCAGAATAATTGCACTACAACAATATTTCTTTGATGCCGATTTCTGGAAGAGGGAATGCTATTCGTCACTGTTAATCTGTATTAACATTCTCATGAAAACAACAGCAGCACCATGGCCCGATGGCGCTCGGCTTGGGCCAGCCAACCTAATTTTGGAGCCACCTACTCCTGTCTTAGCTTTTCTCCCGACAGAAGTGGTAGGGCATATCAGGGAGAGGAGCTTAATGACTAAAGCACCTGGCTTTTCCCCCTTCCATTCCAAGAGAACCCTGATCAAAACTATAGCTTATGCAGAACTCTTAAAGAGATAAACTGAAACAAAAACGGAAAATAGCTTAATAATATTTAGACTTTGACTCATGAAAGAACATAGTCAAGTAAATCCAAAAAGCTAATGAAAACAATATGTCACCAGGTTAGTTTTCATTTAAGGGAGCCCTAAAATGTATGGCTGTTCACTATCTAAGTCTATGGGGAAAGGTCTATGCGGGTTGAAGCATTTGCATATGTTCCGCATTGAAATTCCTTGGAAAAATGATTATGGTGAACCCAATAGCCAGGTAACCTTATAGACTAGGCCCAAAATGGAAATAGATGGATATTTAAAGTGGTTGAGGCGTTTTATAGTAGAAGCTTTACAAGACTTGTTCTTAGACAATTAATATGTGGTAATTCCAAATCTGGCGGATGACAGAGCATATTTTCAATATTTACAAGATGGCGGCCATTTTTCAAAATGGCCACTTATTTTAAGCTGTGTTATCTGTTTATTCATAATAGCTTTAATAATATTTGAGCTAGATCCTTAAAATTTGGTTTAGTGTTAAAGAAGTTATTGTTGAATTATCCAAATAAATATTGGTGACCTTTCTCCAGGTCAAGGTCATTTGTAATGAGGTCAAATGTCAGATATCATTATTTTTGCTGTGTAATCAAACAGACAGAGGGGCCTAACTTGCTGAAATAGGTTTAGACTGATTCTGGCCAAGGAATATGTCTCAATGATATAAATTTAGTGTTAGTGACAAATTTAAGCAATCCAAGATGGCCTCCATTATGGCCGTGAAAAGGTCAGAAGCACTATATTCTGCAGTAAAAGTTACTTAAGCACCACCACCATAGAGAGAACCTTGCAATGAGACCTCTCCCTAGGCTATGGTTGATTTTTGTCCAGGAAGTTGTCTGAATAATGTCAATCTGACATATTTCAGCATTTTTAGATTTCCAAGATGGCTGCCAATATATCTGCCCAAATAGTAGCTTCATTAATAATAATCGGATTTTGAAGTGCAGCATACTGAAACATAGGTTTTCAGGGGTGCAGAATTCATTAAACATGTCTGAAACAACTTTGGATAGAATATTAAAAAGATAGTGTTGCCATAGCACCCAATATATTGATCAATGCATCATAGCTGTATTCATTATAAAGATGAATGAAGCTTTTAAAACAAATTCATTACCAAGCAAAGACATTAGTGTCTTGGCACTTCCAGACTAATGCTATATAGTTTGGCACTCCTTTCCTTTATAGGGAAGGGGGAAGATAGAAGGGGGGGAAAGGCCAAATACTTTGGTCATTAAAGTAGCTTAAAGGGTGGTCTCCACTGGCCGGGTAAGCTCTGCAGTGAACTCTGCGGTAAGCCTTGCGATGGTGCTGGGTTGTTGTGGAGTGGCGAGGTCGTGCCTACATCGTTCACTGACCATGTAGGCAAGGACCTTGTCATTCCTCACCACCTACAGAACCAGCACAAACCATCGCAAGGCTTACCGCAGAGCTTACTGCAGCCAGTGGAAACCACCTTTAAAGTGTCATTAAGAACTGCCTACCTATGATGGCTAAGCTAAGACAGGAGGAATTGTGCCCCCAATTGGGCTGAGGGGGGCTAGTGGAGGCTATGAACCAGCTGTTCTTTTTATGAGGATTTTAATCGATTAAAAGGGACTAATGGAATTCCTTCTTCCACACATCAACATCAGAGAGAAATCACCAAATTATAGTTATCCTGCCATAAACTATACATACACTGTATTGTGATCAGAATCCAATTGAGTAATGCAGGCATACATGCAGGGATAGTAGTCATGGGGCATCACTGGTATCGAGAATCCAAGGACCCTAGTCTGATACAGTTTATATTGATAAGGGTTTCTGATATGTGCCAGCTTTCATGTAGACTTCTTTGTTAATAGCTTCATCATGTGCATTGATATGTTTCTTGACCACATTACAACAGATTACATTTCGGTGTTAGCACAGCTCAATGCTATCCTTATATCACCCTTCCCATGCAAACATAAGAGGGATTAACAGTCCAATTCTGATGTACTGCAAAGAACTCGATCACTTAGATAGAGACTGTCCACTGTCAGTACCTGGGATGAAAACCTTTCCAAAGCTGCCTTGTTTTAATAGCAAGAAAGTAAGTCTTGTAATTTGTGTAGAAGCAGTAGCCCTACTATCTACAGGAATGCAAGTTGTGTTTTAGTTGATGGATTTCCTTCAATCCCATCATTACCAAAATGTGTAATTCATTTCCCACATCAAATGTTGTTCATTAATGGACTGACAGAATAGCTTGTCCATCTACCCCAGAGTAGACCCAACCCTTACATTGGAATATGGAGAGCTATGTACCAGTAGTGGCCTGCACCACTCCCTTATCAGCCAAGGTTTTGCCACCAGCTCAGTGGAGTGATATCACCAAATTGCTGGTGGAATTTCTATGTAGAAGAGCAGCATGTACAATGCTATTAGGGCACATACCATCAATTTTGAATTCCCCAACTTGCATCCCTGTACCCATCATTTCTTTGATGGGATGTCCTTCCTTCCTTTTCCACCTTGTGCCTTCTTTAATGGAGAGTGGATTGCATCAACAAAAACAACATCAATACAATGAAAGTGATGGCCATATCCAAAGGCAGCACCTGAAGATTTATCTGACATATCTCCAAATGTCTGTCTAGTTTTCTGTCTCACACAAAGCAACAAGGCCTTCACCATCAACAATATGAGCTGAATCATCTAGTATGTTGAGGGTCTTTGGACAAACAATTCCCATCATAAGTGTATCCATCAGGATAGCTTACTGTCCTCTTCTAGGGCTGCCATCTGGTGCTGCTAAAGAAGGAGGATTTAAAAGCAATTCATGCTTTAAAACATTAGAGAGATTGATGTATCTCCCTGCCTCATATCAGACTTCTAATTTCTGAAGAATGGAGTCTGTTATCTTTGGTTTTGTTTGGTCTTTTGCTAATTAAGCAATTCATGGGCAGTTCCATTTGAAATTTGAAATCTACTAGATCCTCATGGTTCTCAGTCATCATTTTCTCTGCTTTGTTGTCCTTTGACAGGCAAGGTTAATTCTATTTCCTCCATCAACTTTCCCATGGACAGCTTCATTAGTGGTTGCTCCAAATATCTCTCTGGTACCTTGGGATATCTCAGACCTATGCTTGAGACTCATCACATGAGGGAACTAGGCCTTTTGGTTAGACCAACTATTTCCTGGCTTTATTGGGGTCAACTTGATTGAATTGCTTCTTTCATGACAAATTCATAACAAACTTCCCTCTAAATTCAGCCAGTATAGCCTGTGGTGGCATTTCCATCTCTGTCACATATATTGCTCCCCACTTTGCATAGTTCAGGTGGCTGTATCTATAATTGGTAGAAATATGGGAGCATTCCACAGGCTATATCTCTGGGCATATAATTATGTGAATTGAAGAAGGATTGATACAATGCCCAGGTCTTTATACTACATTGCAAATTTAGGATTCTGTTTCTTCAACAACTTGTTGATGGTTGTTTGGAATTCATTAGAAACACAGCAACAGAAGGCTGAGTTTAGAGTTTGGTGCCCACTAGTGGCCATTTTCTCTCAGTAGATTCAAGTTCTTGTATAAACATATAACAGCAGCAGGACATTGATGAATTCAGTCCTATCTATCAAAATATGAGTAAATTTGGTGAGGTTGTGTACATTCATCACACAACAGGGCATCTGCATGTGTGACCAATGATTACATACTATTTGTAATAGCTGAAAATGCACCTTTAACTTTCTTTCTCTAAATAGTATGCTGTATCCTTACCAGCTGTAATCTGTAAGTCAGGATTGGCTTCCCCACCAATCACAAACCATTGAAGATTGATATCACCAGACATTTCCCAGACACATATTTGACAAATTTCTGAGGTAGTATGATCTTTGTCACCTTTTGGGAAAACTTAATTTTAGGACAGATCTTGCATTTATTCTGACCATTTAACTACTTTTATCCATCTATGTTGTTTCATGCACAATATCTTGCATGTACCTCATTTCCCTGGAAGTGGAAGTCATAAGCATGTGTTTTCTTCAAATATAATTCATCTTTATAATGATTACAATTGTGATGCACTGATCAATAAGTTGGTTGCTATGGCAACACTGTATCTTTTTACAATACTATCTAAAGTGGTTTTAGACATGTTCAATGAATTCCTCACCCTTGAAAACCTATGTTTTGGTATGATGCACTTCAAAATCTGATGATTATTAACAAAGTTACTATTGAGGCAGCCATATTGGAATTTTAAAAATGTTGTAAGATGTTTGGTTAACATTATTTGGTCAACTTCCTTGAAAAGAATCACCCATAGCCTTATTAGTGATCTCTATGTAAGGTTTTCTTCTTTGTCTGTTTGATTATACAGTAGAAATGATGATATCTGACATTTGACCTCATTACAAATGACCTTGACCTTGACAAAGGTCACCAACCTTTGACAAGATAATTAATAAATATTGTCTCCACCCCTACACAGTTTTTAAAGGGTCTAGCTGAAATATTGTTTAAGCTATACAAAAGAAACAGGTAACACAGCTTAAAAGTAGCCACCATTTTTTAAAATGGCCGCCATCTTGAAAATAATGAAGATTCACTCTGTCATCCGCCAGATTTGGATTTAGCACATATTAATTGTCTAAGAACAAGTCTTGTAATGCTTCTACTAAAAAACGCCTCAACTAGTTTGATTTTCTGAAAATGGGCCTAGTCTATTACTCAAGACCAAAGGAAACCGCTCTGAAAGTTAGAGCCTTGTACATGCAGCCTGTAAAAAGCCTTTCATGACTTTATGCTGAGCATTGATTGTCGTAAATCAACAATTAATCAGTGAGGATTCAACATAAGTTTTGTTTCAGTTTAGTTGCCTTAATCCAAATCTATTTACTGAGATATTCTCTTAGCTAATATTTGTGACAGTAAAATTGGGTGACTTTTATAGCCACTTCCAAAAAATACACCATGTGTTTTGCAAAAGCACATGTGTGTTTTATTTCACCTTCGAGTGTGGTCAATATGCAAGCCCATCGAGTTAACACTGAGGGCACAACTCGGTCCTGCAGCCGATACAACTGATATGGAATGAATACAACAGGCTGATATGGAATGAATATAGTTGTCAAATAATAATGGTATTAGCGCATGTAAATTAGTTGCAAAATTAAAATTAAAGTAATTGAATACATTCATTAGAGTATTTTACTGCAAAACAGTTAGCAAAATAAATGTACAAGACAGTGCATTATTAAAAAATGTTGCATTCTAAAATATAGTCCTAACACCCATGAGTCGGAAAACAGTGCATAGAAATACAAATACATCATGACAGGAGTCATAACGCATATCAAGTTGTCAATATCAACCACAAAACCAGGAAATGAAAACAAAATTATTCCTATCGAGAGTAATTACCATCCGATGAACATTAATTCAACACTATTAATATTTCTGTCATTTTTGGGTAGAAACAGCGAAATAAATACAAACACATCTGCAGGACATAGCTGGAAATCTGTATCAACCCTTGGTTTTGGTATCCAACTGCGGGCGCTATGCACCCTTGGTCAGATACCTTCGCCACAGGACAATACAGCTTCCCTCTATGTCCCTTGGGCATTTTTGTCTTGGTACATTTTATTTCTATACATACATTAATTGCATTGTTATATTTGTGATACCATATAATGATTTAAATTGATTTCACAGCAAAAATAATGAGGGCCACCTCTGAGGTATTAACTCACTCTTGGTTTGTTCTCTCTATTATTTTGTAAAATGTCTGGTACACCTTGAAAACAGAAAGGGAGGAGACCAGCCGACTAAATCAATTGATTAACAAATTTGAGAAACATACAAACACATTTCTGTGTGTTATAATCATAGGGATAAGCATGTAATGGTTTTGTTGAAAAGTTCTGAAAGTTGGTAATTGGTTAATAGTTTTGTGTCTAGACACCAGAGTATCGTCACAACTTAATGGGAAGTCTTAGGCTATTTAATTTCATAAATATAGATTGATTTTGTAGGTTGACAATGCCCTGCATCCCGCCCACCATACTCAAAATTCTCCTTCCCTCCTCCTGTTGCCAGTCGCATTAAAATTGTTTCGTTTTTGCGTTAAATTCATATGCAAACCATTGCCAATGTAAGCAATGGTTCCGCACATATATATGCTTTGTTTATAACTGTTTGGTTGGCACTGCTTGGGAGCTATTTCACTGAGTTTACCGAAACTTTTACCGATTCATGCCAAGCGTGCGAGACAGATCGAGCATGCTGTCATGGCTTTGGAACTAGAATCCTAGATATGCGTCGGAAAGTGATGGTATGCGCATTACATGTACAGTAAAGACCCTAACAACCCAAACGTTTTGCTTCACGAACATGATAAGGATGGCAAATCCGTAGTTTGTTTCTCCCGAGGAGTGCAAAAACATAGGTAGTTGGGTGATCGAGACCAATTTTCTAGACTGTAAAATAGCCCCCGGGTGGGCGTGGCGCGTGAAAAGGTTTAATGTTAAATGCAGGCATTGCTGTGCTCTGCCACAAGGCGCTGATGTGTTCAGTTGATATGTAGTCAATGTATATTACCTGTCCATATACAGCAGGTTATAAGGAGGAATGCAAAACTAGAAGGCGCTGACATCATGGTCACTTGCATTGGGCTTCCATCTAGTGAGCTGGAAGCAAAAAGAGAAATCTCATCAGTTTTGTTTCCTGTTTTTATACTGTCTAATTTTCTTTCTTAATGTATATTATTACAGAATAGAATCATGTTTTTCTTGGGGCAAATGTGTTTCTTAACAATCTAATTCTGAATACATTCAATATAGGGGGCGAGGGGATACAAGAAACTGGTGGATGGAGATCATGAACAATTTGAAAACCTTTTATTCAGTTTCACTACTTGTGTTTATTTACGTAGAATAGCTTTTCAAATACAATATAACAAAGGAATCGAAGAGTTTCGGTGACATAATAAAACAAACATCAGGTAAACTTTTAATCGTCATGAATTGATATTTTTCTGTTGGCTCCAGTGAAACCTTGTTTGGACCAGTGAAACTACCATTTTCCCCTTCCTTCTGTATGGTGAGACCTCAAAAGCTTTTGCCATGATAGTCTAGACTATCTCAAATACTTGAGAAGATTTAACTAACTACAAGTCGATCATGAGAATAAGTATAAGAACAACTAGAGAGCTAAGGCGTGTGATTGGTGGTCCTTTTGCAGATCCCACCAGAACTACTTTTATTTGAAAATGATGTAATATACTATTACCAAATTCTCGAACCAGTGGAACACCCAGCAACTTGTCAATCATCACAGATTGTAGAGCTTTTCCAAATCTATTCAATTTTATTTTTCTAAAAATTTGGCCTCCTCAAGACACATTCTGCCTGTTTGCGAGATTTACCTTTTGCCAACAAGTGGGAATAAAAAGTATATCTCCCATATTTTACCCCCAAAACGTTTAGTAAATGGTCCGATTCCTATTATGTAGTAGATCAAATGGCTCTACAATCCAAGTGCCAAAGGCACTTGTGTAATAAGTAAACAGATATCTTCCACACGTGTGAAATGGGTTCTATACCTTTTTCCGCCAGTGCATATCCCCCGCACCATTTCGCTCCATGTGCCTTTCTCTGCTAAAGTGGGGAATGAGAAGGAATGTGCCTATTTCCGCCACACTATGACTGGTTTGTGCCGTTTCGCTCCACCCCACTCCACTGTGCCGTGTGGTGTGCGCCACTCAATGGAGCCCATCCCTTCAACCCCCATCAGTGCCAGGCTTTGTTTCGCGCAAAGAATTGATCTAAATGTTTTTGCGTTTATCTCAGAAACTTTTCAAGATTTTTTCTAAAGGAAAACTGTTTTACTTAGCTACACATGTTTACCCGGTTCTGTGAAGGTAACATTATTATAGACCCATTTCTTCTACCTTTTTTCTTGATTTTTGCACGGACACTATATAACATATTGCTACAGCGCTAAACCCCTTCCGCGGAAATAACTTGTCTAAATGTTACGACTTGTACCGCAAGAACTATCTACAATTTTGTTTTAAAAAAACTTTTTTTACATACCTAGATATGTCGACTAAAATGTGTAAAGATAACTTCATTATAGATCTATTTCTTCTACCTTTTTTCCTGATTGTTGCACGGACACTATATAACATTTCTTTGGCGGCGTTCATTTTTCGCCAAAAATATATTTATGATCCTGGAGATGGGAAGAATCACTCAAGCAGATAGAAGTTAGAAGTTGTCTTTTTATTCCAATATTTCGCCATTGGAAGGGGGTGGGGTGGGTGGGCTTCGTCAGGGATAATACATGAAGACTGCCGCTCCGACATATATAGTATAATCTCTAGTAACCGTTGACACAATGTTTATTTAATTTGATATTCTATTTTATTTTACTAGGAATGTTTGATATTACGGTATTCTAGTATGATGAAATTTATATATGAGTTTTAAATGAGTTTTTTCAGTTGATTATTAAGAATTGGCAATGATTAAGAAAATCGACTGAAACATCATGTTTTTCTCAGGAAAAAGATGTTTAGTGTAAGAGCAAAAGTTCACTCAATGTCGAAGCTATATAATATATGCGACAAGAGTACTTTGTTACTTCTGTATGAAATGATGGTACTTCCTTTGATAGATTACGGCGACTTATTTCATGGTGCAGCGACAAAAACACACCTACAAAAGCTGCAGACACTTCATGTCTATTTTCACCTATATTGAAAAGTGAAGTGAAGAGGGATTTCAGGTATCATGGTGACAATAACCTTTGTTGTAAAACACAAAGTATAGTATATGGGGGGGGGGGGGGGGGGGGGTAAGGTTTGAGAAAAGATTAGCTGATGAGAAGTAATCTCATTACATAGATATGTAATACCAAGCATGGCAGGTAGAGGGGAGAGGCTGCATTAAAGAGTTCAAGTCTAGATTCAATCTACTAGGGGCAGAAGTATTAGTAAATCCAGGGGATCTAGTCACAGATTTCAGGCCTCTGGTACCAATTTTACTGTTATGTTTGTTTAAATCTATCATATTAAATTGTTCATGTAACTATGTCATAGTACATCAGAGTAACTATCAATTGACATCCAACACAAGTAACTGAATTTGAGAAACATTTCCCCTGGAAACGAACATTAGCTACATTACGTTCAAACTAATTGTAAAGTTGAAAACATTGAGATATTCATATAATCCATTTTTACTATATTCTTGTTTCTCAACATAAATTTGTGTACATCACTGCACAAGCAGTTCCGTTATTATCCACTAGGGGGATCCAGGTAATGCTAATGATTACATAACTGTAAAGTGGCCTAGTAGCCTACTAGCCTAGTGGCCTTTCTTCTTCTTTTATGAATTCTTGATACAAAATAGTATTTTAAAGTAGTATCAGTCTTGAATGAAATGAGATGGTACAACAATCAAATGACATGATTTTGGAAGAGGTTATGGTACTCTAGCCACCAACATAAATATGTTGGAGCCCGCACATTATTTTCAGAAATTACAGAGGAGTATAAGCCCCAGCATTAGCCATGTTGGAGCATTGCCTTCCGTATGACATGCTGATGATTAATTTCAATTCCATAATTCCTGTAATATATAGTTATTCTGATTGTTTACACATAATACATTTTAACTTAGGCCTATGATACATTTGTCTCTTAAACCATATTTCATGCTCATAACTAATTTCAGTTACATAATTCCTTCAAAACAACAAGGGACATGACCTCTAATGAGTTTGTCTTCATTTGAATCATTTTTCCAGAACATATTATAGTGTTAGAGTGCTTAACGCTAGAATACTCATTATATTTCAGGGTCTTCAATGGCTGATAATGTATCTTTAACCGTTGCATACTGTATATACAAACTGAGAAAGGTAGCATGGATCAAACATTCTTTGTATCCGATAACATGAGGGTCTTTATCTGTATCAACACTACATGTGGTATCGGATTCCCTGAAACTTACCATTCTATGACACTCCAAACAACCCATATTTGTTTTATGGGAATGCTTCTAGGAATTACCAGTTAATATCACCATCACGCACATAGGAATTGAACAGTGGCCATTATAGTCAAGACACTGGAAAGCTTTGCGCAAAACTACAATTTAGTTTAATTAACTTAATTCAGGGATCATTAGATACAAGGATACACATTCTAGGACCGACTGTGGGACGGATTAACTCAAGGATGAGGCCCCTACACCTCTGGCCAAATATTCTACATGTACCAGTGCTCCTACTGACAATGCCATCATTTATTCTGTCACTCCCAATACCAAGAGGTAAGCCTTTAGTCTTTTAATTTCTCACTTCGACTAAAACTAGCTGTCCTGGCTGTGGGGAATGCAAGAGAAGGAGGAGGAAGAGCAGGAGGAAAAGCGGAAGGTGGAAGAGATAATAAAGGAGGAGCAGGGGGTGCTTCTAGGGGGCAGGGGAGGAGGAGGAGAAGGAGGAATAGGACCAGGAGGAGCAGGGAAACGATGAGGAAGAAACATGAAAGGAGGAGAAGGTTGCGGAGGAGAAAATGGATGTGATATTAATTAAAAGAAGGGTACAATAAGTGGATGAAGAAGAGGAGTAGGGGGATGATGATGGGCAGTATTACTGTTGAATCTGCATTAGCAGTTCTGATGTACATTTAAGAAACTTGTCAATCCTATATCATCAATGTAATAATAAAACCAGATCCTAGTGTTATAATATGTGATGTGTTTCAGGAAATGAGACATAAGTCGCAAAATTGATACTTTCCAAAGTGTTTCTATCACAAGATCACATGATTGGAATCTTCTAATATTTGGTGGGTTCATTGGTTATAGCTATATCAATCGACGTACCAAATTTCAAGACGATCTGTGTAATATATTCTTTCGTTTTAAAGGTCCTTATATAGACTACACTTAGTTACTTTACTGTTTATTGACCCCCATAAATATTGGAAACCCTTTTTTTTCAAAAACAAAAATATCAAACTTAAAATCTAGAACTACTTATTAGATTACTAGACTGTTTACTATCATTGGAATCGGCTTGATCTCATCTTTTCAAATATAATAGTATCTAAAAATCTATTTTTTGCAACTTATGACTCATTTTCCTGAAACACATCACATATGTGAGTTTTCTTTGATCACTATTTCCACCACAATTGCAATGATGAGTACCCATATTTATTAAAACGACCAGCTAATGTCTTCAATGCTAAAACATTTAGATATTTTTTTTCTAATAATATTATATGCTTTTTGTTCTGTTTAGCTCAAAGGGTAAACAATATAAACAGAGGAATTTACTTCCATAAGGTTGTTGAAATGGTATTTTAAAAATAAAAGGACATATTTATGTTGATTGCTAATATAATGGACGTACCGCCCACATCAAATATTATACTGTCTGTGGTGTTGCAAAACGATTGGAGGAAACTTGAAGTGTACAGTCTATGCTCATACCCCCTATAATATATCTATGAAAGGTCAATAATGTGGTCAAATATAGATTGTTATTTACATTGACTGACACACAGTCAGCATAGGATTAACATGTGTAGTGTATGCCCGTATCTATGTCCGAGACCTATGTTTGAGACAACACTAAGAGTGTATTTTTATTATCCTATATTTCATTAGTTAGTGAACTCAAGCACAAAATGCAGTCATTAATAAAACATAGATTTAAAAGTTGAGATATTAAAGCCTTGATATAATATTGTAATATGCCAACCCCCACCCCCTTTTTTATTTACTGAATAGTTTATGGAAGTGGTGATAGAGAGTGGACAATCGCAGATAATTTAACAAGTGAAACAAGTTAAATTACCCAAGGGATTTATCCATTGTCACCGACCTACAGCCATGAACTTATTCGTTTATCCCACGTCCTACTAATGGTCATCTCAGTTCACTGAAGGACCCTTCCTTTGTGTACACGAATCGGCCACTATCTCTACATCTATTATTCCCGTGGGGCTGCCGTGGAGTTCCTAGCTGTCAAATGAGCCTTGTTCTGACCTTGGAGTTATATGAAATTGTATTATTTGGGTATGAATAAAACAACGCTTCCGAAATCAACGAATCCACGTTCTAGTACGAAAAAGTGATCAACAAGTCAACCATTTTTTTAAGTTTAGTTAGTAGTGTTAAATTCCACCATTGTATTACTTATAAGTTCTGGCCAACGAGACTGACTAAATATTTC
This sequence comes from Sthenelais limicola, assembly GCA_942159475.1. Taxonomy (NCBI): domain Eukaryota; kingdom Metazoa; phylum Annelida; class Polychaeta; order Phyllodocida; family Sigalionidae; genus Sthenelais; species Sthenelais limicola. The sequence goes on from OW804099.1 coordinate 112,754,746, forward strand.
AAAAAGTTGTGTTAAATGCTAGACTACTAGTGATATCCTGAACACAACTATGATAGCCTATAGAGGAATATATAACTTATATTTGGGAAGGTTTTATGTCACTGTAATGGGTTGGACATTTTAGTTCATGAACAATTAAAGTATGGCCTAAGATAAGTCAGCATATATATTCAAATATATTTAGCCATATTATCCCACTGCAGGTCATTATTGCACCTAAAGAGTGCTAAAACATGACGTCATGACATAAATTAGGAGACATCATGTATTATGTGGACACACAGAGAACAGTTCTATTATAATTGTGTCTCTAATTACTTAAATAGAATGTATATTTACCTTCATAAACAACCTATATCCTATCTTGACAGGAAAACGAGGGGGAAGAATGTTATATATTTTTGTTAATTCTAAATATAAGGGATTATATATGTCCATATGAGCAGACGGTCAATAATTACCACTGCCATTATCATTGATATTTCGTTAATTGGCTGTCACTTTTCTTCTAGTGGGAATATTTTCACAAACTAAAATGCGCTATGACCCTTATGTTGAGACCTATGAAGTACACAATAACTCAAAGCATTATTTGCATATTCTTTTTTATTTAATGCATGCTGGGATGGATTCAGCTCAAATCTAACAATCAAATATTTAATAACATTTTAATCAAAATTTGCAAGAATGATACCACCCCACACATATAATAACCATAGGAACTACATCAAGGTGACCGGTCGACACTTATAAAATTGTATCCGCAAAAGGGACGTCTTTACAATGTACTCCAATAAACTGCTGACAGGGCCATTATTGAGGTATAGTACGCAATAGGGGATTTGCATGTCTCACTGCATATGTCTGTTACAATGCATGCTGGGATGGATTCAGCTCAAGTCTAACAATTAAATATTTAGCAACATTTTCATCAAAAATTGCAAGAATGTACTCAGCAATATCATATATATTGTATAAATGATCTATGGAAACCAAATGCATGATGGGAAAGAAGAATACTTGTGTTCTGGAAACATGTATAACACATGGATATTGACATTAGAGTATTGATAAATAGTCCATGCTGAACATGGCATTTTTTCTTTAGATTTTAGAGTGTACCATTAGTCCCATAATTCAATGCGAATCAAGATTCAAAATGGCGGCTATGCAAATCCCCAATTGCTAGCACTCAGAGATTTACAACCCATGCATCCAGCCAGTGAAGCTATCCACAATAATCAATCTCAAATGTCCACTCAAGCAGCCTTAAAGTGGGATAGATAATAATAAAAGATTTGTATTTCATTTACAATTGATGTCGCAATATTCAATGAAATTAAAGAATGTAATGAGATAGGTATAGATAGAATACATGGACAAATTGTCACATGTCTTCCAAGCATCCCTGGAATTTTGAAAAAAAGTTAAAAATATGAAGTACTAGCAAAGTACCCGTCCTCTGTATGGTCCCCTTCTCTCCCCACTCTGTCTCTCAAACCTGTTTTTCTCTCCTAACCCCATACTAGTATAGATGTATTTTATCGGTGATTTTCTACTTTTTCCCATTAACCCAGGTGGTCACCATGCTGGGATCGAAATTACCCACGTTTGGTATTCTTCTCGACTAAGGGAAAGTAAAACTGCACAAGGATCTGTTTCCATAGCTTTGTTTCCCCCTCAGCAATTCTGACAGAAGGTGCAAGGTCAGACATTGTTGGACAAATATTCCGGGATAGTCACAAATACAACCCGTACAATTGTTTTTGATTAGTTTATTATTGCTAGAAAACATGCTGACATATATATCGGACGTTCAAACTATTTTATTTTTAATTTAGAAAGTAACTATATTCATCATTGCCACAATGCTTGTGTGCTTGTGTGCCAGCTTTTAGTATTGAGTGGTCTTGTTCAACCAGCCATAGAAAGGTGTACATCTTGCCAGCCAAAGGGCGGCGGTTTTTATTTGTATACATTAAATGACAGGGCCTGGGAGCGGAATTTCGATCATGTATAGTAATAGCATGATGGTTATCGCAGTCCTGATAGCAAATTTCACAACTTACATTAGAATCACCTGTGGAAGTTCACTAGCTAATTATATATTATCCTGTGTGTCCTTGGTCTTGTGCCCATAGATTATGTTCTTTTGTTTGAGACAATTATTACTTTTTCCAGAGTGTCCTGAGCATGCTAATGTTCAGAATGCATATCTAAAAATTGATGGCAGACAGGAAGACGATACAGTAACCATCATATGCCAACATGGATTCTATTATGATCATCAAAACCCTAGGGTTTGTAAGGATGGCAAATGGACTGGGATTCTAGGAAAGTGCAGAGGTAATTATGTTTTTATTAGCAGAAGTGTAAACTCTGCTTGTATGATTGCTGATTGCTGTGCTAATCAATGAGTGCCAATCTCATACAAATGTTTCTCACAAATGTGAAGTGTGTATGGTATGTATGCATGCCCATTGAATATAGGGAGCTACTAATACTACATTTGGCAATCGCAAATACAAAAAAAAAATAGACAAATATTTGTATTACAATAATTGATTGTAGAGCCAAAGAGCACAATGATTGTATATGGCAGGACAGAATTAAGTGATTTTGTGTTTCAAAATCTTGTCCCAAACCGAACAGTTGAAATGAATGGCAGAAAGGAATACCCAATCGTGTCATCAACGCATGTATGGCAACAGAACTGAACACATATCAGCACAGTGCAAACTGAGTAGGGGGAGGCTTGGCTAAATATTTCAATGATATGATGTGATGTGAGAATGAAACTCCAGTCGACGTACAGTTGGTCTAGTAAATGCACCAAGTCAATATTCTTGATATAATGATATGCCTAAGTCTGAACACCTGAAAAACGGAGTTTCAGTTCCCAGTTTATCAAAATGAAGTCACATGAAAATAAATGTCTAATCGTTGAATGAACACACACTGAATACATTTGATTAATCAAATTCTTACATTTCAGCCAGAAGAGAATGCGAGTCTCCCACCGCCCCTGAGAATGGCTACATTGAGCACCAGAAGAACCAACGTTTGAAACAGGAAGTACACATCTTTTGTAACCACAGCTACATTTACACAGGTCCTCATAGCATTCGTTGCACAAATGACAACACATGGAGTGGGGTAGTAGGCAAATGCACATGTAGGTATTTCTCTTTAAACCTAATGTTGTCTTTTTATGGTTCGGGAGTTATATAGACAAAAGTACACGACGGGAGATCCGTCGTCACATATTACTTGCCATAGTAGCGATTCCAGTGATGAATTGCATAGCCCAAGGGTTATATTAAACAACAGAATGGCCCAAGGGAATTTTTTTATATTTATTATCACCTTTCTAGAGGTGGGTATGAGATGTTTCCCACCATTAAGGCTAAAAAATGCTTGGAATTCCATGAAAATCAATGGCAAACCGTGCATTTACACGGCCTCACCGACCTCAAACTGTTCATGAGTAATTCCATAAAGAATGCGTCATTTGGGTTGAAAAAACAACAGTACATCCAGAGCCTCAAGCATACGACTGCATGTTGCCGTAACTAGAATGGTCTGGAGGGCCAGGGGGTCATGATGCCGTAACGGGGGTCTAGAAGGGGCGGGGATATGGAGGGTTGGGAAACTAATTTTCTAACTTTTTCCCAACTTAATTTGCCTCTAAGTACGTGATCTCATTTACTTCCGTACACATCCAAAAGAAGTCATTCATGTAGAAATATGTACCTTACCGTACTATCAGATTTCAGATAACAGTTATATCAGATCATAGTACCACATATGCGATGTGTTTCAGGGAAATGAGTCATAAGTCGCAAAAGGGATATTTTTCAAAGTGAATTATTTATAGGATACCTTTGATGGAATATTCTACTTGTTGGAGTACTTAATGCTGCTAGTGATAATAATACATGTACGGAATTTCAAGGCAATGTACTAAATATATCTATGCATTTCTAAGGTCATCTAATGGAGTATATTAGGTACTTTATTGGTAGTTATCCATCCAAAATATCAATAACTTTCTTTTCAAAAATAAATACATCAAACTTATAATATAGAAACACTACTCAGATGTCCTTGATGTTTACTATCATTAGAATCAGCTTGATCTCATCTATTCGGATATCACTGTGCATACGCCTGCCACCGTAATTCGAATTACGGGGATACCCGGGTAGTTCAGCTCATATGTGTTTTCTTTCAATTATAGGTAAATGAATGGTTTACTACAAAATCTGAATCAGCAGATATCTTGCAATGTTGTTTAGCAACAGTTTGGTGTGCATTAATAGGGCACAAAACTTATTGTTCCCTCATAATCGGTGTTTGAACAAAATCCGTAGTACCACCGTAATTCCGTTTTTGCCGATTCGAGGTACCTCCGTAATTCACTTTTAATACCTCCGTAATTCACCTTAATACCACTCCACTGTAATTCAAGTATCTATAATAGCAGTGGCTCTGTGTGGTCCGGGAATAGGCCTGCATATACGTTTTCTTCAGAGACCATGTTGTGAAACTTATGATGCGAAACCAAAACCTATGTTGTTATTGGGGTAGGTGCATAAAAATGTTGTAAGAGTTACGATAATGTCGTAACCCTTATGACTATGTCGGAAGTCAAATCAGTGTGAATAAAAATCTGATCATGTCATAACTTCATGTCGTAACTTTTTTTCCAGTCGTAAGTCGCACAAAAGTTATGATGCCCTGGGTGGGCATCATAAGGAATTACGTCATGATCATAAGTCCAAAAATTGGTGTAAGTGGCGTTATTGTAATTGTAATTGATGTGATTTTCCCCTATTTATTGGAATTTCGTTAGGACGATCTGCTTGGCCACTGTCAAAATGAGAAATATTTTTTTTTAAAATATGGATTTTGCCTGGTGTAACCCTGTGTAAACGGAAGTAGGTTTTGGAGTGCATTCATCTGACAGTGGTCGAAATAAGGAATAAAAATAGGTTGCCCACCCGGGCAAGCTACTGACAAAATCAGGTTGCCCGCCAGAATTTTTGGGTTGCCCCCCGAAATGTTCCAGTTTAAAGTTAATTCTGTGTAAATATTCAGCCTCTAATTGAAGTGTGAAGAGTGTTATTTTTAGGGTTTGTACCACATTTATGATGTTCTAAAACTCATAGTAGACCTACATTTTGATGAACAAATAGAATCGGAAAGAGAATATTTTTAATTGGGCGAAATTTGGTTGTATAAATTGTGGAATTTGTGTGATATCTGGAAATTGTGGGAAGTAAAATATGGAATATAAAATATGGATCTTAATACATATTTCAAGGCCTTAGACGGCATATATATATGCATATATATATGCCAAGATGGCAGGATATCTTGAATAAACAAAAACAAATAAAAATATAATTAAGGGATGGGGTTTTTAGTTGATATCCATTGCTTGGAGAATAGGAGACACCCACATGAAAGGTTGGAACCTCCTGACCAATTGGGTGAATTACGGTGGTACTTGGGTGAATTATGGTGGTACTTGCCAGAAAGTCAGTTAGAATTACGGAGGTACCAAAACTGAATTACGGAGGTATTACCGATTTTCTTCATGAACAGATCATGAAGCAACAACAGGTTTTGGGCCCTAATAATACATACCCAACTATTGCTAAACAACATTGCAAGAGATCTACCGATTCAGATTTTATATTAAACCATTCATTTAACTATAATTGGAAGAAAACACAAGAGGAGCTGAACTCACCTTCCGCCATTTGTATCCCCGTAACTCGAATTACGGTGGCAGGCGTATGCACAGTGGATATGATAATATCTCAAAATCCATTTTTTGCGACTTATGACTCATTTTCCTGAAACACATCACAATATTATGGTAGCAAGTTCTATCTACAATAAGCCTACAGTTGGAAATAATGTAGTGTAGTGAATACGGTTTAAATAAATCTGAGATAATTGGTCTGACCGGGTGTGACTATAATTGGGTGCACGCGCCTCAACTGAACGCGCTCCCGGTTCAGAAATGGCCTTTCGGATTCCCGCCTTTTCTTACTTGGACAGAGTTCCAGTAAACCATTATCAAAGGTAACTTAAATCTAGTCAACTCTTTTACCATAATGTGTCTTAGAGTGCTTCCGGATGCTCCGGTAAGACTCCGTGTTGTTTAACTTTGTTGCTCCTTTGTTAAACCATGTTAACTGTTTGACTCTCAACCTACATCACCTACAATGATCGTGTACCATAATTGCCACTTGTAATTTGAGGCCGATACCTGGTCACCTCTGTTGGGTCCGATAGACACTATCAGACATGGTTTGTGCGGAGAATAAAGCCTGTGATACCTAAAGAGCTGTGTGTCTGGTCTTCTTTCCCTTCGCGAGAATAGAGATATCAAACTTGGGTAGTGTGAGACAGAAAAACACTACAGTAGTCTATTATGTGACTTGGAGTTAAAGGTAAAGAGGTGCGTCCGAAATAAACAGCCCTATGCGGCTCCTAGTTGAACTATAATAGCGTGGTCTGAAATAAATGGCATCAGCCAGGCCAGCCTTGAAAAATGGACTACGTAGTCAACTTTAATGACTTTTTTTTGATCGGGCAAACATGTTTTTTTTGTTAATTTGTGGGATATGACCTCAAACGTAAGAGTAGCAAATCCAAACTAATTTGGCCGGGACATTTTTTAATTTTTCCATAAAACTTGGAAAAAAAACACATTTTCTCATATGTTCCAATATAATAGTAAAACACCGTTTTTTCAAGTGACCCAAAAAATCTGATAGGGTAACATCATTTTTCTTTTCAATTATTTGTTTCATTTGTAGTAAGGAACACTCCCTGTAAGTTTTATCGCAATTGCACTGGGAGTTTGTTTTTCATCCAACTCTCCTGTATACCTTTAAACCTTACTGATATGTGTTCAGTTTTCATTGTTTGACTCAAAACAATACTGTTTCTATTGCAGTTGTAGAGTGCCCAGAGGTGAGCGTACCAAATGGATCAGTGAATGTGACCAGTAACAACTCAGGTGATGAGGGCTACATACAGTGTGATAAAGGCTACCATCTTACAGGGCATTCTACCATTAAGTGTGAGGAGTCGGGGGAATGGACCATTGCTGGCTCTTGTGGAGGTGGGTGCAATTATGTTATGAAATGTGGTGTCAGGAGTTAGTTTGTCTTGTTATCATTGAAACATTCCAAATACAACAAGTGAGTTTTCTTGTCTATTGTAGAAAAGCCGGACTAGTGATAATGTTTAAAACATTCATTGTAATCTATTGTTATTTATCTAACTTCTGTGGCTGGCAAAGTTACACTTATATAATCATCAACATGAAATCAAAAGGTGTTTTGGAAACTAGATGAAAGAAATCACCTATTATTCATTGTGGTCAGCTATCTAGATATGTTTTGATATCAAACAATGTATGCTGCCAAAAATACTAATATAACAATTCATGAATTTAATTATACACAATACGACAGGCAATCATTTGATAATTAAGTCTGAATTTTTAAGATCAATTGAATAAAATCATGAACAATATCTTCCTTACCTTTATCATTTTATATAATTCTACAAGTCCAGACAGCGATTTTCAAAGACAAACTCAACTGCCTAATGATACTGACTATCAGTATATTGTCTTCTAGGGCCTACCACACCTATCATTGGTCTCATTCTGGCAGGCGTTGCAGCTTTCACTGTGCTTATATGCATAACCTCCCTTATTAGGTAAATAGAGTAATATGCAGGAATTGACAAAAATAGCATGTTGTCTAACGTCAGCATATTATGGATATATTTATATATATCAATATCAACAATTAATGAATTCTTAAATATGCCTCAATTATATTTGATGAATATACAAAAGACAATAGAAATTATATATTTTTAAGTTTACTTATAATATATATGCTTTTGTCACAGAGCATGCTGGGAAATAGGATATGATTTTTTGCACATTTATTATCGCAAAGTCATTTGACTGTATGGCAAACATGAACAAACAATGCATTTATTATACTTCCCTTAAAATATCAACATTATACGTTCACAATGTCCATGACAAAAGCGATTTTCGGGGCAACCATCACATTGCCGAAAAGAAGCAACGTTATGAGAATAGTTATTCATTGTCCTATTTCATTGATATCGCTTGTCGCTTGTTCTGTGAACATTTTACTGTAATTGTTGTAGAAGTATTCCCTGTTATATTAGTTACAGATTCATCAAGGTCAAAAGGCAACGTAAGTGACAAGATAACTCAACTGAATTGTTAGATATTAGAATTAAAAGTTCTAAGATTTAAATATTTCCTTAATGACATGCACAAAAGTCACTTTGATAATGACTATACATTGTGACTTATCATTTTTGAGTTTTGTTCCATGAAACAAGGTGAATCTGTTGCGTCATTGATGACATTTTCTTTTTAGCCTCAAATATGAGCATTTTTAAATGTTTTTTTTTATCCGATCTTCATTTGTCAAATATGTGAGTGAATGCATTTTCGTTAAATATAAAAACCAAAACCAAAATTCTAGGTAATAAAATCAAATCAAGATCAAATATTAATTTCCCTCAAGGAAAATCTTGATGGTGAAAATAGAATAATGCCTTAGTACCTTAACAAATTCAAAAAAGATAAGTATAAGAAATTACAGGTTCTTTTAGTGTTCACAAATGTCGCCCAATTATAACACCCAAGTAAATACAACATATTGCAGAAAATATGGGGAAGGGAGGGTAGCATCTTCCAGGGGAGATATAAATGAGTTCCCTAGGTGGACCAAGCACCTATCTGTATACCTATTCTAGAAAAAATCTTCATTCTAGATCTTAGCATCACAGCCTATGAGTTAGACTCCTTCTTCACATTCCTTATTTCCTACAATAATGTTTAACTATTCAATATACAAAGCTAAACAAATCTTCATATACCATTTCATAAAAGGGTTTAAGGTTTACTGTAACATTAAGTGATAGTGACTACTTAGTGCATATTCAATTGTTCAATGGTTTTTAAGCAAACAATCACATCCATGATTATTTGCTTAGCTATTCTTAGTAGTCTGAACCTATGCAGATAGTGATGTCCATGTCGGGTCTCAACCTCTTACCCTCCAACTAATGATCAAGTAGAAGGAGAAATTGTTTCGAACCAAGTAGGCATACTTAAGACACACTGTGGAAATAAATGTGACCTGCTCTGCGAAAACGGGTCTTATGTGCTTGGATATGAAATATAAAATGTGTTTTAGGACATAATATGCTGCAAAAATTATGTTGATACGAAAAACAGAAGCCGAGATATGAAGTTCTGAAATATGATGTGTTGAAATGGGGTAAATAGCCAAAACTGCTGTACGGTTTTTACTTGCCAAACTTTAGTTAAACCCTTATATGATTTCAAAATGTGCATCATTTAATAATTAAAATTAATCAATTAAATAATATATTGCCATTTTTCTGAAAATTTAAGTAATTCAAATCTGTTTTCAGTATCTTAATCATCAGAAAATTCTCTTTTGACTTTATTTAAATTTGAAACAATTTGATGACATATAGGTTTCCATGGAAACCAGAATCCTGTTAAACATCTTTATTGATGATTTGGACGTTCCATTGAATTCATGGTTACCATGGCAACACTAACAAAATTTTCTCCAAAGTTTTCTGCCATGCTATAATCTGTGAAAAATTTCATTTTCAATGGTTTTTTGAGTAAACTTTGTGTTTTTAACAGTTTTCCTGTTAAATAATGCCCCTAGGGCTATCCAAGTAAAAACCTATAAGACCCATAATCGCAGAGCAGGTCACAAATACATTTTAACTGTTAAGAATCTCTACTTCTCAATTCATGAAAACTCTACAATATAATAAACTGTAAATGGAACCAAAGTGAGGAGAGGTTGCTTTGTAATTATTGATAATACAAACTGATATAATATAATGAAATTTATTGTTTCAGGAACAGATCAAGGGATACCACTTATCACACACTTCGCTGCATCAACCACCTCTGTATCTACTATTGCTACCACTTCTCTCTCTTCTCCTCCTTTCCGTCCACCACCGCCACCTCCCACCCTGCTGACATCACCTGCCCAAACAACAGTACAACCAGCAACACCACCTGCACCTACCATGGCAGCACAACCAGCCCAACCAGCCCAACCAGCCCAACCAGCACAACCAGCACAACCAGCACAAACAGCACAACCAACGGCACTGACGCCAGCAACAAAACAAGTGACACCACCAACACATTCCTCAGTAACACTCCATCCACCCGCTTCATCACCATCAGTCACTGTGGCAGCTGCAGATGCTCAGTCCACCGACTACAGCCAGCTCCTGTATGATGTAAACAAGCTGACAGTAGAGGAGTTACTCATCAACAGCAAGTGTCTCTCTGTCGGTGACATCATCATGCAAGGTCAGTAATAGAAGTGTTTTTGAGAAAAGCTGTGATTCATGCTTTCAAGGTTCAGCCAATAGAAACATCACTTACTTCACAAATGCTAGTTGTAGGCTCTCTTTTTTTAAAATTAAAGGCATATATACATTTAAATCAATTCATGTGTAAGGATGTATGTCATGGACAATCACAAGCATTACCTGTTTAGTAATTACCTACAAATGACATATATTGAACACAGATACATATGCACATTTCATAGGAAAAAATAAAACACCTCATTAGCAGTCTCCTTATTTCAGTTAAACATAGACACTTGATATAGGGAAATTTAAGCACAGAACAAAATTTGGGCAAAATAACTTGTCGATTGGAATGAATATATAAATTTGTATTCTTATGCCACTTATAGATGTATTTTCTTGAGTTTATGATGAATTATCAATAATTAATTTGAATTATTTGGCGACTAGGAGCAACAAGGTGCCTACACCATGGCACATTCAGGACCCGGAATCACCCTTCAGGCATTCATGTCACTCTTAAGTCATTAAGAGGTGAGTTATGGACCAAACTATGTACAATATTTAACAACTTCTTACTAGAACATATTTAGAGGATGGATTGCTGTGAACAATGTCCATTAGAGGAGTAGGAATTGGAGATATTCCTAGTGCAAAACAGGCCTAATTCATGATGTAATTCCTCCCTCTCATCTTTGTGGCTATCATAATTTATGTTTGTGTGTATCAGTTTTCAAATGTAGAACCTTTGATATAATAATACGATGCCTATCATTCTCACATGATTTAAATAAATCCATGGGTACAGAAGTAAAGAAATCAGTTTTTTTCAAGGTGGACTGAAATCCTCCCCTGATGACCTGAATACGTTCATGGATGAGGTAACAATGACTAAGGGCTTCACTCACCCCTACCTTCTCCGACCACAAGGGATTGGTATAATAGATGATCAGCTGTATGTGGTTCTGCCTTATCTACAGAGGGGAACAGTCAGGGACTATGTGGACAACAATGTAATTATTCACTGTTATTCAAATTTTCAAGAGTTGTGTTGTTACTTTGGTATTTAACTATTGCCTAGATGTTTGACAGTAATAATGACCTTTAGTTTAATTTTAAGTTTGGTTGCAACTTATTCCAATTCATACCGGCCATTGTTCATCGGTATTCTCTTCATATACTTTGCTACAATATATTGGGTCCCGTTCAGTTGCTGCCTTTGTTCTTCATTATGATTTAACATTAATGTAACTTAAGTTATGATAATGATAAAACTCCTGGTCTTTCATACATAGCCCTTCAAGATGGATGCAACCTTGAAAATGCTGCGTGACATTGCCATGGGCATGGGCTACCTACACATACAGAAGATAGTGCACAGAGACCTGGCTGCAAGAACCTGCCTGTAAGTGGACATTTATTCCATTCATTATTTCATTCTGACTCGGGCTTTTTATATGAATTATGCTCATCAGTCCGACCTCATGAGTTGTAAACACATAACATATTATAGGGTAAAAAGCCAGAGAGATCAAATAATGAAAGACTCCACTATGTTTCTGTTAGTATACTGCTCTGAATTACTAGCTCCCTTCAATGACTAACTCAAGAAATCTATACCTGATTGAAAATAAAGACAGGGCGGTTAATCAAATCCAGAACTGCATTTCTACTGAAAACGCATGCCCAACCCTGTGCTAATTCAAGACCCTGCTGTATTTCGTGGAAATTTTAAGTATTTAAGTATTTTCTCTCAATATATCTCTCAATATTCTCTCAGTATATTTCATCTACTTGAAGATTAGGAATTACTATATGATTAGTGTTTGAATAAAGGTGAGTTAAGATGTAACAATAGAAAGAAGATGTGGGTTGGCCAAGCTGTATAAAACCTAGGGTCACCTTACTGGCAAACTTATATTGGGAAATTTACTATTAACATTTTCCCCCAGGCTTGATGACAACATGAATGTGCTGATCGGGGATTTTGGGTGTGTAAAAGACATCTACTCCAGTAATTATTATTCTGCTGATGGTACATCACCTGGCCTGCCTGTAAAGTGGCATGCTCCTGAGGTTCTGGAGAAAGGAAGGTTTAGCCTAAAATCTGATCTGGTAAGAAATATGTCTCTAGAATAAAATTATTACTTTTCTTAAATATTTTTACTGGCCCAATCTTTGAATCCAATTACATTTATATCAAACCAATTATATTAGCTATGCATTATAGTATGGTACTTATTTCAGACTACCTTTGTACCCAAATGTGGAAGTATTAGAAGTAAAAATCTGTAATAAAAAACATAAAATACATAATACAATATTTAAATCTATTAAGAAACAATTTCATTGATATGAACTGGTTTTTTTTCAAATGTAAAGTGGGCCTATGGAGTCACAGCATGGGAGATGTTCTCTCCAAGAAGGACACCTTATGGGTCTATTCATCCAGCAGAGATGTGGGACCACCTGGAGAATGGGGGAAGATTGGAACAGCCAAGACGCTGCCCAAATACAGTGTAAGTAGTATATCATCTTTTTTCTGTCCAAATACAATGTAAAGTATATATCTCCCATTCACTTATCAAGTTATAGTAGGTATAAACAGAAAACTGAATTACATTGTTTCCCAAAGTTTCGGAAATTAACAAATGTATTTTGGAGTTCTTGCGATTTTTGCTAACTAGGAGTTCTGACAACACTGCAATCTTTAAATTATCATGTATTATAGATTCAAGGGACTACGACTGTGCTGGGAAAAAGTACCAGAGAAGAGGCCCACCTTCACTATAATTGTCAGAGCATTCAGAACCATGATCAAGCACATCCAGCTCCTGGAGCCTGTGGACCTGAGTGAGTCACCACCTGAACCTGCTGGGGCAGTCGGTGGGGCGGCATCCCCAGGCTACAGTTTCCCTCCTCTCCCACCCTCACCTCCATCAACACCATCTCCACCTGGGTCACCCACCAGCCCATCAGCCGATATGTTAGGATCCAACTTGACATCTAGCCACGGGCCTCAGCAACTCAACCCTTTCACTACCACATGCCTAGCCTCTGTAGTTGCTTCAAATCCAGCTCATGTCTACTACAACATGCTGCCAGGTGCTCCAATACCACAGCCGACTGCACAAACTGCAGCTCATGTGTATTACAACATGCCTCAAGCTGCTACTGGTCTCACACAAGGTGCCCAGCCTCCACTGTCAACTCCAGCCCCACCAGTGTACTACAGCACAGCTGCACTGTTGAGTGCTAATGATGCCAGCATCACACCAAAACAACCTGCGGTCACTCTCCTTACACCAGTCCATGGGTCTTCTGATGCAGCTACAGCAAGGTCTACAACAGCCAAGAGCAGCCGTTCTCTGGTGAAGAAGATAAGACCATCTGACCTTCTGTTTCTCACTAAAGATGGACTCCCATCCACAAAGGTTGTCCCACATGAGAAGAAGCTGTTGCCACTTGAGGTGTACATGAGCATGCAGGGAGAGAAGGCCAGAGAGCAGGAGGCGAGACAAGTGGCCATGCAGCCCTATGAGATCATGCTGCCTGACTTAACCCTTCCCATGACGGCTGTATTTGCTCAACCTACAGATGTGAACCTGCCACCTTTTGCACCACCGCCGCCTATACCCAGTGATGACTCTGGCTCAAGCTCATCATCAGGCAATGGAACAAATGCCTGAACATTACATTGTTCTACGTCTGAAGTTATAGGTAGAAGGAATACCAAGAGAAACATTCTTATATACAACCTCAATACCAATATTATTACTTCCAAGTTATGCTACAACAATTGCCATAATAAGTGCAATGTGTCCTCAACGTTAATCAGCCCAAATAGTTATACCAAATGGAACAAGTAGTTGGTTGCATTGGAAAAGTGTTTGTTTTTACAGAAAAATTACCCTGATAAGACACCTAGAGTTCTGTACTTTACGTTAAAAATAAGACCTTGATTCTTATACAGGCACGCACAAGTGCCATTTTGTATTAATCCCATAAGTTTTACTGACCTAATGAAGACAAAAGACCTAATTTTCAAGATTTGTCAAGCTTTTGTTCCATGTCACTGATGTGACCACATAACAAGAGTATTGTACATTTAATGGGGCTGTGCACTTATTATGGCAATTTACATTGGGTTAAAAAATCGCAAAATCGGATGAAGCTATACATGGACTTCATAGAAGACCTTTCTAAAATCTGGAGGGATAAAATAAAGTGTGCAGTACATGTAATATGTATTTGTGCTACAACAGAATATAACCAGACAATGATAGCACCTTCCCTCCACCTACCCAATGTACCAAATGTGTGCCTTGCTTATAATCAGGTTCTGAATCCCTGATTAGGCAAAGACATAGAAGGTTTAAACATATGGTGCGCTATTCTACCATTGAGACAATGTCCCACCTTCTCTTATGATTTCTAGCATTCTTTCGGTAGATTCAGCATTTTCATATTTTCGGATTATTCAGAGCAAAGTTTCTTTCCCACAGTAGGGAGTAACATTCGGGTATTTGGATGCTAGGAGAAACACCGGGAGAAACATATTCAGGGGCATTTCAATAGACTTCTTTGCTAAGCATTAGTGAGCTGAAAAACAGGCCTCTACATGAGGCTCTGGGCAACGGAAAAGTTGCCTAGTTGACTTATGGTAGAGCTTTGAATATAACAAATATTTTATAATGTATTTAGCAGATTGATATGGAAAATCTAAATTGTGAAATACATCTGGAGTGCTTTAAAGTTTTAGTTTTGTAATTCTAAGAGATATTCCCAACAGCTAAAGTTATTTGAAATAATTTTGCCTCTGTCCTGTGATGGAGACTTAAGCGGTCTGGCCACTGTCAACAAAATGGTGCCAATGCAAAGACGATGTAATTGCCGGCGATGCACATCGATGAAGGGGGTTATCAGTAGCTGCATCGTCTTCGTCTAAAATAAGTTTAGCCACTATATACCTAATTCCCTTGCTTTTATATATGTAATCTCATCAACTAGACATCACCAATGCATTGCTATGGCCACTACATCCATTCACAATGCGACAATGCAAAATCACATCGATGGGAAATATCAAACATGTTTGATGTTCATTGCTACCCTTGCAGATGCAATTTTTACATTTCCCACTCATTGCCAGTCATCACATGTTAAGCCGAAGCCATAGTGATGACAAGTCAATGCTAAGACAATGCAAAAAAGACGCAATGAATTCAACAAAATTCTTTTTGACTACTTCATCGCCAATGCATTGCCAACGATTTTGTCAACAGTGGCCGGACCGCTTAATATTCCATTTTGTCTCTGCCAAAGAAAGCACTTCAAGGCAGGAGTGAATACAACAATATTTTATTTGATTCAAATACGTTTTAATTTCAACTATAACAGGCACAGCTTTTTTGCATTGCATTTCTGCATGTTTTTGTTAGTATTGTGCATTTCTCCCAATTTATTCTGATTTTTTTGTCATTCATATATATATGTATACAGATTTAAATACTATACAGTTTGCATTCTCATAGCGTTCGTTCTCTTTTAAAGTTGATATGTTCAATTTGTAATGCACTGCAATGATATACCCTTTTAATTATTTATATAAGTGTACCGTTGTACTAATAGTTATAGGAATAATTTATCGTCCACATACTTTAAAAATTGTATTGTAATTGTAGTGATGAACATAAATTACTGCATATCTCCTATCACCAATGTCACTACCACGGTCATCATAATGAATCCTTTTTACATTATAGACACAATTTATAAAGATTTAGTGAAAATTGTGAGTTGAGATTATCTCAGTATCAGTAAAAATATCAGTATACCAATCAGTCAATGATTTAATCGGTATAAGTCAATTAATCATTTGGTGTATACATGTATGTATTTAATTAAGTGTGCATGTATACGTTTGCATTTTTCAGGAGAAACAATGCTTGGTTTCCAGTCAAATTCATACACAATTATAACAATAAATAGTTGTAACATATCTAGGAATATAATTTAGATAAATTGTTGCTTCATATCATAGAAGTTGCCAATGTGATTTTATGAAATGAACAACATGCTATGTTATGGATTCTAGCAAGCATTTATTACACATTGTTCTACCATGTAGTTGTCAAGTCTAGCATGATAAGGAATATTTGTGTCAATGTGACACTGATAGGACTCATATATTAGTATAGGATAGTATTTCAAGAGTGTTAGACTTGCAATGGGTTCTATCAATGCATTTGATCGATTAATGTTATTTGATAGTTAGGTTATAAGGAAATTATATATCTTGTCTCTAGTGTTCCCAAATTTATTTTTTTTATGATAATGGTAATACATTAGTTGGGTTAGATTTTCAGAATATTCAGAATAAATTTGGTAACTTCGGTTAAATTAGACAGACACAAGATAAATAATTGGTACATCAGAGTATTTTTGGCATTGTGTTGAATAGAAATATCATTTGTATTGTGTTAAACTGCATTTCAAACGTCACTTCTCACTAAATCTGGGTTGTCTGAAAGGATTGGTGAAGGTGAATTGTGCATTTTCTGAAAATTTCACACAGTTTCTCTTTTTATACGGCAAGTTATCAGTTAGTTTTTTTTATCATACAGGAGAGGTAGTAGATGGATGTATTCTTTGTATATATAATAATAAGTTGTCAAGGTTATTTTGAATTATTATTTTACCGGTGATGTTATCTAGGTAGATAAGATTTTGTAAATGAAAAATCCGACATGTTCATCAATCGTATATCAAACCAGGGTTTGGTTTTTTTTAAACATATTGTTATTTCGACGAACAATTCCGCATAAGCGGTACGTTTCAAGTCATCAAAATCGGGTATTAATCATATTCACTGTTATGGATTATTTGGGACCAGTTTACATGAATAACATACCCTTTAAGGCCTGCCGAGTTGATAATAATATCTGGTTTGTTTCAGGAAATAGAGTCACAAGTTGCAAAACAGGGATTTTCAGATATCAAAATATCGAAGCCAATTCTAACAATGGTAATCACTAGAAAATCCAATAAATGTTTCGATATTTTAAGTTTGGTATATCAATTTTTGAGAAAACAAATTTGCAATATCTTTTGGCGGATAATTCCTAGTAGAGTAGCCTGGCATTAAATCTGATAATCATACAAAGAGATACAATGAGATCTGAAGAAAGTACTTTGAAAAATTTAATTTTTGCGACTTGTGACTCATTTATCTGAAAGACATTTAAATGAAGGCTGATGGAAACTACATGAAGTCTGAGAGCATCTAATATCACTCTATCAATAATACACCAAGTCTATACTAGAGGGAATTAATTATACTTCTATTATTAAGTCATGAAATCTATAGTTTGATCTAACAGCGAACATGAATGAAATAACCAATTATTCAAAATGATAAAAGGTATAGCTATTGTTCAGAAAAGATTCACTAATATAATTAATTAAGAAACAATTAATGTATTAACAAGGTGTCATATCATGATTACAATAAAATATTACTCCGAAAGAAGTTGTCTTTGTTTTTAACCTCATCATTTACTGTATACATAAGCACATAATGATACCCAAAGCTATTAGTTGAGTTCCCCACCTCTGCCGAAACCAGTTCTCATTATAAGAACACCTTAGTTCATGGGTCAGATTTTTCAATTGTGCTATTTTGCCGTTATAATCTGTTTTGCCACATACATATTTTATTATTGAGAGAACTTATTTATGCTATATATGTCTGTATTCCTCTCACTGGGAGCTTTCATTCCATTTATACTTTTTTATATTTACAGTCACCTTTTACCTCAGTATTTGGGAAAATCCAACTTTTAACCCCTAATTTCACAAGAATTTAATAAATAAATACATTTCATTCCCTAATATTTCATTTCGATCAACATAAACCTCACTGTTTCTTAACTTTCCTATAAATCCAACCTTATTCCTAATCCAAAAATCCATCCTTGTAATATAATTCATTTTTTATCGATTTATTATGCCTTTTTACATGTAAATATAGGTAGAGAGAATGGGACAATGTGTCAGTAACTGGATATTAATTGGACAAGTCCAAATAATCTTCGATTATAATCAATATTACCAAGTTTAATTAACTATTTATTATCTGCCCCTTGCAAGAATATTGAAATATAAACCTTTGTTTGGGGTTTTGAATAGTCACTGAAGTTCTAAAATCTAAAGAAAAACAAATCTAATTTGAATGGTTATTGTACATGTACATTACAAAGATTGACCACTTGTGGTACAAGGTTCAGAGCATGGTAAAAATGTTATCCGTTTTAGGAAAATGAGTCATAAGTCGCAAAAAAAGGATTTTGAGATATCACCATATTTGAAAAGAGGAGATCAAACTGATTCCAATGATAGAAAACAGTGTAATGACATAATAAGTATTTCTAGATTTTAAGTTAGATATTTTCGTTTTTGAAAAAAAGGTTTCCAATATTTCTGGGGGTTAATAAACAGTGAAATAACTAAATGTAGTCCATGTGAGGACCTTTAAAACGAAAGGATATATTGCATAGATTGTCCTGAAATTTAGGACATCGATTGACATACCTATAAGTGACACACTCTCCAAAAATCAGAACATTCCAATAATGTGATCTTGTGAAAAAAACACTTTGAAAAATATCAATTTTGCGACTTATGACTCATTTTCCTGAAACATATCACAAATGTAGAACCAGTTTGGAGGCTTAGTGATACAACACAAGGCCAAAGGCTGAGTCTGGTATCACCACCTGAAAACACGTTCTTCATTCCACGCCGAGTACCACAAGTTCTTTTAGAATATGTGCCAGATTATCAGAAAATGTTCAATTGGAAGCTATACACATTTAGGAAATTATCCTAAATTAGGCTGAAAAATGATGAATTTCGGGTATATCTTAGTATATGTGGTAGCGCATTTATGTAAAGTATCTGTCCTGATATGTTGAACTGTATTTTGAAGCTGATTTTTGTCTTAAATGCGGATTATTTGAGAGGACTGGTAAAGGTGAATTGTACATTTTCTGAAAATCTCACTCATATGTGCCTAATATGTTGTAAAAAGTAAATAATTACCTTTTTTCATATTTTAATTCTGAAATATGTTGCTTTTGCGCTGAGTGTTCCATATGAGAACAACAATCAACACAGGAGTTTTCATTGTTTATTTCTATGGAGTATTCCAAAGGAATCAGGAGAAACGATCGTCGTTAAAATGTTATTTGTTTAGAGTGTCTGCAGATTCACAGATATGGAACTCCTAGTTGTAGAATACGCATATGAGTGAGATTTTCAGAAAATGTACAATTCACCTTCACCACTCCTCTCAAATAATCCACATTTAAGACAAAAATCAGCTTCAAAATGCAGTTAAACATATCAGAACTGATACTTTAGATCAATGCGATACCAAATATACTAAGATATACCCGAAATTCATCATTTTTCAGCCTAATTTAGGAGAATTTCCTAAATGTGTAGAGCTTCCAATTGACACATATTCTAACTATTGTTTTTGCAACTATGAAGTACAATGCACATAGACCTATATGATAATACAAAATACAAGATCTACATTTAAGGAAATGCTTTGTGACTGACACTGTTATATACTCGATTTACTTACAATGATTTGATGAAAGCAGAAGTCTACATCTATATCCCAAACTTTCATCGATGAGAGCCCGTAGATTTGGCTTGTCTCCGACCACCAAACTAAGTGATTATTAGATAAGGCATAGACTTGTGTGTATACATATCGATAGATGAAAGGTGGAAAAGTAAATATTGGTATCTGTTGTCTGACACTTCATCCAACTTACTTCATACAACTGATCTGATGTGTGTAGGCTTATATTATCTAGGGCATCATTCTATATACCATTTACTATATGAATACATAATAGACTACACATATTAATATTCATTTATCCTAAATAAATTTGTGGTTTCCCTTACTCTCAGAAATATGGGCTATACATCATCCAATGAAACTCTGAAAAGAAGTGGAATGTTTTTCTCTAAACATTGCACCTCTCAAAAGTGTTAATTTCAACGTTATTTTTACATTGATACAATACTACAATCTGTCCACAAATTCCTCTTCTTACGATCAAGGTTGATCAATTGATGCAGCTATTTTATAATATATATGGTTATATATCTATGAAATCTAAGGTACATTCCATTGATGCATTAATGCCATTGTGCAGTCACAACAAACCATGATTGTTTAGACTTATATCAATTGTGCGGGGTTGAGTAGTTGTTTCACACAACGGATACAACTAGCGACACCTATCTTGTATAACGTATACTCTACTACCGGAAATCAGTCGACGATCGGCAGTACACAGATGAGTCAATAGTGGTTAGATATGGTGAGACCCATTGTACCTGTGAGACACAGTGCTGACCTCCCGTGGAGATACCATTAAACAAACGCCGGAAGTCAGTCGACGATGGAGGTCTGATATATGAGCGTGGATAGGATATGGGATGGCAGAGGTTATATGTAGCAAAACAAATAGAAACCTAGATAACTTTTTTAACTTAGTGGCGGTATGAAGAAATAACAGAAAAAAGGCCTTTATTATATGAGGGTTTGCCTAGTCTGTATAGCAGGTATCTATATAACTATTGTAGAAATAGTTGATTAGACGCTCTAAGAATGGGTCTATGTCATTTGTCAATCATAACAAATGGCTGTGTCAGTTTGTCAGTTTTATATGAGGCCCAAAGTGTTACCTACATAATTCAGTATTTTTCTTGTAGTCAGACAGACCAAATTATAAAATACACCGAAAAGACTTTTTTAAACTGATACCAAATAGATAAATGCAGGCACATAATTAATATAAAGGGTATAATGACTGAATAATAATAAGTCTAGACACAAAATTAATAAAATAGATACTGAGCTATAAAATAGAAATACCAAATTAATAAATACAGAGACAGAATTAATAAATAGTCACCAAATTAATGATAAAATGATGTGGCTAAGGTAATAGGAAATAGCTATGTTAGTTTGTTTGTTTTAGGCATCAGAAACAGTAAAAATAGACGATATGATCCTAAGATCTAGAATGAATGTTTATTGTGTAAATGAGATACAACTGTGTGGTTGATCCGTGTGGCTATTCATCATTGGAGGAATGCTAACTATGTGTGAGATTGCTACCTGAGCTTCAACATGCTACCGTAATTACCACAATAAATTCCTAGTTCATGTTACTTTGTCAAATATGAACATGTTACTGATTTAGAATATTGAAAATAATGATAATAATTAATGTTAATAAATAGTAATTAAGTGATTACACCTTGTGAGGTTATTATTACATAACGTAACACCTTCAGTGATCTGAAACAATGTGCAGAGAGGACTCTTTTTGTTAAAGACAAGTGAAGTACCTGTCCTCTGAATGGTGCGCCTCTCAGCCCACATTTCCCCCTCTTTTCCCTCTGCCTCTTCTCAGTCTCTTACACCTGTTGTACTCTCCCAACTCAACCCGGATCCCCCTTGACTCTTCCTCATGCTCCCCCTCCTCGCTTTCTCTTTCTCTCCCTCCTTTCTCTCGTTTCCCCTACATCCTCTCTCTTCCCTCTTTTCCCTACCCCTCTTCTTTCCCTCCCCCTCCCCCTTTTGTATTTCCCCACCGTCTCCCATTTCAACAATCTTGTCTCCATAACTCACAACATGCAACACGTGCAAGTGAGCCGACCCAGCACTTAAGGGTCAAGTCTCCAGAAAATGTACAATTAGCCTTCACCATCCCTCCCATATTACCCAAATTTAAGATGAAAATCAGATTCATAATACAGGTCAACATAACCAGAGAGATTCATTGAATGAATACAATACAGCATATACTCAGCTACACCCAATATCTGTTTTTTTAAACATATTTTATTTAAAAAAACAATTCCACACAATATGGTATGTTTCATGCTCTCGAAGGTGATATGTTATAAATGCAATAAACAAAGATAAAGTGATGCAAGTTACCTACATACGATAGATAATTATCAACATCTAATACCCGGTTTATTTTAAATTACAATTTTAAACTCAACCAAGTCATTTATATAGAACCCTGTTTTTGTGTGTTGTTGTGCTGTTAATTAAATTGAATACATAAATTTTCGATAACTTGAAACATACCATTTGTGTGGAATTGTTTGTCGAAATAGAATATGTTTAAAAAAAAAATCAATCCACATATATATATACAAAAACAATTTATAACCTTCCTAATTACCAGTTGGATTTGTTAAGTCTTGTAATGATCCATATACATATAATTAACCTAACCTGAAAGCATAGCGGTCCAATCTGAGTTATACATAACATCGCTGTATATGGGTCAGACTTTAAGGAAATGTACAATTCACTTTTGCCAATGATCTAAAAAAACCGAGAATTTAGACAAAAATAAAGTTCAAAATACAGTTCAACCAAGCCAAACAGATTGCTAGAATCATTGCAATGCCAAATATAGTCGGATTGACTTAGCATTTAACTAATTGCAGCCTAATTTAGCAGAATTTACTAAACGTGTACAGCCGCCAATTGTACATTTTCTGAAGATCTGACCCATGTATGATTAAGTGATTTACAGATTACCGTAAATCTGTTAATAATAATACCTACTACTAATATCTATGTCTTCAATGGAGTGATAACTGACCTTCATGATTCATACAGACAGTGAATAACAGCAAAACCAATATGGCTTGAAATTAGTATACAATTCCAATATTGTGTTATTGTGGGTTTTTAAAAACAAAGTTGAGATGAGTCAATCCACGTTTTGATTGCACCACACCAACCATTTGATTCTATCTGGTATTTATTAACTAGCCTTTTAAACGTTCAACTTACTTGGTATTGGTGGAGATGCCGTAATTGTATAAGGGCTGCGGCAATTGTTTGCTCAGTCCCTCAATGTACCGTTATGTTGACTGACCTAGGATAAAAAAGTGATATTCATAAATATGGACATGTTTTTGTTTTCTATTTCTTCCGGGTTAATACAATCTATCTATAAACCTATAAATCTATAGTTACATTAAAACTAAAAAATATGCCTTATCCAGCAAGGGTGTCTTCAGACGTTGCCTCATTGGACAGTTGTTGTCCTATTCTTTGTATGATTTCCCTTTGAGGATGTAATGCTGAATTCTAAATCAATAAACTTCATGCTGTCCTCATTGTATTTTTCAGTTATTTGTTACTTTGATTACTTTACTACTGTAATATTTGACAATATTTCAGTCATTATTAAAAGAAAGCACCGCCTTCAGTATAATGATCTTGAGGTAAAATCAATGTCAGCTAGGTTCGAACATAATTATGGTGAATAATAAGAGTGCTGGAGGGCGTACAATCTTGGATTATGATGTTTAATATAGGCAGACATCTTCGGAGGACTCATGACGTCACTCATGATAGAATCCTGCCTGCAATGCTAGCATGCCGAGTGCACCGTGGTCATGCTCCTCCTCCTAGTGCAGTTTTTGCAATGATATATAGCAGAAATAAGCATGTCCTCATTAGATATGAATGTCTACATGCTATTCATGGCCAGATTTCACTTTTTGAAGCATGATTTTATGAAAGAGAAGGTGTTTTGTCAGGAGTAAACAAGTCTGGCCCAAACCGGAACTGACAACATTCTAAAACCGTCTATATTATCGCTCACAATAACAAAAGACTTTCGGGACTATACAGGGTGCATTTCAAACCATCTAAGTCCAAACAAACCCATACCAGTCTAGTTATAGCCTCTCTCACTCACTATTAGCAAAGAAAATGGCTTATTAGGGATCTGAATGGAGGGAAACCTGCTTCAAACTTCAACCCGACCACACCCCCAGCTCACGTGGCCGGTGCGGAACCCGGTGCGGAAGAAGACAGGCTGCAGCATTGATGACGTCAAAATCAAGGAGGATTGTGGGTAATGTTCCCGAAAATGGTGGCAGTCATGAATCTTATATTAGGCCTATTTCGGACATTTCAAATGCTTCCATCAAGGTTGTAATAGATACTACGGATATTTCTGAACTACAGGTTTGTTTTTATTTAATAAAGAACCTATTGAGGTACCATTGTACTGAGTGCGGTATGTTCTTTTAATAAATAATGCTCTTTGCAATTCATTTCATATCCACCACAACCTGGGTTCACTACAAGTGCATATTTGAGCAAAAACCAATTGGTAACTATTTGGCTATCCAGGGTTAAAAGTATTTACCCTTATTAAGTAGAGGCGCAGCTCATTTAAATTCATCAAACAAAAAACTTTGTTTCTACTATTTCACTCAATCATGGCAGATCACCTTAAAGAAAACATCTATCTTCATTCTCTGTCTTGTCTGAACATTCTTGGAAAAAAAAAATCTGAGAAAATGTATCTATTGTCTAATGACATTGCTGTGTACAATCATAAAATAAGCTAACGTAAGAATATAGCAGATGTAAATATTGACTAAATACAAATTCACTATAATACTTAATAATGCTCTTAGCAGAATAGAGTAGCAGAGTAGTATTATTAAATCCACTATGATGTTTGAGCATTTCTGATGGCCATTCCTAACTTATGAAGCGGTAATCAACTAATACAATAACCCCATAGTTATTTCACGCTATTAAGCCAACACAATGGTATTGACTTTCCATCAGATACACACAATTCATTGGATCCTTTGAATGATACTATAACATTTACTAAGACAAATCTCAGGATCTCAGAATTCGCAGAAGTTGCTACAAAATAGACTTTAGCTTGACAATGGCTTGGTATTCCTTCACTTTGGGAACAAACACTCTGATTATATCAATTCTTGCTCAACTCAAATAATGATCTAATGTTTGTTGTATTTTGTCTAATCCATCTCTAATTACAGCCAAATTAAATGGCACTTACCTAGGTTTTATCCGTGTATGTTGTAACTTGTGTATCTCGGATGAGTCGAATTTAGCCACTAGTGAAATCTCTTGCAACAATTGTGAATTAGCGTAAACAAAGTACTTCAGTTTATTAAACAATGGAGAAAAGTGAATAGTGTTATCTATTATCTGTTACTGAAGAGTTCAAGATACGCCGGTTTGGTCCGACCAATTTGGTAGAAGAGACAATATTATCTAGGTCAAATGCCCAATATTCTGCTAAGAGCATCATTTATTTAATTTTATTACGAGTATCAGTTAGGATACAGTGAGAATATATTTGAGGATATTCAAATAGGCTGAAAATTCCTGATGATAACAAAAGTCACAAACGATGCAAAATGAAAATGGATGATTATTTTTGTTTTTTACTTAATATATTATTTCTTTGTAGATAAGTCATTAGATGTTCAGACACATTGTTTTCTACCTGTTTTTCTGCTACATGTGTTAGTGAGATTGGAAGAGGTGATAGGATTTTTTATTTTTGGAACTGGTATGACTCTATGATATAGGAAAATACCCTTCTTTGAATAGCTGGGAGGACCAATTGACAAAATGCGTAAGTTAAGATAATAGGATCCAGAAAAACACTTTTGCACTTGCCTTGATGAAAACACTTTGTAACAAAGATTCATCACAACATTGTATCCTTTAACATTGATATTTAAGGAGAATCCTATACTGTAGCTCTACCCCGGTATAAAGAGACAATCTTATACATATTGTAATAGTATCCCAGTACAGGGATAGTTTCCAACCTGCAAACAATTTTAGTTTTGATGGTATTATCATATTAAGGATACTGTCCAATTTGTTATCCCTATAAACAATGATGTAAGATGTTTGTTGAATCCTTTGAAAGATACAATAGGACGTTGGTACATATGCTCGTATGGGTTGCTGGAAGTCATATAATGTAATTTGGTACATTAGAATATTTAATCTTTTGTAAAATCAAATATGTATTGAACCGCAGATTTGTGGGCACAAGTTTACAAAATTTGGGAAAGAATCACAAAAACGAAAGGAATTAGTTTGAACTGGGTTTATTCACCCAAGGTATACAGTTACAATGGTATCGTCTCTGAATTGGGATGCTTTATTTGAACAACAGAAGTATCTCGGTCTGCGGCGTGGCTCAAGTCTGTAGTGTTAAGCGAAGACCGGATCCCCTTGTGGAGGTAGTAGTATCCTCCACCTACTGCCCATCGGAGCCTGTCTGCAGTGCTATTGGCACAATGACGTGTGTTGCCCTCTGACGGAAGTGGCCAGAACTGCTGGTCGTCTCCGGCTCCAGTAGAAGTGCCACCGCTGTTGTAGCCTGGTGGTAGGAGTAGATGGACGGCAGCATTGTTGTTATGATGTATTTGGGGTGGCGGACCCACTACACATATTTTCATTGCCCAAGGTCATTGAATATTAATGATAATGTGTATGTTATTAAAATCAATGAGATTAGAGGACGTCTGCTGATTTATTTCCATTTTGTTTATGTACATATTGGGTACAATTTTCTGACATTTCCTAGTTCTCTTGTCCTGGCATATGCATGCTGTAGGCATATATGCATTGTATGTTTAAAGTACAATATGTTGATTTGCTGAGATATGTATGGCATATGCATGTTATGCAGAAAAGTTGACTATAGTGTATGTCTCTTTACTAATCCACTAAAGAGATAAACCACAGTCATATGCACTGCTGCAGACGGGAGTTCAAGGAACTAATGCATGCAAAATAAGGACTCACAATAATTTGTTCAAACTTTGTCTTGAGAAAAAGCATGGTTGGGGGATAACATAAAGCAAAAATAAATGGATCTCAGCATTAATTTTCCTTTTAGAGACCACCAAAATTTAGTAGTGAAGTCTGTGGGGAAAATGGATATTTTCTCTGTGATTAAAAAATTTCAGACACACGAATAAGATTTTTCCGTTGAAATATCTTCTTAACATAGCTACAATACCAGTTTACCCTCATGCATGAAAGAACAGGGTATCAACATATTTTGAAAGATTTTTTTTAGCGTTGAAAATTTTCAGTATTCCTTTTTTTAACTCATTTGGATGCAAATTTAGTTGAATAACTTTTTTTAAAAAGCTGGTGTCCCCCATTTTTTATTACTTGAAAGGGTAAAGCAATATGTTAGCTATGTCTGTAGAGATTTTCAGGAAAAAGTTATTTTCATTTTTTTTATACTGAAATTTTTAAAAAAATGTCCTTTTCTCTTCTATAGTGAAGAGCTATACATTTCAGGGCTCACTGTAATGAAAACTATAACCTGGTGATATATTGTTTTTATTGGCCCAGCGGGCATTGATATATTCCCCACCCAACCGGAAGTAAACAAGGAATCCTGACCGCATCGTAGCTGTCAGTTTGTGAGGCTACAGTATGAGGCTTTTTCTAGTGTTTTTATTTAGTTAATTGGTTACATTCTTTTTTAGATATATTTTTATGGAGGTATAATGAATACAAAATTGACTTGTGGGTGTGTGGGAGGTGGTTATCTCCCTTGGGCTATGCAAATTGTTGGGGTGCTATGCACCCCTTACAATATTGCTACGCCCGCGGCCCCCCCACACGCCTACAATTCAATTTTGTCTATTTATTTCCTTTGATATAAGCAGTCAGCCAGAAGAGGATGTCGCCCACTAATAGCCTTTCTTGGTAGTCCCCCAGCAGCCCCCGCCATCCCAACAAATGGCAACTAATAAGCAAGGGATAACATCAGCGAAGATGGTCTATATATAGTGCAACAAGGCGCTATTGATTTCCCTGAACAACCACTAATTATCAATTAAAGTCCTGTGGCAACATACACCTGTAAGTTATGTCTTGAGCTACGACCAATGGGACATTGCAGGTATTTACTATCAAGTCCAATTAATATCCAAGCCATGATCAAACCTGGCTTATATGTTACGTTTTTCAGGGAAATAAGTCACAAATCACAACAAGTGGATTTTGAGATATCATCATATTGATTGATAAACGATTTTATATTAATACAAACACAATTATTGCTGTATCACACAAAATAAAATTGTATTTATATCATATCATTGATTGTATTAATCTATACAACCATATTGCAAGAAGGTATGGTGGAGCCTTGTGGTATGGACACATGTCCAGTTGAACTTAGAGACATGTCAACTCACCATTATAGAGTGGAAGGGGAGGACAAGGGGTTGAAATCTAAATGTTAATTATTCAATTAGGGAGGTGGGTGAAAACATCTAACAAAACTCAATTTACCCAGTAAAATACTAATGTTCAATGAAGTACGTATATTAGTGACAGACACTAAAGTCACATGAAGTATATCATGTGGGCTCTGTTATAATGTGAACGAAAAGACCTTACTCCTGTTAAGAATGTTGAGCATCCCAGCCGCGAGACAGAATATAAGACAAACTTAAAGCAAATTTGTTAGCATTAAGAAGTAACAAATGAAATTGTTAATTTAATTATCTTATTGTTTAATGGGAGGTCATTGGAAGACCTGCACAAATGCAGATGTCCTAACCCACTTCCTTGATTTTATAACTATTGTGAATAACGAATCATTCTATTGCAATTGTGACTTTATCTTAAATCTTGAATAAAAGTATTATATTTGTATAACACATGGATCTTGACTATGTTAATGCTAGCATTAATCCAAAAAGAAGTTATCATGGAGTTTTCTTAAGCCAAAAAACCAATGAAAAACCTGTCGTTGAATTAGTTTGTATTTCAGGGACCACTGAAATGTATTACCTTTTGCCATAGAATTCAATGAATTTTCTCCCTTTTTTCCCGCATATTAGATAACAAATAATGCTCCTTCCTGACATATTATTTTATACCCCCAAATTTTAAAAAAACAGGGGGTCATTGAACTAAGAAAGTGTATTGAGAATGTATTCTCCCGCCCTATTAACCTTCATAGTGAATGGTAGTAACCTTCGGTTGTTTCCAAAATATAAAATGATCAAAATAATGAAATTTGAAATATACTGTCACTCCTATTTGTTCATGTAATAGTTCCTTGAGTTCCTGCCTGCAGCAGTGCAGATTATGCTGGCATTTACCTTTAATGAAAGGGTTCTTCCTGTGTGTAAACCAAATTAGCTCAACCAGGAAACATTTGAAGGGGACTAACTAAAACTCCTGACTCCTGAGGTTTCATGCTGTGGTTACAACAATTATTTGAATAATTGCAACAATTATATATGGTAGAGATTTTAAAATAAAAGCTACAACAATACCGAATTTGCTGCTTGTTATTTTTATTTTTCACATTGATTCTTGTTTCCTCCATACAGACTTCTCTTGTTAACAGTCAACAATATTTTACAAAATAGATTCCAAATTGATCCTGTTATATTAATTAAAGTGAAACAATGATAAAGATGTGAAATATTGGGATGCTCCTTTTCAATGTGCAGATACCAAGAATCTGGACAGATTGCATCCAGGGGGTGTTTCATGAAAATAAGATAGAATCTTACGATAAAAGATACATCATATAAAACAAGATATATCATACAGTGTGTTATACATATAAGATATTGTCTTCAATGTTACTACTCTGTTTTCAGGATTTTATCACTGAACTATTGTTATTACTATTGTAAACTATGTTTGTTTGCCTAATCATCCATGATATTATGTCACTAGTTATGTTTCCATGCCCTAAATAAATCCTTTCTCAGCAAATATGTAATCATCTTAAACTATAAGATAATGTATTATGTTTATGTATGTATTATGAGAAATTTGTGCAGACATACTTGTACGATAAAAGTTACTTTCAAATGATCCTACTACACTTATAGTGGCATTTACCATAGTTTCA
This sequence comes from Sthenelais limicola, assembly GCA_942159475.1. Classification (NCBI taxonomy): domain Eukaryota; kingdom Metazoa; phylum Annelida; class Polychaeta; order Phyllodocida; family Sigalionidae; genus Sthenelais; species Sthenelais limicola. The sequence goes on from OW804099.1 coordinate 112,785,042, forward strand.
CGACATAATTCCCATCAACGTAGGACCAGCTATAAATACCCTTGTAAATGTGAGAACTTGTTGTATATAAAGTTACATAAATATGTTACTGCATATTTACCCTGATAACATGAACTATGACGGCGTCTTACAACATGATATCTTTAGCGGAGTAGGTAAAAGTTCTCATTCCTCAATAGAGTAAATGGTTTCTTAAAAGCAAAACAACTCTATCACAACAACTTTGATCGGCAAAATGTCACATATTGCGATTCTACACCTTCAGTGCTTTAGTTCACTATTGTATGAAATAGCAAGCAATACAGAATTAATTTACCAACCTCATGAAATAATTTAAGTTGGTGCTTCATTTTTTCCATAATTTCCATCCTAGAAACACATATGAATCTTAGGCTGTACAATCACAAGACTGCGCTGCTGGTTGTACATTGTCTCAATAATTGTGCTGTGTTTCAGGTAAATGAGTCATAAGTCGCAAAAAAAAGATTTTGAGATATCATTATATTTGAAAAGATGAGATCAAACCGATTCCAATGATAATAAACAGTCTACTAATCTAATGAGTATTTCTAGATTTTAAGTTTGATACTTTCTTTTTTGAAAAAAAAAGTTTCAAATATTTCTGGGGGTCAATACACAATAAAGTAATTAAATGTAGTCCATATGGGGACCTTTGAAACGAAAGGATAGATTACATAGATTGTCCTGAAATTTGATACATTGATTGAAATAACTACAAGTGACAAACTCTCCAAGAATGAGAACATTCCAAAAATGTGATCTTGTCAGAAAAACACTTTGGAAAATATCCATTTTGTGACTTATGACGAATTTTTCTAAAACACATCACACATGTAGAGGATAACTAAAGGTAGCTGTTCAGAACTGTGTATTGTTGTTAATAAGGCTCAAGAATGTGTAGTGTTAGAGTTCCTTATAATCAACACTCCACACTTCCAGAACATGCCAACATTTGTTATCTACTTTAACACACACCACATTCCACCATCCCGAAATCTATCCATCTATCCAACAATCCATTTTTCAATCCATCTTTCAATTGATCAAAGGAAGCCTACTAACCTTGCCTCCTCTCTCAACAAATTTATAGCCTTTTATGACCCCACAGGTGTCTTATTTCTCCCTTGTGTGTGTTTCAGGAAAATGGGCAACAGATTGCCCAATTGCAATTTTTCGAAGTATGTTATTTACAAGGTCTCTTTCAGGGAATGTTTTCATTTTTGGGGCGCTTAATGCTGTTTGTAACATAAATATATTAAATTTCAATAGAGTGTATCAAATATATCCTTTTGTTTCTAAGGTCATTGTATAGAGTATATTTAGCTACTTTGAAAGTAAATGTACAAAAACAACTATTACAACTTCTTTTTAAAAAATAAAAGTATCAATACTATAACTTAGAAACATTTATTATATGCCCCATTTGTTCACTATCATTGGAATCTGCTTGTCCTCATCATTTCACTGCTTGTCCTCATCATAATGCACTCTCAAAATTCATTTTTTCTGAATTATGACTCATTTTCTTGGAACACATCACACATAAGATTAGGTCATACAATGTTTTCATGAAACACCTGCCGGGTTGTATCAAGACTGAAACATCATGTTCCTGAAACTGTTTCTAAAATTCTGATCACTCCAAGCATAAATTAGGGGGTTGAGCCAAGTATTACTCAGAAATATCAGCATGGAAAACCTTTCAGCTACAATCACACTAAACACTGGATGATTAAGCAAAATATAAGCCACAACCATTTCTAAGAAATTCCCTGAAGCATAAGCCATCAAGACAGTGAACATCATTTTTGAGATTTTGAACTGCTTTTGAATCAATTTAGCCATTGCAGAATTTTGTGTCTGCAGTTCACAAATGATTTGTCTTTTCTGCTTGTACGCTATTCCTGCTATGATACAATAGCAAAGAAATGTAAGACAAAGGAATACACCCCACTGGGGTAAGGCAAATCTTTTATACAGGGTCTTATCAATCACATTTAGTATACGGCAAGGTTTCCCTAGTTTAGCTTCTGCAAAGAACAGGATTACCACAGACGTCTGAAAACCAATAGTCAACCAGAGAACTGCTATTGCAATAAATACCCTCCTAGCCGTGATGAGAGTATTATACCTCAATGGGTAGCACACACAAATAAGACGATCAACAGCGATGAGGAAAATGTTGCCTTCATTTCCCTGAAATGCAATGATTGAAAGAGTCTTGTCTGCTAAACAAATGGTTATGTAGTTTGGACTTAGAGGATAAAGTGTATGGAGGAATTCTAAGGGCACATAACAACTGCTTATGATATCAGCACAAGCAAGGCTACATATGAGGTAGTTGGAGTTGGACTGTAGAATGTAGTACTTGCAGACTGCAGTGATGGTGATGATGTTTCCAGCCAAGGCAAGTATTGCCCACAGGCTACGAATACTCATGAATGGTATCAGGATCTGTTGGGGTACAGACAAATCTGGTATGAAATCTTGGGTTGTGTTTGGTGATGTATTAAAAAACATGACCAATGAATCAGTGACCATAAGTGAAACATTTTTTTCAATGACTGATACTTCCGATGACACTTCTGATGAGGTTTGGTACATCTGTGATGAATACATTGACATCTTTATTGTTGAAGTTAAATTCTTTGTGTTTACTTGATCAAACTCTCTCCTCAATTCAACTGTTATATGTCTGGTAGAACATTTATGTGGGGAGTTGACATTAGTTGATAATTTGACTGCTTCAGCACCTTAATGCTACACTCTCAATTAACATATATATAATATATAAAACAAACGAAAATATTGTTTAGTTCTTTTCAAAATCATCTTAAGTCATTTGACTCAAATTCTGGTTTATTTGTATGATTGTTCTGCTATGGGGCTTGATTCATTATTTGGGAACCCACTAAACTCAATTCCTGTGAGGTTTATTTGTGATTTCGTTCACCAGCTGCTAATTCAACTTTCAATGTTACTATTACTATAGAACATCTGCACACTTTTACAGTCAGTTGAATTCCAAAATCTTGGTAAATTAGATCAAGTTTTGTGTGTTTGTAAAAGGCAGGCATGCAACTTTAAATCATTTGTTTGTAGTTCTGAGAACAGCCCCACTTCAATTGAAGAACAAGGTCATGATGAAGAGTGTACATCTTTCTCCTTACTTGGCAGTAATGATTACAGTCAATACTGTTGTTAGCCAACTTTAATGCGTTCATTACAGTCACTGCCACTCCAGAGATGTCCTTGGTCTTGAACAGCTAGCCAGCCAACACATTAGAATTGCTTAGAAACAGAAATCCGGAAGGAAAAAAAGGTTCCAGGCCCTGATCTGAAAATAAATGACCAACATTGAAAATCATAGATATTTCAGTGATCGCGGATATTAAATTGTTTAAAAATTATTATTGAAACAATCTGCAAAGTACATTCCTGGATGGCGGAGATATTTTGCAAATGACTACACAATACATATACAATCTGCATGGATATACTTCCCCCTGGTTGATATCCTGCTTATTCATATACCTGCAACCTATGCCATGACCCCTAGCGTCTATTGTCTGTCTTTTCTATCAGGTTCCATTGCCGCATCGTACACCATTACATAGTTTTGCACATCTGTACTTTACTTATCGTCAAACATCCGAATTTTGGTAGGGCTACAGCTACTCCTACCCCTATATATAGGAACTGTTTGACCGGTTGTGGCCATCGCCATACTGGTCCATGGGGGAAAGCTCGCTGTAGGTTGGTTAAAACTGCTTCGGATAATACATCTTCCATGTGGCATAAAGGATTGTTTGGCTCTTGCTGGATCATCAATTTGATTGTGCTTATTTGTTGTGTGTGATGAAGATATACCAACCAAAACCTATTAGTTGTGTCCCTAGTTGCCGTCTACTTATTAATTTTTAATGAACTCAATATGCATTCAGAAGGCTATTGAGTGACATGGGTGCTTGCCTTTCGCTGTTTGCTTTTCACATTTTAATATAGATGTATACGTCCCTCTTGTAAAGGGACAAACTTTAACTTCTATTTGATTCTCAGTTTGGTTTGCAGAAAAATAATCCCATGTGGGTTATCTGCTGTTTCCACTCCAACAACAGCAATATCTAGACAGAGTAAAAATAATACGTCATTTCCATTTCATTGAATAAATCATTCTCACCCTATGTGCACAGATGGCGGACAAGATTTTCCAGGGGTGTTCCATGGGTGTGGATAACTAGGCTCCAGCTACAGGTAGCCACCCAGCGACATGTTTGGACAACCCTGTAACCCCTTGTGATTGGACAAGCTGTCCTGTCCACTGGACCCTTTGTGCAGCCAACATTTTTTCAGTTTAGGAAAAAGCATTGTCATTACCAAAAGTGTACACTGATTGTAATCGTATATGTGATGTGTTTCAGGAAAATGAGTCATAAGTCGCCAAAAATAGATTTTGAGATACCATTATATTTGATAAGATGAGATCAAGCCGATTCCAATGATAGTATACAGTCAAATGATCTAATAAGTATTTCTATATTATAAGTTTGATATTTTAATTTTTGAAAAAAAAGTTTCCAATATTTCTGGTGGTTAATAAACAGTTAAGTAACTAAATGTTGTCCATATGAGGACCTTTAAAACGAAAGGACATATTACATTGATTGTCCCGAAATTTGATACATCGATTGATATAGCTATAAGTGGTAAACTCCCAAAAAATTAGAACATTCCAATAATGTGATCTTGTGACAAAAACACTTTGAAAAATATTAATTTTGCGACTTATGACTCATTTTCCTGGAACACATCACATATATAATTGATACTCCTGAAACTTCTATGACAATGATTTTATTATAGTTTTGTATATGAACAATTGGAAATAATTCTAGGGTTACAGTGGTTACATGAAGCGTTCATTTACAGGCTTCACAAAGCCTGCTAATACAGGCTAAGGGGGTGCCTCCACTGGCTGTGGTAAGCTCTGCGTTAGGTCTGCGTTTGGTCTGCGTTTCAAACTCTCCAATTCTATCAAGATTATGTTGTAGCCCCATGTCAAATGTAGAGCTTACCGCAGCATCATTTTAAAGGCCTTATGAATGCGATAGAGACTGCGGCTGAATATTCAACACTGAATAATTTCTGTGACAGCCGAAGCAAACAAAAGTCACATTTTTAGCCGCAGTTCAACCGCAATTCAACTGCAGATACAACCGCAGAAGAGGTCTACACTGCTATGGTTGGTCTGCACATGAACTGCGTTTGATTATAATTTTCTGTTTTTCTATTGCAAGGCTTACCACAGAGCTTACCGCAGCTAGTGGAGACCCCACTTAACTGTACACATAATTGGCACCGGAAATCATTATTCATGTGACCATAACATACATTTTTAAACATCAACATGAAAATGGAGCCGCTGAAGATGCATAAGGCCAATTAGGGATCTTCTATTGATATGTGATCCGTTTCAGGAAAATGAGTCATAAGTCGCAAAAAAGAGATTTTGAGATATTATTATATTTGAAAAGATGAGACCAAGTCGATTCCAATGATAGTAAACAGTATACTAATCTAATGAGTATTTCTAGATTTTAAGTTTGATATTTTCATTTTTGACACAAAATGTTTGTAATATTTCTGGGAGGCAATAACCAGTATAGTAACTGAATATACTCCATATGTGGATCTTTAAAACGAAAAGATACATTTTATACATTGTCCTGAAATTTGATACATCGGTTGATATAACCATAAGTGATATACTCTAAAAAAAAATCAGGACATTCCAATGAAGCAATCTTGTAAAAAAAAATACTTTGAAAAATACATTTTTTGCGACATATGTATCATTTTCCTGAAACACATCACATATATGGTGAGTATCTTCCTGGTTTGTATGAAATTAGTGGTCAGCAGTCAAAGTACCGCCAATAGTCAAAGTACCAATCAACCAATGAGACTAAGTACAACCCTCTCTCACGCAACTAGTAGGTGTGAGGCTACATCGTCTGTAAGGCAAGTCGTTTCCCTCCTGATGCCTGTTTATGGGACAACTTATGTATAATGGGGTACAGGAAAGTTGCAATTTAAAACATAAAAATTGGTTTAGACTCCCACCCCTCTCGGACCTCTCACACACAATGCACCTTCACTCACTCACATAGCTTCACACAACCCAGTACCAAACACTGCCCCTGCCACTGCCTGCCACTGCCTGCCACTAGTGTGTTTGTAGCCTTGAGGCAAGGCTACACACAGGTATCAAACACTAACACATGGATTCTAATGGGACGGGAGGAGTGAAGGATGGGTGGGTGGTGGGCATGCAGTGTCATTCAAGGTGAGAAAAACGACAACTATAAGAACAAAAACAGACAATAAAATAGGTACAGCAAGCAAAAGTACTGTGGGTAACACTTCTGGATGGTATATATGTTTTAAACAGATTTCGAACAGGTGATACTTTTCATCTTTTGAAACATAATCCATGATTACGAAAATTGTAATGTATAACAAATTCTACAAGCCCAGCTAAATTCTTACATATATGAATATGAAAGTATACGGTTTTACAGCTTGATTTTGTTTCAATAATTTGATTTAACCTCTATATTACCTCAAGCAGATAGTTCTATGTTATACTGTCTATCACAATACATAACACATGTTCTCCACCAATTAAAAACAATAAAGAACTTATGAGCGCAGAATAAAATAATAACATTATACTATACAATTTAAACCAGTTGGACATAGCAGATCATTGGGCATAATTTAATCATCTAGAACAAATGAGTTATGTATTGTGACAGACGGTATAATATAGAACTATCTCCTTGAGTCTTAAAGGTCAAGTGTAATGAAAATTGTAAAATTTGAGATAAGGGCTGATTTACATGTGTGGTGGTTATGGCAAGCCATTTGTGTAAGAATTAGACAAACAGTGTTTGTCAACAGACAAACACTGTTTGTCAAAACGAATTACTGATGTCAGCGGCTATCAACCAAAAGATAGAAAAACACTGTTTGTCAAAGTCAAACCTTGATAAACGGTGTTTGTCTGTGACAAACACCGTTTGTCTATAGAAAAACAAGGTTTGAGTTTGACAAACATTGTTTGTCACAGACAAACAGTGTTTGTCAACAGACAAACGGTGTTTGTCTGATTTTTGTCAACAGACAAACGGTGTTTGTCAGAAAAATTCAGACAAACGGTGTTTGTCAGAAAAATTCAGACAAACGGTGTTTGTCAGAAAAATTCAGACAAACGGTGTTTGTCAAAAAAATTCTGACAAACACTGTGTCAAGTTTAGTGTGACCTAAATTGCTTTTCTGCGGAAAAACAAAATTTTCTCTAATAATTATGTTTTTCAGAGAGAAACAGTGTTTTTCACTGACAAATGCAGGCCATTTGTGTAAGAATTAGACAAACAGTGTTTTTCTGCTGACAAACAGTGTTTGTCTGTGACAAACAGTGTTTGTCTGTTGACAAACAGTGTTTGTCTGTTGACAAACAGTGTTTGTCTGTGAAAAACAGTGTTTGTCTGTTGACAAACAGTGTTTGTCTAATTCTTACACAAATTGCTTGACATAGGTTGTGGTATCGATGGCATCCAGGGTTGAAAATTGAAAAAACAATTATTAATGTCCGTTTTTCACAGCTTTCTTATTAGTACACAAATGGGGCTCAGTTTGCCTAAGTAGAGGGTGTGTATTCGCACCCCACCGCTGTGACGTCATTGATGTCCAGGCCAAGGCCTGCTTTAGCCTGGGTAGGCATTGTCACCTAGCATTTAGATGTTAGTTGGAGTTGTATGCCTCAACTTACGGATGGCACTAATGAGGATATTGATAAACAATGTTTATATTTTGATCATAACCTATCTAATATTTCAGAATTATTTCAACAATTTATAGGAAGAATTTGTGTGTACATGTATTACCCAGAGGCTTACCACTGGGTTAGGCTAATTCTTGTGTTAGTTAATTCTCGGGGTAGCAAGGGGTTTGGTCAAAGCGTCCTACTGTCCCTAGTCCTAGCGTCCTGCCCTATACTATTTAATTGTGTAAGGCATATGAATATAGGCGAGAGGTAGGCAAACATATTTACTGAATATTATAGTATAATATAGTATTTCATAGGCTATTTAATTAATTAAACCGCTACTCTACAGTCCCGCCCACCCTCAAGGGTAGGCCTACAGATGTAGGCTACCCCTACCGATTCCTCTCAAGGGGAGGCGGCGGCAGGGGGGGAGGGGATATTATCTTTGATATGTCCAGGTCATTTTCCTAGAACATCACCTTCCACAGAAATGCATTTCACACTCATTTTCTTCTTGAATATATAGGTAAAAATTTCTTGAACCATAGGTTATATTAAGTAATTACTATCACCTTTCCCTTCAATACCAGGTTCGCCAAATCATTATTTTTTATTTTTTTTGCGCCCAGGACAACCAAAACGTCAGTCCAGGCCACTAAGAAAACACATGAGGTTGCCCGTCGGGCGACCAGCTTTCAGCCATTGTTTTCTCAGTGCAGCAATAACCTTGTATCATGTTTATACTATAATTAGAGATTTGCACAGGCCACTAGAAAGAAACATGCAGTTTGTTTTGGAGTTTATGTAAATATATACACGTAGCACTGTTAGGTTATATGGCTCTTACTTTTAGACCCAGAGCAACAATACTTGAAATCAACACTTCAAAATTATGTATTGCTAAACTCATCCATTAGTAGGCTAATATGCCACTATCCTCAAGGTAATGTTAAACCTACCTCGAAATAGAATAACAAATATGAGAAGATAATTAGGTTCATCAGGAGAATTAGGTTCATCAAGCAGTTCAACATGAGCAGACAGATTTATTGAATGAATACAATGCGGAATATATTCATATACACCTAGTATTTATCATTTTTTTTCATTATTAATTGTATTGATCGAAGTTTCACAAGCTGTGATCGTTCTCATTTACCCTCTAATTAAGCAGTATTTGATGAATGTGTATAACTCTTGATTGTGCATTTTCTGATAATCTGACCTTCAAAGTGTTAATTGATATATTTTTGGCCGTTTCCAGTAAAAATACAAATATTTGGTCTAGAAAATTAATATGCTTCCCGTCCCAACAGACAATATTAAAGTTATTTGACATGATCATCATTTCAAGAAAATCATTTTCGTTTCCAAAATCATTGTGCATCACATTTTAATAAGAAAATCACTTTTGATTTTCGTTTTGACTTTTGTTTCAAATTCACAGGTCACTACTGGTATTGTTTTATTTTTCGTTTCAACATCACATGTCACTATCGTTTTGATTTCCGTTTTGACAACCGAGATTTTAAGCGAGACAAGATCCCATGAGATCTCACTGGCAAAATGGCGGCCCTATGAGAGCCACCATCTTGGATTGGTTATGCTTCTGTTCCTGTTCCTGTTCTCTCTTTGTACTCCTGCCTCACCTCAACCTAGGAGGAGGAAGAAGGAAGGGATCAAAGCAATGGAGGAAGAAGAGGAGAGGTGAAGGCGGGTGGGGGGGATAGAAGGGGAGGGAGACTTTTTTCCGACAAACTTTTTTTACAACCAACTATTTTTACGATCAACTATTTTTTTTGACCGACTTTTTTTCGATCAATTTTTTTACAACAAACTTTTTTTCGACCCAACTGTTTTACGACCCAACTTTTTTTACGATTTTTTAACTAGAAGACTAAAAGAAAACTATGCTTATATCAGTCATTCTCATCTCTCCTCTACCTCTCTTCTCCCCCTCTCTCTCTGTCCCTCCCTCTCTCTCTCTCCCTTCACTTCACCTGAGGAAGCTATCAAAGATGGCGGACCCTATGTGCTCGAAATTTCGTGAGATCTCATCTCGTTTAAGTCTTGTTCATAGATTTTCCTTTCCATTTCAAGATGGAAATGAAAACGGAAATGAAATTCAAAACGGAAATGAAAACCCCTGTGTCTTTTGAAACATTCCATAGCAAAAGGAATTTTAGTTTTTAAATGAGATGGAAATGATTTTGAAATTCAAAATGATTTTGGAAATGAAAATGTTTTTTTATTTAAAAAATGAAACTTTCCATGCATGAGCACTCTCGTCTTCCGTACCTGGGAGCCTTAGACAAAATTCAGGACCATAACCAAAGGATCTAATGGCTTTAGTCCCCTTTTGTTGGGATGTTACTATCATTAATAAAAATTTAGAAATGATTTTGAAGCAAATGAACCAGAATAGATTCTAGTGTGCTAACAATCACTCTGTGTATCCCAGATTAACAGCTATGTTGTGTATTTGGCACCTTACCTAACACTTTTGTGCACATATTGAACAGAGGTGAGGGGCAAGCTGAAGGACTGGCATCTTTATGACACCTGGAGACCTGAGAATGCAATATCTATTGTTGTTATTCACACTGTGCGAGTAATGAAACACTACATTAAGGTCAATACACTGAGAGTCAACCACCTATTCGGAGCTTGGAGTTTTACACATATTATTATATTTACACGTTTGATATATTATATTTACATATCAGTAGACGATAGGCCAATATTAATATGTCCCTCATATTCCATTGGATGAATATGGATTACATTTATACTACATTTAATTGAATCAATTGGGAAAGTGAGATATTGGCCTGCTAATTTGGCACGGGAATGTATTGCCTATATAATCTAGGATATGAGGATCATAAAAAGGATCATTACCCCATTCTAGGTAGGTTTCTCATCTAGATTGTATACATGTGTTCACATAATAGTCCCCTGTCTATTTACAGTAAGATAAACAGCAGGTTGACTGATATAAGCTGGAAATGTGTGAAGGCTGGAATGTGCAATAGCCTGACACTTGGCATTTGTTATGATACTGTATTGTTCCAATTCTGAATGACAATTTGAAACTGTACCGGTAATTTAAACAAACAACACAACATGCTCATGTCATGCTCTTGTTCTAATCCTATAAATGAATTTCATATGACGTCACCCAGGTCACTGGGAAATCCTACTACCCCTGTGTCGGGGGTCAACGCTATCCTTGCCCTGTACGGAGTGGTTAGGAAAACAAAGTTGATAAACCTCACAAGAGTGGATACTTGGGTAATACTACACTAAAGGAAGATTATCTAACCTATCAAGAAGGTATTGTTGAGGCACATTAAAACTCGTAAAGGCTAAAACAGCCAGAAAACGCTATTTTCAAGTATCGCAGCATACATAGCCATCTAACGAGTCCCAGGACATGGCGACGGTGGTGACGTCAGTGAAATCTATGTATACACCAGACCATGACACTTTTAGGAAATGAATGACTTACAAATAAGGAAGATACTCACCAAGTATAAATAGAAGATTTTCTAATTATGGGGTAACTTGTGCATCTTCAAAAGACTCCATTTTCACATTGATGTGTAAAAATATTCGTTAGGTCACATGACTAATTATTTCCGGTGCAAATTATGGGTATAGTTAGCTGGAATTAGCAGGCTTTGGGAAGCCTGTAAAGGAACACTTCAGGTAATCACTGTAACTCTTGAATTATTTTCCTATTGTTCATATGTGATCCGTTTTAGGAAAATGAATCATAAGTCGCAAAAAATAGATTTTGAGATGTCATTATATTTGGACAGATGAGATCAAAGCGATGATTCCAATGATAGTAAACAGTCTAATAGAATAATAAGTATTTCTAGATTTTAAGTTTGATATTTTCGTTTTTAAAAAAAAATGTTTCCAATATTTCTGGGGATCACTAAACAGTAAATTAATTAAATGTAGTCCATATGAGGACCTTTAAAACGAGAGGATATATTACATAGATTGTCCTGAAATTTTATACATTGATTGACAGAACTATACGTTACAAACTCTTCAAAAATCAGAACATTCCAATAATGTGATCTTGTGAAAAAAACACTTTGAAATATATCCATTTTGCGACTTATGACTCAATTTCTTAAAACACATCACATATACAAAAATATAATAAACTCATTCCCATAGTAGTGTCAGCAATACCAATTATATATATAATTATAATCAGTGTACATTCAGTGTACATTTGTGGTAATGTAAATGTTTTTTCATCAATTGAAAATGAGGTGGACACCTGAAGCCTCTAATGGACAACCTTGCTGGTTCACCCCCAAGATGGCACAGAGGTGTCCAAATATATGGACGGGTGGCTACCTGTAGCTGGAGCTTAGTCATCTACAGCCATGGACCACCCCTGGACCATTTTTTTCCCCATCTTGACTGCCATCTGTGCACATAGGGTGTATTGGAACGGTAACGGTAACACCTTGAGAAAATATTTTTTGTTGACTTGTCTATTTAAACCTGTTCAAACGTTCAGAGATTGTATACATGTATGTTTACACTGAAAGGGATAGATACCCTCAGAAGGAAGAACATTTCTACAAATCGACCTGTGGATAATACACTTAGAAACATCATATCAATTATCAAAACAAAATATCAATTATACAACTAATGACTAATGTTCTTTACCACATAATATATATATATAATGGTGACACCTGAGCGGGCTTGAAATCATATATGTAAAAGCAATGTGGAATGTGATGTGTTTCAGGAAAATGAGTCATAAGTCGCAAAATTGATATTTTTCAAAGTGTTTTTTCACACGATCACATGATTGGAATGTTCTAATTTTTGGCGGATCGATCACTTATAGGTATATCAATCGATGTATCAAATTTCAGGACAATCTATGTAATATATCCTTTCGTTTTAAAGGTCCTTATATGGACTACATTTAGTTACTTTACTGTTTATTGACCCCCAGAAATATTGGAAACTTTTTTTTTCCAAAGCGAAAATATCAAACTTAAAATCTAGAAATACTTATTAGATTATTAGAGTGTTTACTATCATTGGAATCGGCTTGATCTCATCTTTTCAAATATAATGGTATCTCAAAATCTTTTTTTTGCGACTTATGACTCATTTCCCTGTAACACATCACATATGTGATGTGTTCGTGGGTATTTTTCTTGTTTGAAATTCATGAGCTATTGTTGGCAGTACGTCTCAGGCTATAATAGCTTTGTAGAGAGAACTATTTCTATATGATGCAGATTTTAGAACATTGAGAATTCAATTTCTCCTGTTCTTGCATGGCTTCTGGTTGCTAATGACCTTTCATCTAGGTTATATTTATGAATATCTATGTTTATCCTAAGGGGTCTACCTACTTTACTAGTGATTGCCCATTAACAAACAGTGCAAACAAGTCCATGCAATATAAAAGTACTTCAATGAAATGGGTTGGAAAAAAACCGAAAAGAATCTACAGCAGCAACTTACCATTGGAGTGAACTGCTTAGAAGCGGAGAAGTTGCCTTGAGTGAGATCTTGCTGGTTAGCTGAGTACTGCCTCTCTGCTGGTTTAGTGTTTGCTGTATAAATATATCATAGGCTAATCATCATATTGTCAGGTGGGAGAAGCATCACATCTTGTGTAAGTTTTGCAAATAGGGGATTTGCATAGCCACCATGTTGAATCTAACATGGAGTTATGGGACTAATGGTACGGTGTAAAATCAATAGAAAGCATGCCATGTTCAGCATGGAATATTGATCAAGGCTCTAATGTCAATATACATGTGTTATCAGACAAAAATGCCCCAGGGGGGAGGGATGCCGTATCATTGCGCTGTGAAGGTATCCATCAAAGTGGCTGGATACCAAAGCCAATCAACGATACGGAATTCCCGCATAGTCCCGCATAGTGTGTGTATTTATTTCACCGTCATTCTTTAACATGTAATTAAAAATTACAGATTTAGTGATGAACTTAAAGTTTTTAATTGACAGCGACGTCTTGAAGCCCGTCATGACCAAATTGTATTTTTATGCACCGTTTTTTCCGACCCGCATTGGTCAGGACTATATGTGATGTGTTTCAGGAAAATGAGTCATAAGTCGCAAAAAATAGATTTTGAGATACCATTATTTTTGAAAAGATGAGATCAAGCTGATTCTAATGATAGTAAACAGTCTAATAATCTTATAAGTATTTCTACATTTTAAGTTTGATATTTTCGTTTTTGAAAAAAAAAGTTTCCAATATGTCTGGGGGTCAATAAACAGTAAAGTAACTAAATGTAGTCCATATGAGGACCTTTAAAACGAAAGGATATATTATATAGATTGTCCTGAAATTTGATACATCGATTGACATACCTACAAGTGACAAACTCCCCAAGAATCAGAACATTCCAATACTGTGATCTTGTGAAAAAAACACTTTGTAAAATATCAATTTTGCGACTTATGACTCATTTTCCTGAAACACATCACATATTTTGAAATACGAAATCATTTAATTTAGCACTGTCATGTACATTTATTTTACTTACTGTTTTTCAGTAAACTACTCTGATAAATATTTTCAATTATTTCATTTATTTTGCAACTCATTTATATGCACTAATCCTTTTATGGTTGGAGAACTATATTCATTCCATATCAGCCTGAGGCCTAATACGGCTGTTGTATTGGCCTCTGGACTGAGTTGCATACTCAGTGCTAAGTCAATGGGCCATACGCATTGACCACACTCAAAGGTGAAATGATACTTTTTTCCTTGACACAAACCTCCATCTTTCCCATCTTGCATTTTGTTTTCATAGATCATTCATACAAGCTCCGATATTGGGGGAAACATACTTGCAATTTTTGATAAAAAATATGTAGCCAAATATTTGTATGTCAGATTTAATCAGAATCCATCCCAGCATGCACTGCAGTAAACATGCGCAGTGGCACATGCGAGTCCCCTATTGCTTCCGATCATCTGTGGCTCCCATGGTAATCATAAGATCTTATAATCAGTTACATTATGCAATTTATCTTGTTATACAAAGTAGTGAAGCCAATATAGTGAAACGCAATAGTCCAATGGCATATATATATGCTTTCGTCCCACATGTGGACCGACCGTGGTACCAATATTGAGTTGTTAACATGAAGATTACGTCACACGTTTTATAATGATCTAGTGGATGGTAATATTAACCGTTGCTGTCATGTGATGCGACACAGGACAATAATACACAAGTCGCATGGAATTTGGGATAACGTTTATTATTCATCAAAATATACCCACAAGCTGAAATAACTGACTTACCTCTATATTTGTAACTTTTGAGATCTATATTTTGTGTTATAGGTTGGTGAGTAAGTGGCAAAGTTAAAAAAAAAACACAAGTCCATCAGATATTATTTGAAGTACATGTTTCGGGCCGGGTTGGGCCCTTCCTCAGATAAATATTTTGTGTCAACACTTATAACATTGAAGGTAAATACATACTTCACAGACATTACAACTACAGGCCGAAGGAGAAGACACAGTTTTACGGCAGACATGTGAATGTATTATATCAAGTCGACAAAACTAATCAAAAAGTGGTGTGACCTATCTCATTCCACTGAGTATTATACGCTTCCTTCGCCCCTTTAAATTTTCCTTTAAATCTTATGTAGCCATCGGAACTCGTTCTCCGGTTTTGTATTTGATGAGCTCTTTGAAGAAGTTCATTTTTAATTAGTTTGTCCTCTTTGAGAGATGGATGAGAGCTAATGCTTATTGCGTAAGTCTGGTCCAAGAATATCAGGTCTGGGATTTGTTTTGTTTTCATTATTCATATCACTTTGAAGATGTTTAAGATTATAGAGAATTTCGGATGCATTATTCAAAAATTTCTTTCGTTCTACGACTCTACTGTACCTAGTAGATGGATTTTATTGCCTAACTTATCTTTATTTATTTCTAGAAAATGGCTGATTTTCATGTATAGGTTTCTGCCATCGTTTATATGAATCACATTCATCTGTCTTCAATTTAATAATAGCTTATATCCTTTTCCCCCAGTAACTTCCATAGTGAATGGTAGTAAGCGTCACCGCAATAATATTTTGAATGAATATTGTTACTCCAGTATTTCCTCCATTAGTTCCTTAAATTCCCGCCTACTCATTTCTAGACAGTCTATTACCTTCAGTCATGAATTCAAGTACCAAGCTTTCAGACAGTGTATTAAACATATTCTTGTGTTTCTTTTTTGCGACTTGTGACTCAATTTCTATAACACATCACATATGTGATCCATTTTAAGAAATGAGTCATGAGTCGCAAAATATGGATTTTGAGATATCAGCATATTTGAAAAGTGGAGATCAAGTTGTCAAGTTATATAGTCATATAAATCTGTGTAACAAATTTCAGGACGTTGTATTAAATACATCCTTGCATTTTGAAGGCCTTTGTATGAAGTATATTTAGTTACTTTACTGATTATTACCAATCCAGAAACATTGCACATTATTTTTTTATTTTCAAAAAAGAAATTGTCAAATTCAAAATTATAGTTATACTTATTAGATGTCTTATTGTTTACTATCTTTAGAATCGGCTTATCTCAAAATCCATATTTTGCTACTTATGACCTATTTTCCTGAAACAGATCACATTTGATTCTCCATATGACTTATTGGCCAAAAGGTGGCCCCATGAACATGGAACATTGTGCACAATTTAGAAAAAGAATTTATGTACATTTTTAGTTCATTTCATTGGTACTGAGTGAAGGTGTGGGGACTCAATTGTGGACTAGAGGACTGTATACCTATTTGTCTATTTTTATATGTGATTATTCTTATGTAACCTGACTTCGATAAATGAAGTAGTATCTTATCTTATCTTTATCTTTATCTTTGAGTTGGTAATTATATTGAAGATTTCTTTATAGCAGGGAATGTATCTCCAACATTAAAGGTTCAGGTAGAAAACTGTTTGGGTGTGAAGCAATAATGGGTAGAAACAAAAAAGATTGAAACATTAAAAAAATATGACTCTTCCTTGATATCATGTGTGCATCTGTCTACTGTACTGTGTCAGCTTCAATAAGTTAGTTAAGGCAAATACACCAGACCTGCGATGAATAATTTACGCAGTGCTCGGTAAAAAATAGAATACAGCGGTGGTCTGGTAACAATAAAAATAGGGTGCGTTTATTAGTCCCATTTCATAAAGCCTGTATTAACTATGCGTTAAGCAAGGGTGTTTGTTGAGCTAACAACCAATTTTAGCACCCGCTAATTTTAGCCAGCTTGCGCTAGAAGAATTTATCAACACGCCATCTTCCTATAGTGTGGGAATCAAGTTAGCATAGCATATCTCTACCTTCACTACAAGAGACATACCCTATTGTTTGTGACGACACAACATTGGTATTTGGCAACGCAACTTAATTGGTTCACATATTAGAAGACCCAACGTTGTCAACGTAGAAACGCTCCAAAGCAATTAAAGGACGTCAACATCACCCGCTGAATACAACAATTTCCATAGCCACCAGGAACCTGATAATACCAAAAAACGGAAATTTTAAACGGAAATAAAGCCTGTAAATCCTCACATGAAATGTCCCGATCCCTATCAATCTGGATTTTTATGCCCAATAGGCATAATAGGCCCTATAGCTCCTCCTTCCCGTCACCTAATTCTTCTCCCACCCCCTCTCCTGTCAAAGGAAATGCATGGGCGATATGTTTTAGCCCAATGCTCCGTTCGAAATTGTTTAAATATATGAATTTTTATTACATGTTTTTTTCTAAAATAATCAGGGCCTAACTCAAAAATCTTTGTGTGGAATAGTTAGCTTTAAATGTCTTCTACAATAATAATCAGGGTTGATTATTGCCTTATAATTATACCTTGCGAGCCCTAGTAACAACTCATATGTGATATGTGATTTCATAAGTATTGTACAGACTTTTGATTTATTATTTTATGGATATTTCTGGTCATATTTCTACATATTATCATATCAGCCAGACACCGATCTCCACATCAAAACTCTCTATGAATATCCTGATGATATTACTGCATAAATCAATATGGAATATTATCTTAGAACTAGACCAACAGGCGACACAGCATAATTAAAATTACGCCTCTTCCCTAAGGCAGAGACCTTTAAGACAACATCCGGTAAGATTTTAAAAAAAATGGTATAATTCCTATTGGCCGAGACCCCTCACTTATCTCTGTGTCTAAATTAACACTAAAATTAAACGATTTTGGAGGTTGGAGGATGGTGGCCGGGATGGTGGGCAATGTCAATGTACAAAAACAATCTGTATTTTGAAAGTAAATAGCCTAATACTTCCCCTCATTCCCATCGAATTGTGTGGTAGACCTACACTCTAAAAACTGTGTTAGGGTGGCGTCTTCAGTTGATACACAGAATAGGACACTAGAGTCTTCCTATCATATCAACAGAAGACGCAATAGCGTCCTCATGAGACGTGAGACGCATTTTGAGACGTTCTGCACATAAATCCAAGCGGCAAACCTATTTGGAGATGCTAAACATCACACCAGTAGACACTAAACATCACACCTGTAGATGCTAAACGTCACACTAAGTGTAACATCTCCCCAATTAATTCTAATAAGACAGGTCTATGCGTTTTTGTCTATTTTTTCTTGACATACATCTAATATCCTGGGTGTATAATTATAGTCTATAAGAAAAAAACGAAGTCGTCACAAGGGAAAGTGGGGGAGAGGTGAGAGGCAGAAGAGATCGGACAGAGAGGAGAGAGAGGAGAGAGAGGAGAGAGAGGGGGAAATGAAGGAGATAATAATGCAAGACTTAGTCTGGAATAAGAAGAGATGTGGATATGTAATGTACAATTCTCTGTGCGAAATATTGGGCTTCTGTGAACCATTAGAGCAGCATATGCCATATATAATGTGACACTTTGTTACAGCTCATTGTGTCACATTTTTGTTTTAACACCTCCTTTCACTCAACCCTAGCAGTGGGTGTGTGGCATGGTTTTAGAGCTAATTGGAAACTCCACAGTTTAGTGGATTCACAATGGAACAGGGCTGTTATAAGGTAAGTCTAATCTATAAATTAGATATTGGTATAGTGTTTTTCATGCACGATCACGCGCCATCCTTGATCACGCTTCTCATATTAGGGAGTGGTGAATATGAAGTGAATAGCCACATTTCTCTTAATCTGTCCTTTATTCTGTTAGTAAGCACTTCATTTAAATCAATTGGGAGGTATACTAAATCGTTATTAAATATAAATGATGTGTACCAGGAAAATGAGTCACAAGTGGCAACATTGATATCTTTTATTGTTGGTGATATCCATGCCCACGTTGAATAACTCTTATAGATTGTACACTAATCAACATCTAAATCTGTAGTATAATTGAAAATGGATAGAGCATTCACTTCACATGTGATAGGTCGGGAGGTCGAATCTAGGCTGTGGATGGCTTTTTTCATGATGCTAAATGTAGAATATTCCAGGACGGTAAACGTCACAAGTAAATGTCACACATGTGATGTTTAGCGTTTTTGATAGACGGTAAAAGGCATGAGATGCTAAACGTCACACCAAAACAACGTATTAAAAGTGGGGACAAGAAAAACGTCTTGTTTTGTGTATCATATGAAGACGTTTGACTTTACAGTGTACTCTGGTGCCACATACCTCTAGACTTGGCAAACAGAGTCATGTCTGTACCTTTGGTTGGGGACTGGAAATCCTGTTAATGTAGAAAGATTTATTTCCGAAAAAAAGTGAGTAAATTGGCAGATAAATGGATATTTCTTATCCTGGTACTGAGATAAATTCCTAACGTTAATATTTGTAAAGTTTTAGATGACATAATGCATCGATTATATTAATAATATGTAAATGAATATTCCATGCTATATCAATGCAACAATTTCTGCGTTGCTTTGATTAACCACATTAGGGAGGCTGAGCAGACAGCCCGCATCGCTTTGACCTAAACCTAACCTATCATGAGTCAATGCATGGGTCCCTATTAAGACGCTTCACCTGTAGTAGGATGAGCACTGGTATGTAACCTAACGGTGTGTGATGGTAGCACCCTCCACTAGAAGCTCGCAGATTTGGGTCAGATTTTCCCAAAATGTACAATTCAACTTCGCCAATCTTCTCAAATAACCCAAATTTCAGCGAAAATAAAGTTCAAAATAGAGTTCAACCTAACCAAAAAGATTGCTAGAATCAATGCAATGCAAAATATACTCAAATTTACCTAGTATTGACCAAATAGTAGCTTAGTTTTGCAGAATTAACTGAATGTGTACGGCCAACAATTGTACAATTTCTGAAAAGCTGACCTATGTAGGCGCGTGTTTCGGCACCAGTTTCCCACTGAAACCACCATGATGACAGTGGGTCTATTTGGAAGCTATTTTCTATCAAAATAATTCATTGGAGAAAGAATTCCAGCAAGGGCTACTTCAAATAATGTTTAAACTTTAACATCATGACATTTTTCAGATGCAAAATGCAGCTAATCTTACACCATATAGATGTGGAATGGGATCTGTATGTTTCAGCGCTGGTATCCTAGCTCATTACTTATGCATAAACCCTGGAAGTGTTGACGTCAGTACAAGAAGGGCCGGAGTTATGTTAGGTCAATGGTGATAGGTTTGCTTGCTCATCTTTGCTAATAGTTGTTCATTAACAAGCGGTGCACATACACATTTGTCATTGCCTTGAAGCCTTATGAAACAGAATACAGTTGTTAGGTCCAACAGCGCAGACTGATCTAGATTATGTAAGGCCCGCTTTGTTGGTTAGTGTGTGTGTTCAGAGGATATACTCTGCTAAACTTTTAATCCCCGACACAGGATTCTTTATACATAAAATGCCCATACAAATGAGTTAAGGTTGGATGGAACTGTCATAGGTGATGTTAGTTAATAGTAACGGTAATGGTCAGTAGAAAGAAAGAGTGACTCCGAGTAACTACAGTTCATATGTAACCTCTATGTAACCTCTATTGTGTTAAAATGTGGCATACAAGACACAATTTGAAAGGCCTAGTTAATTGTAAACAACCATACATAAATATTATGAAGGATAATTTTACGCACAAATAAGTTTTTGATATACTATACTGAATAATAACTCAATTTCAGACAAAGCTCTGGGGCCTCATGTAATTAACACCCTCATTATCACAGGTATTATCAAGTATCAGGGCTTTCTCCCAGGCCTCAATGTTGGTCATTGATCATGAAATTGGTTTGCCTAAAATAAAGAAAATGTGATCCGTCTTAGGAAAATTTGTTGTAAGACACAAAAGATGAGATCAAGCTGATTCCAGTGATAGAAACAATAGGACACCTAATAGATGCCTGCACTTTAAGTTTGATTTCTTTATTTTTGAAAAAATATATTTGCAATGTTTCTGGATCGGTTTTTACCAGTAAACTAATTAAATATAGTCCATATAAAGGCCTTCAAAACGCAAAGATACATTTAATACAATGTTCCGAAATTTGTTACATGGATTTATATGACTATAAGTGCTAAGCCCTCTAAAAATAAAGAAGATTCCAATAAAGACATGTGTGAAAAATATAAATTTTGCGACTTGTGACTCATTTTCCTAGAACACCTCACGGATAAATAGAGCTTCCCATCGAAACAAAACTATTTCTTACGTTTCAGTTCAAGGCTAATGAGACATAGTTATTGTGATCTCATCTAAAACCAAGTGGTAACTTGCCTCTGCTTTTATCTCCATACTTTCTAAACTAAATCTAGCTTTTGAATGCCTAGAACCTTCTCTGTACTAAGGTCGGTTACACACATCAGAACTACATGGCATCTGTACTTGTTTCTATGATATAGGCAGGATTAAAGGTACAACAAAACACTTCCAGACTGTATTGCTAGGGATGTAGTTATAGTGGTTTGCCACAAGGTGGGGCCACTATTTAAAGCGTTGGTTTTCTCATGATATCTGTTACCAATCATCATGAGATTATTGCACCATGTGTTGTTACTTATTTACCATTTATATCATTTACAATTGGATATGAGCAGCCATCGGGATTAAAGTAGAATATTAATAGTTGAGGTTGTCCCATTCTTATTTCTCCTCCATAAACAACAGAGCCACTACTTATGTCTGCCGTCATTCACCCATCATGGTATTGCTGGTCGGCTCTACAGCATGTCTGTTGCAGCCTGATTTGTGTTGGTTTTACTACGAATGGGAATAAGTGAAGGGTTTGTGCTCTAGTCTTCAGGAACTTAGCATTTGGCCCCATGAGTTGAAGTCCCTACTTCAGTTCATACTTACATGTACATCAGTAAATCTGCTGTCATCAGTGAAAACACTGGACTCCAGGTCAGCAAAAGCTACAACATAGCCACCAGATCACCAGGTGCAGACTTTAGTTACATGATTATAGTTGTAGACTTCACAGTCATCAGTAAGGCACTGCATCATGCACTCAATCATGTTCTGCACTGTTGTCTTTCTTCCTGAGGTAGGCACAAGTAATTCTACTCAGTAGTATTTCCATCCTCTCATTTCGCGATCAATTCCTACAAGGTTTCTTTTGTGCTTCAATGGCTCCCATATCCAGGTTTCTAACAAATATAGATTTAAAAATCTGAAAATATGCCTTCTGGATATGTGCATGTGTAATGATATGTCAATTAAACTTAATTCTGTCATGAAGGAAACATATTATTTTCTCAAAAAAGCATTTTTATGGAAAGATAGACTAGTTAAAATGTCCTTGTTTCATCAGATCAAATTATGCATAGATGTCATGTGTTCCAGGCAAATGAGACACACAATTCATATTTTTCCTGGTGATTCATTCACAAAATCTATTTGTAGGAATGTTTTAATTGTGGGTTGCCTACAGCTGCTAGGAGCATGCATATATACCAAATCTCTCGACTGGGTATTTGATATAGAGACAATAGTGACAGAGGGGGATCATGGAGATGCATAGCGATTTAAGTGAGTGCACATAGTGCACAAGCAGATCTCACGTAGCCTAAGGGCAATATGCATTGGAGGGATCGATTCGCCCAAGGTCACTCTTCAGCAACTCAGTGGCCCCTCACAGTTCCGTCAGTTTACCTCCTTCTGCATCAAAGCACAGTCCCGTTGCCAATGTCATGCTGCTAACATGAAGACAATGGCAAGTCTTTGCTTGATCAATCAATCATGTACATTTCCTAAACTGCAGCATGGATTACCGTAACTATTTTCAAATCACTTTCAGTGCTTTTATCAGTTTTAAATCTTTTTTAAAACAAATTGCTTCCTTTACATTATTATACTATAAACGAGGAAAAGACTTTTGTTTATTATTTCATTTGGTTTTATTTTACCACTGTTCCTGCCTTGACACACACACCGATCTGTGGATGTCTGGATTACCAATAATGTTCTTGTTAGTTGGTTGATGCTGTGCAAGAAAATCTCCCACAATATTGCGTCTCCAATAGACTAAATGGGTATGCAACAAAAATATTGCGTACCAAACTGTACAAGGTAATATCGGGTGGTATTGCATCTCCACCTGCTTATATTGTGTCTCCACCCAAATATTGCGTGTCCACCCAAATATTGCGTACCCACCCAAATATAGCGTCTCCATACAAATATTGTGTCCCCGCACAAAAATGGCGTTCCCATACAAATATTGTGTCCCTACACAAATATTGCGTCCCTTTTTCACAATATTGCCTCTCCACACAAATATTGTGTCCTTTTTCACACCTTGCCATATGTACCAACCAGGTTTTCGTCCTTGCAGCAGTATGGTTCTCTAATTCTCACTATTAGCTAGGGGGGGAGAGAATCATATATGCTGTTACTGTTATCATAATGGTCCATTCACATTACAACAGCCGACGTGGTGTACGGTAATTGCATGATCAGAAAAAACAACATAGGATATTGTAATAATGGGAACATACAATTTTATAACAACTTGTGAGGTCGTACGGCAGAGTATGTTGGAAGAAACATGTTTCCGCTTGCACGATTTTCCAGTCGTACACCTGCCGCACATTGATCATATTTATCGTATGGTATAAACATTTGCGAGACTTAAAGCTATATCACTTGGTGGGAAACCCTTATTATCCTGTAGAGGCTTGCACGAATTTATCACTAACAAGCGCCTTAGGCACTTGAGAGAGAGAGAGAAGAGAGAGTAGAGAGAGGGAGAAAGAAAGAGAGGGAGACAGAAGAGAGAGGGAGGTAGAATTAGGAGAGCACAGAGAGAGAGAGAAAGAAACAGAGATTTACCTAGACCTACTCTAAAGGCCTGCTGGAGTATTGCATTTATGAGGTTTGAAATTAATGCCCTGATCATGCGTTTTTGCGCGGAAAATTCCTTGCAGAGGAAATAGATTTAGCGTCACTCTGACTATTAAATGGGTAGTTCCCCACACAGTATTCATCAAGGAAAAGGCCTAATTTCTTTACTTATCTTAATTTTTGAAGACATAAAAGAACCATGTTTGTCTAGAATATTTAACATGAAGAAATAAATTCTCAATTATTTGGTTTCTATCAATAATACTCCATGTTAATGAGTTCAAAGTCTGTGCAATGAGGAATATCAATGTGAAATGAATGGCATCAGCCAGCCATAAAAAGTATTTATTTGTTTTTTCTGTAGTGAGGAACAGTCCCTGAACGTTTTATGGCAATTGGACTAGGCGTTTTTTTTTCATTGAGCTGTCCTGTATACCAACGAGATTATATTTAACACAGAGGTCCAGCTCCAAAGCCCTAAACTTCTAAGGCAGAATGTATACCTTATCGGGTATAATTTATCTAACCACAAGGCCCACATCAGAGTCCTCCAGTGTCACACAGCATGAAACCACAGGCCAGGCGGAAATCCTTTAGTCCCGAGCTTGTTTTCAGCCCTAAACTCTATTTTCTGAAACTCCCATAAAAGCCCCTGACCCACATAAACTTACAAGAAAACAGGGTTACTTTGGGCCCAGGTTGTAGCCAGGTTGCTTATGATATCTTTATGGTAAGCATTTGGTGTGAATCCCCTTGTCTTTAGCTTTCAGATGATATGTTCCCCATCTGAAAGGACCAATATGGCCCAGATCTATTGACCTGAGTATTAAGGTTTCAAATTCTCATTAATATTTGTAATTTAAATAATGTTCCGATCTGGTGAAAGTATATTCATTACTTGGACATGTGTATAATAGCTTAAATAAGGTGTTCAAACTTATCCCTTCATTTTCACCAGATCGGAAGGTAGCAAAATAGCAAAATTATTGGCCCAAAGTAGGGAAAACATGCATGAGCCAATAGCAGCTGTAGATGGGAGACATGAACCCTTACTAAAGTGACCACATCTCCCAACTTCCAAGAAAACCACACACCACTATCTAGCATTAGTACTTAATGAGTGATAAAAATCGAAAACAAGCTCGACCCCAGTGTCCCCATATAGGCCCCTCCAGTCAGACGTCTGTGTTAAATATAATCTCGTTGTGTATACCTTTAACTATTCTAGTAGTTTTAATATTTCCACCTCAGCTGTTGAGGTTCAATAAGTCTCTCCCCCAAATTAAGGGGACCTTGGTCCCCCTAGCTACACAATGTCTTAGGTTGTTTACAAACACTCTCGCCACTCTCGCCACTCTCGCCACTCTCGCCACTCTCGCCACTCTCGGCCTCACGCTCTCGGGAGTGGACAGCTAGCTCCCAGATTCTCCATTTAAAATATGTTTAAAACAGGACCAGTTGTAGACAGAAGTATTTGTAGAAAAAAAGAGGTTTACACATATAACTATGGTGGGAATTCTTACAACATGAAAAATAACATGTTAATAAAATCTCACGCACTCCCACAATGCTCTGACTGTGCAGCCAGTGGTCCGAGACTTTGTTCAGGAGAGCCGTACATCGCGTTTAAAGCTGGGGAAATCAAGCATACATTTTATGAAGGGATCTACAACTTTTAAATATAGTCCTAATTTCTTCCCTGACACCCTATAACCGACTTTTTGAGCCATTGTATATATATATAATAGGTCACTCTCATTATTCATCACAAAGATATGACTATTTTGATATCAGCAATCAGCAATCACCCAAATTCAAAACTGAAATTCATGAAATAAAAGCATGTAAATTACTTAGCTTAGTGGGATGAATGTATTGCTCTATTCCTAATATTCAATTTTTCATGACTCCCCAAACACCTCCCAACGTCCCCACACCTCAACCCTCTCCCCCACACACGCAAGAGCACTGACCCCCCCCCCTTTCCCTCTTAATTACCCCCTCCAACAATAGCCGAGTTTGAGTCTATAACTCATAGGTAAACAATGTGAGAAAACTACTAAGGTTTGAGTTAAAAAACAATTAGGTGATAATTGCAGTTTAAATAGCCTTTGCTATTACATCAACAAAACAATTCACTGGGCTGCCCACAATTTAAGATGTACGGCAGTCGTATATTTACCGTGGTAGTGGGCACATGAAATCGGGGCACAATTTTACATTTCTATTGTCCAACGTTTGACGTACGTCAGCCACGATTGCCAGTAACCGGCCTGGCAATCGGCCGTTGCAATGTGAATGGGCAGTGGTGCGTTACTAACGTTGTTAAAATTAGAAGGCGTCACAAGTATATTATTGCGTCGTCGCCGGCATCGGCATCGATAGGCCTATACTTTTCCTATAAACTTCCCTAACTTCCACCAATATTATCTTCCTTATTTGGATACAGATGTTGATAAAATTAAATACATGGGGGTAGAAAAGCATGCTCTTTCAGAATTTCAACATCTTGGTAATGTATTTCGAACAGGAACAGCGTTTTTTAGTACTTCGTGGGAGTGTAATTTCCCGTGATGTGCCTGCCACAACCCAATAGGGTCAGGTCGTCAGAAAATGCACAATCGTGGGCTCTACACATTTAGTAAATCTTGCTAATTTACTCTGAAAAATGACAAATACTAGCTATATCTGGAGTATATTTGTATAATAATGTAGGCGTACGGTACCGGTACTTTGGCAATCTTTTTGTTTACTTAGGCCTACTGAAATGTTTCGCTCTTACATGCCTTATTTAAACACTGACATTGATATAAACACATATTAGGGGTAGAAAAGCATGCTCTTTCTGAATTTCAACATCTTGGCAATGAATTTCGAGTAGAAATAGCGTTTTTTTGATCAATTTGCGGGAGCCTAAAATCACCGCGATGTGTTGGAAATTCAGGTGGCAATAGACTGAATTGTGCTTGTGTTGTGATTCTATTTATAGACAGCACGCGGACGTTGTTACAGCAGGCATCACGCAGGCAGAAAAGTGGAACCTATATAAGGTTTCCAAGTACGAGCGCCTTTGGCAGCAATTTCGGGAAAAACTAATTACTTTGAACTTTCATGTTGTTATGATTAGCAATTTATGACTAGCAATTAACACATGATTGCAAATGGTAATCAGTATCGGTATCTAAGTATGATACATATAAAGGAATTGGTTAAGTTGGTAAGGCACCATTTCTTTTCTTATTATATTTTACCATTGTCTGTACTGATAGGAATGATCCTGTTCCCTTATTACAACAACTACTATAGTATCGTTTGTAAACGAGTCGGCAGGGGGCACCATATATCGCTAACATGTCATCTCAAGACATTATAGGCATTTAGTGTGTAAACGAAACGACAGGGGGTGCCACTGAGGCTTAAGCGTAATATGAACCCGCCTATTTACAATCAATATATTAAATGTTTAAATGATGTATTTAATGTGAAGATTAATTGTTAACGACTGAATCAACTCTACTAAATTTTGAAAAAATGCTGAGATTTATCATTGTACCAGTGAAATGCTATCAATAAACAAACAAACAAACAAACAAATGTGATGTGTTTCAGGAAAATGAGTCTTAAGTCGCAAAATTGATATTTTTCAAAGTGTTTCTTTCACAAGATCACAATATTGGAATGTTCTAACTTTTGGAGAGTTTATCACTTATAGCTATATCAATCGATGTATCAAATATCAGGACAATCTATGTAATATATCCTTTCGTTTTAAAGGTCCTCATATGGACTATATTTAGTTACTTTACTGTTTATTGACCCCAAGAAATATTGGAAACTTTTTTTTTCAAAAACGAAAATATCAAATTTAAAATCTAGAAATACTTATAAGATTATTAGACTGTTTACTATCATTAGAATCCCCTTGATCTCATCTTTTCAAATATAATGACATCTCAAAATCTATTTTTTGCGACTTATGACTCATTTTCCTGAAACACATCACAAATACACTGCGTGTGTGGATCCTAGCTTACTTATAGACGCAGGTAATGGTTTCCTTGAAGTTGACTTGAATCCCTTTTATAGAATATTCACAACTTTGGAAATATTTGCATCTATTTGCACTACTCTTAAAGATTCAATTGAAGTAACCCAGCTGCATTTCTAAGCCGGTAACTGACAAATCATTGCTGAGATACAGGCATATATTATTGGTCCTTCTAGTACATTTATCTTGTCCAGCTTGTGAGGTATGTCTGAGAATTTGGCTTCCCTCACTAGGCTACCCACCGGCATATTCTCTAAATGAGGGCTGCATTCGGGAACCTCCAAGCTCAGCAGGTATTAGCAGTTGTTTGGTTTTCATGATGGAAAAATCCACAACCGAACAACTCCAATCATTGTTTCTGCAACTCGATTGAAACCGTGATAGGATTTGAATAATTTACTCTCTATTTCCCAATTAGCTCTAAACATGAACCTACCATTATACTGTGTTAGTCAATAATCAATTAATCAATAATCAATCAATCAAATGCAACCAGCAGTCAGTGACCAGGACTTATAAACCCAGTCTAAGGCGGAAAGTAACAAATTGGGTTTGTGCGCATCGAACCATGACTTAGACAGGTGAGTATTTATCTTGTTATATAATAACACTGATAACGCGTAGGTCCTGTCAGTTCTTTTACACAGCCAAATGGTTTGGAGATACCTTGTATTGGAGATAGTATTCCCATTATTTATTTAATGCGAACATAGCTAGCTTAGACAACTGTAGAACTGTAACCAAGGTAAAAGATAATGAGAAAGGCATGATCTGGAAGACCTCTTTTAAGAAAATCGCAACCGGTTTGTCGAAACATTCTATGTCAAATAAAGAATTATCTTATATTATCTTATATAAATAAATCAATCATTTTCCTTTTGATGTTCCTTTCTATGAAGATGTTACTTGCAGTTTGGTTCAGTTTGGACCCTTAGAACTCAATATTTATTGTGATACTGGGATAGAAGTTTGGGGGAATTAGATGCACGATAAGAAACATATCACTGGGTATGAACAGGAAAGTCAAAGCCTCCCATTGAGTATCGATGGGTAATTACGTGTAAAACATTATATTGATATGAGTATTTCTCTCAAACAGGCAGCATTTGATTTCAGAAGGTCATGTTTTTAGAAAAAATAAAATTTGTTGAATCTTTACAATCTTTGGCTCACATATAGCCGGGAATATCAGTATAATGCATACGATGTTTGCAGACCAATATTTTGATTCCTACAGCTACGCTTCTGATGTCCATATTTTCCCTATTATTTTGCCTTATTTCATCCATATTAGACCCGAATTATCAAATCATTTGATGT
The DNA here is from genome assembly GCA_942159475.1 of Sthenelais limicola. Lineage (NCBI taxonomy): Eukaryota > Metazoa > Annelida > Polychaeta > Phyllodocida > Sigalionidae > Sthenelais > Sthenelais limicola. Next base: position 112,814,636 of record OW804099.1, read on the forward strand.
AAGATTGTAGTAAATTACCCAGTAATTCGGCTAGCAAAATTAAATGAAATCTCAGAGATACATAATGGATGTTGGCCGGCAAAAGGAGACCTGGTTCTAACCGTAAGTTTGGCTTGATTTTGTAGAAACAAATATCAATTTTATTACTATAAATGACAGTATAGATAGGAGGGTCTCTTTATCTGTAATAGTTATGGCGTAACGGCGACCCTATGGCGTAACGGCGACATTAATTTTATACACAAACTCACCTCAATTTCACTACATCAATTTTGTATCATTATTCATGTTTTTCACCAAATTCAAGCAAGCCTAAACGATTATTAGGAAGGTCGAAATCACAAATGAATGTTTTATTAGAAAAGATTGGAGATATATCACATGTTGTAACACTACAGATAGTATTCCCATACCAGTTCAAAGAATTTTATGGAAGGGAATAAATGATTCCAGAATCATTGTGGGATAGTCCCTTTTATCTTTTATCAAAATATACATGTAATGTGCATCTTTCGTCTACAAATACTAAATCTAATTCAATATTAATGTTTTGTCTTGGGGAATTTCATTACTTTGAAGTAAAATATGTTGTAACAGGTTACAATTATATTCAAATATGATATTTTCCATGTCTAGATCAGTTTAAATTGGTTATAACATAAATATTGTGTTTTTTTATAATGCCGAACATGTGTGCATGTGTAGAAACCATTGTTCCTCAGCAGAATTTTTTTTTTCTGTGTTATGTATTCAAATTCCATAACTATGACTTATGTTTACTAGCCTGAAAAAACCCTTTTATTGGAATAGCGGCGGAGATTCTGGAATAAGAACTTTGAAAGTAGGGTTCCCACAGCCAAGACATTTTTGCCAAGGAATTAGAATTAAATGGTTATAATCAGGTGTGATCATAGACCCTAGGCTGGAAAACCAAATGATGCCCGATGGGGAGAATTACTCATATGTTGTTTGTTCTGCCTTTCCCATCACCACCAACCATGCCAACCCACCCGCCGTCCCGGTCGCGTAGAATGACATAGCATCTACTTGATCCAGAGTAAAAAAAATGAAGCTGCGTCCTGTGGGTGAGTAAAACATTTGGGTATATTTTAGACCCATCATTTCAGCATATCTTTAGCTGCAAGGTCGGGGGAAGGAAGATTAAAGGAACTGGCAGTTATATCCATCAATTTAAGAGTTGGAGTAAGACTGAATCTCTATCCAGGCATTTGTCATATTCCCCCTAACCCCACCACAAACACATCCTCTCTGTCTCTCCAGTTGTATAACTAGGTTTTGGTTGATTGACTTCACACAGACGGTACTGTTAAGGTATGATGGAAGAATAGCAAACAAACGTGTGGTCTTCGTGAGAAGAACTAAGCAACTGATTTAATGAATTAGAATCTGTACATATCTTCCTCCAGGATGTGGGTAAAGAATAGGGGGCGGAGCCCTTACGTAATACCTATGGCTTAGCATGAATAAGTAGACTTGCACAGTACTGGGTAGCTAAGTATAATTAGCGATTTTAGTAATGAGATAATATAATTAATGGGTGATAATTAATAGTTAATCAGGTTACACAATGTTACGTAATGTTACATAACACTGCCCCCCCCCCCCCGCCCTCAATCAGATACGAAGTATCGAATGAGGGTGTACCCTAAAAAAAAATATTTTTAGGAATTTTTGAAAAAAAAAATGAAAATAATAATTGTGGAATAGCTGTGCTGTTACCTAGTTATCCAAGCCAAGTCATATGCGTGGTTACAATATGCGCATATAGGCATTAAAAAAATACACAAATTAATATTTTGAAAACATGTTCAATAATTCCTTAAAAATCAACGTCGTTATGAACATGTAACATACATCAATCAAAGCAAAAATTCTTCTAACAAAGAATTATCTTGTCTGTACCGACATCTTTAAATGAATACATAAACCCAATGATTAAATTCAAACCACAAGGGTAAAATATAGGTAAAACAATATAATTATGCAGTTATTCCCAGTCTAAAAAGGAATAAAGAGAGAGAAGAAAAAAAATCAAAAACAAAATAATCATATATAATGTGATCCTTCTTAGACACATATATATAGACCTGGTCTGGGTAATGCCCAAACGTCTAAGCATATCTCAAATGAGAAATATTTTCAAAGGCTTAACACTTTTGCTGTTTTTTGCAAATTCGTGAGACAAAAAATATCTTAATGATAAATCAACCATACTTAGTTGATAATCCTTCACTGCCTATACTACACGTGTGAAGTCTCTAGTAGAGTACAATGCTATGGTTTGATAATCAAACGTTAAACAGGCTATCCCTTGTACTGGGTTACATAATATCCGTAAGGAATAAGCTATAGGCCTAGTATACTCTTAAACCGCTGAGGCGAATTGCCTCCTACGTAAACAACTACCTGTTTCTACACACAATGATCCTGAAGATCGGGTGAATAAATCAGTTTATAATCCAATGAGATTTGAAAATATTACATTAACTTTTCTTCTCAAAACCAGAGAAAATAGAATATTCTCGTTCTCTTGGAAGAAGGGACCTGTTCTTAAAGAATTCATACGGATCTTCAATGCAATTATATATCGTATATGCTTATCCGAGAACACTTGTATGTGATGCCTCATTAAGAGCGTATTGAATTACATCAACAATCTTGTCGGTGCAGCTGTTATATTTTGTTAATCATTACCGATCACCCGTAGACCAAACATTGGTCAGTTGGCGACGATTCCTGTCACAACAACTACCATGACGGGCTGCTAAACATAACATATATATGCCAGTAAATACTCGAATCATTAAAGAAGAATATATTTCAGACAATGACGCCTATCTGTTGCTTAAGATTGGTGTGATTTTGCCTCAATCGAAGGAAAAATCAATACTCACGCACACAAATATTAACAATACAAAATATGAAAAATAACCAAAGAAAAATATCCTCGTTCTTATGGAACAAGGGATCCGTTCTTAAAGAATTCATACGGATCTGCAATGGATTCCTATATCGTGGAAACATAGCCAAAGAACACTTGTATGTGTTGCCTCGTTAAGGGTGTATTGAATTACATAAACAATTTTGCCATCAAACACCCCTAGACGAAATACTGCTCGCCTCGTGGTTCTGTTGCCATGGTGACGCTTAAGGTTATACATATATACATTGCATTAAGTGCATTCGGTAGCCATTGTTATATGGCTTAAAATGACATATATATGTTTTTTAAAGCTGCTTGTTAAATATGGAACTTTAAACTCTACATGAATGAAAATATTCTCTCTTGGAGAATTCATATAATTATCGGTATCACTACTAACTATCACTACACTATACCATTATTCATAATAATTAATCAGTATCATTTGAATAATACAAAATGATATGGAAAATACATATCGAAAATCATCAGTTCCAGCAGTCTTATTGAAAAAAAAACCCACAATAGCTCTGTAGGAGCGATCCACATAATAATAGGTGTTTTCACTAATCGTCAAGGCATGCAAATATGTCATAACAAGTGAATAATGAAGATTTATAAAGTAAAAACATGTCAGATCACATATCGTCGATCTTTTACCTATTAATGAAGATTTATATAGTAAAAACATGTTAAATTGACATTGCCTGTTACAATTCCTTGATATGATAGGGAGCGCTTTTTCACATTCCTGGAAGAAAATGCCAAGTACCTAATCACAGGTTGCATACATAAGCTGGGTAAATAATACTGTTTGTACCCGTCTGTTGCCATTTGATACAAGGATATCCTGCATGCTGTTATCAGGGCACATGCCTCCCATGTCACGCTCCTAGCCCTTGTTTGTACAGGGGGCAGCATTACATAATAACTGTAATAATAACTGGTGATAATTAATAGTTAATCAGGTTACACAATGTTACGTAATGTTACATAACAGTACTAGCTTGTTGATTTACAAGCTCCCCATGTCCCGGTTGGTTGACTACAAAATTAAAGCTAGAGAAGGACCAAAGACAGATGGATAGACCAAAGAGAGGTGCATGTTTGCTTTGCAAGTTACGTAGTAACTGATAACAGCTGTTTCTATTTGGGACTGTTGGTGCATCCAGGCATGACTAAGACTGGCGCCTGTTATGTACTAACATTGATAACGGGAAGTCTGTATCTTCTGTATTTGTTTTCAATAACAGCCATCCACCTTTGGCTGGTGTTCGAGGAAAGTGAGACTGAGAGAGAGGTGGGAGAGAGAGAGTGCCAAATTGTGTGGGCGGGTAAAACACAAAAGTTACCTTCCCTTCTTGGCAGGTAAAGGAAAGTGAGAGACAGGCAGAGTATCTATATTAAAGGTCAAGTGTAAAGGTTTTCATTTTGTGTTTGATGCATTCGGCGAAATATTTTGAAATGATGTATATATACGACAATCATTTTTCGAAGAATTCCTCATAGAATAGAATAGAATAGAAATATCTTTTATTCATCACTGTGATCTTACAATAATTTTCCGATGAACAGGTCTACAGGTTTCTAGGTACCTTTTAGGATTTACACCTAGGTCTTCCTACCGTTCCCTTTATCTATATATAAACCTAACAATAATATTATACAGTTTGTTTGGGTAAAATCATTTACATTGATTTTTCGAGACCCTTTTCTAGTAGCTAATATGTCCAGTACAGGATTAACATCAGGCGGTCTACTGTTGCTCTCCGCATAATATATATGTGGGAATACAGTTAAATATAATAAACAAGTGTAGAGTAAATAAATGAGATACGTATGTCTCAACCAGGTAACAGTGTTACATAATATAGTATGCAATATATAGTATATAATATGGTGCAATCCTTCTTCGTTAGGAGAGGGGCCCATTGTTTTGAAAACAATGCGTACCTAACTCATTGGATTTTTTCAACCTCAGATGCCATCGATAACGCCACCACAAATGTAAATCGGCCCTTATCTTGAATTTTAGAATTTATATTACACTAGACCTTTAAAGTCCACTGTGTCTTATTGTGTGTTATTTGTGATGTGTTTGAGTGATTTAGTATTCAAGTATATTGTAATTACAAAGATATAGTGTATGATGATCTGGCTTAAAAAAGCGAATCGAACATTTGAATAATGATGGTTAAATAGTAAGGGAGATGGAGCAGCTTATATTGTTATACAATACAATAACAAAATTCATTTGATATTTGATTGGGGGCGCAATATGTGAGTGGGGACGCAATATTTGAGTGGGGACACAATATTTAGAGGAGATGCAATATTCTAACTTAGTACGCAAAACATTTCATAAATGTTCAACCCATGAAAAAAATATTTGACCAGATTTTGGAGACGCAATATTGAAAGCCATCCCTGCTCTTCTCCCCTTTTCTTCCTTCTCCTTTCTCTGCCTGTTGTTGTGACTCATTATTGAGTGAGGATGCAATACTTGAGTTGGCACGCAATATTTGAGTGGGGACGCAATATTTGAGTGGGGGTTGGAGCGCAATATTGGAGTGAGGACGCAATATTTAGTGGAGACGCAATTTTTAACTTTTTTTTTTTTTTCCATACATCTGGTCTTTATTCAAGTTTGTCAACAAATCCGTCTTCTAAGGCCGATAACAATAAAATACATCGCGCCTTTCTCGTTTCTGCATCAAACTTGTATGTGTGACGTTCCAATAAAAGAGAAATAAGACATGCATTTCTACTTATATCTCGCATTACCTGAGTGAAAAAGGACGCTCATATTCCTGTCCATGTCTAGCCTTTTCCACCTATTTAGCACTAGTGACATGTTTAAACCTTCACATATTGGTGGAGCAAGGGGAAAAAAGAGATCTAACATTTGTTACCGTGCTCTATTATACATGTGTTTGTCCGAGAATGGGTGGGGGACAGCTACTGGAGCTGCCCGAAGACATTACAGACTATCGTAAAGATTTACCCACATTTTCCATTCCTTCCTGTGTGACTTATTTGCAAAGGAGCAGTCACGCATTGTCCTCAGTTTCCCTTTCAGCTCTCTCAGAAAAACGAAGAAACATATGTTGTTGTCACCAAAAAGTTTGGTTTTGTAAATATAAAATCTAGCGTATATCAGGATATAATTCCATGTACGATACTTCTCGTCTGTGTTAGGAATACCAAACAACATAAAAATGGCATTTATATCACCAGCTCGCAATTTTTAACTTAGTACGCAAAACATTTTACAAATACTCAACCCAAGAAACAAAAATAATTTGACCCGATTTTGGAGATGCAATATTGTGTCCCTTTGATTATGTAACCCATCCCTGAGTATATTTAGTATTGCCTTGATTAAAAATATCTGTTTAGTTATGGTAAACAGAATTTTAAACTAGATTCTGGTCTTAGATTTTGGGCATTTGAGGGAATTGTGGAAGGCAGTTTCTACATTTTTCTGGTGATATGACCTGTATATAGTTGGCTGGGCACGCTCGCACTAGGATGGTTCCGTAGACAGATATCAGGTTGCACAAAAAGCCTGAAGTGTTGTTGCCATTAAACAGTATCTAAGAATCATTATCTCCATCTAGCAATAACAGAGATAAACAAATATAAAGGAGTTTATGCTTTTGGAAATTATATTAAGAAGTTTTAAGATATTTTCTTGTATGAACATCCATGTAGTACATCTGTGTATACCGTAGTAGTAACGTAATCATTTTATTGACATATATCTAGAGAGTTGAGGTGACCCTATAGGTTATGTGTGTTGTATTCAATATCATTCCAACTTCGATTTGATTTCTACAATATTACCTTACATCGTTCCTAATCACTTTCAAGACTGAATAAAAATATTGTCTTTTGTTACCACTGTATCACAGATCGCGTTTGTAGCTTTATACTGCGACAAATATTAGGTTAAGGTTAATTGAAAAATCGCTATAAGCCTCCGTTTTTACTGGTGATATTCTAATCTATAAAAATGTCAAACCGAGTCTTGTGTCTAAAGTTCTCTACTGATACAATCACACTCATTCTGCAAACATCATTTTGGTAGTCGAATAATATCTCCTTTTCCTTGATCATTGTACCTTGTTTTGTCCCAAAACTGTCAGGATAAAAATGTGTCATAATAAATATCCAACATATTCAACATTTTTCTATTTCAATATTTATATTTATTTATAATTTTCCTTTTCTAAGATATTCCAACACATAATCAACATGATCTCCGAAGTGATATTAAGATCTTAAGGATCTCAAATGCCTGAGGGACTCCCTCATTTGTATATACTACTATTTGACTATTAGCTAGTAGACTGGCACTAAGTCCTTTGGGCTATTCTCATAGACCAGAAATCCGACCAAAGTAAAGTTGGTTACTATATGATACATTTCATATCTGTTAAAGAATAATTAGTTTAACAATTGTTTTGTAGGTAATGTCCAAGAAATAGTGGTTGTGTGTGGATAAATTGCAATTTTTGTATATTGATGTTATTTAGATTGTAAAAATAATCAAGGTGCACTAGTCTATCCGATCAGTGTCATATCCAATTGTCATGTGTCATGGGTAGTAGGAGAGTTGTCATAGTGAAAAGACTCCTTGTAATGGGTGAAAAGATCTCCGTAATGAAGAAATAGTCAGTGCCATGAAACCATTTTATGAAACTATTCCATGAATAGGAATATCCAGAATGTAATAGGAAAAGGGGTCTTTGTAAGGGATTTTGGCTATGCGTAATATGTGCAAAAAAAGAAGAAAATCTGTAATATTACACAGGTCGTACAGATGAAGACTTTGGGATGCAACATACCTATCAAATAATTGTTGTTGATGTATCACAAACCTTTTACATTAAATCTGTGTCTTTAGAATAAAAATCAGGTGTTGGACAAACAAAAATAATATGAATGGGGAAAATATTTGTATGGCATTCTCTCCAGAACCCCAGAAAATAGTTAAAATGATTGAATATATGTGCACTATTTATTCATATAGTAAATACTATAGAACGATGCCCTAGATAATATAAGCCTACACACACTAGTAACAGTGAGTTAGATTAGGTGTCAGATGAATAAACTTATTGAACAAACACACAGATATCACTATTTACGTTGCCACATTTCAAGTGGTCTGTAAACCTACCTTATCTCATACTCCATTATATGGGTCAGACAATGGGTCAAAATGTACAACTACTAGCTGTACAAATTTAGGAAATTCCCCTAAATTAGGCTGAAAAATGAAGAATACCAGGTTGATCTGAGTATATGTGGTATTGCATTGATTTCAAGTATCAATTCTGTTAATTTAAACTGCATTCTGAAGCTATTTTTTGTCCTAAATGTGGGTTATTTGATAGGGTTGGTGGAGCCGAATTGTACATATTGTGAACATCTGACCCATATAGTTGTTGACAAGAAATGCACATTTTCTACTAGGGGCTGTCATTCTGAAATTGTCTGGACGTAAATGTACATCGGAGCACTCCCGCTTTCATCCAACTAGTGTAAGTAAATCAAATATACAGCCCACTAATTTGTTGCAACACATATCCATACAGAAAGCTATGTTTTTCTCTTGTGGAGTTCCACTATAACATGGTAACATTCGTCAACAAGCCATTCAAAATGCATAGATATACTCAATACACTGTTGAAATTTGGTGCATGTACATTTCTGCAACGAAAAGCGGTAAGCAACCAATAAATGAAAATATTCAAACAAACACAACTTGTGAATAAAACACTTTGAGAAGTAACGATTTTGGGACACAATTTTAGTACACATGTTCCTGGAAGACATCACTTATATACATTATACCTGTATGTGTACTAAACTAATTTGCGAATGGCAAATGTAGTATTCTTATTATTTTCCTATTTCTTTTTATTATTAGACATGCATTCCACTTGGGAGGTGTGATCAATAGCGGCTGGGTGGGTGGGGGCAATTTAAAGTTATCATGTCTTTGTAAGACAATTTTAGACGAAAAACAATAATAAATGTTATTATATGTGATGTGTTTCAGGAAAATGAGTCATAAGTCGCAGAATTGATATTTTTCAAAGCGTTTTTTTCTCAAGATCACATTATTGGAATCTTCTACTCTTTGGGGGATTTATTACTTATAGTAACATCAATCGATGTAGCAAATTTCAGGACAATCTATGTAATATATCCTTTGGTTTTAAAGGTCCTCATATGGACTATATTTAGTTACTTTACTGTTTATTGACCCCAAGAAATATTGGAAACTTTTTTTTTCAAAAACAGAAATGTCAAACTTAAAATCTAGAAATACTTATTAGATTATTAGACTCTTTACTATCATTGAAATCGGCTTGATCTCATCTTTTCAAATATAATGGTATCTCAAAATCATTTTTTTGCGACTTATGACTCATTTTGCTGAAACACCTCACATATGCTACAGCCAAATAATGAATGAAAGTTCTACTATTAACTGAATAACTGGGGATTAATTGGTCTGGTCCTATACGTTATCCGTTGTTAGCACCTCATTCCATCCTCTCTAGGTATTGACAAAAGAGTTGTTACCTCAGAATTATTATAGTTTACTGGCGAATAGGCAAATTATGAATTATTTGATGACATGACCCATATATAGGATCCAGGTGATTGAGCCTGGATGTGCTTGAGTGGTGCCTAAAGATACTGTGCCACGCCTGACTGCTCAGCCTAACAACCCACATATAGCATTACACACAACACACCACCACTACCGCAGCATGAAGAAGGTAGGTGCATTGTATGAGAACATGGGTTCATCTAGATATGTTGTATAGTCTAAGAAAAGTTGAATAGATATCACAGGAAAATGTGTGATAAATCGAAAAAATATGGTTACGAAATGTTTTTTTTTTCAAAAGAACCCTTGCTTGGAATATTCTGATGTTTAGATAAGTATTGTATGTGCATTCATGAGGTTATGCTAAGTAACATATCTAAGATCTAGTTTGTAGTTATATAGGATATAGGATATACCCGATCACCAACCTTTAAAAAATGTAAAATAAACAAACTTAGAAACTTCAAAAATAGTTATGAATTATTAATATCAAAGATGATATACTGATATAAATATAATCTCATGGAAATTGAATTATAAAGTAGTCACATTTAAGTTTATCCTCTATTGCTACCTATTTCATTAATGGTGTATATATTCATCAAATATTATCATAAATCTGGGGACTCATTCCATTGGCACTAAGAATTACCTGACAGTGGTAAACAGTAACAGACGCACTGTGTGTTTTGCATAGAAAGAGAGAAATTCAATTTTAAGTAATGATTTTTTTATTTTTGTAAAATTTAAATGAACTATGTGCTTTAGTTATTTAAGGTGTCACAATCAACAGCTGTCTCAAGTCCAATTGTTTGTCATTCAAGGGATCAATAGCTCCATCAGGAAAAAACAGATACAAAAAAATGTATCAAACTAATGCAACTCATGGATTATATGGTCCATAAAGTGGAAATTTTAAGATATCTGCCTTGTCTTGTTGATTTCAAAATTTAAAATCCAAAATTACATGAAGTATTTTTGTATATTTTGCAGTGGTGGACGATTCAGAAGTTCCGATGTCTTCTACTGGTGCTAAGTGTTATATCATTCTTCCTCTACCTGCCGGTCTGGTATTTCAACATCCCAAGTTACCATGGTAACGCTATAAACAACACCCACTGTACTATACCAGTACTGGACCCATGGCACCTCTCCATCATCCCCTACACATTCAGCATCTTGGATGCAAAACCTTACCCACCATTGCCAACATTTATTTTCAGCCAAAGCAATGATGTCATCAGCACCAACCATGATGTATACACAAAATACAAACATTCTATTAACAAGTGCACCTATCAATATTTCCAACGGGAAAAGGGCAATGATTTTAGGTTACATTTCTTGGTAAAACACAATATTAACCTTACAAAAGGAGAATTTAGGTTGAAAATGCAGCAGGAACTTCTCATGATTGAGTGCACTGATAGCAATGGTAATGTTCTATATAAAATGCCACACAGAGCTTTTATTCCTAAGCAAGAAAAGAAAAGGAAAAGTTCAACGTTGTCCTGGAATGTGATATTACTTGGAACAGACTCTCTCTCAAGGTCTGCAGCTTACAGATTCCTACCTAAGACTCTGCGCATGCTCAAGCACAAACTTAAGGCTGTAGATCTCCGAGGCTATAACAAAGTAGGTGTCAACACATTCCCTAATGTTTTATCCATGCTCACAGGATACCATGAGCATGAAATTCTTAAATCTGGAGAACTAGATTACCTCCCTTTGTTATTCAAGAATTATAGCAAGGAAGGATATGTGACGGCATTCAATGAGGATAAATTTAAGCTTGGTACATTTAACTATGCAAAATTAGGATTTGCCACACCACCAAGTGATTATTACTTTCGCCCATTTTCTCTTAGCCTTGATGCAAATGTTGTAACACATGGGAAACACATTGAATTATCTAGTCCGGAGATGGTCCATCATGAGACACAACAAGTACTTGACCAATTAGAACGTTTCCTAAATCATTACAAAAATAAACAACATTTTAGTCTGACATTCCTAACTGGTCTCTCCCATGACTCAAATGTAGATATCAGGTATCTTGATATCTATTATGAGAAAATGATAAAAAGGCTTATAAATGGAGGAATATTTGACCGGTCATTTTTATTTTTTCATGGAGATCATGGAAGACTAATTGAAGGGCTGTCAAGAACATGGGTAGGCAAAATAGAGAGCAGGCTGCCAGCAATGTTCATCAGTGCTCCTAAACAGTTTAGAATCAAATACCCAGACTTGATGAGCAAATTAATCCTGAACACAAAACGACTCACTACACCGTTTGACATATACAAAACTCTAATTCATATACTTAACATGGATGATAGAGAGGTTAACAATACTGAACGATCAGTGAGTCTTTTTGGTGAGGTGCAAGCTAATAGAACTTGTACTATGGCAGGGATACCGCTACAGTTCTGTAGTTGTCAGAATGGTGAGATAGTGAGTGTAGATACTCATATTGTCAAAGCAGCTACTCAGTACCTTGTAGACCAGCTTAATGAGTTACTCAAACCAGCTCACAACATCTGTGCGGATTTAAGGCTAAGAAAAATTGATCAAAGTGAGAAACTCTTCTTTCATATTGGAAACTCAAGGAACTCTTCTATGAAGGACACATACAGGATCAGCTTCACTACATCACCCGGGAATGGAGACTTTGAGGGCACTGTGTCTGTTTATATAGGCAGTGGGTCAGTGTTGGGGTATGAGAGAGAAGGTCCCATTGCCCGGTATAACCGGTATGGTGAACAATCAGAATGCGTGAATCATCATAACTTAAAGCCTTTTTGTTATTGTAAACCTAGACAGAAATGAGGTCCACAAAAAACATGGATGATAAGACTTGATTCCAAATATGTTTAACTGTATTCAAATATCTGGGGCTCCTGATGGATTCAGAATTAAGAATGGAGAATATGTTAAATACTACGAAGAAGAGCCTATTTCGAGATCTCCAAAATAAGAAAAATTCTCCCATTTGTTCTTTGAAACATCGCCATTCCACTGTATAAAACATTTGTTTTACCCATCTTTGAATACTGTATTATATGCACGGATCTGGGTCCACAAAATGTTCACCATCATTTGCTTCAAAAAACAAATTAAAATCAAATTATGGACTGGTTTCAGAGAGAATTAAGAGATTTAAACATGTTAATTAACTAAAATAACTTTGTGGGCCCAGAGCCAGAACCGCTGATTCTATGTTTTTATCTTAAAAATCACACAAAAATGATTGATTTTGCCTCCACTCCTCTAGTCGGATAATCCTGGAAATGTATACATGTAATAGAGCTGGTTGAATACTTAATGAATCGGTTCTAGATTGAATCACCAGGGGGCCCCACCAATCTGTGCTTATACATTACATACGTACAATATGACTACTGTCTACAGATTATTAAATATTGTATTAGATGATACCATTATTGTGTATTACTCTTTTTCTATTAAAATGTCCAGATATGCTGAGAATTATTATCTGTATGATAAAATGTTAATGAAAAAAAAACAAAAAAAACGGCAAACACTACAATATAGGGCAAAATGAAAATAGATGTAATTTTCCAGAAACTGTGATATTTGTTTTTTTTAATGATTCTGGTCTTAAAAATCAATAGAGAACCATGGGCCCTGTTGCGTCCCAAAGTTGTCACCTGTACGACCTGTGTAATATTACAGACTTTTCTTCTTTTTTTGCACATATTACGCATAGCCAAAATCCATAACAAAGACACCTTTTCCTATTACAATCTCAATATTCCTATTCCTTGAACAAATAGTTTCATGGCACTGACTATTTCTTCATTACAGAGATCTTTTCACACATGACAAGGAGTCTTTTTACTATGACAACTCCCCTATCACCCATGACGTGTGCCATCTGCTGCTATTGCACATGGCACTTAGTTTTTGTTGAGATATGACACAGATCGGATCTGTTCTTTTTGCTCAGCCATTAATTTAGAGGTAATAGTTTTAAAACAATTCCTAAAATAATGTTTCTTAAAAATAAAGGAAATGTATCATCTAATAACCAACTTCCCTTTGGTCTGATTTCTGGTCGATGAGAATAGCCTAAGGGACTTAGTGCCAGTCTACTAGCTAATAGTCAAACACCACATAGTAGTATATACAAATGAGGGAGTCCCTCAGGCATTTGACATGCTATGTGTTCACTTCTGTGAGAAAAAGAAAATCCGAATTCCAAGAAAGTATCTATTCGGATATTAAGATATCCATAAGTTATGTTGATTATGTCTTAGGATATCTTAGAAAAGGAAAATGATATTTGAAAAAGAAAAGTGTTGGATTTGTTGGATATTTACTATGACACATATATATTCTGACAGTTTGTGGACAAAACAGGCCCCTATCCTTATTTTTATATTACATGAATTGATATGTCATAAATGCTTACACGCTTTCATTAAATTTAACTTAACTATTTCACAGTTTGTAGAATGTATGAGAATGTATTATACAATGTGTAGTGGTAACGGTTAGTTCTTCTCTGAAGCACCAGGTGGAGTTACCACTCTGGACTTAGTTCTCTCTATATTTACTCAGAATAGAAGTCATGCACACTTCTACCTCTTATATTCTCTAGCAGCTATATCCAGTATTACTAGTTTAACCATAATGTTCAAGGAACTTTGGTCTCAGTGCCATGGTACTGTGTATCCTATCAAACCTTTTTGTTAATTGTATTTCCCTCTTACAGACTTTGTGACACCATGTGGTACTCTGTACCTGGATTGGTATAGTTGTCAGAGAACCAACTTCGGACAGTTTGGATAATGCTTGACACTGTGTTTGAATAAATCAAGAAGGTTGAAGGAAACACTTCTTAGTTTATTATTCTTTGCTAAGTTGCCTTGGTTGTAGTGAAGAACACTACAGAATATATTATTTGGACAATATGCTATGCCTATCCTTCATGTGATTCATAGATTTGTGTAAGGTCTAAATTTGAATTTCATCACCTGAAATGAATGTAACGTTTCTGCTACGTTGCTATATTATTTGTGTAGTGTTTATAGTCAGACAAATGAGAAAAGATAAGAGAGGTGAGAAGGAGCAGAAAAATTCATGGATGAGCTGCTTTTGTTACATTACCGAAAATGTATGCACTACCCATACTTGAGTCTTCCAATTTGCGTATACTTAACCAATGCAGAGGGATGTAAACAAAGATACAACACTGCTGGAATAATGACTTTTGTGCATCCTTTGGGATGAATTTACCTGTCAGTAATCTAAGGATGATGTCAATCTATTTTTTCACCATACAGAGATGGCAAGTTTGGCGTGAATTTTGAATTGTAGAGAAAGGTATAAGATTCTTGAATATCTAAATATCAACCTGAAAGGTAGGCAGGCTGGTATTTTGAAGAAACTGTGAAGAAGTGGGTTTGTACTGTAAGGGTACCAAATTGTTGAACCCCTTGCCTCAAAACTGGACAATGGAGGCTGATTGTGACGTCTTTTTTTTTTTTAAAGATTTTATTTAAACTTGGTTACCGACTCCCCTTTTCGGGGTTAGTTCTGTCGGGCCAAGATGCTGTGTTTGATACATTTCATTTTCCATTATTTCTCTCATCATCTGTCCATTTGACTGATATATTATGTACCTCAAGTATAGTATATCTATTGTATGTAATTCAATTTCATATATTTAAAACTACCTTACATCAATGATGGAGACGTGTGCCAATGACCTATAAAAACGCTTTATGTCAGCGGCGGTTATTTTTCTGTTTTGTCTATGAAAATAAAATCACTAATCCTTATTTGCTCCTTGTATATTAGAGGGGTTGCTGATAGGTGGCAGCAGTGAGAGCTTCTTAGCTTGACCCTGGTGGGAGACAAATAACCCAGTCATTGCTTGATTCAACTGACCAGCACATTTCCCCCCCCCCCCCCCCCCCCCCCCCATCCCGAGTTCTCTAACATTTTCCCCCCCGAGTTCTCTGACATGTCGCCCCACGGTAGCTAACATGTCTTTCCTTTCCTGTATTGTAACAGGTATATCTGCGTTAATGTAGACCCTATAGTAATCGGTTCCTTAACATCAATCTCTTACTGTAGGCGTAATTTCTATGGTCATAAGATCTGAATTCAACCAGAATTTTCCTGCAACCAAACTGAAATGAGTTGATACGTCTGGCACAGGCTATGTCTTCAACTCTAAATCTATGGTCCAATTCTCTCAAAATCTCTAGTACCGGACCCAGTGTGTTTTCCTGAGGGTGCTGGTTTACCCCAGTAAGAATAAGGTTGTAACGCCTTCTGTAAATTTCAGATTATAAGACTGTATATTCAACTTGATGTAGATTAGTCAGCTCAAGGTTTTTTCTGGCCATTTTGGCCATTTGTTCCACGTTGTCTTTATTTCTGAGCACCAACTCTTATACTTTTCCTAGTACTGCATCCAAATTTGCTTGACTATATTCGAGTGATCAGCGCAATTCTTGCAGAGTGCATTCCTCATTGTTGAGCTCATATTCTCCTTTCCTTCTCAGTTCATTAAATCCAAAAGGTCTTATTGGCTCAAGTAAACAGGGATGTGTTTCTCTTCCAATACTGGGGCAAGGGTGCATGAACAATTCGCCAACCCTTTCAACTGTCACCGTCTTTTCATGCCCTAAAAATTAATGTCTGAGGTCCTTAGATCTGACAAGATCCAGAGCAGTATTCAACCAAATGCAATATAAATCAAGGTTCACAGGTAAATATGCTTAATCACCAATTATACAAGATTTGATCAGATTCTAAAAGCATTATTACCCTTAGTGTGGTGGTTCATTGTGGTTTGTGTGGTCATGGAAACTCTCGGGCGGAGCCTTCGAGTTTCTATGACCACACAGATCACAACAAACCACCAAACCTTGGGGTAATAGTGCTATACCAAAACTTACTCACACGGCAGAACACCATTGTAGTCCAAGTTCTATTTAATGATATGATTTGCGATGTGTTTCAGGGAAATGAGTCATAAGTTGCAAAATGGATATTTTTCAAAATGATTTATTTATAGAATATCTTTGATGGAATATTCTACTTGTTGGAGTACTTAATGCAGCTAGTGATATTAATACATGTACATAGTTTCAAGGCAATGTATTAAATATATCTATGCATTTCTAAGGTCTTCTTACGGAGTATATATGTGATGTGTTTCAAGAAAATGAGTCATAAGTCACAAAATTGATATTTTTCAAAGTGATATATTTCCAAAATCTCTTTGTAGGAATGTTCTCATTTTTGGTGTGACTAACGCTGGATGAAGTATAAATACATGTCCCAAAATGCAAGACAGTGTATCAAATATTGTCATGCATTATAGGGTCATCCCATAGAGTATATTTAGCTACTTTAATTGTAATTGTTCACCCAAAAATATTGAAACTTTTTTTTCAGAAATAAAAATATCAAACATATATCAAATATAGAAATGCTTATTAGATGCCCTTAATGTTTATATTCATTGGAATCCCCTTGGTCTCATCTTTTCAAATATGATAATATCAAAAAATCCAATTTTCGCGACTTATGACTCATTTTCCTGAAACACATCACATATATGGGCGATTCTAACGGCGATATGGGCGATTCTAACGGAGATAAGGCTTTTAAGGCTGCCAGCTTTAAGGAGAGAGTGTTGCTGCGCCAGCCAATCTATGTCCGCGCAAAAATGTTATTTGTTCCAGGAATATGAGTCACAAGTCGCAAAATTGATATTTTTCAAAGTGTTTTTCTTACACAAGATCTGAAATGGTCTGATTGTTAGAGGGTTTGCACTTACAGCCGTATAAATCTGTATACAAAATTTCAGGACATTGTATTACATATATCCATGCATTTTGAAGGCCTTCTCATCGACTATACTTTCCTGGTAATCGCCCATCCAGAAACATTGCAAACTTCTTTTTTTTTCAACAAAAAATAAGAAATATCAAACTTAAAATATAGAAATAATTATTAGGTGTCCTAGTGTTTACTATCAATCGAATCGCCTTGATCTCATCTATTCAAATATGGTGATATCTCAAAATCCATATTTTGCGACTTACGACTCATTTTCCTGAAACAGATCACAAATGTGTAAAGAATGGCAAAGTTTACAGTATTTTTCTTACACATATTGAACAGACTTTTATCGTAGGCTTTTGCACGCCACATTCTATCATTCTATAATCAAACATAATATTTTATTCAGTCAATTCTATTTGATTTGATGAATTACATTTCACCAACGTTGCGATCCTTCATTTAAACAGGGAAATAAACTGGTCGAGGAATAATCGTTTGATTATATTTAATCAGGGAAAATAAGTACACTCATAATATATTATACAATTTCCTTGTTTATTTTTTATTGAGAACCAAAACATCAATTCACAATATATCTGATTATTGAATCAATCGCAAAACGGATATTATGTAATTGAAGAAAACATTTTCAAGTTGCCAAAGTTTAGCGAACAGTTAACAGCACAAAAAAAAGAAGTTTACAGTATTTTACACATATTGAAAAGACTTTTATCGTAGGCTTTTTCATGCCACATTCTATAATCAAACCATATAATATTTTTTTCAGTCAATTAAGACCGTTATTCGGATTTCTTGGCGACGCACGAAAAAAAACTACATTTGTTAGTCATGCGTATTTTCTAACTCTTAAAGATCAGTGATGTTAAATTTAAGGCCAATAAAAATATCTAAAAAAAAAGATTACTCATGCTGTAAATGAGTTATAAATATTTAGAAATCATCAGGATCCACATCCATGGTGCTTGAATGATGTTAAATCTAAGGCCAATACAAATATAGTTTAGCAGGTCTTGTATTATTTCACCTGCACTTTGTGAGTGTTAGAGGCAGAATGAGGATCTACCTGGCAGTGGTCAGGTTGGTGAGGACACACCGCTGGTGGCGCCACCTAAATATGTGATGTGTTTCAGGAAAATGAGTCATGAGTCGCAAAATTGATATTTTTCAAAGTGTTTTTTTTTTCACAAGATCACATCATTGGAATGTTCTGATTTTTGAGGGATTTATTAGTTATAGGTATATCAATTGATGTGTCAAGTTTCAGGACAATCTATGTAATATATCCTTTCGTTGTAAAGGTCCTCATATGGACTACTTTTAGTTACTATACTGTTTATTGACCCCCAGAAATATTGGAAATCTTTTTTTCAAAAACGAAAATATCAAACTTAAAATATAGAAATGTTGATGGGATTATAAGACTGTTTACTATCATTGGAATCTGCTTCATCTCATCTTTTATAAAGATGAGATATACAAAGATATATAGAAGATATATTATATAGATTGTCCTGAAACTTGATACATCGATTGATATAGGTATAAGTGATCAACCCACCAAAAATCAGAACATTTCAATAATGAGATCTTGTAAAAAAAACACTTTGAAAAAATATCAATTTTGCGACTTTTGACTCATTTTCCTAAAACGGATCACGAATGAGTTGTATTTAGAAGTCATCAGGATCCAGGTCCAAGGCTGAGGGTAGTGCAGCTTGAAGCATCATGTCCTGCTGCTGCTCTATGCCCTGTTGGATGGCCTGCTGCATCCTCTGCTGCTGTGCCACTGGGAGCGGAGGCAAACTCTTCTTGGCACTCTCAATCTTGGCAATCCTATCCTGTACCTGTAAATAGCAAAGTAAACCATTTTCAGGAAATGTTCAATTGGCAGCTCTACACATTTTATAGGAAATTTTGCTAAATTAGGCTGAAAAGTGAAGACTACTGGGTATATCTGGGTATATTTGTTATTTTATTGTGGGTTTAAAATGTTGTATAGCTACGTTAAACTATATTTTGAAGCTGATTTTTGTCTAAATGTGAGTTAATTGAGAGGATTAGTGAAGGTTAATTGTACATTTTCTGAAGAATTGACACAAATTTTATTTCAAAATAGGGTCTAGTTGTAATCATTACGGTCATGATTAAGGCACGGAGCTGGGATGGTTCATAATTTAATTCTTGATTTTAATTTCTTATGCTTTGAAAAATTACTGTTGATTTATACTTCATATGATATGATTTCGAAGTTGTTTAAATATCTATTAAGAATATTTGTTAGATTTTGTCAGCACTGACTGAGAACACTGTACTTGATAGGTAAAGAATAATGAGCTGAATAAAAAAAATAAGTTAATTAATCGTCAACACTAGGTATATCTGGGTATATTTAGTATTGCCTTGATTCAAACAATCAAAGCAATCTGTTAGGTTATGATTTCTGTCCTAAGTTAGGGCTATTTGCAAGGATTGGTGAAGATGAATTGTACATTTTCTGGCGATTTCACTCACCCGCTTATGATACTTCATTCTTTTTTCGTCTGCCGTTTGACCAATCTGCAAGACAGCTGCATTGCATTCTCTGTCCAGCTCCATTGCCTCGCCCTCCTTCGGGTAGATCAACTTGGGCAGTTTGGCCAGTGGGGGCAGGATGTACTGCTGAGAGACCTCAACATACATTGATGACAGCGAATGTACAGCCATTGAGGCCTGGGTTGCTGATTTGGCATAATCATACATCAACGATCGGTTAAGCTGACTCTCATAGTTAAGCATATTTGTTGCCTTCTTGTCAAAAGCAAGGACATCTTCATAAAAGCCACCATTTTCCACCATTTCCACCATGTTGGCCACTTTGGAGAAGAACAAGACAAGCTCTCCCCAGACTTGTGCCAATCGCAGTAGAGAGCAAATACTGTATGGCATATGTCAGGGTGTTTCAAACTCCATGCTGCCACATGGAGTATGGGTGCGCTAATAGGATACTTGCATGTGCCACTGCACATGCCTGTCGCAGTGCATCTTGGGATGGATTCTGATGAAATCTGACTCACATATATTTGGCATAATTTCATCGAAAATTTCAAAACTGTTTTCACCAATATCGTAGCTTGTATAAATGATCTATGTGCATGATTGGAAGGATGGGGACTTGTGTTATAGAAACATGTATAACACATGGATATTGACATTAGAGCATTGTTAAATATTCCATGCAGAAGATGTGATATTTTCTATGGATTCTAGACTTATAATTCAATGCGAATCAAGATACAAATAGGCGGCTATGCAAATCCCCTATTCCTACTTCAGGCAGAGAAATCTAGAGTGCTCAAGATTGATGTTGTGGTCAGATCATCCATTCACCTTTAGGACAAGTTTTCAACATCAGGCTACGTTTCGGTTGTTACCAACATTGGTTGCTGCATGGTTGTTTATATTATTGTATTGATGAATTCTCTTGGGTAATTTATTAGATTAATCCTCAGCTGAAAGGTTTGTAATTTGATTTACTGACCACTGACCATGTTACACTAATGCTAGGCTATGTATAATCTTGTGAACTACTATTTTCCCAGCTTGGGTTAGTTAGACAGAATAATATGGTAGAGATAATGAGCGCTAAGTATGCTAAATAGATAAACTGGCATGGGGTCATGGTTCATTGTCTTTTGCCGGGCTGAGCTGAAAAACCAACATCGTCTTGGCCCATTTCATTTCTATCAATGATAATCAGAAAGTTTCACCAAGAGTGAGAAATCGTACAATTGACATTATTAAAGGTAAGATAATAGTATTATTTTACTTAATCAAGTTAAATGCCAGTATCATGAGCACTGTTTGGAAAGAACATCATTGACCACAAACAGTCCAAGAATAATCTTATTAATGAATTAAAAAAAGATTTAATTTAAAAAATAGTGAAATATTATGGTTTATTTCAAGTTTTACTTCACAGATGTGTTGTTTTTGGGAATATGAATAACAATGCATTAATAAGAAGCATAGAACTATTGGCCAAATGATACTCTCTCCTAAACCATTGATTTTTTTAAAAATTAAGTGAATATGAATAGCAAATATGAACTGTGAAATGGAGGTACTGCATATTGAGGCCCCTTTTTGCTATTCATTGGTTAATTTGAGATATCACCCTTTGAAGTACTCTAATTACAAAAATAGTACATTTATTTTCCCATTCATTTTCTTCCATTGTCAGGACAAGAAACAGTTAAAGAATCAAATACCAACATTTCTGAAAACTGACATGAATTTTATTTTCCACTAGACAGAAGTGTTTGCTTTTAAATTCTTAGCCTTTTTCAAACAAATGATAATCCCTCCTGAAGGTCAAAACGTCATGCCTCAAAGTACCCATATATGCCTGAATAAATTGCAAAAACTGAAGTTTGAGGTTGTGGTGTCTTTATTTATTCAATATTTCTGAAAACTGACATGGATTTTATTTTCCACTACATAGAAGTTTTGCCTTTAAATTTTTAGCATTTTTCAAACAGATGATAAACCCTCCTAAATATGGTTCGATTCTTCTCACAACGAAAGGTCAAAAAGGCGGAAAGTATGAGGGACAAGTGTTAAGGAACAAGAGGAAAGGGACAAGGGATGAGAGATGAGAGACGAGGGACAATATATGAAATGCCACTGATGAGCCACCATAGTAACATCACCACTACGTGTGAGGGGTGCTGAGTGGTATAGGGAAGACAGGAAAAAACAATGTCAACATGAACCAGACATGATGTTTACCCAGGACAAGCATATAGCACACATCTCCCAGGGGCCGCACCCTAGGTACTCTACACGTAATGTGGCCTGTGTGAAAACCATTTTCACCAAAATAAACGCATGCATACAACTGCCACCGATACCTTCATAACAGAGAAACTATAATTCTATATCTCTACTATATCTCCAAAACCTATCCAACAGACTTTCCTCCTTTAATTCAACCTTAGGCTCTCTAATCACTGATGCTATGTAATCTACTGAATCTGTTTATGCTATGTACTGTACTTATGTTATGAACTTTTATATCAGCTAGTACTGAGTAAACTGTGCAACTGCATACTCTCCCTCAGCTGGATGAACATATTTAAAACACTTGTACTTTAAGGTAGGCATTTCCTTAAATAATATATTGACAAGCAGGCAATGAGTGGGGATTTGATTAAATGGTTTAATAGGAAGTGGCAGCAGTGTTGGAAGGACACAGCCAATCCACATGCATCCCATAATTTCAAGGCAGCATCAAGATTGACTGTGATGTAAAGAATACTGGCAGCTGAACTATCAGCAACTTGTTGTCTTTGATGGTTCCCTGAATGGTCAACAGACAGCTGAACATTAGAGATGAGTATGTGGCCTATCAGAACAATTCTTACAGGAGACAATATTTACAATAGGATGGCTTTATTGCTTACTTGCTTTCAAAAATACATATAATAATCCAAATTTTAGGCATCCTTTCTTCAGTATCCAGTCTAATAATTATATATGGTCCATTCCTACGAAATGGGCCCAGTAGTTTGAAAACATTGTACAAAGAAAATTCCATTAATGTTTTCCATTGTTAGGGAACATTAAGTTGAGTAATGTAACTTTTTAAATTCGACTATTTAATTGATCAAATATTTTTCATTCTACATAAAATCAATGACTGGGTTAGGATTTCCTATGGTTTTAAACGTCGCACATCAAATTGGCATCATATACTAGGTATTTTGGCAATGGGAAATTAGTTTTGGTTTGATGAAGCAATTTAATTCGAAAATAAGGCCAATTCAACATGTGTTTGGCAATTTATGGTACAAGGACTCTCCAATTCTGGTATAGAAATTTGAAAATTAATGACAGCTTTGTTTTTCAGGTATAGGCTTTTTCAGACATTACCTTTTTTCATCTACCACTGTTCTCTTCATAAGGAAAGGATATAAGAAAAACAACTTAGATACCTTTGTTATCACCTTGTTTTGAGGAATCAAGTATTATTTCTGCCATTATATTTCTATTTTCTAAACCAGGTTGAAAATATATGGGACATAAAGAAACTATATGCCTATTTTCTGAAAAGTCTTGCTTCTCTAGTGATGGAAATGAGGAAAAATGAAATTTAGTTTCTTGGTAATATTTCCTAAAAGCTGATATTCTCCTCTATATAATCGGGGAAAAAATGGCATTCGGTTTCAATTATCTAGGAATCTATGGCAGAAAACTTTCATTCTAACTATTTATTATAAATAAACGGTCATTTAAAAAGTAAAAAATGAATATAGTCATTTGGCTTGCTTCTATTGAGGGGATCATGATGAGTATAAATCAGCAGAATGCTGGGATTGTTGTGGTCTGTCCGGTATATGTCAGAACTTTGATCTATGCAACATAGAAATGTGCAACATAAAACAGGTGTTTTCTCTCTCTGTGCAAAAGGCATATTTCTGTTTAGACCTTTCAAGGGATATTGATGACTATACACCAGCAGAAAGCTGACATTGTTGCGGTCTGTTTGGTATATGTTACAACTTTCTATCCCAAATTGTTCTGCCTCTATTAAGAAAATGTTGCGACCTAAAAACGTGTGTTGTAAAAATGTGTGACATAAGAATAGGTGTTTTCCCTTTTGTACATGGCATGTCTGTTCAGACCATTCAAGGGATATAGATGATTTTATATCAGCAGAATGCTTTTTTTGTGTATGTTAGGTTTTTTTTGTGTATGTTAGAACTTTCTATTTCAAATATTCAAGCCTCTATTAAGTACATGTTGCGACGTAAAAACATACAACGTAAACATTTTTTACGTAAAAACCAATGTTTTTCTTCTCTAAGCATGAGGGATAATAGTTCAGACCATTCATGTTGTACAGGCAACAAGAGAACAAATTGCCAAATCAATTTATGTTAATTACGAATGACTTTTTTCAATAGGATGGAAAAGCACAATCAGTGAATGTGGCAGAGTAAAAACACATATAATTAGCCATTTTCCCATTGAATTCATTTAAATAGGCATATCATCATTACTGTTGACCCTATTGAGACTCTTGAGGTATCAAAAGGTAGAGATTAGGGAGCTTATATATATTAAATGATTTTAATTGCACTATCTTCTAACAAGTACATTGCAAAAAAGTGAGCATGTGCGATGTAAAAATGAAAAACTTGAATTTTGTTTTTGCCATAATTTTGTTAAAAAGTAAGTTGGGTTACTTAAATGCATAAAAATGTGAACGTTGTGACTGAGAAAAATTAATAAGCTATGAAAAACACAAATTGATGTAAATTGTAAGACCAAGTCCCAAATGTTTAATTATTGACATTTTTCTATGAAAATATCAATTCTAAAGGGTTTTAACACATAAAATATCGGTCAGCCTTAGAATAATGTAAATATCAGAGAAATACCCATGCCAAGAGGCATGTGTCAGTATGATTTATTTTGATATCAATGATTATTAGACTGAGATTTGAGGCATAGAGGGGCCAACGGTAGGGAAAAGGGGCCTGGACTCATTTTGTAGGAATGAACCATATATATGTGTATGTAGTGGAGCTGAGGTTATAAATAGCCCTCCGCGTCAAGAGTGTGTATTGATCAAATGTCCTTGACATTCCCGTGCCTCTGTAACGCTCTACTGAGCACGGATTGAGCTTTCGGATTTGTACTTATTACAAGACAGATATGTTTTACCATTATCACCCATTTGGAGGAATCTTATATTGTATTCAACTACAGCAGAATGTGTATTGTGTATAACTATTTATTGTATTCCTGTACGACCTATTCTCATGTACTGTGTTTACTGATATTGTTCGCCTGGTGCGACACCTCTTTTACTATGTGAGGACAAGCATGACCTTGCTCCTGCCTGTAAGGTGTAGTTATTCACTCTGAGGCTTAGAGTGGATCAGTTCAGTCCTATGTTGGGATTGAGCGGGGTCTGGTATAGACTTGCAGTCTGGTCGTGGGTGGCAATAAACCTAACGAAAGAGACATTCCGTGTTGGTGTTCTTCCTTGCCTTTGTGGAGATCCGGATCCGTCGGAGTAAGAACCTGGGTTGGGTGAACTTCTAGTAATAAAGCCATTTACTATAGAGACCATTCACTACATGTATTTATAAATGCAGGTTACTTCTTTATTGATTATCACTTTTCACCTCATGCAATATTGTCTTACTTCATATTATGTTTATGTGTAGTGAACTAGGTTGGAACTTTTAGCATAATAAATATACAAGGCATGTTTTATGAACCAAGCCTCGCAACATTTTATTCCTCATTTTCTGAAAGTTGCTGGCGCATTGCACAGGCCAAATGCCATTACTTTAAACTGGTATAACCCAGATGCAGTCACAAAGGTTGTTTTCTCCTTGCTATGCTTATCCATTGCGATCTGCCAGTGACCGAAAAATGATAATTACTAGGTATGTCTGAATATATTTTATATTATATTCATTCAACAAATCTGTCTGATTATTATGTTGACCTGTATTTTGAATCTAATCATTTAATTTGGGTTATTTTAGAGGATTGGTGAGTGTCAATTGTACATTTTCTGATGATCTGACCCATTAACTTATATAACCCCTGATGTTTGAGATTTGAGATACCTTCACACAAATTGCAAAACCTATTGCTTGTTTGTCTTGGTCATCTTTATAATATGGCTTGTGCTGATTAAGAAACAACATATTATAAAGATATTTAAAAGGTGTATTTATTTGACTTACAAGCTTAATGTACTTAATCTCTAGATAAACAAGTGATTTTCAAATTCAATGGTACTCGTCTGCTACAATGATTATATTTCTTTATTGTTGATACACTTACTGAAGATTAGACTGCAATTGGATTATTTGCACAATTGAGTAAATACAGAAACTTGGTGTTGGGATCTATTCAGAACGATAATATGTACTTGTCAGAAGTTAATTTTGATACAAATAATCTTTGCTCAAACTACTTATCGCATCCCAAAGTCGGTCTTTAAGGTTCATGAGACAATTTCCCTTTCATAATACACCGGTTAGACAGTTATATAATCAAGATACATTTTAGTTAGACTATATATAATTGGTGCCAGAGGATGTAGATTATCCTAATTAGACTTAATTATAATGATTACTTGTATACATTGATCTGATATAATCTTTAACAATCAACAGGGCAGGGAAATTTTATATTTACAATATTTGGATAATAGCATGAAGTAATTGTTAAATAATAGTTTTAATCATTTATAGAAATATAATATATACATGTATAGCTACTGAGGAAATCTTGTATATATACATGCGTATTGTATTATTTGGGAACCGTTGAATGATATTGATAACAACTTATATTATTCATTATTATATTTGCATAATCTACATGTAGCCTATCATGATCTATTAAAAGCTATACATAAAGGCAGTTACCCTAATGGTAGTTAATTCATTGTAATTAATTAATGAAATCATTTTTAATATTCCACTTGGAAGATATGTGTATGTTCATGAATGCATTATGATAAATGACTATTCATCACTACACAATTACAATTACAGCATTTAGAAATGGTACAATTAGTAGAAAAGCTCTCAGTCCAATGATTTTTTTGCAAGTCACCAAACTTTCAACAACTTTGAAAGTATTAGAAAAGCTTTTCGTTAACTAAAGTTTGTTACACAAAACGTTGCTTTAAATATATACTCTCTCGTAATGAATTATATAATGCACTTATAGGTCTTAGACTTTGAGACTATCCTCGTTCATCTAGATGTAGATCAACAAATATGTTGAGGATAAACTTTTTTAAACATATGCCTATCTATTTTGCCACAAATTCCATATGAATGATACTTTTCATTGTGCAAACAAACTTCACGTTAAGATATCAAAATAGACTTTAAGTATGAAATCATTCCGACTAGAATCTGGGTCAGACACCTACCCATGAATTATTTGTTCACAAAGAGCTTTGAATATAATACTTGAGAAGCAATGAGTGGGTGATGTGAAAATTGCATCTACAAGGGTAGCAATGAAGTTAAATATGTTTGATATTTCCCACCGATGTGATTTTGGATCGCTGCATTGTCCATGAAAGTAAAGTGGTCCGGCGGCCACTGTCAACAAAATGGTGTTGATGCAAAGTTGATGCAAAGATGATGTAATTGCCAGCGATGCACATTGAAGAGGAGTGTTATAGTTGGTGGCATCATCTTGGCATTGACAAGGAAAAAAAGATTGGCAACTATAGAACTCATCCCTTTTCATGCTTTTATATGTGCATCTTATCGACTAGGCAACGCTTTGGTCATTACCTCCATCGAAATTGCACCAATACAAATTCACATCAACAGGAAATATCAAATATGTTTGATTTTCATTGCTCCCCTTACCACTCATTGCCAGTCATCGCTTGCTATTGCCGAAGGCATAGTGATGACAAGTTGATGCAAAGACAATGCAATAAATTTCACAAAAATCTTATTGACTACCTCATCTCCAACACTTCGCCAACAATTTTGTTGACAGTGGCCGGACCGCTTAATGTCTGTGATGTTGGGTTGCCAATGTGATGCTGATGCGTTGCAGATGTGTTCCTGATGTCTAGTCAATGAGATTCCATATTTAAAAGCAAGACCATTAATTACATAGTTGCCAATTTTGTTGTTGTTGTTGATGCCCCCGCCTAACCATTGCCGGCAATTACATTATCCTTGCATTGTCTTTACATCAACTGTGTTTTATCAACTGTGGTCTGAACGCTTTAGCACAAACCATTGTGATACATATTTCACCATGTTTTAATTAAGAAATTACCTTCTGTGTTGCCATAGTTAATCAAAATTGACATCTTTGAGATTAACTAGTGCCCTACAAAAGAATAAAAATACATATTGATGATTGACATACTTGTTGGATTGAAGCAGCACCAACTATGTTTCAAAACTGCTAAACATGATGTTACATGGTGATTTTGTCATGTGATGTCTTTGTCTGGTTATATCTGAATGTGTCTGGTTATGTCTGGCAGTGCTTGGATGTTTCTCTGTTACTCTCAGTCTTACTGGATTCAGGGCTTGTGAATGTTTGTAGTGGTGGACTGGGCTAGAGGTAGAGGGGTGAAGCCTGGAGGAATACCACCCTGCATGTTGGCGTAGCCTGACATGTCAGCATAGGTGCTGGTGGAGGCAGATGGAGGCTGTGTAGCAAGTGGCTGCAGAGCAACAGAGAGGGGAGCTGGAGGTTCAGAGGCAAGGAGCTGTAGATAAACTGGTGTAACAGGTTGTGGATCAAGTGGCTGTGCTGTAGGATGCTGTGGTGGAGCAAGTGGCTGAGGTGGTGCAAGTGTCTGTGGTGGACCAGGTGGCTGTGGATGAGCAAGTGGCTGTGGAGCAGCAGGTGGCTGTGGGGCAGAATGCTGCTGTGAACTATGTGGCTGTGCAGTTGGAGGGTTTCAAAATTCGCTGAGGTGGAGTCGGAGCCTTGGAAGGAAGAAGCTGTATATATGGATGTGTCACAGGTGATCCAGCTTGTGTCTGTGGAAAAAAGAGCTGGGGTGGAGCAAGTGGCCTTTGAGCAAGAGGTGGTGGCAGAGCAAGAGGCTGCGGTGTAATGAGGGGCCCTGGAGCAAGTGGCCCAGGAGCAAAAGGCTGTGGTGGTGCAAGAGGCTGTGGTGGTGCAAGAGGCCCTGGAGCAAGAGGCTGTAGAGAGGGTGGTTGAGTGAGTGGCTGAGGTGTAGCGAGCAGCCCTGGAGCAAAAGGCTGTGGTGGTGCAAGCAGATGTGGTGGTGCAAGAGGCTGTGGTGGTGCAAGCAGCTGTGGTGGAGTGAGCGGCCCTTGAGCAAGAGGCTGTAGAAAGGGTGGTTGAGGCCCAGCAACATGTTGAAGGTTCTGCAGGGCCAGGATGAGTGGTGTTGGAGGTTTAGGAGTTGGAGGCAGTTGAGGGCGAGCAGGAGGCACAGTGAACGGGTACAGCTGAACTGTCAGGCTGTGTAAGTTGCCCACAAGCTTCTTAAATGTGGGACGATCCTCTGGTTTCTCCTTCCAGCAGCTGCTTATCTCTATGAAGCTAAAGTAAGTATTCAAATTATTTTAGTTCAATCACTTTTAGTTCAATCATTAGATTGAAATGTTACAACCTAAAAACAGGTGACATTAAAACATCTATGAAGCTAAAAGTCAGCGATTTCACCATCATTAAATGCTTTTTTAATTATTAGGAGTTAGGAAACAATACTAAAAAATTGTTCAAACTGTGTATGGTTTTTAATTAGATGACACATATAGACTCAAATGTTGATGATGTACTATGTAGACAGCTCCTTTATTTTAAGCATAACACTACATGTAGATGAATCTACCAGAGTTTGAACCAATGTTAGCTTACTTGACTTACGGTACTTGTGATGAATGTGTGTTATTAGTTACACAGAACCAGTACTACAGAGTTATAGCTTATTCCTATGTAGCAGGGCAGAAAGGTTAATGTTGTTTATCACACAAACTTTTATTCTTCATCAAGAGACTCTACTCACATGGCATCAGGGCAGGCATCAGGTTTGCTCAGTCGGCCTCCATTACTGATGTGGTCCCACATATCTGCTTCATCCACTTGCTCATATGGTACCTTGGCGCCAGAGTAGATCTCCCACGAGGTAACGCCACAGGCCCACTATACATATATTGTTAAATAGTACATATTTATACTTACATATGATACCATAGTCCCAATGTTCACTCAGGCCAAACAATAGTAATTACACTGAGTAATAATAACATAATTTGGGCAGATGCCATTACCTCTCCAGACTGAAAATGTTAAACAGTTACGCTTACATTAACAGGAGACTAGATAGAACCAGGTAGTGTCACTTTAAGTCAATGCATAATCAATAATCAATCAATGAGTTAATCCTTAATATTTATACTTGCCGTATCAGACTTGGATGTATACCTGTCTTTCTCCAGGCACTCAGGAGCCAGCCACCTGACAGGGAGAGCATCAGATGCCTCAGAGGCAGAGTAGTAGTCTGAGGAGTAGAGGTCCTTGGCTAGACTAACATCTCCTATCAGCACTCTCAGTGAATCGTCCACACTGAAATGAAAAACAAAACTAGTGTTAAGTGCCATGATATTCAAATATTCCAAATGAATGGATAATGTTATATCCATGGGAAGGCTGCTGTATGGATATTAATGGATGTTGATGAACTTGCATGGAAAAAAGGAAGAAATCATTTGGATATACCCAAGGTTTATATTTAATGACATGTTTGATAAATTATCCGAAATATGGGTTGCTAAGTAAAGATTTTTTACAGCAAATTAACAGAGGTACCAATACTACAAAACATGAGTATACTATGTGCATCAGAGTAGATATGTTAATTAGTGTTGATAATGTTTTAATCTAAGACAAAATAAATATGATATTATTTTATGCAGATAGTAATATAAGATAAAAGATCCCAAAACATTCTGGTAATGTTAGGTTTTATCATAAGGCAACTTCAAAATGATATTGAAAAGACATGAATTGTAAATAATGAGACTCTCCACAACTGAGATTCTGCACAACCTATAAGTACTTACATGCATGTTCTGCTGGCCAGGTCACGGTGTACAAACTTTTCCTGCTCAAGATAGGCCATGCCCTTTGCTACGTCCTCTGTCATCTTCAGCCTCTGCCAGGGTTCAATTGTCTGAAAGATTGAACAAAATGTTCATCTAAATCATGGTCCTCACAGAATAAAGTTTATTTATATGAGTATCAATTTTAACTAGAAGTCAAATTCTAGATGAATTGTGGCCCTGTGCATTTTCGCTGACAATAAATACAAGCTTATGACCGCCACCCATGCCTCTATAACAGAGAACCTGTAGGTAGTCTCTATGAGGCAGTAATATGGCTTACCTTGTTCTTGTGTGGGTAGTCCGTAGAAGGGAGTAATATATCTTACCTTTTTCTTGTGTAGGTAGTCTGTAGAAGGGAGTAATATGTCTTACCTTGTTCTTGTGTGGGTAGTCTGTAGAAGGGAGTAATATATCTTACCTTGTTCTTGTGTAGGTAGTCTGTAGAAGGGAGTAATATATCTTACCTTGTTCTTGTGTAGGTAGTCTGTAGAAGGGAGTAATATATCTTACCTTGTTCTTGTGTAGGCAGTCTGTAGAAGGGAGTAATATATATGGATCGTGAGGATCGCTCAACGTTAGCTAATAACATGACTAAAAAGGGAGGTGGCCTGTGTTGCTTTATCGACAGTACCTATCAAACTGATCCTTGGTTCTTCTCTGACCTGAATATATGTAATGAAAATATTGAATGCCAAATTGTCAAATGTAAACCGGGTAATAGAAAGTTGGTAATACTCTGTAATGTCTACCGCCCTCCTTCTGGTAACAAGAAATTGTTTATAGATCACTTGAACGATGTTTTGAAATCAATCAGAGAAACATGTAGTCATGGATGTATTCTTATGAGTGGTGATATCAATATTGACATGAACGATTTAAGGAATGATTCTGTACTGGATGTGAAACACTTATTAGGTGAATTTACCCTAAAGCAATTTATTACAGAGGGGACTCGCCAGGTATTTAATAAGAACAGCTTGATAGATATCACGGCTACGAATTATCCTCATGTTAATAGATCGGGCACACTAGATATAAATATATCGGATCACTATGCCACCTTCATTAATATTAAAAAAGGTAAGAGTATTGTAAACAAACAAGTTGTACTATCTCGAGATTATAGACGATTGGATTTGGTAAACTTTGAGAACTATTGCAACACGTTATCTACTGAAAATGTTATTATTCCTAATGATAATATGGATCCAACTATTATCTGGTATAATCTGAGCAATAAACTAACCTCTTATCTGGATAGAAAATGTCCCTACGTAAAAAGAACGATCATTAGGAGAGGGAAGCTAATTCTAAACCGTGACTGCCTAAATGCTATAAGAAACAGGGATCATTTGTTTAAGATTGCAAGAAGATCAAACCTGATAGTGGATTTCACTAGGGCGGTTCAAGCCAGGCGTGATACAGCTAAACTAGTCAGAAGAGCCAAACAATCTTTTATTTTAGACTCTCTTAATTCTTGTGATAACAACAGTAAGAAATTTTGGAGGAAATTAAATGATCTTCTTGGAAAAAAAACAAGCATTTCCCAAAGCAGTTACATACATGAGGGTCGGACCATTCAAGGCCGAGAAGCGAGTAACACCCTAAACAATATCTTTAAAGATATGGGCAAGGTTGATACAGATCAGTTGATAGATCCCCTTGATTATCTGAATATCGATCAAGAACAGATTGCTACTGCGAAAATACTAATTAATGAAGACATGGTCCGGGAGCAATTACAAAAAATGGATGATAATAAAAATAGTGGTTTTGATTGGGTAAGTTCAAAGGTTCTGAAAATTTTTCTGTCTCATATGGTAAAGGAAACAACACTTCTTCTAAAAAGATGTGTTATTACAGGCTGTTTTCCTCTAGAATGGAAGGAGTTCTGTATAACCCCCATTCCAAAAAACAAAAACCCAAGAGTGTTGTCAAATTTGAGACCTATTGCAATTGTGCCACTACCATCGAAATTATTGGAATACTTTATCTGTCGAGCTTTAAATAACCATATGGACATAAATAACTATCTATCAAGTAAGCAAGGAGGGTTTAGAAAGAATCACTCGACGAATCGTAGCGTATATGAATTTCTTGAACCCATCCTTAAAGGTATAGATGAAAGAAAAATTACAACAGCAACCTACTACGACGTGGCTAAAGCATTCAATTGCATTGACCACAATATTCTTAAGTTAAAGCTCGAGAGGTATAAGGTAGACCCATCCATTATTAAACTGATAGAGAATTATCTGCATAACAGACGTCAAAGGACTAAATTGAATGATATCATATCAGATTCATGTGTAATAACGAATGGCGTACCCCAAGGCAGCCTCCTAGGACCGCTGATTTTTTTAATCTATATTAACGACTTACCATCTTGTTTAAGAAGAATTAATTATCAAAGAAATGAACTCGAAATTAATATCTCGGTATACGCGGATGATACCGCAATAACGGTCACTGGACACGATCCCAATGAATGCATAAGAGCGAGTCAGTTAGCTGCTAACAAGGTTTCACGTTGGATGCAAGCTAACAGGTTAAAACTTAATTCGCAAAAATGTCAATTACAACTGTTGGGATCCAAATTCAGGCTTAAAAAAATCAATTTTGTCACCTTGGGTAATGTCATCATAGAAGGTACTGCTGTTGAACGAGCCAAAACAATATGTTATCTGGGATTTACTATTGACGCTGCCCTTAATTTTAATCAACATTTTATTAAAACAAAAAACTCTATACAACAGAAGATTAATAATTTTGGAAAACTCAGGGGTAGTCTAAATAAAAAAATCGCAACGACTGTTGTTAAGGCGCACATACTTTCTCTGGCCGAGTATGGGAATTTTCTGTACACCCTTGCTAATGCAGCTCAAATAAATAAGTTGCAGAGTGTGATAAATCGGGCAGTTAGACTGGTCTATTATAACAATATTAATGGAATGTCTACTGAAGAGATGAGGCATGATCTGAAGATTGATACGGTAATGAAGCGTGGTGACATCTCGCTGCTGGGCTTGATGTATAAGTTTAAGGATGACCCAGTAAAAACCCAGATAATGCCCAGAGAAACTCGACTCGCACAGGGTACAAATCTTATCCAGCCATTATGCCAGTCAGAAAAATTCAACAGGTCGCCTCATGTAAAAGGCCCTAGACTCTGGAATAGACTGGGAGTAATAAACAAAGAGAAATCTTGGCCGGCACTCAAACTCTACCTAAAGTCAAATGACAGGTGGAGGGAGTGATAGATTATAAGCCTATTATTATTTATGTCTGATGTCTGTATATGTATCGATCAAAAGGCTCCCTCAAAGTGTGAATGGAGGATAAAAAAAAAAAAAAAATGTTTAGTGAGCTTAACGAGACTATATGCTTCTATATTGAAGTGAATAGCGACATACTTATGTCAACTTACAGTGTACTATGCTCTCGACTTATGTTCTTTTATTGCGACATTATATAGTTTTTATTCGCCCACAAAAAAATGTTAGAAAATTAGGAAGCGTGAGAGAAATTAACTAGATATGTTAAATCTTGATCAGATCTTGATTCTAAGTGGAATTTATGCACTATGCTAAATTCCATAGGTGGAGCCACCAATGGCATATGATATCGTTATAATATGCGGCGGACTGGTTAATAAACTAATCACAAGATGGAACCATATGCGCATAAGCCTCTTGGTTAGACCGATAAAGGAGATGCATGATCTACTTTGTATCGCTATATATGTTAAAATACTTAAATGAATGTTAATGATTTAAATTATCCTCGATGTAATTTTGCTAATGTTTATTTGGGAACGAGAACTATCACGTTAAATGTGAAACTTCGCCAATAAAATTTATAAAAAAAAAAAAAAATATCTTACCTTGTTCTTGTGTAGGTAGTCTGTAGAAGGGAGTAATATATCTTACCTTGTTCTTGTGTAGGTAGTCTCTATAAGGGGATAATATGTCTTACCTTGTTCTTGTGTAGGTAGTCTGTAGAAGGGAGTAATATATCTTACCTTGTTCTTGTGTAGGTAGTCCTTGAGGCTGCCATGTTTGTAGAAGGGCAGCACCACATGTACTGTGTTGTCTACCAGGCCTATACCATGCACATGGACAATGTTGGGATGGTGGAAATTCTTCATCAACGTCACCTCTGTTAGCATGTCATTCAGCTTTACTCTAGAACTCTGGTAGTTTTCTGTAGACAAAGAGAGAATAAGATTGATGGTGGTGAGTAGTCACATTCAGGAGTGCTTTGGTCTGTAGGAAATATGTCCTTTCCATGCACCATGACACTACATCATTATTATTGGATGGAACCTGTTAAATATTCTAATTCAATGTCCTCTATATCAAATAGCAAATAAGCTTCATGATGTACTGACAAAATTCATTAGAATTCTACTTTTAGATTTCACTTAACATACCTCTTTCCTTTGGAAGAGGATGGAATGACTTATTAGGAATAATTATATCTGATTTCAATCACTTTCTAACTAAATATGTCATAAGATCATAAGTGTCTAAATGTCAAGTTTTGTTATCAATTCAGTATATGATATTTACCTTTGAGACTTTTTAATGCAACTAAATCTTCTGTCAGCGATCCCTTAGGCCTCATCGTTCCATATCGTATTAGTGTTGAGTGACCTGGTTAGAATAACACAAAATATGTTAAAGTTTTGGGAATATGGATTGTATTGTGAACAAATAAACCAAGCAGTAACTTCATAGATAAATACATCACATTTTTTATTCTGAAACAAATTAAATCATGAATTGGCAATAGTATTAGTCATCAATTGGCAATGATATTATCATCATTTTTTTGAGAGCAAGGATTGTATTGGTGTTAACATACCTATGGCTACAATGTGCAGAGGATATCAAATGCCCATAGAGCATAGTTAAAATAATTATATTGAATATTACCTTCAGTCATGATGTCACCAACTCTGAGTTTGTCTTCTCCAATAAGAAGGTCATCAAGTGTAGCCCTGTTAGCATCATAGAGCAAGGCCAGTGGTGCTACGGTGGTAGATGCAGTGCTTGCTGGGGAGGTGGGGCTGGTTATCTGGGTGGTTGTCCTGGGTATAGGTGCACTCACTACAGGTGTGGTTGGGCTGCATATAGGACTGGTTGGTAGGTGTACTGGTGCAGTTGTAGTGGGAACACGGGTGAATCTCCTGATAACAGGTGTGCTTGTTGTACTGGATACAGGGAGACGGCCCTCGGCTTGAACCAATGGTATAGTTGATGCATGTCTTATCAAGCTGGACATAGCAATACTTTCACCATCTTAAACATAAAGGAACCCAGTCAGCAAAATCTGAACATTTCATATCAAATAAAATAATCTTTGAAATCACTTGAATTCCAATGACTAGGTTGTTGGCACTGTATTTGAACTTTCTGTATTTATTCCCAATGTTGCTGAATACCTTTTTTTAATGAAACAAACCATTTGATCTTTATTTCACTTGTCCCGCTCACTGGATATCTTCAATATTGCTATATACTTGAATGAAGCTTTGCAAATGCTTAAACAGTTCATGCATTCTTTCTGATTAAAAATTTCTACCAAATTTACTTTGAATTTAAAACAAAGTTGGTAACAAATATATAAAACATGTTATATAGTAATATGTCAATCCGAATATCAAAAGTTGACAGCTTAATCTTGTTATTGCATTCATCAAACACATTTGGGAGTCATTTTATTATCAAAGTTGTCAAAATTCGCCATAAAAATGAAGTGCCAACATCAGGGCATATTCTTTTTTTTTATCTTGTTATAGCCTATAACATGCTTATATTACTTCACCTCCATGATGAGTTCTCATTTTCTGATAGTGACTCCTGGAATAATGGTTTGTTTTATTCATATATCATCAGAAAAGATGTCTGCACATGATGGTTAGTACTTGCTACTTTGAAATAATGTTTGAGCTGCGAGGAATGATAAAGTGTATTAAGAAAGCCAATGCTCATCATTTTCACCTTCTGCAAATATGGTCAAGTTTAAATGAAGACAAAATTCATATATATATAGGGTCTTACCATGTAAGTAGCAGAGCCACACTAATGATGATTATAGATGCTGAGACAACACCAACAATGATTACAGTTACCAGGAAAGATTCTTCTGGTTCTTGCTCAGAATCTGATGTAGGATCTCCTTCATGTTGAACATCTGAAAAAAATTGATACTAAAGGTTTGTACCTAGATAGTAATTCATCAGCATCATTTATTTTTCCGATTCATCCTGCTTGATTTTCACATGATCTAGGTCAGTGCCCTGTTTTTAGCTATACTATCTAGCTAGCCATAGTGCCAGTTTAAGGTATTAATTGGCTTGTATTATTTTATGTTAATGTCTATGCATGTACTTTAACATCTATTTGTATTCCTAAAGCTAGAGTATGAGTATGATCTCGACAATTAAAATTAATTTCAGCCAGAATATAGTACTTTGTACTTATGTATCTTACCAGGACTAGGACCTTTAGAATTATTAACAACTTAATCAGCTTTCTGTAGTTAGTATTAGGATAGATTATATACTAAAACATGTTTCTCACCTTCTCTTGTGGGGAGACACACAGCTTGTAGTTGTGTCCATGAACCATCCTGCCTACACTGCATCTTGTCAGTACCATTGAGTGTGTATGCAGGATCACAGTACAGACGTACAGACAACTGGGCAGCATATGTCTCATGGTCAATGTGCATGTGAGGTGGTGTACTTGGAGGTTTACAATGTGACAGTGTGATGTCTGCAACAAATAAGAATGAAAATTATCCTGATAAGCCAGTAAAAGAGATTCCTTCATAGAGTTGCTGTTTCAAGATTATTTTTAGTCAGAATATCCAGGTTGTTACATAATTGTTAGAATCCTTGATAGTGAAGTAAAAATTAAAAGAGCAATATCTCAAAAGGCCCTGACTGATTCTCTCTTGCCTTCATGATCACCAGTTGGCTCCTGGTCACCATAAAGTCACTGTGAACTCCAGTTCCTCACATGGAGTGTAAGATTCAATCAGTACTGAATGTGGATGGGTTTAGGAGATATAGTCATGCTAGTCAGACTATAGGATCAGTACAATCTCCCATCACCACATCAAAACTTATAGGTCTATACTTGGACTCAACTCTAGACTGGTCTTGAATGTGCTCCTGCAATTTCATCACTTAAAAAGGCCTAGGACTATGCCCAAAGTTGTTAATTCGGACCCTGGCCCCAAAAAACAAATCTTAGTGAATTTAAAAGAATAAAAACATGTAGTTACAACCTTTAATCAGTAGATTCCTTGTATCATGTTCTTTTAATCTATGAGAGTACTTCAGCTCACAAACAGGGCTCTTTTTTTCCTGTGATTTTTCTGTTGTTAAAAGTTCATAACCAAAATCAAAAAAAAAAATCTTGAGGAGATTCTGCTTCCTTTCTCTATCTACCTAGGAACATCACCACAGGTTTCATTGCCCCTTTAGGAAGTAAATAAAGTGAGCCATGCAAAAAAACAAAACTATGGCTTGAAGTATGGACTGATTGTATTGTATTTAAGATTTGTATTCAGCAAATAAACATTATGAAACAATTACACTATTCTCAGAGTATGCTTTTGGAGTAGTAAAGGGAAGTAATAGATCATAACATTCTTCAAGAATTATCTAAACATATATATCTCAAATCATTCCAGATAAGAACAACATTAAGAGCCTAGCACATTTAGGCATTTACTAAAATCTTCATAAGGAAGGAAAAAATAATATTTAATCATGAATAATCTATTGAATATAAACCATCCCCTGCGTTGTGTCTTATTCATATATTCCAAGGGGATGTATCCTATTTATGAATATATTAAACGCTGTAGTTTGTCTCCACGAAAAGGGTCACTTTTCCAACACTGGAACAATTCATTTCATTATATTCACATACCCATCTCTTCTATAACAATATTCATATAATATAACATAAAATACCTCCAAACCTCCCCAGAGTCCGCAAATATATTTGTATATAATTTGTTTTACTTCTTTAGAAAAGATCTTCTCATCCTTTATCTCTCTAACGTCTGCTGGTAATGCATTCCACAATACTTTTACTGTTCCCATCGAACACCCCCCTAATACTTTCTTTCTTCAATTTATCTACTTCTATCCTACCCTGATCCCTTTAAATTATAATTGTGTTCTATATCTACAAAATCTAAATTAGTATTTC
The DNA here is from genome assembly GCA_942159475.1 of Sthenelais limicola. Classification (NCBI taxonomy): domain Eukaryota; kingdom Metazoa; phylum Annelida; class Polychaeta; order Phyllodocida; family Sigalionidae; genus Sthenelais; species Sthenelais limicola. The sequence goes on from OW804099.1 coordinate 112,853,943, forward strand.
AATTTTCCCAAAATAAATTTAAAATTCTTATAGTTCCTCTGTAGCATTGTGGAACCATTCCACAGGTTATATGCAGCATCTTTGTACTTATTCTATTATCTGCACCCCTATTTTTTACATTTTGTACCAAGCGCAGACATTTATTTTGTACTAATTGCACTCTCCTTACTTGTTGCTTAGAAGACATGGATCAATTATTATACCTCCAAAATCCAGTACAGGTAAGATATAGGTCTTATATCTTACCTGTACTGGATTTTGGAGGTATAATAATTGATCCAAAAATCAAAACTGCTATATTTCTTGTGATCTGATTTCAGATTTTTCTTAATCTATGATACATAAGGTGAACCTTCAATATGTTCCTGCAATATGTTAATTCTTGACGTGTTCATAGCAATGAATACTCTGTATTGAACAAGCTGACTAAACTAAAGGGAGTTCATATAACATTCATTTCACAAATGAGCAATCACTTCCCACCAGGAATCATATTGAATGTGTTAATAGCACTCACTTTCTATACACTGACCCATGGTCCCTGACCATTGCCCATTGTCCTGGCATACTCGGGGGTTGTCTCCAGTGTAGTAGTAGCCTTTATCACAGGTGACAGAAACCTGGGATCCAGCCGTGCCATCTGTAGTTCCAACTTGTCCATTTAGAATAGGTGGCAAGGATGGACACCTTCTATCTATAGTAGCAAATATATATGCCAAACGGGTCCAAAAAGGACATAATTACGAACTGAATTTGACTCTCATTTGTGCTTCATTCTTTAGCTACAAATATAGGGAAAATATTAGGGAAAATATTTTGAATTTGAATTTAATTGAAAGTTGAAAGAATTTTATTGAAAGCCAATTAGTCAATGTTAATATCATGTCAATTAATATTAATAACTTTAATTGAATTTCAAGCTAGAACTCATTTAATTTGAATGGGCATATAAATACACATTAACATGGGTTGGTGTATTATTATCGAAGCACAAATAACAATTGGGCCCTCTTTAATCATGAAGTCCTAATGTGTCCTACACTGAGAACTTATATTGTTAATGTATCACTCTGGCCTTTGAGCTAAATACTAATTCATACAAATGGGAATTGTTTTATAAATGTTTATAAGCAAAGGTTGCAATGATATGTAAGAAAAACAATGTGAGCTAAACTAACTGATTCCTATCAGTTGTGTAGGATGGTAACACCATTGATGCAGAGCTCATGTATGCACATGATAAACAGATAGTATGCGGGTCTGTTACACTGTGCGCATTGTTGAAAATATGTCACACTAAATCCTATTCAAAGGATGTAGCAATTAGCAGAAATAATATATGAATCCCTAATCCCAGTAATACAAATCATGCCCTTGCATACTTGGAAATAACATTGTTCATATATGTCATATACATCTTGTTTAAATGATGCAGTACAAAAGCAATCATTTAGCAGTCAAAAAGAAAACGGTCGGATTTGGATAAATGGTGCATGTAGGATCTATTCGGTAACATTAGATCAGACAATAATACATTTATTTTGCAATCCACCTTTAAGTTATATTCTCATGTATACTGTGAATCAATTAATAAACAAATCTTTATGTCTGATACCTGAATAAGAAGAGGGATGTTAACAATGGCTAAAGGAAACATGATACATACCCAATGTTGTGTTAGCACTAGCATAGAGTAATGGCGACACTATGTGCACTGCTATGAACAGGAAGTGCCTGTATTCCTGTGACATGCTCAATCACTTAATGTACTTGTATATTTCCAGCAGGACTTCCTTAGTTATATAATGGATATCCTAGAACCATTAACTATATATGATGATGAGTATCCTGGACACTGCCCAACACTGCTTTAGTCTAGGAAACAGGATATTCAAAAGCCTTGGTACCCTGTCATCCACCCAAACTGACTGACTGTACATCACTGCTGAGAGATGGGGGATGTGTGCATGGAATAGACACACACACTCACTAACACTTGTACACACCCGCATACTCATGTTTACACTCACACATACTGTGGCAGTGTCATCTCCATGTATAGCTAGATTGTGGAATATATTTCTGTGTATGTATTGAATCTAATAACTATAACTTTATGAAGTGGCTTATGGCTTCAATATGTAAGGTGAAATGCGCCCCAAGATGATGCTTTTAAACGCAAAATAATTTTAGATAATATGTTGTCTCATTATTTCTGGCAAAGATTCAAATCCAACTACCTATACAATATGTTTAGTTCATGTGAGTCATGTTGATTTATTTATTTAGGGACATTTAGAATAGAATAGAATAGAGAGTCTTTTATTTGTATTATAATTTTTGCTTATTGTTACATCTATGGTTTTATGAGTGACGTCACTGGGTCAGTGCACAGGACGCTGGCTTCAGCATAAAAGGGCCGGTCAGTAATGGAATATAAAACCCAGGGAATTGCTGTCTCGGGAAAAATATATATTATATTGTAAATAAATGGTTTTAATTATGTTCATCATTCCATTAGTGAGATTGACATGTTACTAGCAGTAATAACATGAAGTAATATTTCAATAGTTCAAAAAAGGATCATGTGTTTTAGGGACATGTAATATTTCAATAGTTGGTGTATTTTGTTGCAGTTGACTTCTGAGTTATCTCAACTTTGGACAAAATTAAGGCCATGTTAACTGCTATTTAACCAATCAATATATATCAATCCCCTTGATGAAACTATGAGCATTTGCTATGTACAGGGTAAGCCTGCCCTGTAACATTCTTAATCATTGAATCAACTCATTGTCTTCCTCCACTTAATTAGTTATTTAGTGTGTATTATAAAATCATTAATTGTATGTAATGATGGAATCCTTCTGGTCACAACTCAGTGAACTATTATGCAGGGAGGTGATACAACAAACACTGTCTGCCTGTACACTGACACAGGGACATGGGGGATGTGTGCATAGATAAGACACACACACTCACTCATACACATATTCTCATAGACACATTGAGCTCACATCCACTCACTCACATAAACACACTGACAGGCAACTATACAGATGTATAGATCTACACATAGATTAACCACACACATACAATGGCATACACACAGCAACCCATCCCCCAATGTATGCTAGCAAATATGACAAATACAAACTGAACACTCTCTATTTCTGTTCCATTACTTTCAAACTCATCTTTGTAATTTGACCAACATGTTGGAGGATTTTGTTCAGCTGTTTTACTAAAGCGCCACTGAAAGAAACGTCTAGTCCTGATTTGTGTTTGGAAGACCAGCCATGAGTATTTCATGCTATAAATTCACTTATTATCACTCACCACCATAACTTTCTCCTGTTGATTAGATTTTGAATTCTTGTACAAACTGTAAGCATGCAGGCTCCATAACTCTAGTTAACTGAACAAAATACCAGATATGATTTTGGAACAATTATGAATTGTAGTCAATCAGAGCGTAAATCTGATGAAGAAAAAACATTTATTCCATAATTACACTTATTACACTTATCATGTGGTAAAGCTGGGTTGGGAAAAATAAAGGTACATGTTGAAACATTTCTATATACTCTACATACATTGATTAAATCAAGTGTTTGTGTTATTGACTTAATAGAAAATGATGTAAGTTGAAAGTTTGTATAACTTAAAACTAAAAAGAAAAGATAATATTGTAATGTCTGCTATTAACTATTGCGGCGACTGATTAGAAATAACAAAACTGGACAACACAGATCTCCGAGTCCTTGCTAGCTTGTTCTTGTTTATTCAGCTGTCAAGAGATTCCCACAGAAACGCTCCAGCTCCACATGGTTGACATCTTCCCTAAATCTGAATAAGTACCCCCATCCATCATAATTGATACCGCCAGGTTGAAGAACACTTTCTAACATATTATATAGTTTAGTAAAACAATGATAATCAGGAGAAGGATAAGTCATTTTTTTAAGAGAGTTGCATTATATATATATATATATAATGCTTTTATTCATTCATGATAAACAGTTACAATATCACATAATAAGGAAAAGGTTTCAGTCCTCTGCCCCCTTGCAGTTCTTCCACGACCGCCCTAACTTAATATAATACACACATTCATTTATTCAATGTGATACAAGTTATTACATAACAATACATTTTGGTTATTCGATATTCGATATTCTGACTAGGTTCGGTTGTTGTCCCAGTGTTTTTAATTTGTGAGTTTGTTACTTCTCACTATTTGAATTGGTAATATAACATTTTGAATTAGGGTCTAAGCCCATCAGGTTGTCATTGATTATATATCGATTAACAATGTGTACACCAGCCGTTTTAAAGCTGTCCAGTATTATATTGTACATTAACATTAAACATTAATTTCAATGACTCAAATACATGTTATGTGAAGACATAACCCCCTGACCCACCCTTTCCTCCCCAAATGAGTAATGCAGCACCCATCCCTTGCCTTATTAAAATAAAATAAATATTGTCGTTATATCGACCTTCACTGTACTAAGGATTTACATTCCTGTTTGTGTTAGCATACATCATTCATACATAAATGCATTTCAAGTATAGTATGGATTTCTTGATCATTTCTTCGTTAGGGTTAAAAGGTGATTTATCTTTGCTTTACTGTTAGATACAGACATGCACATAGATGTGGAGATGTTATAAGTAAATAAATATGTAAGTGCTTTAAGTAATACATGCAATACCTACATATTTCTACAATAATAGTCAAATACGTTGAGGTCAATAGTAGGGTCATCTGTAGCACTTCTGTGACCGTTGAGAGTAGAGGTTGGTTTCTCAGTGGATTTGACATCTATGAAGGGTAAATAAATAATTGAGCGGGGGCGACCCTCGCGAAAGTGCGGGGAAAACCAGTGAGAGCCCCAAATCCAAAATGGCCGCCATCAACCATTATGAGAATTAATATTTCAATGGTTTGGCCTACCATGCAGTCCAGCATATGGTTATTAGGGTTTTGGGGGTTGAGGAATTCATATCTGATATCAGTTTGATGATTTGACCTTGCTTTGACCTTCAAATCCAAGATGGCTGACAATTTTCAGCTCAAAAGGGTCAGATTTTCAAAATCATCATAGAACCTTCCTAATAGGCTCTTATGAAAGCTCTTATCATGCTGAATTGACTTATGGAAAGTGAAACAACAATCAGGACAACCATAGTTAACACTGAGCATGGGAAGCTCACCCTCAAAGCCCCCTGGGGGTAATAGAACAAACCCCTTTCAGACTAATGACTTTCAGATTTAGTTTAGGAGAAATTAAACCAGGGACAAATAGCAAAAGACAAGTTTCTGAACTGTCTTGGGTATCATTAATATCCCTTATTGATATACTTAAAGGCCCAGAAAATCTAGATCAAGAAACATGCCCAAAATCACAATAAAATACAAAATGGCTGCCACTAAAACTTTGGAACACCATAACTCAGGATATAATCAACATATATTCAAGTGTGAATACACTTTTTCTATGTTTTTAGACATGGGGAATCCAGTGCAATATAAATAAAGTCAATATAATCAAAATTTAGTAAGTTAGTATACTGATGCTGAGAAATATCAAGTAAAAACTTCCTTAAATGCATCAAGTAAACTCAAAAAACACCTAACTCAGGGTATAATCAACATATATATTTAAGTGTGAATATTCTTTTTCTATGTTTTTTATACATGGGGAATCCAGATCGATATGAATAAAGTCAATCTAATCAATATTTAGCAATTTATTTAGTTAGTATATGTGTTATGCTGAACCGACTACCTGGATGGTGAGGGAATAAAGAAAAAAAGTCAACTTTATCCAGTAAACTCAAGAAATCTATTGGGATTGTATTGTATATAAAGCATTTATGACGAAGCACAATTGATATCATATTCCTGTAGACCTAACTGTCAAAGGAATCTCTTTTGATTATTAGTTAGTTTTTTATTTGAAATAAAACACAACAGGAACAATCAGTATGCCTAGTGATTAAGGCACCTGGCTTTAATCATTAGCTCCTGTACTGGTAATATAGTCACTGTTGACTGCTGCTGTCACTCTTGCAGCTGCAGCAACAAATTTTGTAGTAGTTGGTCAGAAGCCAGAAGCAGGTTCAAAAGTAAAGTTTGGAATTATTTCATCTGTGAACTTCCATCCTGAGTACTCTGGAGGAAGGTGAACACACTTTGTTGTTTAAATCTGGTAGTACACTCTGTGATACTAGCGGTAGAACTTGGTAGTAGAATCTGTAGATTAATATATGTTTTGTGGACAGAAAGTTTTCCTCAATTTTTCTTTATTATAGAGGATGTAATTCAAATTGTAAACAGTATCCTATTCTCCAGCTTTCTCTATATCATCTTGAGAAGCTTTGTTATTGAACACACTTGTTTTGAAACACTGGCTAATTGGCATAAATCATGGGCAACCTCTTTGGTGGAAGGTTATAACCATTATTAAATCATCAGCAGAGGACAATCCTAGCAATAAAATATGTACCTCCAATGTTTCTACACAGAGATGAGGCATTGCTAGAACAGATATACACACTAATAGCTGTGAGAACCCCTGGAAAGACTACTTGGATAGGATCTGCATTATCACGATGTCACACGTGTCTAATGCTAGCTAAGGATCTCCTATTAAAGGGAGGTTGACTTTAGAATGGTTATCTTGAAGTAAGTAATTATATTTAAGGTATCTTCACAGCTGAGGAAGTATTTGTCAATTCAAGCATGAATGAATCAATTTCTCCAAAGTTGTTGCAAATATCAATCTATCTCTTCAGGAAAAACTTTCAGGTATGAATGGGTGTGAGTTTGAAACCAGAGCTGGTATGAATTTATTTGTTCTTGTCAAAGAGTGTACCAAGAGGGCAGATGTTACTTGCAGGCAGAGGCAGAAACGGCCCATGGTTGGTAAATCATGATTGGGAAATGCTAACAAGCATTTCATGGTCTGCCACCATCACCCTACCAGTTTACAGCTCATGACTGCTCAGACAATAGCAGTGATGACAGTAGTATCAATGATGATGGTCAGTTACAGGAAGCTATAGATTCAGAGAAGTTCCGAGGAGTAAAGTACTGGGGATGGAAGTTCATAGATGGTCAATTCCGATCAGTATCCTAACACAATCCTGGTTAACTACTTTAATGTTATTCACTACATAAGGGAACGAGTTTGTTCTTGCAGAAAAAATAACTAGGAATGTACTAAAGCTTTTGGCCATTATAATGGTTTAACAGTTAGGACTACAGGAATATGATTCCAATTGTGCTTGGTCATGAATGCTTTCATACAATACAATCGCAATAGATTTCTTGAGTTAATTGGATAAATTTTACTTTTTTACTTTTTTCCTCACCATCCAAGTAGTCGGTTCAGCATAACACATATACTAACTAAATAAATTGCTGAATATTGATTAGATTGACTTCATTCATATTGATCTGGATTCCCCATGTATAAAAAACATAGAAAAAGTATATTCACACTTGAATATATATATGTTGATTATACCCTGAGTTATGGTGTTTCTTGAGTTTACTTGATGCATTTAAGGGAGTTTTACTTGATATTTCCCAGTATCAGTATACTAACTTACTAAATTTTGATTATATTGACTTTATTTATATTGCACTGGATTCCCCATGTCAAAGAACATAGAAAAAGTGTATTCACACTTGACTATATCTTGATTATATCCTGAGTTATGGTGTTCCAAAGTTTTAGTGGCAGCCATTTTGTATATTATTGTGATTTGGGCCATGTTTCTTGACCTAGATTTTCTGGGCCTTTTAGTATATCAATAAGGGATATTAATGATACCCAAGACAGTTCAGAAACTGTCGTTTGATATTTGTCCCTGGTTTAATTTCTCCTAAACTAAACCTGAAAGGTCATTAGTCTGAAAGGGGTTTGTTCTAATACCCCCAGGGGGCTTTGAGGGTGAGCTTCCCATGCACAGTGCTAACGATGGTTGTCCTGATTGTTGTTTCACTTTCCATAAGTCAATTCAGCATGATAAGAGCTTTCATAAGAGCCTATTAGGAAGGTTCTATGATGATTTTGAAAATCTGACCCTTTTGAACTGAAAATTGTCAGCCATCTTGGATTTGAAGGTCAAAGCAAGGTCAAATCATCAAACTGATATCAGATATGAAATCCTCAACCCACTAAACCCTAATAACCATATACTGGACTGCATGGTAGGCCAAACCATTGAAATAATAATTCTCATAATGGTTGATGGTGGCCATTTTGGATTTGGGGCTCTCACAGGTTTTCCTCGCACTTTCGCGAGGGTCGCCCCGCTAAATTTTTTATTTACCCTTTACAGATGTCAAATCCACTGAGAAACCAACTTCTACTCTCAACGGTCACAGAAGTGCTACAGATGACCCTACTATTAACCTCCCATCATGCTAGCCGAGTAATAAGACTTAATGGATCATATATTTAAATGATTCAGATTATAAAGTCACTTCTATTCTCATATAACTCAGAACATACTGTAATATCATAGAGAGAACAAAGAACGCTCTCACATAAACCTGAGGCCAGTTCTATTGATAACGGCCAACTCACAGCAAAATGAAATGCTATGTTAATATATACTTTAAGTATATGAACTATGAAATGTATTCTGTTAAAACAGGACCTGAATTTTAATAATAAATAATTACTATCAATAACATAATTTAAAAACAGTTATGCTCTGGGAAACAACACAATTGTAGTGTACAGTACCTCCTAATATGAGGTTCATTCTGAAAATCAGTCAAATATATCCCTATGAATTTGGACCGTAACAAAACGTATGACAGCGGTCAACAATTGAGAAATTCAGTTCTATATGTCACAGTATGAGCACATTTAGCAAGAATTGTTTTGTTGTTATAGTTTTAAATTGACATAAATAGCTTTAAATTGACATATGCATGATCATCAACATGAACTAATGAAATTTTATTCATTTGAAATGTTTTGCTTTTTTTAAGATATTGAAGCATCTGAGGAGCATAGTCAAATAAAATAATTATGATTCTTCTTTATTTGTATTCAAAATGCCAAATTATTGCCTGAATTCAACTATGAAATGTATTTCTATTTATTATGACTATTCTAAAGTCCTCTTATATATTCATACTGGAATTACATAGTGGTGTGTTTACTCATGTTGTTTCTCAAGGAGGTCAGGTTATCATCTGAGAGCTATTGTGCCATAGGCTTAGGTAAACATCCATGACCTCTGATAAGATGTTATCACTAGCATAGGAGTGAATTTTGGACACATATGTCTTCCCATTACGACCTTGGCTCAAGGACAGTAAGGACCTCCAGACACAACAAATTCCATTATTTCACATTAAATAACCCATTTCTGGGAGAGAATGCTGGAGAATGGCATTTAGGCTGATGGTGTATGCGCTACTGACTGTGTTAGTGTCGCTACACTACAGTCAGCAGTCACAACAAGACCGTGAGTATATAGTAATGAGTTTAATAATATGGTACAGTTGTTGCCACCTTGTTATTCCTATATGTAATATAATCATGCTATATCTTGCCATATTTAAATCATGCACTATTGCTGGCTCAGGTAGTTCATATTTAGCATGTAGTTATCCCACTAAGGGTTATATCAATATTAGTTCATGGTATTTTATCAACAGGTTTCGGGAAATTATTATGTTTGTTTAGAAAAATAGTAGTACATTTGAGGGATCCATGACATGAAAACCTACCGGTGACATTTTGTGACAACTTGCTTTCTTATTTTCTATTTTGTAAACTGGGTTAAAGATATGTGCAACATGAAAACGCTACAGGGCTGTGATTCTCTGAAAAGTCTTGGTTTTCAGTGATGGAAATGAGAAAAAAATTAGATTAAATTTTAGATTAAAGATAAGAGGTTTCTGGATAATATTTCCTAAATGGTCATATTCTCGTCTATAATCCTAAGAGGAATGGAATCCAGAAACAGTTATCCAGGAATCCATGGGTGAAAACGTTCATTTTAAATATTTAAAACAATAAATGGTCATTTAAAAAAGTAGAAACAGTTATCTTCATGTAGCAGTAGCCTTGCTTATACGAACGGGTTCTGATTATACACCAGCAGAATGCTGAGGTTGTTTCGGTTTGTCTGGTTTATGTTACAACTTTCTATCTAAATAGTTTTGCCTATATCTAGCGAATGTTGCGATATAAAAACGTGTGACTTGCAACATAAAAAACGTGTTCTCTATCTATGCAAAAGGCATATTTCTATACAACGTTTCATCTTAAATATTTCTGCCTCTATCAAGCAAATGTTGCGACGTAAAAACCTAAAAACGTGCGACGTAAAAACATGCAACCTAAAATGTGTGTTTTCTCCCTCCATGTACAAACCATTTCTGTTCAGACCATTCAAGGGATCTGGATATATCCGCAGAAAGCTGTTATTAATGCAGTGTTTCTGGTACATATGATAGCTTTTTATCTAAAATAGTTTTGCTTTCATCAAGCAAATGCAACATGCAACATCAAAACAGATGTTTTTACTCTCTATGTACAAGGTATATCTTCTCAAACCATTCATATTGCACTGGCAACAAGACAATCAATATATATTCATATTATTTTTAAATGATTTTTTTACAAAAGGATGGAAAAGCACAACTTATTAATGTGGCAATGTAAAAACATACATAATTAGCCATTTTCCCATTGAATTTTAGGCATAACATCCGTGAGCCTACTAACGGTCCTATTTGCACTCATTAGGTATGAACTGTTAGAGATTGTTTGAAATATACATCAAATAACTTTTATTCTTGTGTAATGAAACAAGTTCATTGCATGAAAGTGAGCAACATGTGAGCAACATATTGTTTGTGCCATAATTTAAAAGTAAATGTAAGTTAGGTTACTAAAATGCTTTAAAATTAGAACCTGGTCACTGATAAAAATCAGACAGATATAAAAAAAAAACATAATAGATGTAGAGTTCTGAATCCCAAGCTTCCAAATATTTAATCAATGACATTTTTTTTATGAAAATATAGATTTAAAAGGTTTTTAGTCCATAAAATGTACATTATCCCTATAATAGAGGCGCCAAATGTAGGGGAAAAGGGCCAGGGCCCATATATGTATAGCAAATTTGTAATAATACTGACGATTAATGATAATTCACATGCTTAATGTTGATGAAGCCAATACTCACACAGATATATACTGAACTGTGCATATGCTAGGTGCTTATAACGTATTAAAAAACTCTATGGATTTCACCTCTAATTTTGCAACAAATGTCAGACACACTCAACTGAAAAATAAAGAATGGCAATAATTATTCATTGTTGAAAGGGTAATCATGTAACATATACTTGATGAATACATTTCGTCAAGGAAACACCCTCATTTTAAATCCATAGCTATTATCAAAAAATCAATGTAATCAAATATCTGTGACTCTCGGTCAATGATGCACATATTGTTTATCATATAATGAAAAAGAAATACAAATTAGAATAGACTGATCTAGTAAAATTAGCAAAAAATAGAATACATTTATGAACAAAAACTCTTCAAAACATTGAGATTTCTGATGTAACAACTGTTTCTGATTCAGACCTATTTTAAAACTGACTATTTATCACGGACCTGGACGCCCAAAAAATATAATTGACCATATATGCATTACCCCTATATATCTTAGATTTATCGATTTATTCCTGTGCAGACTTTCTTCACAAACAATCTGAGGTTGGGTTGGGACAAAAATGGGAACCCTGAAAATATACTGGCCCTGGTTGGGAAAAACCTGAAGGAGGTGAATTAAAAAAATACCTGGGTATCAATATCGAAAAGTCTTTGAAATTTAAAGGAGTAGTACAGAAGTTAACAAACACAATGAATTATTATTGTTGGCAGCTACAGATTCCTCAAAATAAATTATCAATAATACTATTCAGACTCCCACCCAGGGCCAATGTGGATCAAGTCCACATACGTAACCAGTTACTACCTCTTAAGTATCAACATAGATTGCATTTATTACAGGTGGTCCATCGCCTTGCAAGACGTCCAAGAAACATAGACCTATGTTTAATACACACGAGAAACTTTCCTGAAGGTAGAAAAATATTGCCCCAAGTAACCCAAAAAAATGAACAGTTGAGAAAATCAATATTACATCAAATCTCCTTTTCTTGGAATAAATTGCAGACAAAGGCCCACACACTATTAGACCCTAAGGCCTTCAAGATCCATACGGAACAGCCCAATATGGGAAGATCAATACTTTATTGACTAAGAAAAATGTGTTGTTCATCCACCTAGTTAAATGCAAATGCCATGAATACATTCATACTGAATTGCACCTTTATTGTCTAGAAGCATTTTCTGAACAGTGAACTTTTTCATATCGATATTGCCATCATCAGAAATAATTAAAACAGAATCTATTAAAATAGTTTGCTGTGTGCCACTTTCGTCCACAACAAAGGTGGATTTGTTCACAGCCAATCATTATTGTAAGGCTTTACAGAGGGCTAGCAAACCTCCTGTTGTTGCAGAAGTGTCCCCTTAATGTCACCAAGGTCGAAATAAACATTAACAAAAAGAAAACAAATACAAATTCCACATTTTCAATACATAGCCTGAGGGTAGGGCTCAAAGTAGCCAACACAGACAAACACATAACATTGTATACAGAGTCATAACAAACCCTCCCTAAAGTCAGGTAAGTTCAAAGTTCTCTAGTTTATCCTGACAAACTACTCAACTCTATAAATATTAAACTGTATGTCCTTAATCTATAACATTTTGCAATCCCTACGGTACATTCTATGAAGAGGATATGCAGAATACAAAGAGAACCAATGGGCTCATTATCAGCAAATGTGTTCCATAATCTTTTCAATATTGAAATGTGTCTCATTGCTCATGCCCCAAAGTATTACATGAGTAAAAAATATGGTGCAAATTACGTCTAAAAATACAGATGCAAGGCTGTGGTTACAATGGTAGTGCAACACACATGGGCCTGTTGCAACCTCTCTTGATTTTATTGTCAACTCTCCAAAAACTATAGTAATCCCAGCTGCCCTGTTTGATGCAAGGGTTAGCTATAGCCCCGTATCGGGATGGGTCCATATATGTAGACTCAAAGCTTCCTAATGACCCAGAAATACACCATATTTCGCCCTACACATTTACATAATTTCATGTATAAATCATTTACTGTCAATCTGGGGAATACATAACTATCATAAGTGGTTTACCTCAATATTTGTAGCTTGAATCTCAGAAATGTGTCCCTCATGAAGTGACCCCATGAATCAACTAAATTGCTAGATATTAGTGTACCATACAATGCATCCCTTGCAATATTGAACAGCCGAAAATATCCAGAGCCTACGATGTTCTTTGAGTTCATTGAATATATCATTGGTGAAACACTTAATGACATTTGCTATATTGTTATTTTCTTTCTGATGTAATATAATGCCATTATTTACTATGAGCTTGACTTGTGCCTTTCTTAAAGTGTGATAATGTGCTAGCTATGTTAGGGCTGTTCACTACAGATGTGTCCTTTTTAACAGCTGTAAAATAATAGGTTATTCTGTACCTTGTATGAAATGATTAATGAATGTTGCTTATGTATCAATAATAATCAATTTACAAACACTTTATTTCATAGATAAACTTTGCCCCGGCCTGGACTACATTGCTAATGGTGAGCTAGCTATCACAGGTTGGCAGGTTGGAAGATTTGGTAAGTACAGATGCAATCCAGGCTACGAGTACATTGGTGTCAACCCACGTGTGTGTCAACCAAACCTTACATGGAGTGGCCAACAAGGAGAATGTCAGGGTATGTAATAGAACCTCATTATAAGTCACTGCTTTGAACAGTTCAGGGCCTGTAACAACCATATGCAAACACTAAAGAGATTATTAGCCTCCATTTCAGGGCTGCTGGTGCATAGTTGGGCATAATTAAGGATATTCCAGCTATAAGTGAACCATCAGTCTTTTACTGCACTTGGTCATTAATGACAAACATCGAGGATCTCATTGTCAAAATCCCTTTTCATTGTCTCTGAACAAATTCATACTCTGGGGGAGTATCATGCCATTTAATCCCTAAAAAAAACAAGAAAATATAGTTCAGTGATTCATTGGTGATTATATTCCTGATACTCTGGATAAACCTGAATACCCATTATCAGTTTAGTGAACTATACACAACTTTTCAAATGTAAAAACAAATTTCACATCAGGCAAATAATAATTATTACAACCCTATATTGAATTGAAATTGATTGAAGGGGAACATACTTAATACCTAAGAGATACCTCGAAATATTTGATATATGCCTTATAATAAATGCAGTCAATTTTGGTATTCAATTTTGACCACAATTATTATTGACACATTCAACTTGCTGTTGAGGCATATGAATTAGATGAGATGTAATAATATAATAAAGGCTGTAGGCGGCTTCAGTGGCGACAACAGAGTCACCTTTTTTGAAATACTAGCAAAGTACCCGTCCTCTGGATGGTCCCCCTCTCTCCCCACACTTCCCCCTCTCCCTCTTTTCCCTCCCCCACTTCTCTGACTTTCATACCTGTTTTTCTCTCTCTGCCCCCTCTTCTTTCCCTCCCCCTCCCCCTCACCTATTCCTATACCCTCTTCTTCACTCTCCCACTCCTCTGTATGTAGGACGCTCACCCTGTTCCTCACTGTCATCTTGGATTTCAAGGTCAAATCAAGGTCAAATCATCAGACTAATGTCAAATATGAATTCCCTGACCCCGAAACCCTAATAACCATAGTACTGACCAGTATTGTAGGCTGAAGCATTGAAAAAAATAATTCTCTGAATAGTCCAGATAGGTAATCTTGGACTTGGAAGGTCAAACCAAGGTCAGATCAAGGTCAAATCATTAAAGTCATTTCAAATATGAATTCCCTGACCCCCGAAACCCTAATAACCATATATTGAACAGTATTGTAGACCAAACCATTGAAAAAAAAGTTCTCTGAATGGTCCGGGCCACCATTTTGGATTTCAAGGTCAAATAAAGGTCAAATCATCAAACTAATTTTAAATATGAATTCCTTGACCCCCAAAACCCTAATAACCATATATTGAACAAAATTGTAGGCAAACCATTGAAAAAATAACTCTCCGATTGATGAAGGGTGGCAATTTTGGATTTGGGGATCTCACAGAGTTAGCCCGCACTTTCTGCTGATACACCCCGGCTAAATTTTTTATTTAGCCTTCATAGATGACAAATCCATTGAGAAACAAACCTATACTCTCAACGGTCACAGAAGTGCTCCAGATGACCCAACTATATATTCTTAATCAATTTGAATCAATGTGATGTTCCTTTTACAGCTGTATATTGCCCAGATCTTGTTTCAACTGTTTTGAATGGTCAGCTGGATATATCACTAAAAACAGTAGGAGGGCAGGCTACCTATGTATGTGACCCAGGCTATTTGTACAATGGTACTAACCCTCGCGCTTGTCAGCAGAATGGTACATGGAGCGACAGACCAGGACAATGTACACGTAGGTCTCAATTTACCTTTCATTAATAAATAAGAAGAATTATTTCTTTTAGAGAATTTCAGCCCTTGATGGCCTTGCTGAACATATTTGATGACCACTGCATATCTTTACTGGCTGGGTCCTGCTATGTTTTGTCTGGGTTCTGGAGGAAATTATCTTTACCAACATTTGTTCCTGGCATAGTTATCAAATGTTTATTGCCAAAAGTTATAAGTAATTGCTAAAAGTTGTTGTAAATGATACTAATAGCGCTGGCTTACATTAAACATTTTCAAGTTGGTTGAAATGGCCACCCCTCGCTTACTTGAATAGTTCAGGCTATGTACAGAATCATATATCATGTACAATGATATAGATTGATGTTCACTTTGCACACACAGGCCAACCATGTCGTACACCACATATTCCCTATGGTTCCTTGAATGGTTCAGGCTTTGTGTACAAGGACAGACCTAACATCATGTGTGAGGCAGACTACAGGTGGGAAGGTGGACCTCCCTATGCTACATGTGGACTCAACAGGACCTGGGCCTTTGAGGGAGCATGCAAACGTAAGTATGGCAGGTGAAAGTGTGTGATCCAGAATAATGGCCATGTATATATGATGATATGAAATGCTATTTAAAACAATCCATGATATATTCAAAGTAGTTCCAGAAACAGTCAGGTGTAGTCAAGCCACTTACTCTAGAGGGACTCAACTATCTCGTAGTCAAGATATGAACACAAATTTGATGAAAGCTTAACTTTCAATTAATATACCATATATAAGTACATATGAATGAAGTTAATTACCTACTGGAATGATTTGAGTTTCATTACAGCTAAAATGACCAAACGCTTGGATAATATGTGAAGAATATTTTCAGTCAAAATTAATTTATACACTATGTTCACTATAGGTTGACATTTCTCAAAGCACAGATCTCCTGCTTATGATTCTAAAACCTGCGCCTGATTCTAGGGTACCACAGATATTCAGTGTATTGTAATTATTTCCAGTTTCCCTGATTCCCAAATCGCAAATATCTAACTAACAAATGAATCTGCTACATTGTGTTCAATAGTTGTATTCTGAATCAAATGTACATGTATATGTTTTTTTACAGCTGTATACTGCCCACATCTTGTTTCACCTGTTCGGAATGGTCAGCTGGATATGTCAGTAAGAACAGTAGGAGGGCAGGCTATATATGTATGTAACCCCGGCTACTGGTACAATGGTACAAACCCTCAGGTGTGTCAGCAGGATGGTACATGGAGTGGCAGACCAGGACAATGTACATGTAGGTCTCAACTTCTCTGTTTATCAACCAGTGACTAAATAGTTTATTCAACAGAGAAGGGCTTATATCCAAATCAGTACGACTAAATCACAGTCTGTCATTGCTACTGATTTTAAAGGGAAACTAAACACTAAATTATTATGAACAAATCAACTTCTTTGCAATTATTCAAATGTAAGAGCTACAAGTCGCATGTTATGGAACATAACATTTAGTGAGTTTTCCCCATTTAGATAAGGGGAAAAGTAGTTCCACAGTTTAGCACTCAACATTCAGGGCATCACTGCCTACATCACAATCTTGAAATGAAGATGCAATACACATAAGACACAAGTGGGGATAGGTATTGTCTACATTTCAGGAGCCACCTTCACAGTCACACAGCACAAGCAGTGATCTCTTGTGCTAAACAGACCAGTATGAGTTAGACATAAATGGTATTGGATCAATGACTTTTGTTGTCCTAATCGTGACCATGAGCCTGTTTAGTGCACTTTTAACTTCAGGCGTTGTCTTTTGAATATTCAATGTTAACAGGTGATTTCATATATAGGTATTGCAAATCGTTTGACTGAACAGACAGAATATTCCAACCGGAAGTCTATAGGGGTACTAGATTAACAAATTATGATGCAGTTTTAAACAATATTTAACATTAAACACCATGGAAATGAAATGCTCTTTGTGAATGGATGTTAGATTCTCCATGCCATGTGAGCCTTGTAGCAAAACAATGTCTGTACCTATACTTTATACCTTCATTTCTGAACCATGGAATATGTCCCTAAAAATGCATTGGTATTATGATAATTTTGGTTTCTGTATTATAGTACATTGGCATACATTTCAGACGTACCGCCAATTGAGACTCCACCAACTGAGACCCCGATAGAGGCAACCAACCGGGGGCAGGATGACAGTTTTCCTGTGTATGGCATAATACTCATTGTGCTAGTGTGCATTGTTATTGTTTTCATGGCTGTACTAATGCTGGTTCTACATCATAGATCGAGGAGGTAAGTACTATGCAGTTTCTGTGTAGGTTCCAATGAAATTAAGAGCATGTTAAGAGCAGGACGAGCAACATCAGTACCACTCTCTCTATGTGGGAACACTCGCAGACTGCTCTCCCATCTGTGTTACCTTAAATTGTTTCATTGGTAGGTCATGTATGGATGGTAGAGGACATTTAGCAAACAGTTCCCAAAATTACTGCTAGGGTGACACTCGTTCACGTTATATTCTATAACTGCGGGAATATAAGATTCAGACCTTAGGTCACATTTTACTATATTTAGAGGACTTACTACCCTTTTGTTCATATAATCTAAGATGTGTATCTTCCCTTAATAGTCACTGAGATATCATACCTCAAAATTAAGTTCATTTCGAAATATTTTCTTCTCTACAATCAACTTGAGATATGCCATGGATGACAAGGATTAGCAGCTTAGCACTTCTTAAAGTCTTCGTAGAACAAGAAGTGAGCTTTCATTTGAGCTATAATTTATGCTTATATCACAATAATTTAATCTGTTAATTCGATTTTATTCAGGTCTTTGGGCTAGGTACATCATAATAATATTGAACAATTCAAAGAGTGCTCCCCAATTACCCATAAGGGTTGTCTTCTTATGAAGACCTGAGCGAGAGGGTTAAAAGACATGTACACACATTATCCTAAAAGCATTTGAGTGGTACATAAATAAATTATCATCTAATATTTACACTATTTACACTATTTAAACTAATGTTACACAATAAATATAAATGACCTCCTTCTCAATTTGAGAGTCATTATGTCATTATGTTTCACACTCTCTCGGCAAAACCATAGCTTTTACCTATGTTTAAATTTGTCAAAGTATTCAATTGAGCTCATTTCTACAGTAAGATTATTCCATTCTGTGCATATGTTATAATACATGGATTTTAAAATGTACTACTATGTGGAATTGTTATTTCAAATAATGGTGCATTTGCTTGTCTAGTGTCAGTGTTATGGGGTCAAGGCTTACCCTCAACTTTTGTAAAAACTGGCCTTAATCACATTAAATCTCATTCAGTAGTTTTATACAGTATTACTGCTGCTTTTGTTGTTAGATATTGTCATATTATGAGGATGTAATTTGAGGATATAAGGAGGAGATATCTGTTCAGCGTTAGGTTCAATACATAACTTGGGATCAAGAGTACAACCTAGGTAGCTCTGCTAAGTACATGATTTCAGGGCTATTTTCCATTAATTTTCATTCTATTACCTAGGAACCATAGGTGTACCTTATGGATATCTACTAATAATAGTTTTGTTACATCATTAACCGATTTCCACCTGTGTAAAGGACAATATCATCAGCGTACATGTTATCTTTTAATCCAAGATCCAAGTTAGATATTTCATTGATTCATAGAATGAACATGGTAGGACCTA
This sequence comes from Sthenelais limicola, assembly GCA_942159475.1. Taxonomy (NCBI): domain Eukaryota; kingdom Metazoa; phylum Annelida; class Polychaeta; order Phyllodocida; family Sigalionidae; genus Sthenelais; species Sthenelais limicola. The sequence continues at coordinate 112,873,270 of OW804099.1, forward strand.
GGATTGATCCATGAACAATCAATATCAAGCTCATGAGAAGATTTTCCATCAAAACTGGTTGTTTTATGTGCACTAAATAAGTTTTCAATAACACTATTAGGGGTGGTGCTATGTTATTAAAAGAAAGTTTCCTAATTAAGATTGCATGGTCAACGGAATGGAAGGCTTTAATATAATCAATAATGCAACAGGCTTAGATTTTATTTTTGTTATACAATTTATTTTTAAGACCCACACAATGTCAGAAATAGCATTTGTAGTGGATTTGCCAGGGCGGAACCCATTCTGATATTTGCTTAGAAGATCATTGAATTCAAGATACTCTATAAGTATATGGTAAATCACTTTGTCAAATATTTTCCCTGCTAAGTGTATAAATACGTTGCAGTAATTGAACAAATAATAAGACAAATCTATATGGTTGCTGTGGAAAATCCTAGCTGCCATATTGGCCGCCTTTATTAAAGATTTTTTTCAGGCGACCAATCTCAAGTCATGTTGTCTGCTTGGGGGTTGGTAGTGAACTGGCTCTTGTGTGTACGAGGATAACCAATGTAAATAATGGTTGCTACCTAGGCCACTGCCACCTCCAACCAAATCAGGTGTACCTTCACTAATTTATATTAATATTCTGAGTGAATATGGCACATATTGGTAACTTGTTCTAAGTCTCGTTTTTAAAGAATAGGCTTTACTTACTTTGATGGTTTTCCACCCTTAGGGAAGGTTGATGTGGCGCAGCAGAAAATTATTAAACTTGTAAATACAGTTTGTAATATTAGATTATAACATTTTGATTGTAACTGCCTAAAGGCTCAAGACCTCCTTTACATGATCTGGCAAAAAAGCGGTTTCTTGCAATTTGTTCCTACTTTTGCCCAAATTTTACTACCTGTTTTCTGATGTATTTTGATCAGTGCAAACCCTCCATTGTGCCATTTGTTATGACAATATGTTCCACGACTTTTAATTTTCATGAATATTCATGAACTTTATCATGAGAACAGATATTTGGTGGTGCACCCAAAGTGACCACAATACATATTGAACATGAACAATTTATGTCTGGGCTGTTTCAAAGGGCATACAAATCATAATTGTATTTGTCTGTATTGTATTGTTAATAAGTAATGGAATATCTTGTGAAAACTGTCTAAAATAATTATTGCATTACTGCACTATTGTTTTCTCTCATTATAGACAACAACCAGACATTCCTGAGGCTGTACCACTGGTACCGCTGGTGTCACCGATAAATGGTAAGTAAGCTAGATCTACATATCTGTAAGGTGCCTTCAATAACAAATGATGATATGAATGATAAGTAGCTCTCATGTGTAGCTCTCATGTTATCCCTTGAGGCCTTTGTACAAGCTGAGGGAAGGAATGTTGCTTGGGAGAATTCTAATACATTTTCGTTTTCCTTTGCTGGTGGAGGAAGAACACAACTAAATTACTATAGTAACATAGTTGCACTATCAGAATAATATATCCTTTGAATTGATTTGCACGAAGAATTATTGTGAGAGAAACATTTGAAAATATCATTACTTGCTCATTTTTCTCCATCCTTAATGAATTATATTCATTGAATCCTATTCACTGCTATGTTCGTTGTTGAAATCCTTAAAATTTCTAAAGTATTGTAAATCTGTTTATCAGATTCTGGAACAGCCACAATTAAGAAAGTTGTACTTCGTGGAGGCCACATCTGTAACAGAGATGATGACAAGAGAATAGACCTTGATGTGGAATTTGTGAACCTCAGACTGGTATCTGGTGACCAAGCACTGGAAGCACAAGACATGGACCCTGGTCGCTATCAGGATTATCTCCAGAAGTCTGGTGAAGAAAAAATACAGATGACGGATTTACTCAAGTACATTAAGAGGGAACATATCAAGCAAGATTCACACCCAGGACAGTTTGGTAAAGACGATGAAGTGACAAGACCACTGTTATTGGTTGGACGAGCAGGTGTTGGTAAATCCACACTCATACAGAAGCTGATGCGACTTTGGGCACAGGGTGAGTGGGCGCAGGAATTCAAGGCTGCCTTCCTCTTCAATATGCGACAGATGACTGGGGTGGACAAACGATTGGTTACACTTGTGGACTTCCTCAAACTCTTCAGTGTCTATAATCTCATATGTGTTCAGGACAACCTGGAGGATCTGCTAAGGAGTGAAAAACATCTTCTGTTGTTCTTTGGTATGTCTTTATTATTTGTTATATTTATTACATTTGTACATTTAAATGTATCAGCTCATTATACATATTAAGGGCATTATTACCCATTACCCATAATCATTCTTTATGCCATGGAGTAAATTACATCTTGAATGCTGCAGATGGTAAAGACATATTTCTGTATTAAAATAAAGCTTTTAGTGTAAACTGTTGACAAATAATTATTGTTTACAATTTTTTCAAAACCTAAACACTTCGTAACAGGGATTTTGAATTAAGAAAGAAAAATGTGACAGAAGTGAACAGGAACAACAACAACCTTGGAATTGGTCCTCCCACTTTCTCACTGGTTAGCGGGAGTTGCATGAATATCCACTGGAGACTTGTTTTTATCATTAATATTATCGCTCATTGTTGGAATGCACTTTTGTTCTAAATATTTCAGATTATGTATGTTTCTCAGAAACATAAAAGTCCTTTTTAAAGTCCTGTACATGATAATGTAAATTGGTCAGATTCTAAATGCCTGGGGTTGCTTGAGTTGATGAGATGCAGAAATGTCTTGATTTGATTTGATTTGAGTTTATTTCTCATTATTCAGATGGGCTTGACGAGTACCCTGGGTTAATTGAGACATTGGGACAGAGATGTAGCACCTTCTTGTCAGAGCGCGAGCCTCTCTCCTGGTGTGTGGATATATTCAGGCGAGGGGTTTTGGGTAAAGCTGTATTGATGCTGACATCTCGGTAGGTTATGGCCAACTTCATGTGCATCTTTGTAATAATATAATTTGTCCATCTCTACTATTCTTTTGAGGAATATTTGGAGGGTTACTCAGAAATATTACACATACATTTACATGATTCATATACATGTGTTGGTGTAAGAATCATGTTAATGTATTAAACACATTCCTATTTTCTTCAAATAAACACATGTATTCTACATTGCAGACCATTTAGAGACCTTAGAAAGCTGAAATGTAGTCCAACAATGGAGGTAGTTGGTCTAACAAGAGAAGGAGTCATTGAGTTCATCAACAAGAATGTGGCAGAAGAAAGCAGAGAGAGAGTGCAGAAAACCCTGTTTGGTAATCCTATAGCTGTCTCTGTGTCTGCAATAACATACTTCTGTATGTTATTTTGCCGTGTTTTGGAGGAAGATAAACATGCTGTTCTAACTGATCTCACTACCTACACAAGACTCATAGCATTTTTTATCATGGTAGGTTGTTCAATTTCAATGATAATTGTCATTAAATATTTGTATATTACCAAATTCAGTTGAGGGGAGAGCTTTTTATTTGGATGTGCCTGCTATGCAAATATGTTTTCCTGAAGTGACCATAATATAGTTGATGATATATGTTTATTTTACTTACCTTCTTCAGGAGTATATTATTATTCAGCACAAAAACATTAATTGTTTACAAAGTTAAAATGTTACTTGACATCACATAAGTCATCTTTGTAGTGTTTCTCCTTTTCTTGTATAACAGAGGTTCTTGCAAAGATGTGTTTCTCCAGAACAGAGGTCCCAGGCTAAGCGCTGTCTGGAAACCTTGAGCCGGCTGGCATACAGAGGATTATTTGAGAAACCACTGAATGATAATCTACCAGCTCTTGTATTCTATGAGGATGATCTCAAGGCTGTAGGACTTGGACAAGATGAAGGTTGACATAAATGAAAGCAACCATATTTTACACAATAATCTGTACTCTTAATAATGTATACTATTTATTTCAACTATTGTTTACATAATTTAGTTGCCATGCAATTGTAGTTGAAGGACCATTTATTTTTCCTGATCAGAAGCTACTAACCAACATATTTAGTTCCCACCAGTGATCCCTTGACCTAGATTAGACATGTTCACAGTTCAGCTGTGTTAAAGATGTTCACGTTCAAGATGAATGATCCCTTTGGTTAAAAGCATGTGAATAGATAACTTGAGTTTGTTTAAAAGGAAAAACAAATGTGTTGAGTTACAATGTTGTATAATGTCTTGTAATAGGTATCTACATGGCTATATCACTAATGTAGAGTAACAAAGAAATGTTTTTCATTCATGATGCAGTGCATTCTTACGTTGCTTCTGGAATACTACTGGGTAAGGACAACCATGACACTGGTGATGCTGCTAATGGTGATGCTGCTAATGGTGATGCTACTAATGGTTCAACACATGAGTTTGTCCACTTAACAATTCAGGAAATGTTGGCTGTCACACAACTCATAACCAAAGATATGGAAACTCTTCAAGGCATGGTTGAGAAAATCCACAATACACAGAGCTTCAACATGTCAAGGTTATTCTTGTATGGGTTGTCTCTTGATTCGGGAGCTAAACATATCAACAATCTACTTAGTCCAATAATGTCAACACATCCTCAGTTTGAAGTTGAAGTTAAGCAGGTTCTTGTACAACATCTAAAAAAGGTAGGTGAGATTTCAGATGTTAAAACACATAGCAGTGAAAGGAAATGTACTTTCATTTGAACTAGCCATTGATATCTACTAATGCATTATACATGATGTTTAAACAATACTGAAAATTGTATGAAAGATGAGGTATTTGATATTGCAGTAATCACTGGGCGAAAAACCTGCTTTCCCCTGTGCGTAAAGCAGGTCCTTATATCACCTTATAATGCAAGCTCTTATCCCATAAGTATCGCAGCTGCTACATGGTTGACATTTCCACGGGACTGTATAGTGGGAACATGGTGTCTAATTACTAAGTATTCAACCATGTGATTCTAGAATAAACAATAGGGACGCACTGTATGTATAGAGATGTGCATCGGGACCAATCATTAATCTGCAATCCCTTTCCTGAGACCATATCATATAGCATGGATAGGGAGTAACCTGCTGGGGTTAAATACTAGCTATTAAATCTAGAAACATTATCATAAACTATTGCTCTTTTCCTCTCTTTAATTCATGATGTTTATTAGAGAAGATTGGTTGCATATGTGATGCATTACAGAAAAATTAGTCAGAAGTCACAAACAATGATATCTTTCAAGTGTTTCCTTTTACAAGAAGAAGTCGGAGGAATGTTTTGATTTTTAAGGTGTTTAAAAAACTGAGGCATGGCAATGCACATATCAAATTTCAAGACTGTATATTCAATATGCCTTGCATTTCCATGGTCATCATAAGGAAGTATATATTTAACTTACCTACCCCATCCACAACAATGCACTATAGTTACATTAATTTGGGTAGGGAAAGCGTGACTTGTGTATACATACACAACCACAACAAGTGGGACGCACAGAGAAGATGAGAAAACTGGCATTTTATGTTTATTTAATAATTAGCTTAGCTCATGACAGAATTACCTACCATACATGTCCAGTGACTTTACTTTTCTTCCCCTTTCTTCTAACCCTTGAAGATCAAGCAATTTCACAAACTACTATACATTTTAGCTGCTTAATTTTTAGCCCCTTCTATTCCTACGTATTGATCAAATTCGTAAGGACATTTGCTAAGTATTTTCTAAATTGTTTCCTAGTCTTGATCTCTCTGGCCGAAGACGACAATCCAATCCATAATAAAGTTAGCCTATAAACCCATCTAAAATAGATTGCTGACAACATATAACATAGAAATATGGGATTATACAAGTGTATGTTGCTGGTTGTAGTGGAGATATGAGATTCTTGTTCTACAGCGGCAGCCTTATTGGATTTTGACCTTGAAAATGACCTTGAATCTAAAAATAACCTTTGGAAATGGCTTCCTCATAGTCAAAAACATCTATAAATTGGTATTACACTTGACGATACAGTCAGTAGAAGCGGAGATATGGTACATTTGATATTTTGGTCGGCCATTTTGAATTTTGCAGCTACCGGCCACCAGGGGGGGTTGCCAGCTTGTAGCCGGTGGTTTTTGAATACCTCATGGTCTATACTACAAGAGCCTTCGGCTGAGGCACCTCCATCAGAAAAACAGATCACATTGAAAAAAGGATCTGAAGAAGAGAGATCAATTAAATGATTGAATTAATTAAAGCCCCAATTTATTACATGTAGGGACTGAGAGCTTATTTTTAAATACTTTTATTTATATTGATATGTTTTGACCGGGAGTAGTCCTAGGCTAATGCCGGGAAGTTGATGCCTTGTAATATAGGCCTATATAATTTTAATAAATAACATCTTTGTCAATGTTGCAAACAAAGTTAAATTGTTCTAAATACTGTCTGATAATTAAAAATGAGATATTTTCAACTTAGGCCCTAATAGGCCTACATCTAACTATCCTAGGCCTATATCCCATATTAAGGGATGCACTATTCATAATCTATCACTAGTTCTCAATGCAAATAAAATCTATCACGTCTAGGTCCTAGAATTGACATAGTCCAAGAGCTGATATTAAAATTTGGAGCTCTTCATCCTTCAGCCATCTTTATTCAATGACATAAGATGATAACGATTGGACAACATGATAAAAAATAGATAATGGCCCCCATTTCTCTGAATGAACCATCTATACTATAGGTCTATGTATGGGTGTCATAAAAACGTTAGCCACCCCCACCCCCCCCCCCACCCCCACACCCCCACACACACACTCAGGGGGATTTTAACCCCCCCCCCCTTTTTGTGGCAAAACACGGAAAATTTGATGCTAAAAAAGACCCCTTTTTATGATTTCAAGGAGTCTTGCTTAACATTTCACAAACATATGTTACAACTAGTGTAACAAAAGGTAATGAAGTAATGAAGTTTAAATATGTATTCATTCCTGGTACAGGTATATAAAAGTATAACGTTGGTGTTAATCAGGCAGGTAACTAATGAGTATCATTTGTGATGTGTTTCAGGAAAATGAGTCATAAGTCACAGAATATAGATTTTGAGATGGGCTACCATTAGGCCTATATCTGAAAAGATGAGATCAAGCCGATTCCAATGATAGTAAACAGTCTAATAATGTAATAAGTATTTCTAGAATTTAAGTTTGATATTTACATTTTTGAAAAAAAAAAGTTTCCAATATTTCTTTGGGGCAATAAACAGTTAAGTAACTATATATATGCATAAATTTAGTCCATATGAGGACCTTTAAAACTAAAGGATACATTACATAGGCCTACATTGTCCTGAAATTTGAGACGTTGATCGCTATAACTATAATTAATAAACCCTCCAAAAATCAGAACATTCCAATAAAGTGATCTTGTAAAATAAACACTTTAAAAAATACCATGGAGGAGCACGGAGGATGAGGACAGGAATTAAGGTAGGAATGGCAGGAGGAAGAAGGAAGCTTTAAACTAATGGCTCGCCCCATGCCTATTCCGCAATACGTCCGCCGACTTCAACGTTGCCTTTAGTTCCCACAGGAAATCCGAGTGCTGCGCAATTACAGCGTACGGTACGTGTTGACATACAGGTGTGCCGGGAGCCAGTCCTTTACGGTGCAATCCTAAAATGACATATACTTCTCACAGAACTCCCATGTTATAATCCCTATGTAAGCTTATCGTAGGCTTAGTTTTGGTTTCGGTAGGCATAGGTAGGGTTTGGTGCTGCGTTTTGCAGCTGAACTGGTATTTTTGCGTACGATTGCGTGATAGGACCCCTACTTCGTCGTCAAACACTCTCTTTCTCCTCCTCCAATAATCCTTCTATAGGCCTTCTATAGACTATGTACTAAAAGGTCTAGGATTGGTATGTGGTGTCATCCTCCTACTCCTCTTCTCTCCTCCTCTCTCTCTATCTCTTGCTTCTTCTCTTGCTCCTCTTTGCGTAATTGCGTGATTGGACCCCTACTGCGTTCCTATGGGCAAATTGGCTTGGATTTTTTTTTAAAAAAAATGGTTTCTCAGCCCTGGAAACTAAATATTTCCCGCTCTCTCTCTCTCTCTCTCTCTCTCTCTCTTGGTGCAGCTTACCAGCGCGTTAGTCCACTAGGCCACGAGTCCAATTGACGGAGACTCATGAAAACTTAGTGTATACAGAGAGTACCCATGTACTGTGACGTTTGCATACACACTCTTTCACTGGAAAAAAAATCGCGTTTACACTATGAGTATCTGCGTTGGAAATCTGGTGTATCCGCACTCCACACTGTGTGAGTATCTGCGTGTATCTCCAATTGAGTTTGTGTATCTGCGTGTATACAAAGTGCAGTGGTGTATCTGCACTTATGAGTATCCTCATGTATCCTCAAACAAGTGGTGTATCTGCGTCTATCCACAGTGCAGGGGATTAAATACTACATAAACATCCAGTGACTGGGGTTGGGGTTATATTACATTTGGGATGCATGGAGGTAACCATCCATACTAGTATCACAGCTATTGTTCTGAATGTCCATGTACGTTATTCTGAGACCCACTTAACATTACTCTCCTCCTGCTCTCTCCCCGGTCTCTATCCCTTCTCTCTTAATCAGAAGCAACCATGACAACTTTACAACAGTGTATTGATCATTTCAGTAATAAAGCAAGTCATTTTCATTCAAGTTATAAACAAAAGCTCTGCACAATTCCAGCCTGATATATAGGTGATAATCCAATACATCCAATACCTTATCAGGAAATCGGGCACACTTAATATGCCTATACTACCTTAAATAAATCTTTAAATTTTGATGTGGTATACTTTATCTTAAAGGTTTGTAAGGCAAGGATATATTTAATAATACACTGTCTTGAAATTTGCGCTCAGCCGTACAAAAATCAGAACATTTCACCAAAAGAGATCTTGTAAATAAATTCTTTTGGAAAATATTAATTTTGCGACTAGTGACTCATTTTCCTGAAACACATCATAATGTATTTATTTAGAGTATTCACAGCAGCAAACCAAAATATAATTTCATATGATTAAAATGTATCACCATTGTGAAATATCCCGTCCCTCATCTCCCATTCCTCATCTCTCACTTTTGTCCCTCATTTCTCCCTGCTCGCCTTTCCCCTTTTGAGAGGAAAGGTAAAAAAAATGTACAAATTAATGGCCATATTTCACATGAAATTTTGACATTTTTTCAAACGCACTTTAGAATACCATCCTTAGGCATTCTGAATAGCCCACAGCTTCCTGCATTGGGGAAAAAAATTGTCTCTTGATAGCTTTTTTTTTGTTCAAATATTTTTATTTGTATACAGGGAACATCTCAACTTACACTGTTTTTCATAAGAGCCCTGTATCTACTTAGTACAATATATCGTAGGGCATCGTAATATATTCTTTTTACATTATTTTATTATTACGTGAAGAAAACATAGTAATCTAATTTTTAATTTACTCTCATTCGTCACGCCGAAAAAATAATGGGGTTGTGAGTAGGGTGGAAGTAGAGAATTAATGAAGATGAGATGAGGGGGATACAGACTATTTAGATCTAGTCTTTTATGTCGTAGTGAGTATAGGAAGACATTCATTATGCTCATGTGATAGTGATTGATCTGAATGTGTTATCATTCAGCTGATAAGATATGAACATTGCAAAATACAGATACAATATGGGGATAATAAACAAACAAACAACATACTGGTAATTCATACAAATAATCGGACAAGTATGTACATAGAGACTCTACCGTAGTGCGGATACAATTTATACCAACCAATGTACAGACAGTAGGGGCAGAATAGGCAATTTATTCTTTTTTATTCTTTTTATTTCCTATTTATTGTTTCCTGCCATTTCAATCTGACCAGTTATCGATTAATTATTAGGTGCTTCTTGAGACTTGTTTTAAATACCAAAGGGTCACCTTGTAGGCGGATTCAGCTTAAACAGCTGAACTGTGAGAACGATTTGAATTTTGAACCCTTCAAACCCTCTTTTTGAAGTTCAGTATTGGAAAATTCTAGTGGAAAAATAATGATTAAATAAATATTATGACCCAAAATTAATATTTTCGACTTACAGGGCAATTTAAAATAGGATATAAACTACTACCATATGCTCAATATCCTTTGTATAGACACAGTCATCGTTATGGAAATTATGAGTTACGGAAATTACGCACACCTTTGAGGATAAGATACATGGAAGTGACCATATAGCTTGTTCACGCATATATAGATAATTATTTCGGATTTGTCCTTGATGTACAATTTAATATGTGATGTAATATATATAAGGTAATTTAATCAAACTCACAGAAATAACTGTGAATAGCTTCGAAATCTGATATAATGTTGTGTCTTGAATATAAATATTTCCAAATCAAATCAATCAAACCCATATATATCTGTGCGCAATTGAGGTTCTCCTAAGGAGTATATTTAACTACTTTATTGTGTTTGACCATCAAGAATTAGTCATTGTGTTTTGAATGACATCCCTACCATTAGCCACTACCTGGAATAAAGCGTGATGCGGAATGATGCACCCCCTACACAAAATAATTAAATTCCATAAGTATTAGGGTTTTGATCGCATTGTAATTATATTTGCTGGAGATGACCACCTATGATAGGTCTTTACATAACCACTAAGAAAAATAGCCTACATAGTATTTTTTTTAAAAAATACAGTATTCATTACGATTATTGGTTGAAAGATTCTTCTATGAATCCAGATTTCCCTACAATTGAGGCCAAATAAAAATAAATCACCCCTGTTTTTGCTTTTATTTAGGCCCCATACGCATCTAGCATTGAGTAAAACTGAACTCAGTCAGATACCAAGTTATTTTTTTTCTAAAGGACTCATTATCATGAAATACAGGTCCAGGAACTCTGTTGACGTTTCATGAGAAGTGACCATGTACATGTACAACTAGGATTAGCTAATGCTGGACATGCATAGTATAAAATGAGGACAACCAATTTCTCTAGAAAGACAAACCAACTTCATACACCCGAATCCAGCACGGGCAGTTTGTGTGTATTCAGTAATAATGGGATTAGTTCTGACCCAATTACTTCACTGGGGTTTGCTGACTTACACCAGCGTCTGTACCATATACTTTTGGCTTTAGTCACGGCTCACTGAACAAGTGTATCCGCAGTGGGAGACTGCAGATACACGGGGATACTCCCACTGCAGATACACGAGTATACTCCCACTGCAGATACACGAGTATACTCACTACTGCAGATACACGGGGATACTCACTAGTGCAGATACTCATGGTGTAAACGCGATTTTTTTTCCAGTGTTTACTGCTCAGACATGTGCACAATGCGTCCACTAGAGTGTTGGTATGCATGTATATACTGAGATTTTGATACTGGGTGATCACATGATAGGAGTCCTTTGGTATGTTTTTTTAAATTTTCTTTTTATTTATTTATTTTTTATTTATGTTTTTTTTATTTATATTTTATTTATTTTTTTAAATTTATTTTTATTTATTTTTTTAAATTTATTTCATTATTATTTTCTATTATTTATTTATTATTTTATTTATTTTTTTAAATTTATTTCATTATTATTTTCTATTATTTATTTATTTTTTTATTTATTTATTTTTTTTTTTTTTTTTTTAATTTATTTATTTTTATTTATCTCGACTTTCCGATGGGGTATCTCGACTTTCCGATGGGGTATCTCGACTTTCCGATGGGGTATCTCGGCTATCTCGACTTTCCGATGGGCTATCTCGACTTTCCGATGGGCTATCTCGACTTTCCGATGGGCTATCTCGACTTTCCGATGGGCAGTAGTATGTTGTCTTGTTATACTTATAATTATAATTATGTAATCGACCTATATTTATACTTATAGTACAAAAATATACTTAATTTTTACTTATAATTACAATTCTATATAATTCGAATAATTAAAAACTCGCTTTACACAAGCTTATGCTTGTAATTCTTGTTAGAGGGACAAATCAACATGGGATTCTGGAGACAAAGGACAAATGCTCATCCTTAGCGGGACAAATTGACACAGGACCCCCACCACCCCCCACCCCCCACCCCCACCACCCCACCACCCCCATCAGGAACCCTAGGAAGAGGAGAGGTGAAGGAGGGGGGAGCACGGGGGTGGGAGGGGAGGGGAGGAAAGGGGGAGGAAAAGGATAATTGATAGATGTATAGGTGTGTGTGGGAGGGGGGCGGGGGGTGCAATTGAGTTCTTTTCCATGAAAACCTCTTAATAATGTGATCCGTTTTAGGAAAATGAGTCATAAGTCGCAAAATATGGATTTTGAGATATCATCATATTTGAAAAGAGGAGATTAAACCAATTCTAATGATAGTAAACACTAGGACACCTAATAAGTATTTCTATATTTTCAGTTTGATATTTTTATTTTTGAAAAAAAAGAAGTTTGCAATGTTTCTGGATGGGTAATTACCAGTAAAGTAACTAAATATACTCCATACAAAGGCCTTCAAAACGCATAGATATTTTTTATACAATGTCCCGAAATTTGATACATGGATTTATCCCACTATAAGTAATAAACCGTCTGAAAATCAGAACATTTCAATAATGAGGTCCTGTGGAAAAAACATATCAATTTTGCGACTTATGACTCATTTTCCTGAAACTCATCACTTATAGGCTATCTGTCATATTTCCTCCATGCATGTGTTTCAGCTCGTCCTTATTTAATAAGGTCATACTGTGAATTATCAACATGCGGAGATCCGGGGCGGAGATTCTGTCATAATTATATGCTATGATGATCATTGAGTAAAGGCAGGTTCGACTGACTACATTAGCCAAGAGCTTTATGTTTTTTTGAGAAACCATGCACCAGTGGTGGGACCCCACCCAGAAAAAAACAACGCAGCCAAAAACATTGCAGAAATAGGTTTGCGAGAGAAACTGTTACGTAACATTATGTAACGGCTCAGCCCCTAGCGGGAAAGCACAGAAACAGCCTGCCCAGAAAAATCCTCGCATACTGTGCGAGGGATTTTCACGGCTGTTTCCCTTGCAAAACTGCGAGCAGAATCATTCCCATCGCACACTTTTAAATATGGAGAATCGTTGATAAAATGTACAACTTCTCTTCAATGCTGATCACACTGAGGCGGGAAAAAGTGTGTCTATAAACGACGGCAATGTGTTGCCGTCGCCATCGTGTTGCCGTCACCAACGTCATAACGTCACTGGCGTGGTGGGATGGGTCAACGTCGCACTGATCGCTCTCGAAAGGTCGGCTAACTCTTCTGACCTAAACATACAACCCTTTCAATAGTATTACATTAAGATGCTTTAGAAACATATGAGATGGTAAATGATAATTTGGTAAATTACGCAATGAAATAATAAAAAAATATCTCCCAGCATACCCCTCTCCCACTACGCAGGCATTTGTGCACAACATATCGCTGACCGGAAGCCGCTCATGGGTGAATCGGAGCCGTAGTTAAAGAGGAAGGTAATCAACATGCAAAATTTAAAAAAGGTGTCGTGATTTGCACGATTCTTATGATATTCACCAATTTCCTCCCCCACTACTAAAGGAGTATTGAGTATAGGCATATATCTATATACTATAGTATAATTTGTAATAGTCTGTGTGGCCCGTTCCGTCCCGTCCCATCCCGCCCCGCCTGCTCCCCTGCCTGCTCCCCCGCCTGCTCCCCCGCCTGCTCCCGCCCCGCTCCCGCCCGCTCCCGCCCGCTCCCGCCCCGCTCCCTCCCATCACCCGTGCCGAACCCGTACCGAAGAAGTTGTGTTCGTATGTACCATTCTCGTCCACCGTAATTTTCACACCTTTCCCGCCTCCGACGGTAAGTGCAGTGTCACTCGGGAATATATGATTTCTTAATTTTTAATTATTTGGTTGGGATACCTTTAATTTGTTACCTTTACTATTATATAAAGAACTCTTATCACGATTCTTAAGCATATCATACTAACTATATTTATGCCTCAATATAATCAAGTTTAACCATGAGAAAATGTTACAGGAAAATGAGTCAGAAGTCGCAAAAAATGGACTTTGAAATATTATTATACTTGAAAAGATGAGATAAAGTTGATTCCAATGAAAGATTTCTCGTCCCATGCGAAAGTTCAGCCAACAAACACATCAAGCGATGACACTTTACATAAGCCTTTGCTCCTAATAGTTTCCAGATGGGGGACACAAGCTTCGGGGGCTCTTTTTGTTCATACAAAAGTTATCCCTGGGCACCATCACTTCCATCTTCGGGCGTCTTTACTCCACACAAATGAAACAAGCTCTAATTTAAAGCCATTATTTTTTTGTCTACATTAAGGACATCCAAGAAGTGTTTCTATATTTTATGTTTGATATTTTTATGTTTGAAAACAAGTTTGCAATATTTCTGGGTAGATAATTACCAGTAAAGTAGCTAAATATACTCCTTAGGACGACTTTGAAAACGCAAGGATATATTTAATCCACAGTCTTTAAATTTGGTTGCTGCCTCTATTCGGAAAATGAGTCACAAGTCGCAAAATTGATATTTTTCAAAGTGTTTTATCCATAAGATCTCTTCATTGGAATGTTATCATTCTTGGAGGGTTAAGTTCTGTTCGAAGGCCTATCAATACATCCAAGCAACTCTGGCCTTTAGTGTGACAGTGGTGTTACATAACACTGGTGAGCCTGTAGCCTGTGATATACAACCCCCATAGGCCTAAACTTCCCGCTTCATGGGTCACTCAACATCCAGGCCAATCTTGCATTGTAACAAGTAGGGCATGCCACACCACGGTAATCCAATTAGTGGGCAATGATACAAATTGTTGAAAGTAAACAATTCCCAGCCCGTTCAGATTTACTGAAGGTTTCTGTGGGTCGTCCAAAATCCTTCTCATACCATGTTTTATAATTATTATGTTATATATATAAGCATACTATTAGGTATGATCATTTTTCAAATAAGTCTGAATCGCATTATGTTTTCAATGATATCTTCCAATTGTTTATACCTTAAAACACTTTAAAAAGAAACGTTTACATGATTATTCTTAAGTATTTATAAGTAAACATAAGTTTAGGTGCACGGTACTTTTAAAGATATTCGCACATACATTACTGTATTTCGGATATGGAAAGACAATTGCACTGTGTATAAATGCAGATACACCATTCAATTTTAAACAAGCTGGATACTGGGGCCCGTTGCTCCGTTTTCTCGCTAACTATTTCCCCATACATTTCCAATGGAGAAATAGTTAGCGAGAAAACGGAGCAACGGGCCCCTGGCCCGTTCATTTAAACAGTGGCCCTGTGTAGCTAATGAATTAGAATAGGCTATATAACCAACATACATAATGATTGGTGTGCTGAAGAATTATGGTTTTCAATACAAAACAATTATGGACGCAGAGCCAGAACATGCACAATTCAAGACAAATAAGGTGGTATACGATTAGCTTTAACATTGTTTTCATAGCATTCAGGGTCAGCGCACTGGGCGTCCTGGGATTGTTGGAGGGTTATATAATTTGGGAAACAAAAAGTTTCAACATGGCAAGCATCAGCAACAACTTCTGTCACCATTGAAGTCAGCACTTCACCTGGACGACTCTCATCAAGCAGAGTTAGAGCAGGTCCTCATTAACAAAATTAACAAAGTATATGAAATAACATTTTTATTCTACTGAACCATGAAAATGAAATTGGCTCTTTGTTCTACAGATTTCTGGTATTATTCTTTCAATCCAAAATCAGACCTGAGTTGCAACAACAATACTGATGTTTACTACTGACAATTCCAGATATCACATGATCTTTAATAATCAAATTAGTTTTCTTGGAATGGTTCATGCTTTAGGTATATAAAATGTTTGATACTAACACCCATTGATATCATTAAGTAATGGATTTTGTTCAATACCAGATTGGAATTTTGCTGTCAGTGGGCCGATTTTCAAGAAAATTCTTTTGAATGAACAAAATGATTTAGTGAACATTTCTTCTATGGGTAATTTTGATTTCAGTCAATACTAAGAATATGGGATCTCTAATATGTGTAAGTTTCTCTTTATGCTGTAAATGTGAGGGAATGAATGGCCTTGAGATGCAAGATGAAGGTTTTTAGTCAGATGTTGGGGATGGTCAGCTATGTTGTCTGTCAGGTCAATCACAAGTGTTTAATTTGCTGACATAATCCATGGAATCAGCCTGTACTCTGGTACAGGCATTTGGTCACATTTGCTGCATCCAAGCATTAAATCGTTATTTGTTCACTAAATACCAACACTATATTACACTTGAGGTGTCATTTCTCAGGCAACAATACTTAATGTTGCAATGAACTGCTGCAGGAACACAGTAACTAATGCTATTTCATTTGTTTACCAATCCTTTTTTGATTACTTTCATTAAATATTTCAAGACTACAAATCACCTGGATACACTGCAAATAGTCTATGAGACACAGAGAGCAGACATTGCTACAGAGGTTGGGGAGACGCTATTCACAGACAGGAAGATACGCCTTGAAAACACCCTACTCACCCTCATTGACATCAATGCTCTCAAGTTTATGCTGGCAAACACAAGCTGTATCCAAGGATTGAGGTAATTATGTTTTCATAGCAATTGAATGTGTCACACTGATTCAAACATCCAGCTCACTACTAGTTGTTTAGATATCTCTTCCATTGTATACATCCAAGTGTGTAGGTATCTTGTGTGCTTGATGTATTTTATTCTTTACTTGATTCTTGTTACTATTTTCATGGATTAATGAGAACATTTTACATCTACTCTGCCCTTTGTAGATTGTAGATTTATAATGAAATATCATTAATACTGATTGAAAAGAAAAAAGTATAAAATACGTTAAATGAATAACAGAAATCTGGTTTACTGATAAGTGTCTTAGCTATAATACTAAACTGGCACTAAAGTAAAATCAGATTTCATTTGCAATCTGATTTGTGAATACATATAAAAAACTAATATATACTGAAGGAATCATTAAAGTGATTGAATATGTAAAACTGGTTGATATTATCATTTAAGTTTTCATTATTGTTACAAATAAAGTTATTCATCATTGCACAGAAATAAAGCTACATCTTACAGGGTAGGTCTAGGTTTGACTGTAACTTGACTTCACTGATTACAGGTTAAAACAAGTGACCATGGATGACACAAGTCAAGAGGCGCTGTTACAATTCCTGCTGCAAAGGAACAAGTTGCTTTCCTTAGAGTGAGTTGCCAAATTCATGTTTGCCATATCCATGCAATATAGGATAGGTTTAGATGTCATTTACATGTTTGACAATCACTAAAGCCAATAAAACGTTTTTAATGAACGTCAGAGAATGGAGGCTAAGTAGATCATACCATTGATGTTTTAGAGTGTGCATCTGCACTGTTGACAGTCAGTGTAAAGCTCCAATAGGCATAACTGTAGCAAAGGGGGCTTCTCAGTATATCTGTTAATTAACTGAATGTTCGTTAATTGCTAATTAGCTTAATTGCTAATTAACAAGGTACATTAGGGTACTTCTCGTTGTGTTGTGTTGGGAGTCCCTTTGCTAACTGGAGAAGGTGGTTGTCAATTGACAAATAAAATGAAGGCTGGAAGTTTGAATATATAGGCAAAAGCGCATGAGGGACGATCTGTTGGCCCATATTTCCCGTGGGCGTAGTGATTTTCACGTAGCCCAAGGGAAATATGGGACGACAGATCGTCCTGAATTCACTTTTGCATTTATTATCACCTTTATAGGTTGAGGTTGGTACGACAAGTTTACCGATATTTAAGCTGAAAAATGCTTGGAATTCAATGAAAATCCATGCCATAAACACGGCCCCTCCCACCTGAGCTTGCTTATAGTTCCAGGTCTTTGCTATCGATAGATATCAATGCGCACTTGACCTGGCGGGTTGTGAGAAGGCATGCAAAATGTTGTTCTATTTTGAATCGTTTTTTCTCTTAATTTTCGGTTAATTACGATTATTAAAACATGAATACGATTTAAAATACTTAATAAGATAAATGTCGTTCAGTTTGATATTCAAATTCCTGTACTTTTCTCATTTGAACTCGCCGGGTGACACCACCTCACCCGTTTTTCTCTGACTCAAGTGACAACTGTGTCACTGTCAGTGACAGTGTCAGTCAGTCAACGCAAATGAATCAAGGAGCAGATTCAAAGCTCAAATAAACAGCTTTAAATCGTTGATATACTTAGCAAAATCACATTTTTACATATGATTCTTCAATTCAACTTTTCATTTGAAGTTCCTAGGTTTATTATTTCGAGAGAAAATCGGGAAAACGATTGACGGTTTACCGAGTGGACCTAGGCCAAGCCCAAGGCTAAGCTTCGCAAAATCAAAACATGTGCTGTGCAGGAAAATCGCTCACGTTTTTTAATCAATTTGTTGCCTTTTCGCAGCTCTACATCTTTTAAAAACTCAACTAATGTATTGGTAACGGGTAGACTTCGATAAACATGAAAGGATTTTGGATTATTTCCTTTATTTGATCAGATTTTTTCGTGACCGCTCCCAGTGATAGCTTCAATACCGTAACTAAGCGACTAAGTAACTAAGGGAGGCATACTGTCAGACCGATCATTTTGTTGACAGTTGCCTGCTTCCACAAGAGCCTTTGGCGGTGGTTCGTTTCTACCTACACATATGATTGATTATAACATGAACTAAATAGAGAAAATAAGTTACTCGATTATTTTCCTTTAGCTATGGGCGATTAGATTATGTGTATTTTGTGTACAGAAGGAATTATTCAAATAGAAATATAAAAAAAAATGATCGGGACTATTTTGTTCATTAGGTGTGGGTAATATGGCGGGGAGCGGGTAATACGGCGGCCGTATTACCCGCTCTATGTGATATAACGACCAGTGCTTAAGCCAATGGGAGTATCATATCAACTCACCCAAAGGTATAATAAAGATGTGTATTGAATCTCTGGTAAGGTGTAAAAGTTCAGAGTACAAGTCCAAGGTATAACATGTCCAATAGGTATAAGTTGTAGTCAACAGAAATGTCAGTATTGCAGCTATTCACGTATACTAACTGCCTTTGGTCACCAACTACACAGTGTGTCCCTCTCTCACGCACACAGGGTTCTTATACTAGGGCTCAGATAATTGCCCTCCACTATAATTTAAATTGGAATTTCCAGGGCCTGGCATGGGGATACCTTATGGTCACCCCATGCGGAGCAAGTTCACTGACCAAAACGTATAACCTAAAGTGCTTTAACCCCATGCTTCTGTAAGAAGAGGGCCATCTCTTGATGTTAGTTTCCAAGAACTGAAACATAATCAGTAAGATAACTCAAGAAATAAACATGGTACATTATAATAAAAAATACCAGCATACTTCGAAAAATAAAATAATTGGTTATAGAAATACTGGTAGCTCACGAAAAAGGACGCATATGAGAAATTATATTAATATAGAGAGTCAAAATTAATCAAGTGT